>JAZKJV010001351.1:639114-1278229 GCA_037367405.1 Ottelia alismoides | reverse complement strand
AATGGTTGGGAATCATATGCTTCATCTTCTTCGTATCATTACGATCTCCCACCACAGGCTCACAAAAAGATCGTTCGAAACCTGTCTTAATCATCGTCTACCCTCCCTCCCTCTCGACCCCATCGGTCTCCTTGTACATCTTCTTCCTCTACTTAGGTCAAGGACTAAGTATAGGGGAGATTGATGCCATCTGCGTATATCATTTTCCTCATCAACTCCTTCTCATGATCACCCCATTTCCACCCTTATTCCGTACTTAGGATGACCAGAGCCTAAGTATAGGGGGAATTGATGCCCATCTATATATACTTTCCTCATTCACATCTCCCGACCGCCTCAGTTTTTCTCTTCTTCTATACTCAGACTGCTCACAGTCTAAGTATATGGAGGGCGGGCCGGCTTCTATTGTTTTTCTTTTTCTTTTTCACTCTCTTACACTTAGCTCGAGCTATCTCTTCTCTACGCTTCTTGTGCTATGAGGACACATCACTCGCTAAGTATGGGGGCGTATATATATTGTGTATATTTTACCCATAGCTCGTACTTTCGCGTAAGTCTATATGTATTTACGGGGTGGGTAACTAACTTGAAAAAAAAACAATAGAAAAAGGAAGTTTTGATACTAACACTGACTGTGTCCAACCAAAATTTTAAGAGAGAAAAATGGCTTTTTATTCATTTCTGCATAAAAAAATCCTTGCATTAAAAATCAAAAAAATAAAGCACAAAAGTCAAAAAAATGTGTATGCATTTTGCATGCCTGCACTTCATCCAGTATTACATTCGTTGTATTTGTGAAAAGCCCTTGGGTTCTGAACCGTTATGAGCACAAACTGAGAGTGGTCTGGACTTGACCTTATTCCACCTAATTTTCAGAGGAACTTCACCGAGAAATAGGATTTTAGAAACTTCAGGTCTATGACTTAATTCTTAGAGTTCCACATGACAATGTGCAGCGCTTGACTCTTAGTGTCTAACATGGTCTCTTCATTCTAGGTACGACTCTGGAATAAGGAATCAATTTGTACTCTCACACTATGCACTTAGCTCAACTCAGACGGGGTATTGGAAGATTGTGTGAGTTTCTTTTATGGTAGTGTGGACATCTAAAGATCGGAGTATGGGTTGAAATAAAGCTTCGAAAAAGGGATGGATGGCTGGGCATAATTTTTTCTAAGACTCCAAAACATGTACGGAAAAAAATATTCCATATCTGTAAGGGCACAATAAGATCCACGCAGAGATACCAAAATACAAACACAAATAATCCATTACCAAATAAATATTTGACTAAAAAATGATCCAAGCTTCAAGAAAACATGTAGATCTCGATGGAGACTTTGCTAAACTGACCGGCTTCACAAGGAGAGGTGACTACATGGGTCACCCTCCAATTTTCTCCTTCTTCTAATTTCTCCATCTATTCGATTGTGAGCACAGCACGACAGACCTTAGAAGGAAATACCTGACTCCCCGAGGACGAGTTACTAGAAATGAGGTTTGCATGGTAGTCCAGCATTTTGGATGGGAAGAGCTAAAACCTTTCACACACATGAGTCGATTGTTCAATGTTCATGGAGTATGCTTTGGGAGGAGGATTGATCTAAGATGAGTTCTGAGCTGAAACTGTGACAATGATGTGTAGAACTTGAAGGCTATTGATTTTAAAATTCTAAGTCTCACAGAAGTTCCGCTAAACTAATAATACAAAGGTCGGGTCTAGTTCTATTTTCACCTTCAGCTCATGGTCTTGGTATGGAACCCAATCTCATTTCACCTGATAGCATTTCTTTTGATGCTCAGGGACGAGCATAATTTAAGTATAGGGGGGTGATGAATCTTAGATTCATCACTCTGTAAGTCAATAATAAACTCAAATCCTTGAAATTCATTGGCATTTCTTCATTTATATTCTATAATTAGCATTCATGTATGTATTGATAATAATTGCATTTTATCACTCATTATTGGATAAAATAAGAAGCCAAAAATCTCTACCAAATTGACCTGTAAAATAGCCTAACTTCCTAATTTTTAATTAATTCATGCTAATTGCAAATGACTTGAAACCACTCTATTGTGTACATATCACTAACAGACATAAATGAAAAATATAAAAAAATCACTAACCTAAATAAGTGAACCAAAAACCTTGATATCTTCCTCATCTAGTGTTCGATTTGATCCTACTCACTTTTGAAATAATGTACATTCAATTACCTTCAAAATAAGATCAAGTTCAAGTGAATCAGAGCATATCTGAAAGTTGGGTTTCGGGCCTCTTTTGTACATTTTGTATTTTAGCAGTTTTTGACCTATTATTTTATTTATTTTTCATTTATTTTCTTTGACAAAAGTTTTATTAAAAGGGCACAAAAATCAAAATATAAAATGAGCTTGAAATCAAAGAATGACAGCCCGAGCTCCTCCCCTTTTGACCTGACGAGATCTGAGGCTTCTGCCTCGTTGCAGCCCCCCCCTCTCCGTTGCTACTACCCTTGCTCCGAACCTCCTCCGTTGAGCCACCGTTCCACTTCACCGACGCTCCATCTTCGCCTGCACGCTTCGATCATCAACTTTAACGGCAACCACCACAACAGTAGGAGCTCATCAACCTCCGCGCTACTCCGCCTCGACGTTCCCTGACCGTGAGTCGGCCACTCTTCTCTGCCTCGTCATCGGCAAAGGGCAAGGGATGCCGTCATCGACATCCAACCTTAAAGCCCCTCTCCAAGATGCTTCCTCGGTCCCTCGCCTGCGAAGGTTCACCCGCCACGGCTCCGCCTAGCATCGCTTGAGAAGCCTCACGCCTCCTCCACCTTCAACAGCCGGCTTCAGCCTGAGACCCTCCCCATGTACCACACACATGCAGGGAGGGGATTTTTACAAGAAGTACCCTGAAGAACTCCCCTCCTAGGGATATTTTGCATGCAGAGCCCTCCAGATCCGCAAAATTACCAAAAATCCCCCACATCCAGAGGACACATGTGACACATGTGTCCCCTTTGACAGTTTTGCAGATAACCGCTCGGGGTTTAGGTAATTGACGAGCCGTAAAATTGGCCCTTTAATAGTGATGAATTAGCACTTGGAATCGTCATCGCAGTCGGGCCGAAATGGGCTCATCAAAGACCATCTCATATATATATATATATATATATCAATCAAAATGAAATGGTCGTATTTTTTTTACTTGGCAAGAAACCAAGGTCGAACTCAGGGACACGCGCCTCTCTCGCATTATCCAGATTTTTATCAATTTAACTAAGTGTTGAATGAGAGACAATATAGGTCAAATTAGATGCATGAAGACACAACAATGCATTAAAGAAATAAACAAGCATTTTTTTATATATTTTAATTTTGCAAATAAATGCACATGCAAAGCAAATAATATGTCTAAAATGATAATTACTTGAGCCATTAAAAAGATGAGTCAAATCAGTGTCAACTAAAGAAGCACTATTCATTCTAGTGGCAATTAGGCATGAGCTACATGGGAAGCCAGGCATTTAGACAATAAAATAATGCATTAAAGTTCATAGTGTCTAATCTCAAATTTAAGCATGCCATTAGAAAGACAACGAGAAGAGCTTCGAAATGAAACTGAAATCACTTCAATCGGGCATACGATGCTCAAGATATACAATAAAGAAGACATGGGCATAACTGAAATAAAACATGAAATAAAATTGCAATTAGGTCCCTGGGAGGGACTAAAATGTAATACAATATGGAGAGGGGCCTTCCCTGTAAATTACCCTCATGCACAGGGGTATTTTTGCAAATATTGAAACCCGCGAGGGCCAAAGTGCAAAATACCCATAGTTGCGTGTGGATGCAATATGCGGAACTTGCGAGGGCACCGATGCAAAAAGCCCAGAACCCACGTGCATGAGGCACGTGAGCTCAGGCTTGGGTGGAGACGAGGCTTGGTGCAGCTTCGGGTGGTCGTTGCAGGTGGCTCGGGCCACGTGTCGGCTCGTTGCCTCGGGCGAGGTTCGGTCCCACCGAGCCTCCACGCTCCGGGATGGCGACGTGGCGGCTCTAAGACCATTGGATCTCCGCCGTGGGGTGAGATCCAACGATAGCTGCTCTTCCTTCTTCCCCGTCGGGTAGCGGTGCGATTGGAGCTCCGGCGGAAGGCCTGGAGATCCTCTGCGCCTCGTCGTGCTCGGTGAAGCTCGGGGAAGGAAGATGAAGGTCTGGCGATGAAGAACCGAAGTTGGAGAAGTTGCCGGAGTGTCTGGAATACTACGTCGATGCCTGATCGCTGGAGGCGGAGCTCTAGAACACGGCTCCGCCCGAGGTCCGGCCAATGAAGATGGTTGACTTGCAAAAGGGTTCAGCGGCGTGTGTGCGTGCGAGTTGAGGTGAGCGAAGGGCTTAGGGGGGGCGGAGAAGTGGAGCCCTGAGTGTGTCCTCCTCCGCCTCCGGCAGAGGAGGAAGCCTGGGGTGAAGGAGGTCGTGACGGAGGGGGGAGATGATCGGAGTAGCTGGCGAAGGTGAAGGGCGTGCGGTGAAGCTCGGGAGGCGATTACTGGAGGTCGAGGACGATGGTAGGGACCTAGATAATTAAGGGAATTTAAAGAAAAATACCAGAAGGGATCAGAAACCTTACATGGTCGGAGATGGAGGTATTGTCTTGGGCTCGAGGCCATCGGAGGACCTCGGGGTCTTCGCACGTACTGGCCGGCCATGCCAGCGAGCTCGGGCGGGGATTTGAGCCTCCGCAGCACCGCCGTGATCGGCGGTGGGTCTTCACCGGGGTTATGGGTCATCGTCGCTCGATCTGAGCTCCTCCCCCTGTCACAGGGAGGAGACGGAGGCTGGGCCTCAGCCCCTTGGTTGGTGGACGAGGGACGGTGAAGGAGGAGGCGAAGTATTTAAGGATGAAGGTTGTCGACCTGGCTGGTGAAGACGTGGGTTGTGAGGGGAATGTGGGATGATCGAGAGGACACCGTGGATCGTGGAAGCACGCGTGAGGATGATGGGTGAGTGGTGATGGTCGTGGAGCTTCCGGGTAGTGGAGGTGATGGCTGGAGACGCGGGGAAAATGGAAAGGGCAAACGGGTTGTGTGAGGTGGAGAACGTGGGGACGAAGGGCAACTGGAGGTAGACGACGGAGCCCAACCGTTGGATCAGGAGATCCAACGGTGGTGAGAGACGCGCGAAAGGGGCGGCGTGGATTAGATCCGAGGCGCGGTGATCGAAGGACGCTGAATGCGCCACGTGTCGAGCTGAGGCATGCGCGCTAGCGGACGGTAGTGATTGGATTAGGGAGTAGATCGAATGGCTGATGGTGACTGCGGAGTTAGCCGCGGAGATGGGTGGATGAGGGCGCGATCGAGCGGTCTACAAACCGCCACGTGGCGCACTCTGCGTGAGGCGCTATCGTGCGGTGCAGATGAGAGGCGTAGATGATCAGACGGCTGTGGTAATGTGCGGAGGTGGAGAGAGCTGAACCGTTGAATCGAGATGAAGATCCAACGGCTCAGAGCCACGGTGGATAAGTCAAGGGAGGCGGGCCACGTGGCTCACCCAGAACGGGCCACGTGGCCCAATCAGATTATTGCAAGAGAAAAGTTTATTTTTGAGGGTCTATATGACCGAATTTGAGAAAACTTAAAACATGAAAGTTGTAGATCTTGATGAGATCTACAAGTTTTATGTTGACCAAAAGTGGAGAGGAGGTCATCTGTAGACACTAAACATTTTTGAAGGTATTTTTAAGTTAAAAATACCACAGATTTTTGATTTGCCATTTTTTTGTGGTTTTTAATTTATTAAGGACTCTGATAATTACAGGACATTATCTGGGTTTTATTGACAAAACATTAAGCAAGGGGGTTAATAATGGAAAATAAAGATGATGAACTCGAGTTTCGTCACCCCCCTATACTTAAACTATGCTCGTCCTCGAGCATTATGCTCGTCCTCAAGCATCAAAGAAAAATGAATAAGCTGGATTAACCCCCTTGTGCATGTGAATACAGGATCCAATTTGTTCAAGTCGACTCAACTTTAGAGGTCCAAAATTCTAGAGTACAACCCAGCCTTAACCGAGCGGCATCCAATTCCTCTAGTTCTCCAGACTCTCTCTGATGTACATATAATCTAACGGATATGAATTTTAGTGTTGCCTGTGATTCCAAGAGTAGACTCAAATCTTCACCCAAAGTCTCGATCCGAGAAAATCTCCTAAGGACCCAATCCTCAACACTAGGAAATAAATCAAATCTTGTGTTCGATCCACCATCTCTTTAGTTGTCAGACTTAGAAAATGTCGATGGAAGGCCAGTAATGGAGGGCATGGGATTGTGTCAATTCTTCTCTCCCTCTCATTGGAACAAGGATTCTCTCTAGTGCCTTTTACGCAACACATTTTTTGGTGTTGATCAGTGCGTCCGTCAAGAGAAGTTGGAGCCGTCTGCACTTGTTTTCCTGGGAGTACACCGGGGTGTCTTTTTTGAGTACATATCGTACCTTCTACACCCAGACTTGTAGCATTTACAATGCAGAGCCCTTTTTTGGTGCAAGCTCGACTCCTGGTCCTAATAGCGATGGTCCAAGTGGACACTTTGAAAAGTTTGGGAGCGCTCGCCTTTGGTGGAAGCTCTTTGATATGTAACTTTGTGGAATGAGAGCTTTTTCTTTGAAATTTCATTGACTTGAATAATTTTTTGCTAGCTCCACTGCTTTTACCAAGAGTTGGCGCACACTGATCAATAATTTTTTATTTATTTCACACCCTGGCACTTAGGTCAATGTCAAGAGATTTAGTATAAGAATAAAGTTCTCATACTGGCTAAGATTGCTGACACTCAGGTTTCGTGAAGCCTCCAAAGATTTTATCCCATCCTCGACCATCATTAGATCAAATCCAAACTCGACTTCCTCATCCCAATTCCTCAAGTGAAAAATCACTCATCTCATCGAAACCGCAGTCGTGCATGTGATGTGCTGATCATATTCTTTATGTCTGAGACTAAGCATGGAATATAGCATGCAAATCTAGAAACCTAGGGGAATGTGGATGATTAAGTCTATGACCCTGATGGCTAAGGCTGGTTAACCTAAAATCTCAAAGACCTCATAAAGCTAAGTCTCCTTGAACATTTCAGATCCTGGGTGGAGGTGTAAAAGTAGAGGATTAATCCAACTCCTTCATTCAAAAACTTTCTTTTCTTTTTTTTTTGACTTCAAGAGATATTAGGACCGCCTAAACTCAATTGAGCATCTGCATTCAGCCAGTATGGATGTAAGTACAAGCCGAAGACTGTTGCTTGAGGACGGGGCCTTACGCGATGTCCTCTAAACCATCCAATCTGCTAAGGGCGAACCCTCATTGAATGCGGCTTACTTAATTGGGCTTAGTAGTCACTAATGGCTCCTAAAGGATTTGTGGGTTTTCTCATGTTTATGGATTTTAATAAAAAGTTAGAACACGTGTTAGACTCAACTTTCCTTGAAGAGAGAAAAGACTTTCAAAACCATGTCACACAAATAAAAAATTTCAAAACATTTTCAAAAGATTTTTTCATAACAAGGAAAAATCATTTTCGAAAATATTTTTATCAAAATAGCGTAACATAACATCGAAAAGCCGTGAAAAACATTTGAGTTCTCTTAGTCCAAAGAATTTTACTTTAGCCAAAAAGTTTTTAAATTTTTCAAATTTTCCAAATTATAGCTAAAGTAAGTATACAATATATACTGTATACCCCCCTATACTTAAACTTTGTTGTGTCCTCATAGAACTAGATGATACAAGTAGATAAGTCCATTTAAATATAAAGGAATATACGGGAGCTAAGAGGGGCTCCCTCTATACTTAGGTTAGAAATAACCTAAGTATAAAGGCAAGGAAAGGAGAGTAGAGAAAATCACGGGGACTCGGGTCCCCCCTATACTTAGGCTGAGATTAGCCTAAGTATAAAGATGGAATTTGATGTTGGGAGGGACCCAAGGAGAACGAAGAAGATGGATGGATGTACAGATGAGCGGATGAATCTATGGAGATGGGTGGAGTGACTAAGGTTCTGGGGAGTGTATCGAAGCAATCAAGGCTCAAGCAAGACCCCCAAATTCATCAACTCACACATGAGACTAACCGAGGTTGGTTTACTATCTTGTCGGTTTTATTGGTGATAAAACATTAGATATTTTATGCGGAGAAAATGTGAAGTGAAAATCGATGCGTAAACGAGGGTGTTGCTCTCCCAAAACCAAAATTTTTACTCCTTTTTTTGTTGACTTGCAATTAACAGTCCCAATTATTATTTAAGGTTGTCACTGAATTAAGGTTAGCACATAAATCAAGAAATCATCGTCTACCATTCATTCTCATTTTCCATTAATCCTAGGTGATCAAGCTAGAAAAGAGAAATCGAGAAAAAACCGCGTATTCGATAAAACCGCGATCTAAGCTAAGCGATAAAATCATGCAGTGACTTGGCGAAAAATCCATGAAAATTTGGGCTATTTTGAAAACCAAAATCATTATGTATGCAAGTCGGTAAAAACCGCACCTATTATGCTTCTATTAGCGAGGAGAAAATAACTTTTAAATTTGGCTAAGTGATGCGAGGCTAGGTGCGTCTTTGATATTAGTGTGTCCTACCTACGAGCAAGCACGTAAAAGATGAATTTTAAACTACGCCCGCAGAGACGCGTGCCTGATCCTAGGTCGACACTCAAGTGGGGACAATCCCCACACAACCACATATAATCGTTCATTTACAAACGCGAGTCTTCGATCGAAGACCACTATAAAGACGGTTATTACATGTATGGAATGGAAATAAAAATGCGACACATTTTTTCTCTTTCTTTTCTATATGCTCCAAGCATGCTCCTGCGGTTCCTCGCAGCGGGAGACACCAGCTCCTCGCCTCCTTGATTGATCAAGGGCCCTGCCACAGAAACAAGGATTAGAGATCAAATAAAAAAAATTTTATAATGCAAAATATGTGAACAATTTGACCTATAAAATGAACACTTAATTAAATAAACAAAAATCCAAAAAATATAAGAAATGAGTCGTGTCCCCGGTAACGGCGCCATTTAACGAGCCGCAAAATCGACCCTTTAATAGTGCTGAATTAGCACTTGGAATCGTCATCGCAGTCGGGCCGAAATGGGCTCATCAAAGACCATCTCATTTAGATATATATATATATATATCAATCAAAATGAGGTGGTCGTATTTTTTTTACTTGGCAAGAAACCAAGGTCGAACTCAAGGACACGCGCCTCTCTCGCATTATCCAGATTTTTATCAATTTAACTAAGTGTTGAATGAGAGACAATATAGGTCAAATTAGATGCATGAAGACACAACAAAGCATTAAAGGAATAAACAAGCATTTTTATATATATTTTAATTTTGCAAATAAATGCACATGCAAAGCAAATAATATGCCCAAAATGATAATTACTTGAGCCATTAAAAAGATGAGTCAAATCAGTGTCAACTAAAGAAGCACTATTCATTCTAGTGGCAATTAGGCATGAGCTACATGGGAAGCCAGGCATTTAGACAATAAAATAATGCATTAAAGTTCATAGTGTCTAATCTCAAATTTAAGCATGCCATTAGAAAGACAACGAGAAGAGCTTCGAAATGCAACTGAAATCACTTCAATCGGACATACGATGCTCAAGATATACAATAAAGAAGACAGGGGCATAACTGAAAGAAAACATGAAATAAAATTGCAAACAGGTCCCTGGGAGGGACTAAAATGTAATAAAAATAAGGAGAAGGGCCTTCCCTATAAATTACCCTCACACACAGGGGTATTTTTGCAAATATTGAAACCCGCGAGGGCCAAAGTGCAAAATACCCATAGTTGCGTGTGAGGCACGTTACGCTGGACCTAGATGCAATGTGCGGAACTTGCGAGGGCACCGATGCAAAAAGCCCAGAACCCACATGCGTGAGGCACGTGAGCTCAGGTCGGGTGGGGGCGAGGCTCGGTGCAGCTTCGGGTGGCCGTTGCTGGTGGCTCGGGCCACGTGGCGGCTCGAGGTTGCCTTGAGCGAGGTTCGGTCCCACCGAGCCTCCGCGCTCTAGGATGGCGACGTGGCGGCTCCAAGACCGTTGGATCTCCGCCGTGGGGCGAGATCCAACGGTAGCTGCTCTTCCTTCTTCCTCGTTGGGTAGCGGCGCGATTGTAGCTCCGGCGGAAGGCCTGGAGCTCCTCCGCGCCTCATTGTGCTCGGTGAAGCTCAGGGAAGGAAGCTGAAGGTCTGGCGATGAAGAACCGAAGTCGGAGAAGCTGCCGGAGTGTCTGGAATACTACGTCGATGCCTGATCGCCGGAGGCGGAGCTCTAGAACACGGCTCCGCCTGAGGTCCGGCCAATGAAGATGGTTGACCTGCAAAAGGGTTCAGCGGCGTGTGTGTGTGTGCGAGTTGAGATGAGCGAAGGGCTTAGGGGGGGCGGAGAAGTGGAGCCCTGAGTGTGTCCTCCTCCGCCTCCGGCGGAGGAGAAAGCCTGGGGTGAAGGAGGTCGTGACGGAGGGGGGAGATGATCGGAGTAGCTGGCGAAGGTGAAGAGCGTGCGGTGAAGCTCGGGAGGCGATTACTGGAGGTCGAGGACGATGGTAGGGACCTAGATAATTAAAGGAATTTAAAGAAAAATACCAGAAGAGATCAGAAACCTTACCTTGCCGGAGATGGAGGTATTGGCTTGGGCTCGAGGCCATCGGAGGACCTCGGGGTCTTCGCACGTACTGGGTGCCATGCCAGCGAGCTCAGGCGGGGCTTTGAGCCTCCGCAGCACTACCGTGATCGGTGGTGGGTCTTCACCGGGGTTCTGGGTCGTCGTCGCTCGATCTGAGCTCCTCCCCCTGTCACAGGGAGGAGACGGAGGGCTGGGCCTCAGCCCCTTGGTTGGTGGACGAGGGACAGTGAAGGAGGAGGCGAAGTATTTAAGGATGAAGGTCGTCGACCTGGCTGGTGAAGACATGGGTTGTGAGGGGATTGTGGGATGATCAAGAGGACGTCGTGGATCGTGGAAGCATGCGCGAGGATGATGGGTGAGTGGTGATGGTCGTGGAGCTTCTGGGTAGTGGAGATGATGGCTGGAGATGCAAGGAAAATAGAAAGGGCGAACGGGCTGTGTGAGGTGGAGAACGTGGGGACGAAGGGCAACCGGAGGTAGATGATGGAGCCCAGCCGTTGGATCAAGAGATCCAACGGTGGTGAGCGACACGCGAAAGGGGCGGCGTGGATTAGATCCGAGGCGCGGTGATCGAAGGGCGCTGAATGCGCCACGTGTCAAGCTGAGGCATGCGCGCTAGCGGACGGTAGTGATTGGATTAGGGAGTAGATCGAATGGTTGATGGTGACTGCGGAGTTAGCGGCGGAGATGGGTGGATGAGGGCACGATCGAGCGGTCTACAAACCGCCACGTGGCGCGCTCTGCGTGAGGCGCTATCGTGCGGTGCAGATGAGAAGCGTAGATGATCAGACGGCTGTGGTAATGCACGGAGGTGGAGAGAGCTGAACCGTTGGATCGAGATGAAGATCCAACGGCTCAGAGACACGGCGGATAAGTCAAGGGAGGCGGGCCACGTGGCTCACCCAGAACGGGCCACATGGCCCAATCAGATTATTGCAAGAGAAAAGTTTATTTTTGAGGGTCTATATGGTCGAATTTGAGAAAATTCAAAACATGAAAGTTGTAAATCTTGATGAGATCTACAAGTTTCATGTTGACTAAAAGTGGAGAGGAGGTCATTTGTAGACACCAAACATTTTTGAAGGTATTTTTAAGGTTAAAAATACCACATATTTTTGATTTGCCATTTTTTGTGGTTTTTAATTTATTAAGGACTCTGATAATTACAGGACATTATCTGGATTTTATTGACAAAACTTTGAGCAAGGGGGTTAATAATGGAAAATAAAGATGATGAAATCGAGTTTCATCAGTAATTACACATTAATCCCTCTATTGCAATTTGTATTTATTTTATATTCTGTAATATTACAAATAGAACCATGTGTTCCTACTTTATTTTGAGTCTTTTTATTGCATCATTTTATCGTTCCAAAAATAGCATTGTGTTGTTCAACTAATTCTTGACATTATGGCATGTTTGTGATATTTTTACTTATTGTGGTTAATTAGTATTAATTAATTCTGTGAAAAATTGCATACTTTACCCAATTTGTGCTCATAAAGTTATATTTACTTAACCATTGCTCAAAACATTTCCAAAAATTTACTAATCATTTACACTGTGCCCAAAAAGAATTGTATTTTCATGCATGGTTTACTCTATAAAAATTATTTTGCATATTTTAATTTTTAATTATTAATAGGTATTAAATCTCGTATTTTAAGGTTTAGAATTATTTTGAGATTAATCACCTAGTGATAGATCTTGGATAATTTTATCTCTTGAAAATAAATAGGTTTAATATTTATTATAATAAATTATTGGAATTCATTGTGTTTTCATTCGTAAATTCATAAAGTATTTATCTTGCATCCAAAAATTCCAAAAACATTACAGTGTGTTTATTTCATCATAATTGACATATCGGCCAAATTTTATAATTTTTGGACATCTTTTGATTGAAATTTGCATTTTTAGTCCATAAAATTGGCCTCATTTAGATTTGCATCCCAAAATGCATTAAAAATAACAAAAAAATATTGTCTCGAAAACCGTGCATGAACTTTGATAGACAAAATTTTAGGTTATTCATTTGCCTCCTTGAGTTTGACCTTAGGACTTGCCCAAGTAAAATAAACATAAATCACGTCGATTAAAAAGTGAATAAATTATTGTGGTTATTTTTTTATCGATTCTGAATTCCTGCCTACAATGAAACATCAAATTTAAATGATAATTCATGCAAATTAAACTAGGGTTTTCGTGGCTCGTTACTCAACGGCTTTAAGTATCTCTTAAAGTCGTGGACGAGGGTTACGAACATTAACAGTTCTCATTCCTACCGCATCTCTTCTTCCTCGCACGATCTCAAGCTTCGTCTACGGAGGTGACTTTCAAGGACACTCAAGCAAGGTGCGCACCGTCGACAAGTATGGAACTGTCAGACCCTGGGAGCAGCACGTCATGGATCTGTGCGTCGGTAAAGTGGAGTGTGATGTCTCTCTAATCCTACAACAGGATGCTTCGGTTGTGATCTCTAACTCTCTCTCTCTCTCTTTCTTTATCGCATTGTTTGTCATGATGGTTGTTTCTGATTTTTTTCCCTTGTTATAAAATGCATATATTCTTTAAATGGATACCTTTCTTGTCATTAATGATCTGGATGTATACATACATTGATTTAAACTGGAAACCTGCTGAAAATCGGATTCATGTATGTATGTTGATGTCGTATTTTTCTACAATCTTAGAGAGATAGATCTTTAACGAGATAAGAAAAATATATGATTTGAGGTTTTAGTCTCGTGTGGATTTCACTGGTATGTCAGAGAAATTCGGGGGTCAGAATTTCAAGCGTTAGCAACAATGCATGAAAATCTGGCTGATGGTCTAATTTCAGTTCTGGAAACTGAATGCCCTAAGTTATCTGAACATAATCCAGATCTAGATGCAGTTAAGATGGCGGGTGTATGGAAAGAACATGACAGTTTGTGTCATTGGTGCATTCTTACTACACTATCAAACGTCATATTCGATGTTTATGGCGCATCCACCAAGACTATTAAGGATCTGTGGGAGGAACTGGATAAGAAATACAACACAGAGGATCTGGGTATTGAAAAATACTCAGTATCTAAGTTCCCTAAATTCATATGACTGATGGAAAATCGGTTTCTGAACAGGCTCATGAGTTTCTGCTATTGCTCTACGGGTTAGCTGAGGCAGAAATGAAACTTCCTGAAAAATTTCAGGTCATGTCGATCATTGAGAAATTTCCCAAGTCCTGAGGAGATTTTGGGATGTCCCTAAAGCATGGGAAAGGAAAATTTTCTTTGGATGATGTAATGGTCTCAATAGCTATTGAAGAGGAGCATAGGAAACAAAAACCTGTGACGTATATTGGCGTGAACCCTAAGATCAATGTGATAACCTCAAAGGGAAATAATGCTAAAGGGAAAATAAGAAACTGAAAGCTAAGGGAAAAATCCAGAAAAAACCAAATAACAAAGCTTGCTAGTATTGTGGACAGGTTGGACACTGGAAGAAGGATTGCACTTCTCCAAAGGTCCAATAGAAGTCTACGGATGTTGTTCCTCAGACTCTCATGCTGACAGAGGGAGGCGGACCCAGTGAGGGGTATGTCTCAGTGAACTCTGAACTCTATGTAGTAAATGAGCCTAATTAGTGGCTTGTTGATATTGGTGCAAATGTACACATTTGTACTAACAGGACCTTCTTTGTGTCTTATCAGGCTTCAGTTGGTGGAACAGTGATGATGGGGAACAGATCTGCAGCCAAGGTGCTTGGGACTAAACGAGTCGAGCTGAGATTCTCAACTGGACGAGTTTGGACTTTGCGTAGGGTGTTGCACGTTCCTGATATCAAGAAGAATGCCTTGTATGGTTCCTTATTAGTTAGAGAGGATTTTCAATTAGACTTTAAATGTAATAAAGTAGTTTTTCTGAGACATGGTGTTTTCTATGGCAAAGGATATTTGGTTGATCATGATCTTTTATTTAGAATCAGATGTGACATTGATAGTTCGGTTA
The DNA here is from genome assembly GCA_037367405.1 of Ottelia alismoides. NCBI lineage: Eukaryota > Viridiplantae > Streptophyta > Magnoliopsida > Alismatales > Hydrocharitaceae > Ottelia > Ottelia alismoides. Next base: position 1,263,546 of record JAZKJV010001351.1, on the reverse strand, counting down.
ATAATATTTCTAGTTTTGATTCTTTTGCTTATGTTGTTTCGAATATTGAATCTATTGATTTATGGCATGCTAGGCTAGGACATATGAATCTCAATTCTATGAAAAGAATGATGAAACTTGACATGATTCCTGATCATACTACAGATAAACTCACTAAATATGAAATATGTGCTCACGCTAAGTTGCCTAGAAAGCCATTTTCATTGTGTAAATAGGAAAATTGAAATTCTAGACTTAGTACATTCCGATATTTGTGAGTTTGGTGGCATGATGACTAGAGATAACAAAAGATATTTTATCACCTTCATAGATGATAGTAGTAGATATTGTTCTGTTTATCTGCTTAAAACTAAGAATGAAGCTTTAGAAAAGTTTTTTATCTTTAATAATGAAGTAGAAACACAAGTCAGTAAGATAATTAAATGTCTAAGGTCAGACAGGGGTGGTGAATACACATCTAAGATATTTGATGAACAATGTAAATTATTTGGCATAGTTCATGAGGTCACTGCACTATATTCACCACAGTCCAATGGAATAGCAGAACAGAAGAATAGGACCCTAACTGATATGATCAATGTACTTTTACAAAGTTTCAGGCTACCATCTTACATGTGGGGGGAAGCTTTGAATATGGCCTGCCATATTCTGAATAGAGTTCCCCTAAGGCATAAAGATGAGAGTCTATTTGAACTTTGGAGAAATAGGAAGTCAAGCCTAAAATATCTCAAGGTGTGGAGATGCTTGGCTAAGATCTTAGTTCCTGAACACAAGAGAAAGAAGCTTGGACCTAAAACAGATGACGTGATATTTTTGGGGTATCTAGAAAATAGTTATGCCTATCGATTCTTAGTAATTCGGTCTGAGATCACAGGTATAGATACTAATACTATTGTTGAACTTCGTGACGGTACCTTTTTCGAGGATATTTTTCCAATGGAAAAAGGAATTCCTGAAAATCTGACTAGCGATGTAGCCTCCACATCTAGTTCTATTCCACAACAAATAGAAAAGATGTCAAATGTGGGGGCTCCCTCTTCTGAACCCAATGAACTTTTGGAGGGTGTTGAACCTAGACGAAGTAGGAGACCTAAGATTGCTAAGGATTTAGGTAGCGACTTTGTCTCCTACCAAATCGAGGGTGATCCTCCCACATACAAGGATGCCATGGCTTCTACTGAAGCAAGGCATTGGAAGGATACCATTAAATATGAAATGGATTCGATCATTTCAAATGGTACGTGGGAGTTGGTCGATCTACCTACAGGGTGTTCCACCATAGGAAGCAAATGGGTATCCAGAAGGAAACTCAGACCGGACGGATCCATAGAAAAATATAATGCAAGACTTGTAGACAAAGGTTTCAAGAAGAAAGAGGGTATTGATTATTTTGATACATATTCTTCTATTACTAGGATGACTACGATTCAGATGCTCATCGCGTTGGCCTCCGTACTTCATCAAATGGATATGAATACTTCCTTTTTATATGGCGATCTTGAGGAGGAGATCTTTATGAACCAACCTGAGGGGTTCGTAGCTTATGGTAATGAAAGAAAGGTCTGCAAGCTTTTAAAATCCCTTTATGGACCAAAATAAGCTCCGAAACAGTGGCAAGAAAAGTTTGATAAGACTATCCAGTCTTATGGCTTTATTGTTCATGAATCCAATAAATGTTTGTACTCTATGATTAAAGGTGATATGTTTGTTGTCTTGTGCCTATATGTCGATGAAATTTTGATATTTGGATCAAACATAAGGATAGTGAAAGAAACCAAGAGGTTCTTGAGCAGTAAGTTTGAGATAAGGACTTGATTTTGAGGCTCAAACTGATTAGATCTACTAATGGGATAGTTGTGTCTCAGTCATATTATACTGAAAAAGTTCTTGAAAATTTTAGTATCAGAGCTATAAATCTGTATGCACTCCTTATGATTCATCTAAACCCCTCTGCAAGAACAAGAGTGGAGTACTTGTAGCACAGCTACGGTATTTTATTCATTCACGATCGCAAAGTTGAGTAGGTATACGAGCTGTCCTGATCGTACTCATTGGGAGGTCTTTGATCGAGTGTAAGGGTATTGTACTTCTTGGACTGCATTATGGTAAATATCCTCTTGTCTTGTAAGGATATAGTGGTGCAAGTTGGATAGGTCAAATAAAGAACTCCGGGAGTAACGGTGTAACTAGGTATTATTTACCCTTGGAGGCGGTGCAGTCTCCTGGAAGTCTGTGAAACATACCATCTTGGCTTGGTCTACTTTTGAGGCAGAGTTGTGTGCTTTGGACAGAACAGGTTTAGAGGTTGAATGGCTTAGGGAGCTTCTCTCTGAGATGCCCATGATGGGTAAGCCGATACTGGTGATTTCTTTACATTGTGATAACATGACTACTATTACAAAGATAAAGAGTTCAAAGTACAATCAGAAAATTAGAAGACATATCCAAGTTAGACTTAAGTCTATTAGGGATCCGGTGTCTTCTGAAGTGATTGCCGTGGAATTTGTTGGTACCAAAGATAACACGGTAGATCCACTTACAAAGGAACTTGATAGATCTTTAGTCCAGAAATCCAGATTTGGGATGGGGTTGAAACCCAGTGAGAGTTTACCCACAATACCAACCCAACCTAAATGAGTGGAGATCCTACAAAATAGATTCAGTGGGAAAACAAGCTGTATGGAGAACTGATGAGCACTCATTATGCAATGCTTTGCATGTGAGTCCTATCCCTGAAAAGTCGAGTGCCTGAAAACTGCAAGAAAAGGTTGATATTATGCTCTTAATGGATTCAAACTTTTATAAGCAGGATGTGAGCAGTGCATCATTGGATAATTCCACCTATATGAGTATTTCTGTGGGTCGTAGATAAAGTATGAGGGTTTATCCTTAATATACTCATGAAATTAGGTAGGGTGCATGGCCATTAATAGCACCAAAACCAGAAGATTGTCATCATAGACTTCACTCTGTTGTTACTACTCGATACCATTACATCAAAGGATTAAAATTCAAGACTTGGTTCACTTTATTCATGTGATGCTGAAAGAGGTTAACTCAGGTAAAGGTTCAAACCGGAAGGTATCTTAACTGAAAGCAGAGTATAGAAACCTGAGATTTTTGGCTCTTCGTGTTTCAACAGTGAATTCGTGGGGGATTGTTGGAATTACCTTTGTTGGGATATTTTGATGTAATTTGATGGTCAATATTAGGTTGTATTAATGTATCTCAATTCCTGAAATTCAATGTTTCAATCATGTGGGATGCTGTTAAGTCCCACATCGTGGAGTGTCAAAACTGACACTTCGTTTTTATATAGGAAGTCCTGAGACCAGTTTGGAAATATATTAGAGAGAACTTTGAACCACCACACACGTGTGCCCGCCCGCCCGTGTCACGTTGGGTCGGGCTCGGGCACGGCACGGGCTCGGGCTCGGATTCAGGCGCGGCGCGGCCGAGGCTGTGGCTATGGTGTAGTTTGAAGACCGGATCAGTTTTGTGTAACCGCACGTTTGAATTCCATGAGACGTGTCCCTTTATCTTCTCACATTGTGTAACCGCCCCGACGACTTTAAATATCTCTCAAAGTCGTGGATGAGGGTTAAGAAATTAACAGTTCTCATTTCCACCGCCTCTCTTCTCCCTCTCACAATCTCAGGCTTCATCTACGGAGATGACTTTCGAGAACACTCAAGCACAATGCGCACCATCGATGAACGTGGAACCGTCGGACCCTGAGAGCAGCATGTCAAGACCCTGTGCGCCGGTAAAGTGAGGGGCGTTGTCTCTCTAATGGGAGTCCTACAACAGGACGCTTCGGTTGTGATCTCTAACTCTCTTTTTTTGTCGGATTGTTTGTCATGATGGATGTTTTGGATTTTTCTCCTTGCTCTAAAATGCATATATTCTTTAAATGGATGCCTTTCTTGTCATTAATGATCTGGATGCATACATACATTGATTTAAATTGGAAACCTGTTGAAAATCTAATTCATGTATGCATGTTGATGTCATATTTTTCTACAGTTACAAGTGTGTGTGCGTGTGCGTGTGCGTGCACGTGCGTGCGTGCGTGTACCTAGGGCTTTAGTTTTCTTTGTTAATTCTATGGAAAAATATAGTGTTGTTTATATAGTGCATTTGGATAACCGATTCGAAAAATCGAAACTTCCACCTTTAATTCCAGTATTTTTATAGCATTTTTAAGAAATAGCATCAATCATATATTGAAATTTAAAGGTGAATTTTGTCTATTTGAAGTTTTCTTATAAATAATTATGATTTTGAGAAAGTACCATTTATATGATTTAGGGTTAGTGTTTCTTCCCTGATTTGATCCAATTACTTTTGATAAAATTTTCATATTTAGTGATAATTATTGTCTACGGAATGCTTAAAGAATTTCTAGAAAATATTTACACAAATGTTTTGAATATATATGTGTGTGTGTGTGTGAAGTTTGTACAATACAAAAGTAGGCATTCTGAGTGTTATTTTATCTCTCTCTATCTCTTATTACTTTTTCCATCAAGCCATGCTAACTTAATCTCCTTATTAGGGTATGTCCGTATATGTTTACATTTTAATATCTTTCTTTCTAATTCTCCTTATATTCTTTTATTTAATTTGTCATGCCAAAATGTATTTTATTGCGATTATAATTTTTTTATAAATGAGAACTAATGGGTATTTACATGTATTTTGCATAGGATTTTAAACAAAATGACAGAATAAAAGAGATAAAGCTGAGAATCATCAATTCTTCTTGTCAATTAAAGTAACTAAGGTCACTTTATATTCATACTCTATCTAAATACGTACTATTATGAATCACTAATTATGTTAGAATTGATACTTGAAGAAGACCAACCAAATATGGACTTTTGGGGGATATTTTTCAAGGACTTTTTTTAGAAGAAAAATGGTGGATGCGCAAGTTTTCAAAGACTATTTTTCAAAGACGATTAAGTGAATATCACGCAATCTGCATTTTGTTGCCTTCCCGTAATTTTGTTTAAAAAATTATAACTTTTTTATCTTATTTTTCTACAGCATAAAATAAAAGGATAACAGATTTGCTGGAGTAGAAGATATGTCAGCTATGCAGCTTCTTCTTTTTGCAAAAAGTTGGTATAAATTCATTTGACTTGTAATACTAATTGCCTACACCTAATTGTGCATGTAAAATACTATCAAAAACTATATGGTGTGTTTTTAACTATGCTTTTTATGTTAAAATGTTTTTGATATAAAGACGGTTTAACATGTAAAAAAACCAATGCACGTCGCTTGACGTTGAGAGTAAATAATATAAGGTTCTCAATTCAAGTAAACTACAAACGATCTTATATTCGTAAACATATCATTATTAGAAGAGGCCGGGGAGGCTGTTTTGTGAGCAGTTTCCCCTATTTTTTTATTTTTTTTCAAAATTTCTTCATGTATATTCATCTATATATCTCTCCTACATGTCATTCAAATTTCATGAGAAACAGAGACTCATAAGCCCTCCATCTAGAACAAGTCGATTACAGCAAAATTCAGATCGTTAAAATTACTTGTTATAGATGGAGGGCTTAAGAGTCTATGTTTCTCACGAAATTTGAATGACATGTAGGAGAGATATATAGATGAATATATATGAAAAAAATTTGAAAAAAAATAAAAAATGGGGGAAACTGCTCCGTGTCTTATTATAATATTCACGACCGAAAATACCATTTGCTTTTAAATACAACACAAGATCCGTTGAATGTTCTTAATGAGCTTGAACTATTTAGTTCCCTTCAATTATTTTTCCGTTGAGGATGCGAGTGCCTTTCCCTTATCCATTTCAATTTCCTTTTATTTTGAAATATACCAAGCACGAGAAGAATTTACCATTTGCTCTTGAATATTTGCTCTAACGGCTTACATGTTTTCTGTATTGTTACAACTACATACTCGTATTCCACAGTTGGTATCTCACGCATGCTTCTGAGCTTTGTAACTGTGACTCAATCTTTCGTGTTATGGTTGTAGAAGTATAATTACCCAACTTCTTTATTCATTTTCCTTTTATTGTATTGGAATGAAAATTGGAGATGCCGGAAGAAAATGCACAGGAAAATGCAGTGGGTGTAAAGATCTCGAAATGGATTTCCGTTATATGTGTCACACTGTTCATTGTTCACATTTTGAATGGGTTACCCAAACAATTGTCACTCTACTCAGTCCACTGTTCACATTCCATCTTCGTAGCATTCCTGTTCATTCAAAGCAGAAAACGTGTAATAAGTCCAAAGCTCAACTCTCAGACACGTAAAAGCCAGGCATTAACCCTTGAAAGCCAAAGTATAACGTCACACGCATCATATTAGGTTAGTCCCAATCACTCCACGCCTGCTACCACCATGATCAAAGACCAAAGAAAGATTTTATATATCACAAAGCCACACCCATGAACACCACCATGACAGACTATTTTACAACGAGAAGTGCCTGAAAAGGAAAAAGAAAGACTACAGCCACCCCCAACTACACAGCATTCCCTATGTGCGCTCAATTTTCAATATCTGCAGACTAGAAAGGTCAGTAACGATCATTTACAACTCCGACACCAGTGCGAACAATAGAAACAACTTCGCAAGGTGCTCAAAGTGCACAAATTCCGGCAAGACCATTGGCAATATCTGCACAGATAAAAGGGGGCAACCTGGATGTCAAAGAATAAGGACATACCTAGCATTGTAAGAATCATAAAAATTACTTCAAAAAGGAACCATTCTTACCTTGACCAAGTAAAAAGAAGCTAAGGATCGGGTCATGTTCTTAAAAAATTCCACAGCTTCTCCTTTACAGACATTCTTCCTTCCTCTTCGTCTTCCTCCACCTCCTGAGGTTCATCAAGGCTCCTTTCTTCACTGGAGGCATCACTCTCGTTGCCATTGCCAACAGCAACTATCCCCACCGCATGCTGACGCATAAAGAATAACTCAAGTTCAGAATAGTAAAGAAAATCGCATGCATTGTGTTAAAGGACTTTCTTCGGCATTACAGATGATATAGTTCAGATTATTGGACTCGTATCTCAACACTAACACGTAAAAAGGGCTGAGGCAACTCTCACCTCGGAAGATGGATTTGCTTTGGTTTCCAGGTAAGGCATATCTGATTTCTTTTCTTCACTCACCAGATTTGATATATTAGTATTCAACACACGATCATCAAGTCTGTTATCATCACCATCCCCGATTCTTCTCCCAGGCTGTGATCTATTTGTTTTCTGTCCTGAACCCCTGATATTACTCAGCTCACCAGGGACTATCGGCACATCATCTCCTCTTGTTGGGATGCCATCAAGATCAACCTCTTCTGCACTAGTGTTCTCACATCTGCTTGCTGTGAGTATGACCTCCTTGGTAGTGAAACTGCACGGAATTGGAAATGGATATGAAACAGTCAAATACATTTTTGGTTGTCACTATTAGGTATGCACAATTACTGTTTCCTACCAACTCAAATTTTCTGAATAAAAATGCTCAGTGAAAGATAGCATCTTATTTAAAATGAAAGAGAGCCAAAGGAAAGTAAGACAGAAAATGTGCAAATACAGTGAAATCGACATGTTTAATGCAATAACTCCATCTCACCTTTGCCCAGCAATTTCATTTTGACGCCTCCTCTTTTGGTACTTTAGATCAGAATGACCATCAAGATTGGTACAAGCAGAAGAATCTTGAACCCTTTTTCTTGTTGAGGGCAAAATACTTAGACCACCATCAGCATCGAAACTTAAATTCACATCACAGCCATCACCCAGAGATGATTCCTTGCAGGATACTGATTTCTTCACATGCAATTTCTCAGCAACAGATTTAAATATTTGTTCCTTGATGTTTCCAATTATGTTCCCATTCATATCAGGTGTATGTTGCATGTCTTCCAACTGTACATTATTTGTTATAGTCATTGGAGAATGGTTAATTACAGATATATTTATTGGCGATCTGGGCATGACTGGCACAGCAAGACGTTCAGGAGATCGTCTAAATATAACATCAGTGCACTTTCTAACCCAGGAAAGAGATGTAGGAGATGAGGTTGCATTTGATGCTTTGATGGAAACAGTGTCTTCCAAGGACATTCCATCATTAGACTTTTTCTCATTTCCATTTCCATTACCATGTGAAGAAGTCAGTTTACTATCTGAGCATTTCCTAAGAGTAAACTGTTGAACGGCCAATGCTGATGCATGAGATTTTACCTCTGGCAACTTTTCCTTTTCCAATTCTTTCAGTTGTTCAACTTTCACATTGATCTTCTGCATGTCAGCATGTAATAATTCCCTTGCCTGTTGAAGTTTTTCCCTTTGAAGATCAAGCTCCTTGATAGAGTTCATCATCTCTGACCATTCTTTGTCTCTCCTTTCACGCTCTTGAGTAATTTCCTCACGCTCTTGCCTTAGTCGGTCACTTTCTTTTTCAGACTTCTCTAATTCTTTTGCTAGCATTTCCTTCTGGGAATGTATCTTCTCAAGCTCTTGCCTCTTATCCTTCTCAAACGCATCCTCTCTTTCTCTAAGATAAGTTTCTATCTCTGCCCGTCTTCTCTCCACACTGAGTTCTAGCTCTTTCTTCTGGATCTTGAAGTCTTCAAGGAAGGCATCTCTCTCATGCTGAATCTTGCCAAAACAATCAGAATACTCCTGCTCCATATTCCGCATAAACTCTTCCCTTTCAAGGACTAGTTGTTCAGAATCCTTTTTAAATTGATCGAGCATCAGGTGCTTCTCAAATTTTAGGTTGTCATATTCCTTTTTGAGATACTGTGTAACTGATATCCTCTCCTTCTCGACCAATTGAGCCTCTCTTTGCAGTTCTTCCTTTTTCGCGTCAATTAGTTCCCACTCAGCTTCAAACTTCTCCTTTTCCATTCTTAGTCTATCAACCTCAGCCTCTAGTTCAGTTTTCTGTGTTCTAAAGCTGTCAATCTCTTGTTTTAATTCAGTTTCCAAGACAGAAAATCCACTTCTCTCAATAGCAGTGATCTCCAATTTCTCATGTGCTAATATAACTTGCTTCTTTTCATCTTCAAGAGAATTCTTTGCCTCCTCCAGTTCAATCTTCATTCTCTCTATTTCTTCCCGCTTCCTTCGTAAATCTGACATCTGTGATGCAGCCAATTTTTCTGTTTCAGATATATGGTTCTCCCTCTCAGAAAGTAATTTCAATTTGTTCGCAATATCAACTTCCTTGTTTGCCAAGGTTTCTGTCCGACGGTCTAAAATTTCTTCCCTTTCTTCCACCAACTTCTTTCGTTGAATAATGTCAGATTCCATCAATCCCAACTTTTGTTGCCTTGCCACCAATTCTTCTTCTACTAACTTCTTTTCCATAGCAAACTCAGCTTCAAGGTTAAATTTTAACTTTTCTAAAACCGACTTGTTGTCAACTCTCAATCTTTCAATCTCTTCCTGCGAAAAATAGATTAGAAATGAAGATATAGACATATTATTTGAAATCCCTATAATAAAACAATAGACAAAACTTTATGGAAAAAGCAAGTGCAGAACAATGCATTACTTTTCCCTTGTTTGCAAGACTCTCTTGCAAAACAAGCAGCTCATTTTCTCTCCTGTCAAGTTGTGATTCCTTCTTTATTACAGCCTGCAGGCAACAAAATTTACATGCTGAGTTAAGTGTAAAGCATTTTAGATGTTGAAATATACATCAGATTGAACATAAACGGTCTCAACTATTCTTTTATAAATTGTTAACTCGAAGAAACCCCCCATTTAAGGACCTTCATTTTGGGTGCTCCCCTTTATGGTGCCGCACCCTTTTTTTCTTTTCAAAAAAATTAAAGGACTTTCGTTACAGCACAGTTAGGAAAATTCAACAAATGCATAAAAATGCCCTGAGGCTAAATCTACTTCACTTAGGTTGTTATTCAAACCCTTAATGCATGGATCAAACACTACGAGTGTGCTTGGTACACGGGTTAGGGTAGGTTAAACGGGTAGAGGGTAACCCGTTTTTTGTGTTTTGGTGTTTGGATAGAAGGTTAAACTGGGGGGTGGATTTGTTGTGGGATTGTTCTGATATGATTGTATTGAAGTTTGGAAAAGTGAGTAGTTATTGTGATGTGATTGTATTGAAGTTTGGAAAAGTGAGAAGAAGTGGAGTAGTTTATAATTTTTATATGATATGATGGTATAATATATTATTTTTTGATGGAATTGATAAAAGAGAATTGATTTATTTAATGTATTAAAAAAGGTAAAAGTGGGACCCACATAGGAGAGATAAGGAAGGGGTTAGGGGGGACCCCTTGTACCGAACGGCACCTAAGGGTTTTGTTTATACAACAGTAAAACTCCCTAGCCCTGATAGTGAACACCTCAAATCCAAAAAAAAAGTTCATAATTTAGATCCTAAATCAAACATATAAATTCAAACCAAGTATCATTACTCAAAAGCAGATAACCCTATCTCAAAACCGCAAATTTGCATTCTGCTACCCATGCTCACCAAAAAGAATTGGTTTTTCTACTTAATCTTTGTAACAATAGATTCCATGGATGTCTTTGCCATTTCCATAAGTTTAGAAGCGGGAAAGAAGGTTGAAAAAAGTGGAATAGAAAAGCATGTCAATACCAAATATGAGGCCTGCCTAGGGAGAGTTTTGAATGATTACATTAGGAAAGCATGTTAATACCAATAACGAGGCAGCTCACAGTTGACATAATTATGACTGCAATAATAATTTGTGAGACTTTCCCTAGTATAGGCCACCATTATGATAACAGAGATCATTTACTTGTGCCGAATCAAGTATGCTTTCAGTCTCCTAAAGTTGAGGAAATCCAATATTATACTAAACATATTACGATAAACTTTTAATAGTGATATTAAAACTAATGATAAGTTGAACCTCCTCTCTAACTGCAAGATGGGCCATATTTGCAGACAAGCTTGATTCCCCTTCTTTTAAAGATGTGAGATCTTTCTCTAAATTTCCTCTTGCAACCTGCAAAGTATTTTTCAAATCATCCAACTCTTTAGATCTTTCAAAGATCATGTCCTCTCTCTGATTCAAAGACAACTGCTGTTCAAGTAATTTTTCTCGCTCCTGTTGGAGGATCTTTTGCGTATCATTAAGAGACTGTCTCAACAAATTGATTGCCTTTTCTTTGTCATCCCATCTGGCAATTTGAAAAAAAAACAAGAAGGGGAAGCACATCAGTTACATAAGAAAAGATCGTGAAATGCATTTCAACTAATGGACATTAAGAGACAGCAAGGCAATATTGGCTGCTAGATTCCTACCCGTGATATATCCATAGAAAAAACCAAGATGACACCAAAAAGGACGCTAAAATTAGAATTGCACTTGAAACATCAAAGACTGGCATACACATGTCAGAGAAACCAAATTGTTGTTTATTACAAAAAAAACCCGATATCTTCAATATATATGTTAGGTGGGAAAATTACAAAAAGGAAACAATAGAAGAAAAAATAACCAAGTGTAGATATCGATCAAGCTTAACCTATTACAAATGAAGATATGCCACTTATGTCGAAGATCATAGATAAAGAAATCTGCAAGCTATTGCTAAGATGCCATATAAGGTATACTGTTTTTTCCGCAAGCAACCACATCTATGTGCTTCATTCTCCCACGGAAAAGAAGATTGGACACAATATACAGGACTATAATCATCAAACATAGGTGGCTCTAGTGATGACTGAAACATCAATATCATCAAGTGATACATCCACATAGCTTGGTACTCCCCTCGACACTTCACCTGGCACTAACTGTTCTTCCACTTTACAAGGTCTTCAAGGAATGAGGTGTAGCCAGTAGTAAACCTTTTATTCTTGGACATCAGAGTAGATAAAAAAATCAAGATGCTCATTGCATTAAGAAAAGAGACCCTTGTCAGGAGTTCCTTTAAAGTCCTTTAAATCATGCAAACACCTTGCTAATGACTGTTGCATGGCTTATCCATTAACTGGCACACAGCTAACAGGAAAATAATATCATGTCTGAAAACAATAAGATCAAGCAGTTTACAACAATCATGTAACTCTAATCTTCCAAAGACATCGTTAACAGTCTTGTTTTCATTTTTATCTTAAAAAGTGGGTCATCAACAAGTGTGTTCTTATATTTAGGCTCAATATGAATAAAAAAGGGTTTGGTAACGGGCACACCAACCCCTTCCAGAATCAATGGTATACTTTCTCTGAGACTGTCATGGCATCTGATCTTCAATAAACCTTAATACCAAGAAAGTAGCATAGTTGTTCAAGGGTCTTTGTCACACAGATACTCTGCAAGAATATTCAATCCATTCGGTCGAATATTCTTAGTGTGGTGACCAAATAGAATATTGCTATTCGATCAATATTCGGTCTAACCCGATTATTCTCAAATATTCTGCCTGAATATTCAAGTATTTGACCAAATATTTGGCCGACTATTGCAATATGCTGCTGATTTTTTTTAATTTTAAAAATTCTCATTTATATTGGTATCATCACAAATGCTAAAACTTCATAGCTCTAACTCATTAATTTGTACTTTTATCTTGGATTCTTATTGATTGATGATCATATATGTATAAATATATAAGAATATATATTAGACAAAATTTTTATCTTTAAAATATTTTAAAAATACATAACTGAATAATTCTGAATATTCTCCCGGATAACGAATATTCTTTATTCAGTGACCCCTATCATTGAATACCGAATATCGACTTCTGAAACATTGATCTTCTTGTAATCCAAACTGGTCATCACCATAAACAGAAGGATGGCCGGCATGGGAGGTGGGGTTAATTGAAATTACAGAAGGGTGGAATCAATTGCAGGTGATGAGGGTGCATATCATGAAGCATTTGAAGAAAATTGGTGGAGTGGATAGGAGGTTGAACACCATTTGGTCTTAATGAGGAAGAGACTCATGAATGAGACGGATGGCAAAGATAGTGTGTGTGCACCCACACCTTTGGGAAGTCAGAAGGAGATCAGTGAGGGGTGGTGGAGCCTAAGGAGAAGCATGCTATGACATCTCATGTGGCCAGGGTTGGAGAGAGAAGCATGGTAGAGCGTGTGAGGCTTAAGTGACCACGACGTGTGATCTTCTACCAAATGAGTATGCACTAGAAAGTTATAAAAAAAACCATGAATTACAACAATTATACATGTTTACCTTACCAATGGATTACATTGTGTACCAAAACATAGGGTACTTAGGACTATGGAACTACTACTTGCCTAGTCCAATTTTAAAAACAAAATAGATAAATAAGTGCAACCTGAATAAATCGGAGTTGAAGGCCAAATCAAGAAAAGAGATTCGAAATCATTTCAAGGGAAGAGCTTCACAAATAATCTTCTTTAGCTAAGAATTCACTAAAAAATAGCATGAATTGTAAGTTGAGATGTTTTGTGTGGGTACCCTGTCGTCATTTTATATAGGTGGGGAAAGCCTTTGAAAACAGTAAAAGACCTAAAACCCCAAAAAACCAAGGGAGGAGAGAGAAGCTATGGCGAAAAAAGGGGCGACTTGGAGGCGATTCGTGTTCATCTTCATTCCATGTCATTTTTTATGGATTTGGTTCGGTTTTAAATTATATAGTGATGGGTCAGACCTATTGTTCTATCGTTTATGTTGCATTTGAAATTGATTAGACCCGGTTTTCTTGGATTTATTCATCTTCCCGGCCGTGATCTTGGTGAGGAGAGCGTTTTTAGACTGCTGCTGCATAACAGCAGGTGTGAAGTGCTGTAGAAGCGCTGTTGCATCTGCTGTGATTATATTTGATTTCTGGATCATTGTGCTGGTACTCCGATTGGCCAATCGGTGTTGTATTGAGGGCCTCTTCTTTCGCTAGAGAGCTCCTGGGAATGAGAGAGAGAGGGTGTTTAGATCGAAAAAGATACACCTCTTTTTTCCTTTTGGTTTGTGGTCCTAGTTCATTATTGGGTGTCCAATCAGCTGTGGACATGAGGAAAGTTTGCTGGATATTCTAGAGGCAGGGCAAATTTTATAAAATCACAACCTCAGAGAAGCAATAGAAAGAGAACACGTGGAATCGAATATTTCATCTGCTGCGAGGTCTGCAGTGACCGAAAATATCTTCTTGGTATTTTTTGTATTTTTGGTCCTGAGCTCGGGAGATTTCTGCTAAAGACCTATTGTTCTGTTAATGGCTGATCAGGAGGAGCAAGCTCAAGCACACTGAGTGCTTGAAGTTATGTCCGAGAAGGCTAATATTTTTTCTAGAGGAAGCAGATTCAAAGCTGATGACTTCCCTCCAATAATTTTTGGTAAGAAATCAGAGCTAAAGAAAAATAACTATGATATTCCAGAAACTCAAAACAGCAGATGAAGTCTTACACTTTTGCTACCAAAAACTCTCATTTTCTTCCTCTAATTGGAGAATCTCTTCCGGTTAGAGAGGCTAAGTTAGTTGATGGAGATTATGTGATTGATGTTACTGAAGATGAAATCAATGTGCTACAGAACCCTTCACTAAATCACTGATTGCACGTTTCACAAATTCAAAAGCAGAGCTGCTGGGCTTTCAGAATTTTTAAAAGGAAGATTCTTACATGTGGGTGAAATCTCATTGGGAGCTATTGATGCTAGACATATTTCGATCATATTTGAAGATGAGAAAGGTCATCACTTCATATACATTGGAAGACAAGGAATATCAAAATGAATGGGTCTCTTTGATACAGTGTTGCAATAGTCGGCCGACTATCCCGAATAGTTGGTCCGACTATGAGGTGCGGTGGGGTACCCGACTGAATAAACCTCCATTCGGGCAATAGTCGGCCCGACCGAATAGTCGGCCGACTGGCCCGACTATGAGGCCGACTGGAGTTTGACTCTTCATATTTTTATTTTTTTATTTTCAATTTTCAATATTTATGGGTTACATTTTACCATGGTATCGCCACAAATGTCAAATTCTATATGTCTATTATATTGATTGGTACTTTTATCTTGGATTCATGTTAAATAATGACCATATATGTATAAAAATATAAGAATATATGTATTATAAATAATTTTTATATTAAAAAATACAAAACCTAATAATTCCGAATAGTCGCCCGAATACCGATTATTCTCTATTCAGTGACCCCTCCGACTGAATACCGAATACCGTCTTCTGCAACACTGCTTTGATAAGGTGGTCACCATATTTTCGACCAAATCTAAGAAGCACCCAATGCACAGTATGGACAGGCATTCCTGGTCTAAATGCCCACCTTCATAATCCTGAAATTATTAGGTCCATCGCAGAAATGATAGGAAAATACATTTGTGTGGACAAGAATGTCATTGAGTTCACAAGGCCGAGCTATGTGAGGGCGTATATTGAGATAAATCTCACTAAGCCTCAAATTGAATATGCGGTAATTGCAAAATAGTGCCCAGTCTTTTAAGCAGAAGATCGTCTATGAGAGAGTGCTAAAATTTTGCTCTATTTGCTGCATAATTGGGCATATTCAAGACAATTGCAATAAAAGAAAAGAGAGGCAGCAAACCAAGGACGTGAATAGAGAATCTAAGAAGTGGGTCCCGGTTGGAGGAGGTGAAGAGAAAAAGAAAGATCAGCAGCAGGGGTCTCAGCATCCCATAGAAACAGATGATTTGCAACCAGCAGCAGCACTTACATTTACAACAACAGCAACAGTTGCAGTAGAAGCAGCAGCAGCAGCAGCTGATAGATGATGAAGGGAGGCTCATGGTTTCTACTGAGGCTGAAAATGTATGCAGCCTTGAGGAGTCTCGTTGGAGCTATTCCCAAATCACTTGTGATATTGGCAAATGATCCATTTAGCCATTGGACTACGGAAGTTGTTCATTTTCTCTTTAAGGAACGACAGCAAACCAAACTGTGGGAGTTCTTTATTAAACCAATTGATAATAGCATCTCTTATGCTGCTATAATGGTTGGAAATAAAGATGTTCCATAGATGCACCAAGGGCAACAACAGAACAGAATGATGAACATCAGCAACCGCAATCTCAAGAACAAGAACCTTTTCCTGATAATGGGTGTCAGCAGATACCTGAAGGTCAAACTCCTAAGCAGCTGGATGTTCAGCAGCAACCTCAAGAACAAGAATCTTCTATGCAACCTGAGAAGGGGCTTCAACAGAATACAAGAGTCAGCTTCAGATTCTCAGAACAACCTACTGTTTGTTCTGATGATGCCAAGGAAGGATGGACTAAGGCTAAAAAGAAGAAGTCACACAAAAAGGGGAAGAGGAACAACAGTGTTGGGACTTCTCCTTCAAAGCAGAAACTGGAACCAGAAGAGGAAGGAGTGGATGCTACTGATAAACTTTGGGATACTGACTTGAACAAATACCCCTCATTGCAGCAGCCTTCTGTTGTTGCCTATCCTACACTTCAACAAACATCTCGAAGTACTCCCATGCTGAAGAAAGGGTTTCAATTGAAACCAAAACTCAATGAGAAGGCTCCTCCATATTTTCCAATGCAGAAGGCTGAGGTGATAAAGAACAGAAGCACCTTGAAAGCAAAATCCTATGGAAATAAAAGATGAAGTGAAGTCAACTGCTAATGATGAGATTTCAGTATCTCCTATTGTTGTTGAAGAGGGGATATGCAGTACTGAACAATTGAGATATGATGACTATATAAAGGAAGGAATGGCCAAGATTTATGAAAAAACAAATATGGAAGATTACTCTGGAATAAAGATGGATCGTTATGGAAATATTTCTCCTAGCCCTTTTAAGAGAAAAAGACAGCAACAGGAGATGTTTTGTTCCAGATCAGCAGCAACAAGTGGAGACATTTATCACTTCACCATATTGGCAGAAGCTCCAGCGCTTAGCTCCCCATTTGAAGCACCAATGGGGACAAGGAAGAAACTTTGAAGAGAATGGGTCCCTTGCTCCTCTATTGTCCTGGCAGAAAAGGCAACAGCAGGAGAAGCAACTTTGTATGCTGGACACTGAGATTCTGAAAGTTCCATCAATCCATATACCTTGACTTGGCAGATGAGGAGGAAGATGAAGATTCAGAAGAAGGGCTAAGCGAGCCATCTCTCAAAAGTAACAATCAACTTCACTATAGTTCGGACTTTAATCTAATGGTTCATCAAAAGATGGAAACCTTGAGGAAGGCGACCCAAGATATGTAAAGCGAAAGAGAAGGCCATGAGAAAGGACAAAAACAGTAATTAGATTGTCTCCAAAGGCCGCGTTAGCCATTTGTTTCTTGTAATGGCTATATGCACATATGTGCTCCCATTTAACACTTCTCTTTGATGAAAAGAAAGAGGATACCCGGGCCTCTAAAATTATCGGGATTGCAATAAGAAAAGACCTAAAATAGCCAAGGTTGCAGAAAGTGGTAGTCGGTAGCCGGCCATGGGGTCACTGACTAAGGATTAATCAGCAGTCGGGTGACTAATCGGATTTAGTCGGCCATTAGTCGGTTTTGAATTTTTTTAATTATTTTAAATATATAAATCAATTTTTACACACATATTCTTATATATTTACATTAATTTGTATATTTTTTATATTATCATAATGAAATAGAAGAAGTAATTGTCTTTAAATATAACATTAAGCATAAAAAATCGAAAAACCAAAAAATAAAAAATCTCTATGTAAAAGTCAGCCGACTAGTCGGCCCAATTAGTCGGGTTGACCGACTAATGGCCGACTAGGCCTAGTCGAGTCGGTTACCCCCTCCCCCTCCCCCGACTCGACTAATCGGGCCAACTAATCGGCCGACTTTTACAACAATGAAAATAACAACCCCGATGACTAATTGTTGGGAAAAACGAACGAGTTGTTTATTCCATAAGCCCTAGGCTCTCTTGTATAGGAGAGTAGCCTATGGGTAAATTACATAAAGCATACAGCTGAAAAATAAAATAGCAGAGAGACACACATAAACTACTATATGCGTTAACACTCCCCCTCAAGATGGAGCATAGATATCAATCATGCTCAGCTTGGACGCACACTTCTGGAATGGGCCTCGTAGTAATGCCTTGGTGAATATATCAGCAGTTTGATTCTCTGAGGCAACATGAGATGTAGCAATGAACCCCTTCTGAATCATGTCACGTATGAAGTGACAGTCAACCTCAATATGCTTGGTCCGCTCATGGAATGCTGGGTTGTTTGCAATGAACAAGGCTGCCTGATTATCACATTCCAAGTTCATAGGAAGTGGTACATCTAGACATAGGTCGGTAAGTACAGCCTTCACCCACATCATCTCTGTGTTAGCCTGGGCCATAGCCCTATATTCGGATTCAGCACTGGATCTAGCTACCACCGTCTGTTTCTTGCTCCTCCATGAGACTAGAGCATCTCCTACATAGACAGTAAAACCCTGAGGTGGACTTCCTGTCCTTGGGACATCCTGCATAGTCTGCATCCGCACATGCTGAGATAGAAATCCCCTTTCCTTTCTTGAATAGCAAACCTGCACCTGGAGATGTTTTAAGATATCTAAGAATCATATGTATTGCATCCATATGAACCTGACGTGGTTGCTCCATAAACTGGCTCACACGACTCACTGCAAATGATATATCGGGTCTAGTGATCGTGACATACAACAGTTTGCCTACCAGTTCTCTGTATCTTCTCCTGTCCACCTCCTCTGTGTCATCATCATAGAGCTTCATGCTGGGATCCATTGGTGTCGTAGCAGGCCGACACCCAAGCATACTTGTTTCACTCAACAGATCTGTAACATATTTCCTCTGCGACATTACTAATCCATACGGATTTCTGGCAAATTCCAGTCCCAGAAAATATATAAGGACTCCAAGATCCTTAGTGAAAAATTCGCATTCCAGCTTTTCTTTCGCTTGCTTTATGCCTTGCTCATCATCTCCTGTAATCAAGATGTCATCTACATAAACCATAATTGCAATAATACCTCTAGAAGTCTTCTGTACAAACAAGGAATGATCAGCATTGGAGCGTTTGTATCCTTGTTTTTCAAAGAGGTCTGAGAGCTTCTGAAACCATGCTCTGGGGCTCGGCTTAAGGCCATAGATAGCCTTATGAAGTCTGCACGCCTTGGAACGCTCCCCCTCAACAGCAAAACCGGGTGGCTGTTGCATATAGACCTCCTCCTGCAGATCTCCATATAAGAACGTGTTCTTCACATCCAACTGATACAGCGGCCAGTCTCGATTAACTGCAACTGACAACAAGATCCGGAGAGTGGAATGACGGGCTACTGGCGAGAATGTATCAAGGTAATCCACCCCGTATGTCTGTGTAAAACCACGTGCAACAAGGCGTGCCTTGTATCTGTCAATAGAACCATCTGCATTGTGCTTCACCGTAAACACCCACTTGCAGCTCACCGGGGTCACATCTGGAGGTATCGGAACTAGACTCCAAGTTCCTCTAGATTGAAGTGCCGCCATTTCTTCCTCCATTGCTAACCGCCATCTACTGTCCTGCAGAGCATCTTGATAATTCCGTGGAATATCTACAGCTGACAGGGCCATAACAAAGTTCCTGAAATCCCCAGATAGTCGCTCAAATGACACCGCAGCTGATAAGGGATATGTAGCGCAACTTCTCTTCGATTTGCGTATAGCAATAGGAACATCTAAATCAGTTGTGTCCTCATCTGGCCCCTGCAACATATCCTGCTCACAAATATCATTAGATCCATCGATAGAAGTATCTTCATTACATATCATAAGCGAGCTAGGAGACGAGTCATGACCATGAGCGGAAGGATGCTTGCGGGTATAATGGAACGGTAGTGGTGAGACAGGGATTTTTGGTGGTGGTTGTGGTGGTGGTGGTGGTGGTGACGGTTGTGGTGGTGATGACGGTGATGGAGGTGGTGGTGTCATGTATATGGCATCGGTAGGCAGAGGAGGTAGCTGCTGATCACCTGAGGCTGAAAAATACATTACAGATTCAAAAAATGTAACAGCTGCATTGACCATATATCGCCGACGCAGAGGATCAAAACACATGTACCCCTTTTGAGTTCTGGAGTACCCAACGAAGACACACTTGACAGCCCTAGGAGAGAGCTTGTCAGTACCAGGAGACAACTGATGGACAAATGCGATTGTACCAAACACACGGGGAGTAAGAGAGAACAGATCCTTCCCAGGATAGATAAGGGAAAACGGAATCTGTTCATCCAAGACAGAGGACGGCATACGATTGATTAGGTAACATGCAGTGAGAACTGCATCACCCCAGTAAGAGTAGGGAACATGACTCTGTATAAGAAGTGATCTTGTGACATCAAGAAGGTGGCGATGTTTCCTTTCAGCAATTCCATTTTGTTGAGAGGTATGGGCACAGGATGTTTGGTGAATAATCCCTTTTGAGGAGTAATAGTTGGCAAGGACATGAGTGCACAGTTCTAGGGCATTATCACTTCTCAGAAACTTCACAGATGTGGAGAAAACATTTTGAATTTCATTTAGAAAATGGATAATAATATTGCCTGCTTCAGATTTATTTTCATCAAAAATACCCATGACACACGAGAGAAGTCATACACAAAAACTATATAAAATATGTGTCCCTGATGATCAGGTACAAGACTCAGACCCCAGACATCAATATGAAATAACTCGAACTTGGAGGTACTACTCCGACCTGGACGACTGGGAAAGGTCGACCTGTGATGCTTTCCCAACTGACACGCCTCGCATTGGATAGGTGTGTGAGGAAGACCCTGGGGTAACACACGACGCAACTTCTGAAGCGGTAGATGTCCAAAGCGTAGATGCCACAATAAAGGAGATGCTTGTCCAGTGGGAAGGGATGAGGTTCCAGCGAATGTAGTCTGATTCAAGCGGTAGAGGCCTCCCTGCTCATAGCCACGACCAATCACGTTGCCCGTACGGATGTCCTGAAAAATAAAAGAAGATGGATCAAAAATCGCCCGACAATGTAGATCCTTCGTAATCTGACTAATTGACAACAAATTCATTGAAAAATCAGGTGCATGTAGCACATTCTTGAGCTGCATAGAAGATGTCAATCTAATCTCCCCCTGATCAGTGATGGAGGAATGTGTACCATTGGCAATGACTATTGTTCGGTCTGGAGGAATCTGAGAGTATCCTGTAAGTAAACTCTGGTCGCCACATAGGTGATGTGTAGCGCCCGAGTCCATAATCCATGGTAATGAATCTGATCTACTACAGTTAAATGCGAGTATGCTACCTGAAGCATTGGTCGACGCAGATGCAGAAGCAGCAGCATCAGATTGACTCTCAATAGTAAGTGTTGGGCCAGATGGGGGAATAATGCCCCTCAGACGGGCAACCAGATCATCGAACCGTTGATCTAAAGTAGCAGCAGATGGAGGCTCTATCTGCTCAGCGACTCGTGCAGATGCAGGAAATCCATGCTTCGAGTAGCATGTGTCTTCATTGTGTCCAACGCGATGACAGTAAGTACATGTTGGCCGAGTGCGGCCTCCTTTTCCACGGGGTCCACGTCCACGGCTCTGATGATGAAATCCGCGACCCCTGTTGGCTGACATGGCTGAAGTATTCTGATTCGTGGCCGCGGAAGAAACTGTGATCCGACTCAGTCTATGGAAAGCTTCCTCCATGGGAGGAATAGTAGAGTCAGCCAAGATCTGGGATCGTGCCGCCTCATACTCTAGATCGAGTGCAGCAAGGAACACGCCCACCATAGTCGTGTTCATGTATGTCTTCTGCTGTTCTGGCGTGGCTGTCAGGGGCATGAAGCTGTAGAGCTTCTCGAACATCCCTCTTAGTGATGTGTAGAGAGAATGTAGAGGGCGACCATTATGCTTTATAGTGAATATATCATGCTGGAGCTGCAGAATCTTTGTCTCGTTCTTCGCCTGCGAATATGTAGCCGCCAGAATGTCCCACATATCCTTGGTCGTGGGTTGATGTAGAATGTCATTGGCAATCTCAATTACCAATGTACCAGATAGCCAAACTTTGGTGTATGCATCATCAGCCTCCCACGAGGCATTGGCTCCAGTCTTCTCAGCAGGCTCTGGTTCGGTAAGAATGTGCTTCTTACCCGTTGACTTTATCATGCTCATGAACTGCATTGCCCACAGTTCATAGTTCGCACCGTCCATCTTTACAATAGGTGCTGGACCACGAAAGGCGCCAATAGATGGGATATCCGCCTTGCTTTCTGGCATACTGGATACTGAAGACTGGAGCGATTGACAGAAGGATAAGATTTGTCTACAATGACATAGACGGGTTTAGTTGCACGTGTAGACCTCAAGCAACTAAACCCATGTAGATGAAGATGTGCGCCCTAGGGCTTAGCACACGCGCACGCGCGCAGAGATCACGCGCACCCGCAACTGGGAGCACGCAGAGATCACGCGCGGAGTCGCCTGCTAGATAGCGCGCGAAGTGCGCGACGCACCGAAGACTAGCGCGCAGGCGAGGGCTAGCGCGCAGGCAGGCAGGCGAGGAGGCGCAACGCAGAGGGCAGGGGGCTACAGCGTGGGGGGTCTACAGCGCGCAGAGGGGGCACACGCGCGCAGTGGGCGGAGGAGGCACGGCACGCAGTGCGCAGCGCACTTGCGCAGGAGTGCTAGCGCACTCGCGCAGGGAGCGCAGGAGCAGCAGCAGCAGTGCACGGGGGTGCTGATGCGGCTGCGATGAGCCCCGGCGGCACCGAAGAGAGGGAGAGAGAAAGAGAGGCCGGCGGGTGGGGTAGGGTAGGGTTTCGAGAACTCCGGTCTAGGACCGTCGCTCTGATACCATGTTTGGAAAAACGAACGAGTTGTTTATTCCATAAGCCCTAGGCTCTCTTATATAGGAGAGTAGCCTATGGGTAAATTACATAAAGCATACAGCTGAAAAATAAAATAGCAGAGAGACACACATAAACTACTATATGCGTTAACACTAATCATTCCAGAACTTCAAAGGAGGCAATTCTTTCATTGTTCCTCTTCAACTAAGCCTTTGACATCAGTGTGTCTGCTTTAACTACTACTTCTATTCAGACCTTCTTTTCTCCAGCAGTTATGCACGATCACTCCAAAGGAAATTCATTGTGTGACCGCCAGCATTCAACCTAGGATACGATTTCTCTTCGTCCTAAAGGCAGGTCAAGAATGATTTTTTTGCCATTTTTGTCTTATGATCTGTATAAATTTATGTTGTACTGCAGTCAAAGACAGTTTGTGTATCAATGTAGGTAGAGGTTACCAGTATACATAGAGCAAAACCAAATATCATAAAGTTGACTTTATTTGCCAAATATAGCCAAGTTATCTATTTTAGTTTTTTATCTTTGTTTTATGTTCTATTTGTAACCCTTCAGGACTAGTATGCAAGTGCCACCTATTTGGTCCTAGGTGAAACCACACGGTCCATATAAACAATAACAACAACAAAGACTTTCCCCACATTAAGTAGGGTCGGCTACATGGATTCTTTGCCTCCATTTCTATCTTGGGTTAATCTCAGTCTTAAATCCAAAAAACTAATATCCCTTCATATAGTCTCATTCCAACACTTCTTGGGCCTTCCTCGACCTCTCTTAGCCGGTTCAACATCCCAAAACTTGCATCTCCCAGCTGATGCATCAGCCGGCCTCTATGAATTCTAGTTGTTTATGCAATCTATTATGACATTTGAATAAAAATCCTTGAATTTGACAAGATTTGATCTATATTGTGAATCTATAATTATATAGTAGCGATTTATTTATACCTTTTTATTAATTATATATGTAATAATTTTGTACTAATTTAAAAATACAAAACCGCATAACATATTTAATTTCCGTTCAAACTCATGCATATCGTTTAATCAGTAATCAGTGACCTAACAGACAAAATAACAACCGCTTTTGCAACCTTGATAAAGGGAGGAGCGGACAGCAGCCTATTTCCATTAGAATAGGACTTGGGACTCCCTATATAAGAACATGTGGGTCACACATATTAATCTCCTCCCCTCACCATAAAATTGTGGTTTCCATCATTCATGGCATCTCCAAATCCCGCAATTCCTCCACTGAAGATGTCACATGATTTTTTCCACCACAATTTTTCCAAAAGATGGCGACCCCATGAGAAGCTCCACCACAACATGGATTCCATCGAGTACGCCGCATCAGTTTTTCAATTACAATCATCTCCAACGATATGCCAACTCGACAAAGGTCGTCACAACTTGGATTCTGCAACATGCACCACACATGTTCTTTTATCATGAACATGAAGGTCTACTGATTTCTCCCATGCATGCGCCTGAAGATCAAGCCATTCATCAGCAAATGAGCTTTTCAAAGCAACAGAGAGCTAACGCAGCGTGGAATGGAGAATTAGCGCAAAATTAATACTTTTGTCCATCAATTTTATCTAAGTAGGATTTTCCGTCTATTTTAAAAAATAGAGTTCTTCCTTCCATTTAATTAGAGTCAATAAATTAATTAAAGACATGGGCATTTTTATTTAGATAATGAGATCACATGTTATCTTCAATTAAGTAGTTAGTCGACTAGAGATACTTAAAGTCCAATTAGGGTTTGTTAGTATTTTATTTTTTATTCTCTTCCTATTTTTGTAATCTCACCCCTCCTGTATAAAGGGGACAGTATTCTTTTGTTTTAATCAGTTGAAGTTCAAATTAAAAGTGGAGTTTCTCCATTATCTCACTTTTCTCTCCTCTCCATGAGGTCTTCGCGTTTCTCGTCCAAAATCATGTGCAACAGACGCGTCTTCTCTTCCTCGCTCGAAATTCTTCCACCAAATATTTTCATCATCGAAATTTTTTATTTCTATCATGGGCCTTCAAGGTGTTCATAGTGGTCAGAGGAAAATATATATTCTAACAATGGAACCTCTGAAGGAAGCAGACAAAGACTATGATTCCTAACTTGAGGACAACTATCAGATCGTGACATGGATGACCAACAACATCAAGGCTCGCATTGTTGCCAATCTTCTGTATAAGGACAATGTAAGGGACATGTGGGATTAATTGGCACATACATATGCTCAATAGAATACTAAGTCACGACTTGCAGATATCTACATGCGGATTTGGTATGCTTCCAAGGGAAAATTCTCTATTGTCAAGTATTACAGGTAGCTCACCGGTATATATGAGGAACTTGTCGTAGTCCAACCAACATATTTTACCAAATAGGTGGTAGAGAGATCTGAGTGGCAAGCTTACATTTTTTTGTCGACCTTCATCCTCTTTATTAGAACAGTTTCTCATGCTTAATACTCTTCCCTTCATCAAGGTCATCTGAGGATGACTATTGCAGCTCGAGACCTCCATGGGTTATTCACATCCTCCGCGGATAGTAGAGAACTCTACATTTTTAGCAGCATTTGGACAAGATAGCCGCTACAACTCCATATCCCGAATGTACCTACTCTCTGTGCATTTACTACTACAGATCCAACCATGCATCCGAGAGATGTTGGGCAAAATTTGGCAAACAATCATAGGTTAATTTGGCATCATTATCTGATTATGATGCAATTATGATGCAATTACGACAGGCATTACCCCATATTAGGAGCCAACAGGACAAACTACACAACTTTTACTACAAACTAGTCTAGTTGTACTAATTAAACACCTCCAGAATTCTCCTACCTCTGAGAATCCTCCTACTATGAAATTGATTACAATCTCAAGTACTGTAGCTATTAGCGCTAGTATATATTATTGACTCTGGCTCACATATTTACATGACTGGACTTCTTCATAACCTTCTTCCATTGTGAAGTTGGTTTGTTTAGCCAATGGTTCCCATTCACCAATGATTACCATTGGTACAATGGAGTTTTCCTCTAAACTAAAGTTTCCAGAGTTTTTTGGTGCTCCTAACTTTCTATTGAGCTTATTGACTATCATGATTATGTGTAGAACTAAACAGAAAGTGATTTTAACAAAGCTATTGTTATTTTCAGGTGTACGGATGATGCAGATCATTGGTAGGGATAAGAGAAGAATGGCCTATCTTATCTTGATATTCTTGCGGACTCCATTATTAAAGGTGTTGTTACGGTGTTTGTTGACTCGTTCCTATGGCATTAACATCTTGGTCATCCAACCGCCAGAGCCCTCTCTCAGATGTTTCCTGAACTATTATCACTGAAGACATTTAAGTGTAAAGCATGCCAGTTTGACACATGTCATCAGCCTCTTTTCCTCAAAGGACCGAGCCTCATCGTTCCTCGTTTTTTCTTTAGTCCACTGTGATATTCGGGGACCTTGATTTGTAACATTGTGGGAGGTCATACGTATTTTAATGTCTATTTTTTCAGAGATATTTTATTGTCTTTGTTAATTATTGGAGCAAACATTCTTAGGTGTACTTGATATAGGAATTATCAGAAATAAATAAAATTGTCAAGTCATCTATGTTAATAAAGCCCTCTTTCTCTACTTGTGTTAAAACTTTTGAGATTAATAATGTTCTTGACATTGTTCAGCATAACTTGACCATTTTCTTTGCTACTCAAGGTACCTTTCACCAGACATTCTGACCATACACCTCGCATCAAAATCAGGTGGCAGAAAGGAAACTTCATCATCTTATGGGCATTGCTAGAGCCCTCCTTACTCATTAAATTTCCTTAAGCCTATCGGGGTATAGTCGTTATTACTGTCGCATACCTTATCAAACGGGTACCCTCTTCAGTCCTCAATAGGATAACTCCCTTCTCTCTTCTGTACAAAATGGGGTACTGATGAATCCATGATCCACATCATTTATTCTTTTATTTTAGCCAAATTCCCTATGCAAAATATCTGTCAATATATATTAATTCTAATAAATAAGCATTCACCATGCTTTTGTTAATATTGTGAACTTAACATTCTTTTTAACCAAAATAAAAGAATAAAGAAAAGAAAAAGAAAAGAAATAAATAAGGATGTATTTATGCAATAAATGCAGACGGACCCGAACCCCGAGAGAAGGTCAAATATTGGCCTGATCGACAAGGAATAAAGTAGGGAGAGATAGGGTCCTTATTCATTGTTTATATTCATCACAACTCATCATGTATATATCATTCACATATTTTTATTTCTAAATTAAAACAATCTCAAAATAAGTAAATAATAAAAACAAATTGCAAAATTAAAATGTGTACAATTGTACATACTTGTATATATGTATTAATTGATTTAGTTATTTCTCTTGTAAATAATTGGTATATATTGTATTTTTAACACTTGTATATACTCCTAAATACTCAATGAAATTAACATAAAATCCATAAAAACACAAAATAAAATAAAAATAAAAATAAAATCAACCCCTCATTGTAAAAAAGACCAATAATGTATATATTGTACATAAACTTAACTTATTAACACTACTAATAAATTTATAAAAATTCAATAAAAATGTTCTTACACTATTTACATTATTTTGTAAATAAAAAATATAAAATACAACATATTTTTGTAAAAATAATAAAAAAATACATGTATATAATACATTGGCAAATTATACTTATACATAGTGGTACACACTGTATATAATACTATATATTATTAAAAATTATTAAAGATCATAAAAAAATCGTTTATAGAGTACTTAAAGTTTTTCATGTTTATAACTTTTATTTTAAAATCAATTACTATATTTAATTGAATTTTCTTTTATTTCGTATATTCCTAATTTCTGATTGGTCCACCTCGGTTTTGTTGACAAAGGTCAGCTCCCCCCCCTCTCTTTTTGCTTGGGTCGGGTTTGCCATGATCTTCTCCCAATTTCCTCGACACGATCCGAGCGAGTTGTCCTCCGTTCTTCCGCTCCAATGCCAACTTCCATGATACGTGCCTCGATTCGTGCGATTTCACTCAAACATTCTCGATCCCCCACTGCCTATACGAGCACCAGCACCTGCCTCTTTTCAGATATCTTTGGCTGCTCCACCACCTCTGTTACCCTCAACCCTTTTCTCCAGAGTAACAGCAAGAGGGAGAGTAGGGAGACCCAGGCCGCGAGGGAGCCCTAGGTCCGGCGGCATCTTCGTTGTGCTCTGCCGCAAGGAGCCTAGCCTCTGGATTTGTCGAGATATCGATGCCCTAACCCCCGGAGACCCTCCGTCTCCAGCCCAGGCGACTTCGTCCATCACCAGGTATGCTAGATTGATCAGAGGCTCGTGTTTAGTAATGATTTCTACTTCCATGCAGAGCATCTCGTTTTAGTCCTTAGACTCGATCAAAGCTCCATCTCGATCCATTAAACGCCTCACACACCACATCACCTGCTTCTCCATCTCGCTCCGCCATCTGATCATCGACCCAATCATCAGATTGGGTCGAATCTTAGGTCCATTCTTCCACAACACACAGGACCTGATCCATTCGCTTTCCTCCAATCATTTCGTTGTTTCTCCAACTCTGACCCTTTGCCGGAGTGCTATCTCCGAGCAAGAGCTTCTGTGCAGGATCAAGACTGAAGAAGACCTCGTCTAGAGGTCAATTTGAAGACGTACAGCAGACCCAGGAAGCCCCCAGGTCCCCTTGCATCTCCATGACCCGTTTAGAGGTCTTGGACTCTTTTGAGTGCTTCCATAGCTGCGGACCACCATCAGCAACATCTCCCCCATCCGAGTAGCTCCCGGAGATGCCTGAATTGCACGTACTCAACGATTGGAACCCGTTGGAGGCGAGCTCTTCGCCAGTTCATCCAGATATCCACCCCATCGTTGGATCTGGTCGCCCCTCCAATTTTGATCTCCACAGTTCACTTTCGTGACGTCCGGACCATTGGATCCATCTGCGAATCGCTTCAGCACTGCTCATCCCCAAAGAGGTATTCTCTATCTAGATCGTTCATCATAAGTGGATCACTCTCGGTCGTTCGTTGGCGTGCGATTAAGGGTAAACTTCACATCTAACCCCTTAGTTTTTTGCATTTACATTTCAATCGTGTAAATATATGTGGTAGTGTAATTTATTTTGGATAATTTGCAGTAAGGACCTCATACTTGTTATATTTGCATTTTAGTCTAGCTGAGTTGCATGTGCCTGTACACGTGTATTTTTGGGTTATTTGCATACCTAAGCTTTCATGTGTTATAAGAAATAGAAATATTTTTGGATATTTGCAAATCTACCCCTGTGAGTGTTGAATCATGTGCAACACATGTTTTTGTCTAGATATTTGCATTTTTAGCCATGTGCTTTCAGTATATCTTATTATTTGGCCTTTGAACTGAAATAAATTGCATACAGGTTCTTTGTTCCATGTTTTATTCCTTAATCTTTTATTAGTTCCAATAGATAGTAAATTTAGCCCAAAATCCCCCAAAAACTCCTGCTAGTATCTATTTTAGATGGTAATTTGTGTATGTTGAATTTCTTCGATTTACTATTATTAAAAAATCAAAAATAATAGAAAAAGGCCATCTTTGCCTTAGAAAATTCATAAAAATTCGAAAATTTTTCAAGATTTCTAAAAAATTAGAGTAGCCTTGTTTTGATTTGTTGTCTTTTCTGTCCAAGTTTCCTCTCGTTTGCTTTTCTAAAAATCTAAAAATTTGCAAAACGTTAAAAATCTTATAAAATTTATATAAAATCAATTAAAAATCCAAAAATTGTGATTCCCTTTTAGATATTTCTTTATTGTTTTTAATAAAATTGGTTTCGAGGAATTTTGAGCATTTTTGGTGTTTTTAATTTACAAAACTCTCCTTGTTTAGTTCTTTTCTCAGTTTTTGATTTTTATAAAATACCAAAAACATCCAAAAATTCTCCAAAAAATACAAAAACATTAATAAAATTGTAAAAAACACAATATATTTTTACTTGATTTTTCTGACTATTTTATCCTATTTGAAAATAGAAAAAGAGTGTGCATTTGCCCTTGTGTTCTTTGCCTTTGTTTTAATCATTTTCGAAAATTAAAAAGAATGCAAAATTAAAAACCACTAAAAAGAAAATAAAAAACCTTGATTCAATTGAATTGATTACCTAGCTTATCATAGTGCTCCTTGTGTTCGACCCTGTTCGATATACCGGGTTAATAAAAGTAGCTTAGACCACCGTTTTACTTGCTTGATATGTTTGTGGTTGAATATTTTTTCTCAGTTTCGACTCGGTTAGCTTGGGTGACAACGACAGCTTAATTAATTCCTTACCCCGAGTTAGTCGAGTGATTATCAGGAACCATTCCTTCTGTCAGTACGATTTTTTGGTTGCACCATCGTTGTTCATAACTTACATACATACTGAGTAAACTATTTGCTCAGGGTGTTAGCTGTGACTTTCTTGGGTATTCTCGAAACCCAGAAGAGGTATAGGTGTAATGATCATGTCAGATGGCACATTCTTCGAACAGACTAGTTACTTCACTCAGTCTTTTAGTGATATATTCCCTTGGGGTTTCTGCATCTCCTACTGCCTTACAAAAGGAAGCATGTCGTACATCTTGAGCCGGTTCCTTTATTTGTTTCTTACTTGCAAGACGATGTGCCCTCTTCAAGTGGCCCACTACTGCAAATCAAATGCTCCCTCAAAACTCATCATAACTTTGCAATAAGTCCAAAGGGAGCCCTTGTCACTCTTACCGATATTCTATCTAGCTCTGTTGGGAATTTTATAGATGATCTTACGGCGATCACGGTTCCTCATGATCATAACAATGCCCTTCAGGATCACGGTCCCTCGTGATCATAACAGTGCCCTTCAGGATCACGGTTGGAAACATACCATGGAATAGGAGATGGATGTGTTTACTTCCAGGAGCATGTGGGACATTATACCATGTCCACCAGGTGCAACCCTTGTTGTCTACAGATGGACATTTACGATCAAACACACCCCTTGTCACTCTTGTTGATAGTCTATCTAGCACTGTAGGGAATTTTACAGATGCTCTTACGGTGATCACCTTTCCTCGTGTTTGTGGTTGAATATTTTTTCTCAGTTTCAACTCGGTTAGCTTGGGTGACAACGACGGCTTAATTAATTCCTTACCCCGAGTTAGTCGAATGATTATCAGGAACCATTCCTTCTGTCAGTACGATTTTTTGGTTGCACCATCGTTGTTCATAACTTACATACATACTGAGTAAACTATTTGCCCAGGCTGTTAGCTGTGACTTTCTTGGGTATTCTCGAAACCCAGAAGAGGTATAGGTGTAATGATCATGTCAGATGGCACATTCTGCGAACAGACTAGTTACTTCACTCAGTCTTTTAGTGATATATTCCCTTGGGGTTTCTGCATCTCCTACTGCCTTACAAAAGGAAGCATGTCGTACATCTTGAGCCGGTTCCTTTATTTGTTTCTTTCTTGCAAGACGATGTGCCCTCTTCAAGTGGCCCACTACTGCAAATCAAATGCTCCCTCAAAACTCATCATAACTTTGCAATAAGTCCAAAGGGAGCCCTTGTCACTCTTACCGATAGTCTATTTAGCTATGTTGGGAATTTTACAGATGATCTTACGGCGATCACGGTTCCTCATGATCTAACAATGCCCTTCAGGATCACGGTCCCTCGTGATCATAACAGTGCCCTTCAGGATCATGGTTGGAAACATACCATGGAATAGGAGATGGATGTGTTCACTTCCAGGAGCATGTGGGACATTATACCATGTCCACCAGGTGCAACCCTTGTTGTCTACATATGGACATTTACGATCAAACACACCCCTTGTCACTCTTGTTGATAGTCTATCTAACGCTGTAGGGAATTTTACAGATGCTCTTACGGTGATCACCTTTCCTCGTGTTTGTGGTTGAATATTTTTTCTCAGTTTCGAATCGGTTAGCTTGGGTGACAACGACAGCTTAATTAATTCCTTACCCCGAGTTAGTCGAGTGATTATCAGGAACCATTCCTTCTGTCAGTACGATTTTTTGGTTGCACCATCATTGTTCATAACTTATATACATACTGAGTAAACTATTTGCCCAGGCTGTTAGCTCTGACTTTCTTGGGTATTCTCGAAATCCAGAAGAGGTATAGGTGTAATGATCATGTCAGATGGCACATTCTTCGAACAGACTAGTTACTTCACACAGTCTTTTGGTGATATATTCCCTTGGGGTTTCTGCATCTCCTACTGCCTTACAAAAGGAAGCATGTCGTACATCTTGAGCCGGATCCTTTATTTGTTTCTTACTTGCAAGACGATGTGCCCTCTTCAAGTGGCCCACTACTGCAAATCAAATGCTCCCTCAAAACTCATCATAACTTTGCAATAAGTCCAAAGGGAGCCCTTGTCACTCTTACCGATATTCTATCTAGCTCTGTTGGGAATTTTACAGATGATCTTACGACGATCGCGGTTCCTCGTGATCATAACAATGCCCTTCAGGATCACGGTCCCTCGTGATCATAACAGTGCCCTTCAGGATCACGGTTGGAAACATACCATGGAATAGGAGATGGATGTGTTTACTTCCAGGAGCATGTGGGACATTATACCATGTCCACCAGGTGCAACCCTTGTTGTCTACAGATGGGCATTTACGATCAAACACACCCCTTGTCACTCTTGTTGATAGTCTATCTAGCGTTGTAGGGAATTTTACAGATGCTCTTACGGTGATCACCTTTCCTCGTGTTTGTGGTTGAATATTTTTTCTCAGTTTCGACTCGGTTAGCTTGGGTGACAACGACAGCTTAATTAATTCCTTACCCCGAGTTAGTCGAATGATTATCAGGAACCATTCCTTCTGTCAGTACGATTTTTTGGTTGCACCATCATTGTTCATAACTTACATGCATACTGAGTAAACTATTTGCCCAGGCTATTAGCTGTGACTTTCTTGGGTATTCTCGAAACCCAGAAGAGGTCTAGGTGTAATGATCATGTCAGATGGCACATTCTTCGAACAAACTAGTTACTTCACTCAGTCTTTTAGTGATATATTCCCTTGGGGTTTCTGCATCTCCTACTGCCTTACAAAAGGAAGCATGTCGTACATCTTGAGCATGTTCCTTTATTTGTTTCTTACTTGCAAGACGATGTGCCCTCTTCAAGTGGCCCACTACTGCAAATCAAATGCTCCCTCAAAACTCATCATAACTTTGCAATAAGTCCAAAGGGAGCCCATGTCACTCTTACCGACAGTCTATCTAGCTCTGTTGGGAATTTTACAGATGATCTTACGGCGATCACGGTTCCTCATGATCATAACAATGCCCTTCAGGATCACGGTTCCTCGTGATCATAACAGTGCCCTTCAGGATCACGGTTGGAAACATACCATGGAATAGGAGATGGATGTGTTTACTTCCAGAAGCATCTGGGACATTATACCATGTCCACCAGGTGCAACCCTTGTTGTCTACAGATGGACATTTACGATCAAACACACCCCTTGTCACTCTTGTTGATAGTCTATCTAGCGTTGTAGGGAATTTTACATATGCTCTTACGGTGATCACCTTTCATCGGGATCATAACAGTGCCCTTTATGATCATGGTTGGAAACATGCCATGACATAGGAGATAGGTGTGCTTACTTCCAAGAGCATGTAGGACTTTGTACCATGTCCACCATGTGTGACCCTTGTTATCTACAAATGGATCTTTACGATCAAACACTTCTCAGATGGATCCATTACTGGATTGAAAGCAAGACTTGTAGAGAAAGACTTCACTTAGATCTACGATGTCTATTATTTTTGAGGCCTTCTCTCATATGGCAAGGATGGGATTTATCCGCATAATTCTATCTGTTACAACTAACAAGAATTGGCTCATCTTTCAGCTAAATGTGAAGATTGTCTTACTTTACGATGACATAAAGGATAAAGTATGCATGACACAACCACCGGCTTACTCCGTCGAGGGGGAGTATGAATGCCGGCTACATAAGGCCATCTATATTCTAAAGCAGATCCCACAAGCGAGTTTGAAAGACTTACTTCTAAGCATGGAAGGCCATATCGATATCGATATCATGTCAATACGATAATGTGGCGATATATCGCCCAAATATCACCCATATCGACGCATTTTTTGTGAAGAAAATGCCTGAAAAGGAGGATATATCGCCATATCAATACCCATATCGGTCTCATCTCGATATCGATATATAGCGATATTTCCTTCCATGCTTCTAAGATCAGCTCTCTTGGTTTCCACAGGATAGCATTTGACTACTCAGTGTTAATTAGACGGAGGCTCTCAGGTATGGTGATACATGTTGTTTATGTTCATGACATGGTTATCACCGGTGATGACAGCGCAAGCACTCTTCAGACGAATGTCTTCCTCTAGATTGTATTTATTACTAAGGACCTTGGTCAATTTCGATACTTCTTGGGTATTGAGGTGATGTGCACGGCAAAAGGATTACACTTGTCATGGAGAAAGTACTACTTGGATATTCTTCAGATTGGCTTAGTTAGATGCAAACTATCAACTATCCCAAGTGAAATACAGAGACATGTTACCTCTATTGGTCCAATATTTGACGACATCACATTATATAAACACTTATTGGGCAAAATGTTGCATCTCATTTTCACTAGAGCAGGTATATCATATGTTGTAACTGGAGCTAGTTAGTGCAAGGAAAAGCCTCACTATAATCATTAGGATGATGTTCTTTTGATCCTTCAATATCTGAACTACTCTACATGAATAATCCTCTTCTAGTGGGCTAACGTCACACTGATATCACCTAGTATACATATGCTAACTATGCTAGTCCTCTGGAGGACATGTGATTTACTACTTATTTCGTCGTGTTTGTTGGCAAAAGTTTGTTACATGGAGAGTAAGAAACATATTGTGGGCTCAGCCGCTCAAGATCAAGCACAGAAGCAGAATGCAGAGCAACAGAAACTTGGACTCCCTGCTACTACTTATGCTCCTCTCTAAAATGGCAGCAAGTCCTCGACATACATTGTCACTAATCATTTTTTCTATTAGCATACCAAACAAAGTGGACTGCCACTTTATACGAGACAATGTACGAGAAGGGGACATTACTACTCTGCACATTTCATGAAAATCAAATATGTGGATGTACTTACCAAAGCACCCCAAAGAAATGCATATCACTATTGACTCTCAAGTTGGGCATGATTGATTAATATGCTCCAACTAGAGGGGGTGTTGATGTTATTTGGCAAATATAGCCAATAGCGTAGTTTACTATATTAGTTTATTTCTTTATTTTCTATTTCTGTGTATAACCCTCCAGGGCCTATTATGTAATTGCTACAAATTAGGCCTTAGGGTTTCAAACCATAAAAGTCCCGACCTCATGAATAAACTCATTCCATTGGGTCCTCGGTTTTCTTCCACAAAATCGAACCCTCAAAAGTTCAAAAATATACATTAGTATAAGTTCTTAGGTGTACCAGTATAAAAATATGCATCGATGTACAATAAAGTATATTTGTGCAAATTTTAGATGGTAAATGAAACAGAACTGAAACGGAGAAATACTGTTATAAATCAAAAGTGTAATGATATACAATTTGAGAGATTGTTGTTGATCAGGAGAGCTAGACTAGATATACTGGTAAAAAAAGTAGGTGAACAGATATCCTTGGTTAAAAATAGAACAGACATTTCTTCTTAAAAGGTGGACTTTAAAGGTTTTTCTTAATATTTATATACTTGTTTACTATCTAATGAAATGAAAAGGAGTTTTTTTCAAAAACAAATTGAAGGATCTGGAGCAATAGCAGTGGGGATGCATTGTTGCTTGATCAGTTACATTTTTAACAAAGTGAGGATTTGATGGTCATGTGGAATTGTAAATATGTCGATCGTCTATATAGATTGTGCCATCACTACTATAGAAAACGATAGTTCGGAAGCGTATTAGAGATAGAGAAATAAAAGTGGGGAAAGAACACCGGTATTTTACATGGAACCTTACTCCATAAGGAGCGGGATGAAACTATGAGATAAAGACTCTCAAGAGTCGGGTATTCTTTATTGCCCTCTCTCAACTGTTACAGATGATGTGGGGCTTCTTATATAGCTCCACTAGTAAGACCAAGTCCCACTCACAGTAGATGTGTGACTGTATTCTTTATTGCCCTCTCTCAACTGTTACAGATGGTGTGGGGCTTCTTATATAGCTCCACTAGTAAGTTCAAAAATATACATTAGTATAAGTTCTTAGGTGTACCATAATAAAAATATGCATCGATGTACAATAAAGTATATCGGTGAAAATTTTAGATGGTAAGTGAAATAGAACTGAAAAGGGGAAATATTGTTGTAAATCAAAAGTTTAATGATATACAATTTGAGAGATTATTGTTGATCAGGAGAGCGAGACTAGATATACAGGTAAAAAAGGTAGGTGAACAGATATTTCTGCTTAAAAGGTGGACTTTAAAGGTTTTTCTTAATATTTATATACTTGTTTACTATCTAATGAAATGAAAAGGAGTTTTTTAAAAAACAAATTGAAGGATCTGGAACAATAGCAGTGGGGATGCATTGTTGCTTGATGAGTTACATTTTTAACAAAGTGAGGATTTGATGGTCATGTGGAATTGTAAATATGACAACCGTCTATATAGATTGTGCCATCACTATGGTAGAAAACGATAGTTCGGAAGCGTATTAGAGATAGAGAGATAAAAATGAGGAAAGAACACCGGTATTTTACATGGAACCTTACTCCATAAGGAGTGGGATGAAACTATGAGATAAGGACTCTCAAGGGTCGGGTATTCTTTATTGCCCTCTCTCAACTGTTACAGATGATGTGGGGCTTCTTATATAGCTCCACTAGTAAGACCAAATCTCACTCACAGTAGATGTGGGACTAAATCTGTGGATGTGATAATTGGACCCTGGAGGGATCCAATTACCAATCTATACATATGACGCATACTCTAACGCTCCTCTTAAGCTGGAGCATGCAATGCTCAGCTTAGACAAATAGAAAGAAACTGCTCACTCACAATACAAAGATACTACAGACGATATCAACTCAACGCTTACTCTACTGGTTGCCTGCTGAGGATGTTGTTTTTTATGTCGTGTTGTTAGTGCGGAGGAACTGAAGGGCTGGA
Organism: Ottelia alismoides; assembly: GCA_037367405.1. NCBI lineage: Eukaryota > Viridiplantae > Streptophyta > Magnoliopsida > Alismatales > Hydrocharitaceae > Ottelia > Ottelia alismoides. The sequence continues at coordinate 1,226,513 of JAZKJV010001351.1, read as the reverse complement.
GTGTGATCTGAATTGTCCCCTTGTCAGAGAACGTATGCTATGTACTACATCTGTCAGAGTCACTTAAATTAAAACAAGTCTCCTCGTCTAACTACTCTGGCCCGTCACATGTAGAAGACTACACAGCATGTGGACAACTGATCCATCTCTGAAGGGCCAAACAAAAAACGTCGCTAATTATATATATATATATAGATCTCTGAGGGACCTCGAAGTGAGTTCTCTTTTATAAGAACCACAAAGGATCTTGTACCTGAGTTCACGGCCACTAGAGATATGAGTCTGAAAGTCTCCTCATCGGAGAACTAGATCTCTCTCATACTTGCATAGAGAGGGAGACATATCTCCACTCTAGAGTCTATGAATTCAGATGAAAATCCTAAGCCCATAATGGATCAAAGAATGGGATCTCTACTCTGGAGTCTCTATGGATCACATGAAAACCATGAATCCAAATCAAAGATGGGAATCTCGCAAAGAATGATCGCACACATGTGCACATCAAACTAGTAGAGTCGAAATTTGAACATTGAATCTGAACTGGAGATTCTGAATTGGTCTTGTAGAACTCTACATAATACCCCCCCCCTTCTTTCTCACATACTGGTCGAAACAAATGACATCGACCAAGTTGGGAGAGGACATGAAGATGGGAAAAAACAAAGAAAACAATAAGTCGTCTTATATTTTTCGACTTTTTCTTCTCTCTTTTTTCAAAACATTTGCCCCTTTATTTCGTACGACTTCTTTTTTACGGTAGCTTTTTCCTCGAAAAAATTCTCGTGAAATCACTTCAACCCAAAATTGGGCCCAAATATATACAACTCAACCCCATTAGACCCTCCTTTTTTCTTTCTTTTTTAAAATTTTCTGCCTACAAGATTGTGGCTTAATGGGACCAAAATTTCAGCTGCATATACACCCCATTTCTTATCCTATTGATGTTGGCCCAAAATGTTGTGCATTTTTTCTTTTCAACCAAACCCTTTCCATCTCCTCCCTTTAAAACGAAGAGGTATCGAGTCCCCTCCTATTCGCATGATAATAGGGTTTCAGTTCGTGAAATCTATCGCCACTAGCCTTAAGGATAAACCACTAGCAGATGGTTTCTTCTTCAAATTCTTGGTGTGCATGTATGATGTGTGGCCTCTCTTTTTCCCCCTCAAGATTTAGGGTTCTGCCATCGAGATTTTGAGATGAGGCGGTGTGGTCCTGATTGCAGCCTAGGACTAAAAGCTTGGGCTTTCTGATCCAATTGCAGGATGACTGCTTCCACTGATTGACTGGGAGATGGAGTGATTGGGTTTCTGACACAACTTTGAAATTTCCTTGAACTTTGACATGAACGTATCTTCGAACGATCATAATCATTAAAAACATAAATCTTCAAAAACAATCCTAGAATCGAATCTGCTCAGTTAATCAAATCTCGAACAAATCACGAACATAAGGTAAATCCTCAAGAATCGAACCCGTTATAATACCATGTAAAGAAAAGGATAGTGCAAAAGTGTATCAGAGATAAAAAGATATAAATGTGGAAAAATCGCTAGAATCTTACGTGTAACCCTACTCCATAAGGAGTGGAATGAAACCACAGGAGGTCTCTCAAAGGTCGGGTATTCTTTATTGCTCTCTCGCTCTCTACTATTACAGGTGGTGTGGAGCTTCTTATATAGCCCAACCAGTAAGACTGAGTGTTACTCACAATAGATGTGGGACTAAACCTGTGGATGTTGTAATTGGACACCGGAGGGATCCAATTACCCATAAATACATGTGACGCATACTGTAACAACTACCATGAAAGGCTAGTTTTCCCATTTAGAGGATTATCATATGTGATGTTGATACAAAAACTCCTATACAATATCGTAACTATATCTAAACCCTCGTGTATTTCATATATACAGCATAATCCTTGCAGACATGCTCCGTATTACATGTATGCCCTTACCATCATTGGGTCCCATAAGCTTAACCATCCTTAATTTAGTCATAGCATGTAACTAACATCCCAACAATCTAATGGCTCTTATTTTCTCTTACATCATCCTCCTTTCTCTCTCTCATGAACCATCACCGAGGCAGGAGTGGGATACGGACGCAAGTGGGGTGTCATTGTCCAATGGAGGAGCAAAGTTCGGTGTATGTGCTCAATGGCACTCCATACCTTCCATCACTACATACAGAAAGACGTCAACGTCTACCTCCACGAGAGTCGCCTCCTCTCCCTCATCGGTCCCGGCCTTGTTTTCGACGTCATCCTCCCTCACATGCACCTCTATCATCGTCCACACATACTACGCCATCACCGATGCCATTCCTTCTATACTAAGCCCTTAGTTGATGTTTATCGTTGAGCATGCCTCACCTCAAGGGTAACCTCGTCAACTACAGCTAGATATGTGCCTCTCTCAAAGGTCGTTAGTCCATCTTTAACACCACCTCTAATACCGAGGATGTCCTCTATCTCATCACCACCTCCTGGTCATGCTCCCTCTCTACGCGCCTCTTCAATTCCTTGGAGAATGTAATATAGTGCTAATTGAATCTCTCCAGGATCTAGTTACCACCCACTCATGTTTAGTCTCACATCTACTAACTGTAGGACTCTATACTGTCTATGGGGCTATATAAGGAACTCCACACCCCCTATACTCAGCGAGAAATTTAATAGGCACATATGGTCCTTTGAGGCCTCCTCTCTTTATGTAGGATTTCTATTGTGTTGATGGGGACTCGAACTGCCTTGTGTGGGACCCCTTCTCTCATCAAGGGGTCTTGCGCAAGGAGAGAAGGCTGGTGGTAGTGACGGATTTAGGGTATTAGGCTCCGATCTAGGACCGTCACTCTGATACCGTGTTGAGAAGAGGAACGAATGATATATGCATTCCATAGAGCTAGAGTCTCTTATATAAAGAGAAAACCCTAGAGAGTACAAGGATTATGGAACCCAAAGGATCATGTAGGGTTACGGAACTTGAAGGATCACAGAGGGTTATGGAACCCGAACGGTCATGGGGGGTTATAGAACCCGAAGGGTTACTAACATAAATGTAAATATAATAACTCTAACACTCCCCATCCATGTCTTTAGCGCTCGTTCTCCAGACGACGATGCCAATCGGGGGCGGCAGCGACTCCTGTCCAGCTTCACGACGGCGCCATAGAGGAACATGAGAAGGGGTTCCCCAATGGGAACCCTAAATAAGGGGTGAAGGGTTCAAGTGGTCCGTTGTTTTGTTTAAAAAAATAGAGAGGGGAAAGAGCAGAATGCAACCTAAGCCCAATTGTGCAAATATGTTTGGGCCCTTTTTGGGTCGTGTTTAAAAAAAAAGTCCTAGTTAAAAAAAGAGAGGCTGCAAGTCTAAAAAAAAGAAACGAAAAGAAAAGAAAAGCCGGAAAAAAATGACTGATAAACGTTTTAAAAAAAACGTATGCAAGAGAGAAAGAGAGAAGATTGTGCAAAAGAATGGAAGCACAAAAAATTGCACGTTTTGTTTCTCCAACTTGATACTCCACGCTCTTTATTCTATCAAGTATGGGAGAAAGGGGGAGTCAGAGGTGAATTCTTTAGGACTTCTACTACTCGTCCACGACTGACAGACCAATACTCCATATTTCTACCGATCATCCATCTTCATCGGACATCGACTTCTTCATCAGGGTGTATTCCTTTTATAAGACGCGACTAGTACTCCGCGCTGAACTTCTTCTATTGTGACTCTTCTCCGGGCACAATTGAGATAAGTTCCGATGACTTGGTATCACTGTTGTAAAAGTCAGCCGACTAGGCCGGTTATTCGGCCCGACTAGTCGAGTCGGTGGGGTAGCCGACTCGACTAGGCCTAGTCGGTCATTAGTCGGTCAACCTGACTAATCGTGCTGACTAGTCGGCCTAGTCGGCCGACTACAAGGCTGACTTTTACATAGAGATTTTTAATTTTTTTAGTTTTCCGATTTTTTTAAAAACAAACTTATTCTAATATGCTTAATGTTATATTTAAAGAAAATTACTTCTTTTATGTCATTATGATAGTATAGAAAATGTACATATCAATGTAAATATATAAGAATGTGTATAAAAATATATTTATATATTTAAAATAATTAAAAATTAAAAGCCGACTAATGGCCGACTAAATCCGATTAGTCGCCCGACTGCCGATTAATCCTTAGTTAGTGACCTCGTCGACCGAGTACTGACTACTGCTTTCTGCAACCTTGCTTGGTATCACAACGACTATACAGGCATGGCAGAGATATGTTCCGGTGACCTAAAAGCTGCAGACCCGTCCTCGAGCGAGGTCTTCTACAAGTAGCGAACATATTCTTCTTGTGATGTATTATGTGAAGATGTGATGTATACCTTTTTCTTTTTGTTGTAAGCTGCAGCTTTCTCAGCTCCAGTTTGAGGGGGAGTGTTGGAGAATGTAACAGAGCGGTAATTGGATCTCTCCAGGATCTAATTACCACCCACTCATGTTCAGTCTCACATCTACTAACTGTAGGATTCTGGTCTGTTTGTGAGGCTATATAAGGAGCCCCACACCCCCTGTACTTAATGACAAATTTAATAGACACATATAGCCCTTTGAGGCCTTCTCCCGTCGTTTCATCCCGCTCCTTAGGGAGTAGGGTTCCACGTAAATCCTTGTGTCAACGTCTATCTTTCTTTACATTTTTCGCTATGTTTATCGATTCGCTTCCGCTTCTTAGATTTCAACATGGTATCAGAGCGACGGTCCTAGACCGGAGCCTAATACCCTAAATCTGTCGCCACCACCTGCCCTCTCACCTTGCGCGGCACCCCTTGATGAGAGAAGGGATCCCGCGCAACGCAGTTCGAGCCCCCAGTAGCACTAGTTGCCATCTCCAACGGCACCTAAAGCATCGCCCAAGGCTCCAGCAGCTCCAGCCACACCTCCTGCGTCGCCGGCACCGCCTGGAGCCACCCCCCTCTCCAACAGTAATTAATTTTTTTCTCTGAGATTAGACAGTTAAACAAATCTTAGAATAATAACATTTTATAGATTATTGGATCCCTCCCTAATTTTTGGTTTGCTTTTTTCGCATCCCTACCTTTTTCACCTTTTATGTCAAAGATGATATCTGAGATTTTTTTATTACTTGAGTGCAAGATGATTGAGGAATATTTTTCTTGATAATTTTGTATAACTAAGATCTTTTTTCGAAAATCTACATAGAGCATTATTAAATCATTATTTTATCATACAAAGTGCTTGATCGACTATATTAGTTGCAGAAAGAATTGAATGAGTTGTTTATTTTGTGGTCACAATGCTCCTTTATATAGAAAAGAAACCCTATAGGACAAATAATTAACGGGGAGTTACATAAAAGGGAGATAAGAAATACATAAATATTATTTCCCATAATACTCCCCTTCAACTAGAGCATAGATATCCAGCATGCTCAGCTTGGAGAACACTTTTGAAATGGACCCCCATAATACTCCCCTTCAGCTAGAGCATAGATATCTATCATGCTCAGTATGGAGAACACTTCTGGAATGGACCCCTGGATAGGGCTTTGGTGAAAATTCCAGTTGTTTGTTCCCTTCAGCAAACATGGGAAGAAGAGATGAAGTCCTTCTATATCATATCTCTAGTGTAGTGGAAATCCGCCTCGATGTGTTTGGTCCACTCACGGAAAGCTGGATTGTTGGCAATGAATAACGCAGCAAGATTGTCACATAGCAACTATATGAGAAGAGGTGTGTCAATAGCTAAGTTAGTCAGAATAGATCTGTCACGACCCGTCCCGCTAACCAGAACGTGCCGCGACAGAGATCTTTGATCCTCATATTTTTTTTTCCTCAAGTAAACATGTGGCAATCTCAAAAACATAACATCTTTGTATTTCAAGTTCACAACATCAGCAAGTGTATTACACAAATTCTATCTATTACAACTTCTTACAAAATAACACAGACACTACAAAAACAACCTTAAAGCAAAAAGACACCTCCTTCAAGTGTATCCGTGGTCCTTTCTCCTGCTAATCGTGATTCTGCTGATCTGTATAAAATATAATATAACGGGATGAGTCTAAACCCATTTATGAGCTTAGACCCAGTGAAAGGATCTCAAGCTTTTTACATATAACTAAAATCTGAAATATGAGCATCATGACAAAAGTTTATGCTTAATACTGTGAAATAGCTTGAAAGAGACTTTATAACAGAAATTACATATAAAACATGCTAGTTTTGCTATTGAATGCTGAAATCACTTCAAAAGCAGATAAACTGAAACATAATCATCACTATCAAGCTGTTTGTACTAATCACCACTGTGGCTAATTTATTGACTCATGAACGCTGAAACAAAGCTAAGTCATACGCGCAGACGGTCCCAAAGACCAAAAACACCCTGCATACGGCCCAAAGCCTATATGTATACAGAATGCGGACCCAAAGTCCTCTTGATACCATATCTAATGGTTTGCCATATCTAATGGCGGTTTCAGGGTCATATCTAATGACATCACCATATCTAATGGCTAGTTCACGAATTGTATAAAAGAGCTACTGTGGTGCTTATCTTCTGATTCTGATCCTTTTCTTGTCACTAATAAACTGTACTTTTGCTAATTCAATCTCATAGCAGCTAAATCATGAACATAAAAACACTCTTGGCATAACATACATATTCTGATAGCTAGAACTTGTTTAAGAACTTGAAAACTGAGCCATAATGCATAGTAACCGTGCAAAACATAATTCTTTGCATAAAACTCGTATCTAAATAGTGAAACATCACGTCTCGTGTTCCATCAAGAACAAAATGCATAAAAAACGTGCTATCATGATAAAACACTTGAAACGACGCCTGAAATACGTTCTAAAGCCCTGCTTTCATATCAACTGTATGGTACTTGTAATTCATGCGTAAAAGCTTTAGAAAAACACGATTTCATACTTGCTATTCAAAACTATGCATAAAAGCTAAAAACTAGTGCTTTAAAATAGCGCTTGAGAATCCCTCACCTGATTGTTGTCTAACTTGGGTCGGAAACGTTTCTTTTGTGAAATCCCCCCCTAAGGCCGTCTTAGATTGAATACTACGGCTTGGTGCGTACAGAACTTCGTTACGGCTTCAAAAACACGCTCGATATCCGGCAGGGCTTCGTCGCGGCTCCTCTCGAGCTCCTCTCGCAACCTCGGCGGCCTTGCGGCTTTATGGTGGAGAAATGGGCGTGGGATGATGTGAGGAGGTGTATGGGGGGTCATGGGTATTTATAGCCCCCCATCCCCTTTACATGTGTGACATGTGTCAACATGTAAGGGAGGCTCATGTGTATGAAGACACATGGCATGGCAAATGGCAATATCACAAGGAAACTTGTTGCCCAAGTATGTGGCTAGTCTTATCCATGAGATTACTTGTTGCCCAAGCAATAGGCATGGCTTATCCACGAGTTTACTTGTTGCCCAAGCAAAAGACTACACCGTGACATGTGTTAGTCTCAAGATAATGACACATGGCACTACTGAGGTTTTGACACATGTCCTGACCATAGAACGACACGTGTCCCATGATTTACACTCCATGTGTCCTACTTTTGCTAATGACGCTTAATTAACACTAATGGCGGGTAATTAGCACTAATCATGCTTAATTAGTCTTAATGATGTGATTATAACTAATGAGTATAAATCTATGCTAATGACGCTTAATTATCACTAATGATGGGTAATTAGCACTAATCATGTTTAATTAGTCTTAATAATGTGCTAGACAATCCAAAGAACTCTTAAAAGTCATAATTATTCAAGATGGTCTCTGATTTTTACAAAACAAGTTTCAATGAAATTGTTGCATCAAAGCGAATCTATTGACTGTGTCAAATACTATTAATTCAATATTTCCTTGAAATAACACTTGATATCATTCAAAAGTATAGTGTACAAAAACGCGTATTACAAGATCTGACCCGCATCATCTCAGTGCTTCCTTGCATCATTACTCTGTATTCAGATTCAACACTTGACCTAGCAATAACAATCTGCTTCTGGTGTTTCCATGATACCAATGAGCTCCTAATGAACACTATAAGTCCATAGGTGGACTTCCTAACTTTTGAACATCCTACATAGTTAGCATCTGCACAAGCCGTGATGGCCAGGGATGTCCATTTGCCGAATAGCAACCATGTACCTGGAGAAGACTTCAGATACCTAATGATCATGGAGACTGCATCCATGTGAGCATGTTGTGATTGCCACATAAACTGCTTGACTTTTCTCACAGTAAAGGAGATAGATGGTCTGCGGCAGTCACATAGAGAATCGTCCCAATGAGCTCCATGTATCTCCTCTTGACTGTCTCATTTATATCATCATTATACAACTTCATGACGGGACCTATAGGAGTGGTAGAAAGTCTACAATTTGTCCTAACGATTTCTAGAAGGAGATCTATAACATAGTTCCTATGAGTCATCACACGACCTCACTGATTCTTGAGAAATTAAAGCCCAAGGAAGTACAGTAGTTCGCCAAGGTCCTTGGTGACAAACTATTGTCCAAGAAACTCCTTAGCCTTGCTGATCCCATATACATCATCTCATTTAATAATAACGTCATTTACATAGACCAGAATGACAACCATACCTCATGATGTCATGTGTACAAAGAACGAGTGATCTACAATTGATCTCTTAAAGCCATGCTACTCTATCAAATCTGAGAGCTTCTGAAACCATGCTCTGGGACTCTGCTTAAGGCCATAAACAGCCTTATGAAGTTTGCATATCTTCTGGTACTCCCCCTCAGTAGCAAAACTAGGTGGTTGTTGCATATAAACTTCATCTTGTAGATCATCATACAAGAAGGCATTCTTGACATCAAGTTGGGAGAGCTACCAGTCGCGTACCACAGCAACATAGAGGGGGATCTGAAGAGTAAAATGGCATGTCACAAGAGAGAAAGTGTCTTAATAATCCACCCCATATGTCTGAGTGAATCTACGTACCACAAGTCTAGCCTTGTAGAGATCAACAATGTCATTTTCTCTCTGCTTTACTATTAACCCACTAGCAGCCAACCATAGAGGTCCTTGTTAGAGGAGTAACTAAGCTTTATATGCCTCGCAACTGGGGACAGCCATCTTTTCCTTCATAGCAAGTCGCCACAGATTGTCTTGCATAACTTCCTGATTTGTGCATGGGACCCCAACAGCTGACAGTCCCATCACAAACTTCATAAAGATCTCCACCAGATGTCCAGTAAAACATGGCATGAGGGAGGATACGTAGCACATGTACGCATCTTCTTCCGAAGTGCAATAGGCTAGCCAAATATCCTCTAAATGATCTTTTTCATGTACCACAATCTCCTAAGGATTTGCACTCTTACCATGTAAAATTGCATGATGTACATAAACATCATCAGTGCGATCAGTGAAAACCAAATGATCAGGACTTATTAGAGGTGTGTTTGATGATGGGGAATGCACAGGAGCAAAGGATCTAACAGTTGGTCCGCGAATATAGCAACAAGGCAAACTCTGAGCCACAAGAGATATGCTAGGAGTAGGAGGCGAAGGAGGAAGTGGAATGTTAACCTCCTCCCCAAACTCAGAAATAGTCATATTGTCACCTTTGGGAGAAAAATACATAATAGACTCGAAGAATGTGATGTCAGTTTAACATAGTACTTACATCTGACATGATCAAAGCATCGATACCTCTTCTGGGTCCGGAAGTAGCCAACAAAGATGCACTTACAAGTCTCAAGGAGAGACTGTCATGGCCATGAGTCACGTGATGAACAAAGGCCATAGAACCAAGCACGGGGTTTTATAGAGAAGATGGCATTCTCTAAAAATGCAATCGAATAAGGAACCTTTTCTCCTAATACGAAAGATGGCATACGCTTGATGAGGTAGCATGCAATCAACACCATCTCCCCAGTAAGAGTGAGGAGCACGACACGACTCTGTATTAGGAAATGTCATGCTATCATCTAAGAGATGACGGTGTTTGTGCTCGGCAACACTTTCTGTTGAGAATAGTAGGTACAGGAAGTTTAATAGAGAATCCCAAGAGACTTGAAGAACCAGGATAGCTGAGCAGTACAAAACTCCAAAGCATTGTCGAAGTGAACATACTTCATTAGCAGAAAAAAATATTTGTATTTCAATAAAAGTTTGCATAACAAAATCAGCATCGAATTTGTTTTTTAATGGAAAAATCCCAAGAAAGTCTGGAAATCGTCTGTATCAACAAGATAAAACATGTGCTCTAGGTGATCAGGAACTCGATCGGGACCCCAAATGTCAAAATACAAAAACTCAAATAAAGAACTATGTTTATGACTATGATGATTAGGAAAACTTGTATAAGTATGCTTCCCAAGCTAGCAAGCCTCACACTAAAAAATGGACTGAGATGAGATTTGTGAAGGACTCTACACTGCTTTTACAGAGGAAAATGACCATATCGAAGGTGCCACATATATGGAGAGACCGGTCCAGTAGGAATAGAATATATGCCTACATAACAAGACTGGATCAATCTGTAGAGATTCCCTTGCTCACGACGATATCCAATCACCTTGCATGTGAGTATATCTTGAAAGACAAGAGAAAATGGGTTAAAATGGCATGACAATTCAGATCTTTGATGACCTGACTGGTAGACAGTAAATTCATAGAAAATCAGGAGTATGTAGCACACTCTACAAACACATGGAATGCACGACCCAAAATGCTGATTTCGATGGTGTGTCGGTGAACCAAAATATCAGCATCTCGATAACATGTTGCCAATATGTCGAAATCGATCCTAAAGGAAGGCACCCGGCATCGACAAATGAAGAAACATGGGAAGAAATTCACCATATCAGTGACATTGTGTGGAGTCGACGAAATCGACATATCGGAAAAATGAAGATAAATTTCGCCCACATTTTCAGCCAAGATGGAAGGTAACCGATTCTCTCCATGTCCGGTAACAGGAGAATGTGGTCGTCCCCTCCGTAGTCACAGCCTCTCCCTCGACAAAGAAAATAGATCGAATGATGGATATAGAAATCCCTCTCGTACTAAAACTAGCCGAGAAATCTCCATCCCTTACCTTCGTCACCATCCTAGCCAGAGCATCTGCCACAACTACAAAGAGTAATGGTGCCAATAGACATCCCTGCCGAACCCCCCGTTGCCGCTGAAAGAAACCACCTTCATACCTTCACCAAAATCGCAGAAGAAGACGTCGCCACATATCTCTTCATCCAATCAATACATTCGCTTGGAAAGCCTCTACAGTACAGAGACGCTCAAATGAAATGTCAGTCAATGCAACCATAAACCTTTGAGAAATCAACCTTTCACATGAATCCCTTGGTCATCTTCCTTTGCCACTCTGCAATCACCTCAGAAGCCAACATGACCCCATCCATAATATGCCTCCCTGAAATGAAAGCCAATTATGTCGAATCAATGATAGGACTTCTCGCAATATGTTGGTAGCACCTTAGTAATAATCAGATAAACAGCATTGCCAAAATAGTGTTAGCAATGTTATCGGGCGCAAATCCTTGCACGGTCGCACCACATCCTTCTTAGGCAGAAGGAAGAGAAAGGGATGGTTTAGCCAGTCAAAACTATAGTTTGACCTGCGAAGCTCCTCAACGACATCTAACATCTCCTTGCCAACTAGCTACTAAATTTCCCTGAAGAAGAAAATCGGAAAGTTAGGTCCAAGAGACCTGTCGGAGTTAATATCAAAAATCACTCGCTTGGCCTCAGATAGGAGAAAGGGATGCAACAACTCCTTTGAATGCAAACCGGACAACCATGGGATATCACTACCCAACCATCTAGCGTCATTGTAGGGCACCTGCTAGCTGAGCTCAACAAAATATCACATCACTGCGTCGTAAATGGCACCTACCCCCCCCCCTCTTCCTCATTCACCTCAATTGTGTGGATTAGATTGCGCCTCTGACGATTGCTCGCCACCGCATGTAAGAATCTGGTATTTACATCCCCCTCTGTCAGCTACCTTGGCATCGAGCATTGTCTCCCCTCAATCTCTCGCTTCTTATCCTCCTCCAAAAGTATATGGTTATGCTCGCGCTTCACCACCATCCCCTCCTCCAGAAGCTGTCTAGAGTCCTCCATCTGATCAAGGCGCATAATCTATGGATGCACCAAGTCTCCTACGTCGCCATCGAACTAATCGAGACTCCCATCTAAATTGAATAAGCATACTACGCAGAGCTCTAAGCTTCTCTGCCATCTTCCTCGAGGTCAATCCCGATACCTCTGACTCCGACCAGCATCTCTTGACCTTCTTACGAAATCCCTCCTCCGGCATCCAAGAGCGCTCATCGAGGGCGATCTGCCATAAACATGATCTGAAAAAAGGTGGATCCATGATCTAATCCACCCATGTCACGAGGGCGATCTGCCGCAAACAAAGTAGCATTGTAGTCACCACCAACCAACCCCCACTCGGGAAACATGATCGTGTCATGCAAAGTTCATCCCACATATCAGATAGGTGGGGTCTTACAGGGCCATAGTCTGTTGAGGTCAGAAAGAGAAACCTATCTGCATACACTTGTGCACCAACACAAACAAAACATGGGTAACACACCGAGTCTACGAGCCCAAACACATCACCAATCCATCCAATAATCATGTCCCTCGATCCTCCACAGACGGCAATGCACGAAACTCGATAAAGTGTGATCCAATAGGCTCTCGCCAAATAAAATAAAATGATCCCAGACCTCCAGCTTTGTCTCTTGCAAACACAAAACACCCGCCCTCCAACTCTCCAATAAAAGTCTGACATCTCTCCTTTTATCCGCATTCCCAAGCCCCCGGACATCCAGGAAACAATCCTCATCTGGCAGCAATGGGAAACGCCCTGACAAAATAACCCCCACACAGTTTGCGACCAAGGCCTGATTCTCACTCCTCTCAGAGATCACAGCCCAATCAAGTTCAAAGCCCACATCACAATCAGCAACAACCATCGGCTCATCCTCAACATCCAATTATGATATGCGAGCGGTATGCTTGTGTAGCCACAACCCCAAGGTTCGCCTTAGACGACGACGGACGAACACCTTCCAACGATCAGTCTTGCAAACGACAAGAGCAAGCAATAAAGGGCCTCAGGTCCGGATGACACGCATCTTGCGCACCTTGCGACGAGGCACACAACGATCCAAACTCTCGAAAGGACATACCACAACCTCCTTTGTTGCTTCACAAGAAGTTGTGCTCGAAGGCACTGCTACGAGATCAGATGACAGAGAGCAAGAAACACAACTGAGGACAGCATCTGAGAGAAAGCTGAGATCCACCAACGCCGAACAAGGGGGCAGTCAGAACCAAACAACGAATCCAGCACCAAACCATGCACATCCCAAGACCCATTAGAGGACACCTCCATCGAGTTAAAAAAACTTCCATCGGGCTGAAGCAAAGAACGACGGCAAACATTCTGTCAGATTTAGGAAAAACATCGTTCAGTCCATCAAATAAAAAGCCTCGAACATCTGGCCCGCCAAGAAGCACTTTACTACTATCAAAGTGTCGATGACGTCTCCGGGATGGCGATCATTGTTACAAAAATCAGCCGACTAACCTGATTAATCGATTCAATTAGTCGACTCGGCCATGTAATCGAGTTGACTAGACCAAATCGGGCTATAGTCAGTTGGACCATGACTAATCAGCAGAGTAATCGGGATAGTCGACTGAGTAATCGCGATAGTCGGTTGAGTAATCAGCCAATTTCTCCTAAGAGATTTTATTGGAGATGTCTAGAGCCAAGACCCAGTCTGACTACCCAATTGGGCATAAGTGCGGCTTACTGTTGAACAATAACCCCCCGAATTTCTCTGCTTGCACGATTCCCTTTCCAGATCTCCTCTTACGTTCAAGCACCCTCCTCCACAAATGGTTGTTGGAGCTCTCCCCTCTTGCCGACACCAAGGGAGATCCCAACGACCGGTGGTGCACTCCTTCGACACGCTCTAGACACTACGAGTGTCGCCAAGTTAGGGTTTTGCTACCAAGGTTAGGGTTTGGGTTTTTTTGTTTTTTTTATTTTTGCTTTTTTTCATATTTCTACTTCTTGCTCGTTTTTGTTTTTCGGGTTCTCTTAAACTTGGGGTGAAAAAACAAAATGTTGTGCCATTTTCTCGTTAATTAAAACGGTTCACTGACAAGTTTGGAAAGATGTGTTGTCAAAGTTGAGCTCTTTTTGTGATTTCTCCTTACGCATCATGTTGTGCCTTTTTCTAATGCACAACAAAGCTTACTTCAGTATTGTTCGGATTTTTTAGGTTTATGTAAGAAATATGTCATCTTGTGATTACCTTATTATACAAATAATAACGGTAATAATAGGTAAACAGTATGTGAAAGTGAAAACATTGGACTTAAAATCTCTGTAGATGCCTTTAGGTGAAAATGAAAAAGAAATTGAGGACGGGCACATATCCTTCAAGAAGCGATTCTGATGAACATTAATTAACCCATTGACCTCTTCAGTAGAACTGGTAGTTGTGATTTGAATCAGCCACTTGTCCAACAACTTGGTCCCCCTTGAATAAAGAGATGGTGCTATGATTTCCATGAGCATTTGTTAGTTGTTATGCTATTATTAAGTTACCACATATCCTTCTTTTTTAAGCTCTTATAAATATGAAAATTGCTAAATCTATGCAAATATATGAGCATATGTATTAAAAATTATATATTTAAAATAATTAAAAAATCAAAACTGAATAATGCCGACTAAATGTGATTAGTCTCCCAACTGTTGATTAATCCTTGGTCAGTGACCCCAACCGATAGAGTACTGACTACCAACTTCTACAACCTTGACGGTGACCATCTGAAGCAATCTCAACCACCTTCACGCACCTGGCCAGTGCCTCGTGAAAGCAGTCCAACCGTCGAGAGGTGAACGGCATACCGAAAACCCAGCTTGCGATAGAGCACCATCCCAAAAGCGTGGTTGCCTCCAAATTACCCCAGAGATCTCTGCATCCGTTGCCAAAAGAACCCTCGCTTGAAAGGTGGAAAGATCTCACATAGCATCAATCGTTAATTCCAAGGGAACGACATCACCCACAAAACGATCCATGAAAAAGCACCAAAGACACCGCTCAACTAACTCCAGTAAATCCCCACAAGGCACAGAAGCAATCAAAAAAAGAGGATGAGGGTCCTCCTCAGAGCTCGATTTTGGAGAGTTCTTAGAAACAGCAGGGTATGATGCTCAACATCGCGCCCATGGCCCAAGGAGGTGGGGGCAACCTTAGGCCGACGTACGCTTTATTCAAGCCATGATATTGGAACTCATGTTTGCCCCAACTTTTTGCAGAGTCCTCTATAAACACAAACATGATGATTACTTCATCGATCTTGTTGAGACATCGAATCGCAACTTTCTCACGACCAAATCTTATTTGGCAACATTGCATGTTTTCGAAACTTCATGAACTTTAAGAATATTAAAATAATAACCCAACAAGATTCATGGATTTGGGAATGAATAGCTAGCTACCTAGAACCAACTTGCTTTGATACTGTTGAGATGTTTATATCTCACAGTATTATATTTATGTTTTATGTTTTCTTTGGGTATCACTTATGTAATTAAGCCATGGCTCTTCTCCTATATAAGAGAGCCCTGGGAACTCTTTTATTGTATGAATAAGTTTTATCCCAACATGGCATCAGAGCAACGATCCTAGACCGGGGTTCGTGTACCAAAACCCTAAACCTAACCCTAGCCCCACCCGTCGCCCCCCCTCTCTCCGCGCGCCGCCTTCCCAGCGGCATCCGCGCCCCCTCCTGCGACATCCCTACGTCGCCTGTGCCCCCAGCGCTGCCCCCAGCGGCCCTCCCAGCGCCGCTGCTGCCTTTCAACGCCAGCCGCCGCATCCTAACCGGCCCGACGCCGCCCCTCTTGGAGGTCCGGACCCTTGTTGACGCACGTCAAGGTCTGGACTGATCTGCGAAGGGTGATATAGTCTGATTTCTCCTTTCATTTGCGGCCTTCGGCCTCAAACACAGCATTAGGGATGAGTGTATAAGTCTACAGATACACCCCATCCCTCATTTGATGTTGTAAACAAGTTTATTGCTGAGAGATTCCCCTCTTGTTCCGCACTTTGGCCTATTAAAGAATGTCAGAAATCAAGGGTGGCGTGTTCGCCTCTTCCGGTGCCTTCAAAGGTTCGGCTCCTATCGTAAAGATGGACGGGACCAACTACGAGTTATGGTCCATGCAGTTTCGTACCCTAATGCAATGCCACAACAAGGAGCATATTCTGACTGATTCAGAGCCGGCGGACAAGATTGGGGCCAATGCATCATGGAAGCAAGATGATGTATATGCTTGTATATGGCTCTCTGGGACGCTTAGCACAGAGATTGCTAATGATATTGTCAATCAGCCGACTGAAAGGCCATGTGGGACATATTGGCCGCTAGCTACGGACAGGCGAAAAATGAAAGCAAGATACTCCAACTTCAGTTCGACATTTTCTCGACCAAGCAAAATGGTCGACTTCTACATGCACATTTTTAAAATCTGAAAGGCATGTTTGAATGACTCCATAGTTTCATGCCTATCACTGCCAGCGTGGAACAACAACAGGCATATCGGAATGCTACTATGACTGGAGTTTTCCTATCCTCCCTTGACTCGGAGTACGATGCCGCTCGTACTCAACTTCTGACTGGCGAGACCATAGCACCAATGGAGGAGGTCTACAAGCAGCTGAGCAGGATTACTACCACACCCACGCCACAGCCGACGTCCTCGGCTATGGCTGCCTCTCGTGGACGAGGCAGTGCATCCCAGTTCCGTGGTCGTGGACCTTGTGGGAGAGGTGGAGGCCGTCAGCGTGGTCTTTGTTCTTATTGTCGCCGTCCTGTCCACTCAGAGGAGACGTGTTTTCACAAGCATGGCTTTCCAGCGTCTGCACGTGTTGCTGAGCAGACTGACTCTTCACAAGCACCTACTACCGATGCATGTTTTGATGATCTTGTCTCGAGACTTCGAGAAATGGTGACCACTCCTGTGACTCAGAATGCAGGACCATCAGATGCAGCGGCCACAGCCAGAGCACTACCCAGTTCATCGGGTATTTCATATGTGCTTACAAGTAGCAGCAGTTCCGATGTGACCGATTGGATTATGGACTCCGGAGCATCCCATCACATGTGTGGCAATCAGACACAATATTTTCCTCATACAGGGCTATTTCTCCTGGGCGATCCGTGATTATAGCCAATGGGGTTCGGCTACCCATTGTTGGCCAGGGGGAGATTGTTTTAGCCCCTTCTATACGTCTTCAGAATGTTCTACATGCTCCAGATTTTCAAATGAATCTTTTTTCTATTAGTCATATTACAAAAGATTTACATTGCCGTGCCATTTTTGACCTCTCTTCTCTTATGTTTCAGGACATACTAACTGGCAGGATGATTATTCATGGTCGTGAGCAGAGAGGATTATACAAACTTGTTGTTCCATCATGTGTTGGGGTGGCCTCTATTCCATCTGGATCTGCTTCGCCTTTTTTGTGGCATCTCCGCTTTGGCCACCTTCCTCTTCAAAAGATAATACGTGCCCTCCCGCAAATATCTACTCGTACTACTATGGATTGTGAAGCTTGTCAGCTTGGGAAACACCATCGCTCCTCCTTTCCGAGTCGTTCAATTCGTAGTAGTAGTCGGTCCTTTGAGTTGATTCATTTTGGCATCTGGGGTCCAAGTCGTGTTCCTGGTCATCAGGGGCACAGATTTTATATTGTTGCTGTGGATGATTATTCTAGAATTTCTTGGGTTTTCCTGCTTAAACATAAGTCTGAAGCGGGTGCTATAATTAAAACTTTTCTTATTGAGATTAACAACGTATTTTCTGCTAAAGTCAAATACATTCATACCGACAATGCTTTGGAATTTCCTACTCTTCATTTGGCAGAATTTCTCCGATCTCTGGGTATTGTTCATCAGACTTCATGCACTCATACATCACAGCAAAATGGGGTTGCAAAATGCAAACACCGTCACCTCTTAGACATCACGAGGACTTTGTTGATTCACAGTAGTACACCTCATTCTTTTTGGGGGGATGCGGTCCTAACCGCCTGTTACTTGGTAAACCGCATGCCATCCACTATTCTTGGAGAGAAGAGTCCCTTCTCGATTGTGTTTCCCGAGAAGGACCTCTTCACGCTTACACCTCGTGTTTTTGGATCGGTGGCTTTTGTCCATGACTTTACTCCCGACCGTGACAAGCTCTCACCTAGAGCTGTCAAATGTATCTTTGTTGGTTATTCTCGTACCCAAAAAGGATATAGATGTTTTGATCCTGTTGGGAGAAAATACTAAGTGAGCGATGATGTTATATTTTTCGAATGTATTATGTATTTCTCTCCTACAGGTGACAGGTTGTCTAATACTGGATCCAGAGAGGATGTTATGGTTCCTCCACCTTCATCTGCTCATTGTGATGTACCTAGGTCTTCAACACCACCACCACCCCCACCACCACCTCCACCTCCACCTCCTCCCAAAGAATCTACATTCTTACCCCATGTTTATACTCGCAGGTTTTCTACCCGTCCCTCTGCTCATGCGCATATCACATCATCCACCATGCTACAGGCATGTCATGAACATATTATTTCTACTGATGGCACTGGAGTTTCTAATAATGAACAAGAGGAGCTACTTCCAGAGGACTGTGAAGCTGATGACCTGGAGATACCGATTGCTCTAAAGAAACCTCGTCGCCAATGTGCCATTTACCCAATGGCTGCACATGTTTCCTTAGATCATCTGTCAGAGGACTACAAGAAGTTTATAGTGGGACTATCTGTTGTTACTATTCCACGGACGTATCAGGAGGCGTTACAGGACAGTAGGTAGCACCTTGCTATGGAAAAGGAAATGGCGGCTCTGCAATCGCGTGGCACATGGAGCGTTGTATCACCTCCATTAGGAGCATCTATTGTGAGCTGCAAATGGATATGCATGGTCAAGCAAAGGGCCGATGGCAGTATCAACCGATTCAAAGCAAGACTTGTGGTTCGGGGGTTCACCCAAACCTATGGGGTGGATTATCAGGACACCTTCTCTCCAGTAGTAAGACATTCGACACTACGCATTCCGCTATCTGTTGTCGTTTCCAGGGACTGGCCTCTGTATCAACTTGATGTCAAGAATGCATTTCTCTATGGGTATCTCCAGGAGGAAGTATATATGCAACAACTACCAGGTTTTGCTAATGAGGGGGAGTCTCAGAAGGTGTGCCAACTTCACAAGGCGATTTATGGCCAGAAGCAGAGTCCGAGAGCTTGGTATCAAAATCTATCGGAGTTGATAGAGCAAAAGGGGTTTGTGCAGTCTACTGCGGACCACTCATTATTCGTACATAGGACACCTGGAGGTACTGTGGCTATTCCTTTTTATGTGGATGATATTGTCATTACAGGAGATGATGAGCAGGGTATTCTTACTGCCAAGGAGTTTATCGGTCAGCAGTTTGTGACGAATGACCTTGGCAATCTTCGCTACTTTCTTGGATTAGAGTTCGCCAGGAGTCAACGTGGACTCGTGATGAATCAAAGGAAATTTATTATGGACCTTCTATATGAGACAGGTATGACAGGATGCAAACCCGCTTCTACTCCTATGGATGCAAGCACAAGATTGTATGATGAGGACACCGAAGAAATTGACAGGAGGAGATATATAGAGCTTGTTGGGAAGCTCCTATACGCCACCATTACCAGGACGGATATTGTTTTTGCAGTTACCAAAGTCAGTCAGTTCATGGAGCAATCCAGGAAGGTGCATATGGATGTCGTCCACATGATCTTGAGGTATTTGAAGACTTCACCTGGTTCTGGTCTTATGCTCAGTAGGGATGCATCACTTGAGGTGACAGGACGTGCAAATGAAGATTATGCTGGTTGTCCCATGGACAGAAAGTCGACTTCTGGTTTTGCTATCTTTGTAGGCAGCTCACTTGTTTCATGGAAAAGCAAGAAGCAGATTGTGGTGGTCAGATCTAGTGCTGAGTCTGTATACAAGGCTATGGCACAAGGATGTACATAAATGATGTGGGTCAGATCAGCATTAACCGACCTTACTGTTGAGGTTTCTCTTCTTATGAAGCTTTTATGTGATAATCAAGCAACTTTATTTATTGCCAATAACCCTGCTTTTCATGAGCGGACAAAGCATACCGAGGTGGATTGTCACTACACTAGAGACATGATCCAGAAAGGCCTTATATCCACCTCTCACGTTTCCACAGAAAATCAGACGGCAGATATCTTCATGAAGGCACTTGCCAGAGGTCTATTTCAGAGATGTTGTTCCAAGCTGAGCATGATTGATATTTATGCTCCAGCTTGAGGGGGAGTGTTGAGATATTTATATCTCACAGTATTATATTTATGTTTTATGTTTTCTTTGGGTATCACTTACGTAATTAACCCATGGCTCTTCTCCTATATAAGAGAGCCCTGTGAACTCTTTTATTTTATGAATAAGTTTTATCCCAACTGATACCATGTAGAAATATGAAATAAGTGTAGCAACATAACAAGAATAAATAAGTTTTATATGATTCATGATGGTCTTGAAGGACCAACACTCTTAAGGAAAAAGACACCAAGCATTCTACATCTCCAAAATTCTTCTCAAGTGATAGATGAGCTATAGGACTCTTTATATAGCCCTACGGACACGCCCAATCCCACCAATTAGACAATGTGAGATTAGAAAACAAGAGTAATTAATTAGATCTTAGAAAGACACAATTACCGAAATGACTCGTCCATTCTCTATTTTTGGCAACAGAGGAGAAGACTTTAAGCTCAAGGACAAGAAACCATGAGCTCAAAAGTTGATTTCGAAGTCTTTTCTCCAAGCTTGAAAAGGAAAAATTAGAGAATTTATTGATATTCTAAATCATGAAATGACTAACTTTTTAGACAGCAAAGTTTCCAATATATTTAATCAGTAATTAAAAATAAAATATACACTTGTTTGTTATAAAATGTACTAAGCCTTCTCCCACTATAAGTAGGGTCGGCTACATGGATTCTTGCTCAAATCCATGTTGAAAGATTCGACTATTTTTTACGCTGGCCGTCGACTACCTAACGCAACCCCTGCAAGAGTGGGATTTGAACCCTGGTCTTTTGTGTGGTAGACACACTGTACTACCACTAGACCATTAAGTGGGTACACACTCGTTTGTTATAATAGAATAATTAAGTAGTATTATCTCTATAATTTTTGGACATGCTTATATAAAGTAAGATATTTACTCAGAAATATATACACTAGAAATTTCATCATAAAAATGAACAAATAAGTTGAAAAAACAAATATCATAGTCTCGTCAACTTGAAAGTCATAAAGTATTACTACTCACCTCACTTTTAATCGAGAATGGTGATTCAGTTAATTATAAGTCATTGGCAGAACCATGTACCATGCGTGTTGCCTTCCATAGTCTTCTGATTGAGTCCTAATTTCCATATATTTCATGCATATCATACAGGAATACATGGCTTTGTAGTACATCAAATACTCCATATATTCATGCTCAGCTACATGTACAAGGAAGGCAATGCAAGGATCATTGTTATCAGAGGAGGCAGAGACACGGTGATGTCACAAGACAAAGATGCAACTTAAGAACCATGTGATGAAAATGGAGTAAGTGTAGATGGCATTTAAAGGGGAGGAGGTGGACACTTTATAGGGTAAAAATCGGACCATAGGCCATAACTTGCACCGCGCCATGGATAATTGCTAGCGTTGTGTTGTTAATTTTCTTGAAAATCCACAAAATACCACTTCCGTAACTACAAGGAGGACGAGGACCATAAGAGTAATTAGGATAATATAGTAGTATTCATTTGGTGATCGAGATCCATATCCACTAAGGGGGCTTAATGTTGTTCCATTACCAAACATGGAATCTCCTCCCACATCTATACCTATGGATCTAATTGAAGATTCTTCTGTCATCGAGTCATCATGGCGTTGTCTTTGTAGTTGTGAGTACAAGCGTGTTGAGTACAACCAGCAACTCAGAGCTTCGCAATGGAGGAATGGTGACTGAATTTCATTCATATTGGCAAAATTTAGGAAAATTACTCAGAATACATGATTTAGTTGCTTAATTGAAACGAAAAAATCTCGCAAAAGTTTGCCGCCATTGGCTATATTTTGCACATATCTTCGGGGAAAATGTGTGATCATTGTTGGGCAAGTAGTAAAATTAAATTTCGCAAAAATTTGATGGCATTTAAAGGCCATGTAATAGACATGGTATAGAATCCAAATCTCCACGGAATCAAAGACGTAGAGGAGACATGCCATTTGCTACTAAAGGCTGAGAAGATCCTAAGAGAATCTAAGAAACATCTAGACTTTACTCAGTTTCATTTGAAGTGGCACTTCATCTATTGTCGGTGGCTAAGAAGCCCAACGAAGGCGACGTGAGATCACTAATTAAGCTAGCGATAAGGAGTTGCATACAGATAAGAGGAAGTAAGGCATTAGAATATGAGTGGTGGGTATAGAGGACTCGCATATGGATAAGATGAAGTAAGGCATTAGAATACAAGTGGTGGCCATAGAGGAGTCGCTAGCGGACCTTTGGCGACAGCACTGTATGTGGTGACGACTAGCAATGGTAAGGGTAGTGAGTAGCAGCGACTCAAGGTTATTGTTGGTGGTACATAACCACTGCGTGCTAAAGATCAACAACAGCATGTAGCCATAGGAGTTGGCAACATGGGTTGCAGGAAAAATTGATGTTGCTGAAGCCAACGATGACTAGGAGCTAAATTCTAAATTCAGTGTTGCTGCACTAGTGAAGCACTGTCAAAATATGGCGATGGTTGGTGTTTCGAAGAAGAAATAAAACGAAGCATAGAATGTTGAGCAAGATCACCACAATTATACAATGTAGAAGAAATCAGATCACTGATTGTTAAGAAAACCCTGCCCCTCCTTTGTATAGATGGATGGACGAGATACTTAAAAAAAGTACAACAAAAAATATAAAATAACCAAAGTGAATTAAATATATACTAAAACAGATATGCATTGAAGGTAAACCTCCATTATCTTCTCATGGACATGAAAAACAATTCATGTATAGACATTCAAGAAAAGTAGCCTAACTTTTAAGGAATTTATTTTTAAAAAATGCCATTTTGTGACAGTCATTTCAAAGTAGAATAGCATGGTATAGTTTGCAATTGATTAATAATTACTCTGGTCCCATTATTAGATTGGCATTTTTCATTAAAAAATTACTGGGTGTGAAATGTATAAATACAAATGAAAGATCGATTCAGTTGATCAACTTAAGTGCCACAAAATGGATAAAGATTTTTCTAAAAAGCAAAATGGATAGAGATGATACTGCCAAATGATGAAAATCAAAAAAATTGACATAAAATGGCAAGGTAAGAGTTATAAAGGATATAGTAATGTATATAATGCAGTGGCAGCTGCCCATAAATGTACAAATATTCCTAGCTTTGGTTTCCAAAAAAATGTACCACTTACTCTGCCTTTGTAAGGGATAGATGTCTCCTAAGCTCATCTTCACGTGCTTCCACCTCTTGCAATTTGCGGGATGCACTATTATTAGACAGGTTAGCTTCTGCAAACTTAGATTCTGCAGCTCGCTTCTTGATCTCAGCTTCCTCAAGCTTCTTGAGGGCATTGCTCATCAATAAATTTGCCTCGGCTAGCTTACTTTCCGCAGCAACTTTGGTTTCGGCAGATTCAGCACGCATCTCATGTAACGCTTTCTCAAGCTACAAGTAATCATAACATCAGCCACAATAATCAATGCTGACTGACTAACAATAGCAACTATCATAATTAATATGTAACACCAGTTTCTTTGCTTTCTTAAAGAAATGCCCGGAAAAGTGCAATGGCAACCACCATCAAGATATTTTAAATCAAAATCCAATATGCCAAAACTGCAGTAAAACTTGCTATTTTATCCCAAGTGAGATAATTTAATGAACCCGCTAGAGAAAACTACGTTGGCTGCAATCTCTGATGGCTGCAATCTCCAGTTTGGGTTCAGGGAACCCTTGCATCACCAACCTCGCATTCCTCGCATGCATGTGATCACCATCAACTCTAGATCCAGGGTGTGCGGTACAAGAAGAAATGTGATCTCCCCACGCGTAGATTTGCAGCAGCATCGATTCTCGATTTCTTACATGGTATCATCTAGATCGAAACCTCCGCCAGAAGAGGAAGAGATGCTGCAAAGGGCGGCACAGCATACTCCAGGTGGTGGAACCCTAGAGGCTCTTCCAGCCAAGGTTTTAAATCTCAATTTCAATTTCGTTTCGAGACGTTGAAAAAAATGAAACAGTTTCGAAATTTCATAGAGATTTCGACAAAATTTTGCCAATTTCGACCAAAATCGGACTAGATTTGTGAAGGAAGGGTATATATCGATATTTCGATTTCGGTTTCGGTAGGGTGTCGAAACCGAAATTTTGCCGAAATTTCGTGAAATTTGGGACTATGCTTCCACCTCTTCCTGGTCGAGTGGAAAAAAGGGGTGATACATATGTGTCACACCTCCCAACTCCAAAAGGGCTCCACACACACTGCCCCCTCATTCTAGGTGATGCAAACCCTTCTTCAGCAAACCCTCACTCCAGATATCCAGCATGTGCCATCCACGCATATCTCCAATCGTAGCCCTCGATGCATCCCCATCGCGCTGCTCCAGTAGCGACGCATGGCCTCCTCCCAGTAGTGGCATGTGGCAACATCTCGCAGGTGACGGCGAGGCTAAAAGCCTCCTCTCCATTGCGGCAGCGGTAACGGTCTTATATCGATGGGTTTCTCCCATCGAGAACCCTAAAGTTGGGTTCTTCATATGTGCAGCGGAGAAAGAAACCCTCTTCGTGGGTGTTTTATTTTATTTTATTTTTTTATATTTGAACTAATAGCCCACGGTTGTAGTGCGACAAAAAATGGAGTTCTTTCAAGTCCGATTGGGCTGAGAGTTATTCAAATATATATTGGAAAAAGGTGCGTACAAAAAAAGTTGTACGCAAAGAAAAAATAATTGAAAGAAAAAAATTGTGAAAAGAAAAGTTCTAAAAAATGGAACGGCTCATAATAAAAAATAGAAGAGACGGCTGTTAAGTAAAGAGAATGACCGGAAAAGAATAGTATATTTTCCCCATCTTCTTGTCTTCTCCCAACTTGATCGATGTCATTGTTTTCTTGCCAGTATGAGAGAGAGGGAGAGTACTGTGTAGAGTTCTATGGCTCATATTCAAATTCTCCAAACCAGATGCCATGCCAATTGTCAGACTCTACAGATTGTCAGACTCAGACTCGATATTCAGATTTGTTCAGAGTCAGAGTCTGCAGTTTGATGCGCACATGTTTGCGATCAGTTGAGAGGTCCCCATCCTTGATTTGATCGGCTAAGAACTTTCGCGTGATCCATATGGACTCCAGAATAGAGATCTCATTCTATAAGCCATTGTGAGCTAGGGTTTTCATGTGATTTCATAGGGACTCCAGAGTAGAGATCCCATTCTCTGAGCCAGTATGGGAGATGAGCAGTTTTCCAACGAGGAGACTTTTAGACTCCATTCTCCAGCGATCGTGGACTCTGACGAGGATGTTTCCACAACTTTTTTCCAGTTCGGCCCTTCAAAGAGATGGAGCAATTGCAGGTCAAAGTTTTCCGGGTAGAGACTCATTCCAGTTGTAGTGACTCTGACAGGTGTATTACAGAGCACATATTCTCCAACAAGGAGACCCAGTTCAACTCACACTCCAGCCCTTTAGTTCTTCCTCACCAGCATGGCATGAGAAGCAATGTCCTCAACAGCAACTGACAGTAGAGTATGCATTGAGTTGATATTGTTTTTAGTGCCTTTTATTGTGAGTTTGAGATTTCTTTCTATATGTCCAAGCAAAGCATTGCATGCTCCAACTTGAGGGGGTGTTGGAGTATGCGTCCATTGTGTAGGTGGGTAATTGGATCCCCCCATGGTCCAATTAGCACATCCTCTTATGTTTAGTCCCACATCGGCTATTCGTGGGACTTGGAGAGTCGGTGTAGACTATATAAGAAGCCCCACACCCATTGTATCATATGAAAAACATCAATAGAAGAATCATCCCTTAGTAGCGTTCTCTCGTGCTTTCACCCCGCTCCGCACGAAGTAGGATTCCACATTAAAATCACTGTGTTCCTTCATGTTTATTCTATTTCTCTGATATTACGCTTCCACATTCGAGTTTATTAACATGATATCAGAGCGGATTCGAGTCTCGAAGATCTATTTTATGTTTATGATTTATTCGAGATTCCACTATCAGAGCAAATTCAGTTTTGGTTGTTCGTTCTTGAATATGTATTGAAGATTTGTTCTTTGATCTGCTCAAAGTTCGAGAAGAGTTTTAGGGTTTTCAGAAACCCTAAAATCTGCAAGATGCCACCATAATCAATCTGAAGTTTGACATTCAGTCCAAGTTTTCTTTCCGAAACCCTAAATTCTGCATAAATTCAGGGTTTTGATGAAACCCTATTTTTTCATGGCAAAGTCCAAGCCGCAATGCAACCCTCTCAACACAACGATCACAAACGCAATCTTTGATGGTTGTAATCTCCAGTTTGGGTTCAGGGAACCCTTGAGACACCAACCTTTTATTCCTTGTATGCTTGTGATCACTGTTGGGAAAAGAGAAGAAGATGTTTATTCCATCAGCCCTAGGCTCTCTTATATAGGAGAGTAGCCTATGGGTAAATTACATAAAGCATACGGCAGAAAGAAAAATAACAGAGAAGTACAAAAGTAACTAATATATGTTTACACTCCCCCTCAAGATGGAGCATAGATATCAATCATGCTCAGCTTGGACGCGCAATTCTGTAATGAGCCTCGTAGTAATGCCTTGGTGAATATATCTGCAGTTTGATTCTCTGAACTAACATGGGATGTAGCAATGAATCCCTTCTGAATCATGTCACGTATGAAGTGACAGTCAACTTCAATGTGCTTGGTTCGCTCATGGAACGCTGGATTGTTTGCAATGAACAAGGCCGCCTGATTGTCACATTCTAAGGTCATAGGAAGTGGAACTTCTATACATAAATCTGTAAGCACGGCTTTTACCCACATCATTTCTGTGCTAACCTGAGCCATAGCCCTATAATCAGACTCAGCACTAGACCTGGCTACCACAGTTTGTTTCTTGCTCCTCTATGAGATTAGAGAATCTCCAACGTAAACCACAAACCCAAAGGTGGACTTCCTGTCCTTGGGACACCCTGCATAATATGCATCTGCACATGCTGAGATAGAGATCATCTTGCCTTTCTTGAATAGCAAACCCGCACCTGGAGATGATTTGAGGTACCTGAGTATCATATGTATGGCATCCATGTGAACCTGACGTGGTTGCTCCGTGAACTGGCTCACACGACTCACACCAAAGGATATATCGGGCCTACTAATAGCGACATATAACAGTTTGCCCACCAGTTCTCTGTATCTTCTCATGTCCACCTCCTCTGTATCATCATCATATAGCTTCATACTGGGGTCCATTGGTGTTGTAGCAGGCCGGCAACTGAGCATTCATGTTTCACTCAACAGGTCCACAACATATTTTCTCTACGACATTACTAACCCATACGGATTTCTGGCAAACTCCAGCCCCAGAAAATATCTAAGGACTCCAAGGTTCTTGGTAACAAATTCACTACCCAGTATTTCTTTCGCCTTCTTTATTCCTTGTGCATCATCTCCTGTAATCAAGATGTCATCTACATAAACTATGATTGCAACAATACCTCTTGAAGTCTTTTGTACAAACAAGGAATGATCAGCATTAGAGCGTTTGTATCCATGTTTTTCAAAGAGGTCTGAGAGCTTCTGAAACCATGCTCTGGGGCTCTGCTTAAGGCCATAGATAGCCTTATGAAGTCTGCACACCTTGGAACACTCCCCCTCAACAGCAAAACCGGGTGGTTGTTGCATGTAGACTTCCTCCTGTAAGTCATCATATAAGAACGCATTCTTCACATCCAACTGATATAGCGGCCACTCACGAGTAACCGCAACTGACAGCAAGATTCGTAGAGTAGAATGACGGGCTACTGGCGAGAATGTATCAAGATAGTCCACCCCGTATGTCTGTGTAAAGCCACGAGCAATAAGGCGAGCCTTGTATCTGTCAATACTGCCATCTGCATTCTGCTTGACTGTAAATACCCACTTGCAGCTCACTGGGTACACATCTGTAGGTATAGGAACCAGACTCCAGGTTCCTCTAGATTGAAGTGCTGCCATTTCTTCCTCCATTGCTAGACGCCATCTACTATCCTTCAGAGCGTCTTGGTAATTCCGTGGAATATCTATAGCTGACAAAGCGACCACAAAGTTCCTGAAATCCCCAGATAGTCGTTCAAATGACACAGAAGCTGCTAAAGGATATGAGGCGCAGCTCCGCTTCGATTTGCGTATAGCAATAGGAACATCTAAATCAGTTGTGTCCTCATCTGTCCTCTGTAACACATCCTGCTCAGAAACATCATCAGATCCATCAAGAGTAATATCTTCAGAACATACCTTACGCGAGCTAGGTGATGAGTCATGACCATGAGCTGGAGTAGGCCTGCGGGTATAATGAAATGGTAGTGGTGAAACAGGTATAGTAATAGGAGGTGCAGATGGTACTGGTGGTACTGGTGGTGCTGGTGGTGGTGGTGTCACATAGATGGCATCGATAGTAACTGGAGGTAGCAACTGATCACCTGAGGATGAAAAATACATTACGGATTCAAAAAATGTAACATATGCACTAACAAGATACCGCCTGCGTAGTGGATCATAGCACTTGTACCCCTTTTGAGTTCCGGAGTACCCAACAAACACACACTTGACAGCCCTAGGAGAGAGCTTGTCAGTACCGGGAAACAACTGATGGACAAAGGCAACCGAACCAAACACACGAGGAGTCAGGGAAAATAGATCTTTACCAGGAAAGATAAGGGAGAAATTCACCTAGGACAGATGACGGCATACGATTTATTAGGTAACATACTGTAAGAACCGCGTCACCCCAGTAAGAATATGGAGCATGGCTCTGTATAAGAAGTGACCTGGTGACATCTAGTAAGTGGCGATGTTTCCTTTCAGCGATCCCATTCTGTTGGGAGGTATAGGCACAGGATGTCTGGTGGATAATCCCTTGGGATGAGAAATAACTGGCTAGGACATGAGTACATAATTCCAGGGCATTATCACTTCTCGCAATTTTAACAGATGTGGAGAAAACATTACGAATCTCATTAAGAAAATTGATAATAATATTCCCTGCTTCAAATTTATTCTTTAACAAAAACACCCATGACACACGAGAAAAGTCATCCACAATAACTATATAAAACATGTGTCCCTGATGATCAGGAATACGACTCGGACCCCAGATATCAATGTGAAATAACTCAAACTTGGAGGTACTACTCCAACACTGACGACTGGGAAAGGTAGACCGATGATGCTTTCCCAACTGATAAGCCTCACATTGGATAGATGTGTGAGGCAGACCCTGGGGTAACACACGACGCAGCTTCTGAAGCGGTAGATGTCCAAAGCGCAAATGCCATAGCAGAGGGGTTACAGGTCCAGTAGGTAAGGATGAGGTTCCAACAAAAGGAGGCTGACTGAGGCAATAGAGGCCTCCTTGCTCATAGCCACGACCAATCACGTTGCCCGTAAGGATGTCCTGAAAAACAAGAGAAGATGGATCAAAAATCGTCCGACATTGTAAATCCTTGGTAATTTGGCTGATAGATAACAAATTCATTGAAAAACCAGGTGCATGTAACACATTCTTGAGCTGCATAGATGATGCCAGTCTAATCTCCCCCTGACCAGTAATTGGGGAATGTGTGCCATTAGCAATGACCACTGTTCGACCTGAGGGGATCTGTCTGTATACTGTAAGTAGACTTTGATCGCCACATAGATGATGTGTGGCTCCAGAGTCCATAATCCATGCTAAAGTATCTGATCCACTACTAGAAAATGCAAGTGTGCTACCTGATGAACTGGTAGAAGCAGAGGCGGATGCAGCAGCGTCAGACTGGCTCTCAGTAGTATGTGCTGGGCCGGATGGAGGAATAATGCCCCTTAGACGAGCAACAAGGTCATCAAAGCGCTGATCCAAAGAGGCAGCAGATGGAGGCTCTATCTGCTCAGCGACTCGTGCAGATGCAGGAAATCCATGCTTGGAGTAGCATGTATCTTCAGTATGTCCGGTACGATGGCAGTAGGTACATGTCGACCGAATGCGGCCTCCTCTGCCACGAGGACCACGACCACGGGTATGATGGTGACCTTCACGACCTCTGTTGGCAGCCATGGCGTAAGCAGTCTGATTCGTAGTCGTAGAGGGAACAGTGATCCGGCTCAACCTGTGAAAGGCTTCCTCCATAGGAGGAATAGTAGAATCCGCCAAGATATGAGACCGTGCTGCCTCATACTCAGGATCAAGGGCAGCAAGGAAAACTCCTACCATAGTCGCATTTCGGTAGGTCTTCTGTTGCTCTGGCGTGGCTGTCAGGGGCATGAAGCTGTACAGCTTCTCGAACATCCCACGCAGAGATGTGTAGAGTGAGTGTAGAGGGCGACCATTCTGCATAATGGTGAATATGTCATGTTGGAGTTGCATAATCTTTGTCTCATTCTTCGCTTGAGAGTATGTGGCCGCCAGAATATCCCACATGTCTTTAGCCGTGGGCTGATGAAGAATATCACTGGCAATCTCGATCGCCAGAGTTCCAGATAGCCAGACTTTGGCGTATGCATCATCTGCCTCCCATGAGGCATTAACTCCAGTCTCCTCAGCAGGCTCTTCTTTGGTAAGAATGTGCTTCTTACCAGTTGACTTCATCATATTCATGAACTGCATCGCCCATAGTTCATAGTTCGTACCATCCATCTTTACGATAGGCGCTGGACCACGAAAGGCACCTATAGATGGAATATCCGCCTTGCTTACTGACATACTGGAAACAGAAGACTGGAGCGATAGACTGAAGATAAGATCGTCTACACGGGTTGACGGCGTGCGCGCTAGAAACATGGTCTTGAAGGGCTGATTCAGGAGTTACACACGCACAGCAGATAGCGTACGATAGGGAGGAACTGCGTGCGCAAGATGTTGCGTCAGGGCATGCGCTGGAACTGCCTGTCGCACGAAGGATTCACGCACGAAGGATGCGCGCTGGAGGGAGGGCACTAGGGCATGCGCTGGAGGTGCACAGGCAGGGGCGCACATACGGTGTGATGGGGCGCACGCAGGCAGGGGCGCACGCAAGAGCACGCAGGGGCGCACGCAAGGGCGCAGGCAGGGGCGCAGACGCGCGTGCGGTGTGATGCTCACCCAGCCGAGGTGCACGGAGCCCGAGGCGCACGGCCAGTGGCGTGGTTGGGCACCGGCAGCGAGAGAGAGGCACGCGGGTGGGGGTGGGGATAGGGTTAGGGTTTCAAGAACTCCGGTCTAGGACCGTCGCTCTGATACCATGTTGGGAAAAGAGAAGAAGATGTTTATTCCATCAGCCCTAGGCTCTCTTATATAGGAGAGTAGCCTATAAGTAAATTACATAAAGCATACGGCAGAAAGGAAAATAACATAGAAGTACAAAAGTAACTAATATATGTTTACAATCACCATCAACTCTAGATCCAGGGTGTGCGGTACAAGAAGAAATGTGATCTCTCCATGCGTAGATCTGCAACAACGTCACTATCGATTCTCGATTTCTTATATGGTATCATCTCGATCGAAGCCTCCGCTAGAGGAAGAAGAGATGTTGCAGATGACAGCACAACATACTCCAAGTGGCGGAACCCTAGAGGCTCTTCGAACTCTTCCCGATCGGGTGGAAAAAAGGGGCAATACATATGTGTCACACCTCCCAACTCCAAAAGGGCTCCAGGCACACCGCCCCCTCATTCCAAACGACGCAAACCCTTCTTTAGCAAACCCTCGCTCCAGATATCCAGCTTACGCCATCCACACATACCTCTAACTGCAGCTCTCGATGCATCCCCATCGTGCTGCTCTAGTAGCGGCGCACAGCCTCCTCCCAGTAGTGGCATGTGGTCGCATCTCGCAAGTGACGGTGAGGCTAAAAGCCTCCTCTCCATTGTGGCAGTGGTGATGGTCTTATATCGAAGGGTTTATCCCATCGAGAACCCTAAAGTTGGGTTCTTCGTACGTGCAGCAAAGGAATGAAACCCTCTTCATGGGTGTTTTATTTTATTTTACTATTTTTGGCCCAATGGTCCACTGTTGCGATGCGATAAAAAAAGAGTTCTTTTGGGCCCAATTGGGTCAAGAATTATTCATATATAGGGAAAAAGTGCATAAAAAAGAAAGCATGCCAAGAAAAAATAATTAAAAGAAAAAATTTTGTGAGAAGAAAAGTCGTAAAAAATAGATTGGCTCATTACAAAAAAAGAGAGGGAGAGACGGTTATTTAAAAAAGGGAAATAGTCGGAAAAAGATTTAGTATATTTTCCCCATCTTTTTGTCTTCTCCCAACTTGATCGGCGTCATTGTTTTCTGACCAATATGGGAGAAAGAGAGAGTATTGTGTAGATTTCTTGGCTCATATTCAAATTCTCCAGTCTAGATGCCATGCCAGTTGTCAGACTCTACAAATTGTCAGATTCGGACTCGACATTCAGATTTGTTCAGAGACAGAGCATGTAGTTTGATGCGCACATGTTTGTGATCAGTTGAGAGGTCCCCATCTTTGATTTGATCGGCTAAGAATTTTCATGTGATCCATAGGGACTCCAGAGTAGAGATCTAATTCTCGAAGCCATTGTGAGCTAGGGTTTTCATGTGATTTCATAGAGACTCCAGAGTAGAGATCCCATTCTCTGAGTCAGTATGGAAGATGCCCAGTTCTCCGACGAGGAAACTTTCAGAATCCATTCTCCAGCAACTGTGGACACCGACGAAGATGTTTCAACGGTATTTTTTCAGATCAAACCTTCAGAGAGATGGAGTAGTGGCGGGCCAGAGTTCTCCAGGTGGAGACTCATTCCAGTTTCAGTGACTCTAATGGGTGCAGTACAGAGCACATGTTCTTCGACGAGGAGATCCAGTCCAACTCACACTCCAACCCTTTAGTTCCTCCTCACCAGTACAACATGAGAAGCAATGTCCTCGACAGCAACCAACATGCAACAATAGAGTGTGTGTTGAGTTGATATTATATGTAGTGTCCTCTATAGTGAGTTTGAGATTTCTTTCTATATGACCAAGCTAAGCATTGCATGCTCCAACTTGAGGGGGAGTATTGGAGTATGTGTCCATTGTATAAGTGGGTAATTGGATCCCCCCAGGGTCCAATTAGCTCACCAGTACAACATGAGAAGCAATGTCCTCGACAGCAACCAACATGCGACAATAGAGTGTGCGTTGAGTTGATATTATATGTAGTGTCCTCTATTGTGAGTTTGAGATTTCTTTCTATATGTCCAAGCTAAGAATTGCATGCTCCAACTTGAGGGGGAGTATTGGAGTATGTGTCCATTGTATAAGTGGGTAATTGGATCGCCCTAGGGTCCAATTAGCACACCCTCTTATGTTTAGTCCCGCATTAGTTAAACATGTGATTTGGGGAGTTAGCGTGAGCTATTAACAGTGTTTCAAATTTCACGAAATTTCGTCAAATTTTCGATTTCGACACTCCACCGAAATCAAAATCGAAATCTCGATATGGACCCTTCCTTCACAAATCTACGTCGATTTTGGCCAAAATTGACAAAATTTCATCAAAATTTCGAAATTGTTTTGTTTTTCGCCATCTCGAAACCAAATCGAGATTTAAAACCTTGGCTATATAAGAAGTCCCACACCCATTGTATCAGATGAGAAACTTCAATAGAAGAATCAATCCTTAGTGGTGTTCTCCCGTGGTTTCATTATGCTCCTCACGGAGTAAGGCTCCATGTTAAAATCACGGTGTTCCTTCATGTTTATTCTATTTCTCTGATATTACACTTCCTCATTCTAGTTTTCTAGCATATCTCAAGTTTCTCCCATAATGATGTAGGTGAAACTCAGAATCAATGTTTTTGGATTAGAATGGGAACGGGCTTCTTGTATAGATGGAATAATAAAATTAGGGTTAAAAAAGAGATGTCTATCTAGAGTGAGTACGGGAATACCCCTAAGGTTAGGGTTTACATAAATATCTTTTAATACTTTCCCTCAAGCTGGAGATATACATTTATCATGCTCAGCTTGCTACAACATCTCGCAAACTAAGTGTGGGCCAAAAGCTTGGTGAATATGTCCACAATTTTTTTTAAGACCAAAAGAGGGGGTAACATGCTAAGGTGCCCTCCCCGTAATATTAATTAAAGAAAAAGAAATGGAAAAAATACAAAAAAGGGGTCACAGATAACCAGGCTTCCACAAAAGCCTTGGACCGGGCTAATACATTTTCCCTATAGAACCTGCAGCCCGAGAACACTAAGGCATTTCTTGCCAGCCAAATACTCTACAGTAAGGAAAGAGGGCCCAACACCTCCGTCTGCGGTCTGAGAGGAGCAGAACGGAGCGCCTCCCAGAAGGCGTCGAAGGATGACGCGTCAATCCAGTCAAGTCCCATGTCGTCCCATGAATCTGCAGTGTACGAACAACTAAAGAACAGATGGTCCACCGATTCAATGGCCACCCCACACAGGTAACAAAAATCGGAATTAGACACCAAAAATCGCACGCACCTGTCCCGAGTCATTAAGCGTTTGCGCCTGAATATCCATAGAAAAAAATCGATGCGCTCAGGGAGGCGAAGCCCCCATATCAAAGAGCAGTCCTTAGTGAGGACCTCGGAAGGAGCGAGCGGCGGCCTGCGAATAGCCGCGTAAGCCTTCTTGACCGAAAAAGGAGCGCCCCTCCAGACCCAGTGGTCTTTCCCCCCCCAGGGCCCTCGCAGCCCGCAGAGAATCGCACAGACGAAGAAACTCATCAAGTCTTTGATCCGAAAAGTTTGCGCAGAAACGGGGCATCCAGTTCCCATCACACCACACATCGGCAATCTTTACCTCCATGTCAGTCGCCAAGGCAAAAAGCCTTGGAAAACGAGATGCGAGTGCCCCCTCACCGGTCCAGTTGTCGAGCCAAAAGGCAAAAGAGAGGCCGTTACCCAAGATGGGCCGGAATAGCTCCTGGAAGCAAGGAAACAACGAAAGAATCCCCCTCCAGAATGGGGAAGGCCGCAAACCTGTAGGGGGAACAAGAGCCAAAGGGCTCCGGCAGTCGTAGATACGACGGATCAACTTGCAGCAAATATCATCAGCGCTCCCCCAAATTCTGGAGATCCACTTCAAGAGCAACGCTTCATTCATAGCATCCAGCTTTCGAACACCCAGACCGTCGTCCGCTTTCAGCAATGTGACCGTATCCCAGTCAACAAGGTGTATGCCCCCGGTCGTCTGCCCGCTCCCGCGCCATAAGAACCTCCTCATCAGCCCTTCAATACATACATGAATCCCATTCGGCAAAATTATTGCAGACATGAAGAAAATGGGAATTGCCGCCATAACCGCTTTCAGGAGTACCAACCTACCCCCTGGAGAGGATGGAGGATCTCCACCCCGCCAACCTTCCCTTCATCTTCTCGATGACCGGAAGCCAATCTGTCAGCCTCGTCCGCCCGAAAGAAAGAGGCATCCCAAGGTAGCGAATTGGCAGTTTGCCGCACCCCACCACCAAGTCAGCAGAGCAAAACCGCGCCTCCTCCTCAGCGAAGGCAAAAGGCACCAAAATGGACTTGTCCCGATTTTGAACGAGACCTGACATCTCTCCAAAGAGTTCCAGCACGGTAGCTACGGCCCCAACCTCCTCCCTGCCGCCCTCCACGAAGAATAAAGTGTCATCCGCATATTAGATCAGATGAATATTAAGATCGTCCTTGGAGAAGCCCGAGAATAGGCCACAACGTTGAACTTGCTCCAACATGCATGCCAACGCATCCGCCGCGATGACAAAGAGAAGAGGGGCCAGGGGGCACCCCTGCCTGATTCCCCGTTGTGGCTGGTAGAACCCACCCTCCGGACGGCCATTTATAAGAACCACCAGAGAAGCCGTGGTAACATAACGCTTCATCCAAGAAATCCAAATGTCTGGAAATCCCCGCCTATACATTGCTTCACATAGAAAGCACCAATCAAGAGTATCGTAAGCCTTTGCAAAGTCTACCTTCCAGAGCATAGCCTTTTTACCAAGCCTCTTCCAGTCCGCCACAATCTCATATGCCATAACTAAACAGTCTCCAATTTGCAAGCATGGGACGAATGCCGATTGGACGGGAGAGATAAGGTTCGCGAGAACCCTACTAAGGTGGATGGCAAACACCTTAGCCACAATCAGATAGAGCCCGTTGGAAAGGGCGATCGGTCGGAAATCCTCAATGCGCTCAGCCGCACCACTCTTAGGTAGGAGAACGATCAATGTCCGATTAATTTTCTCAAACCCCGCGTTGCACAAACACATCTCCTGCACCACCTCGAGGACCTCCCCAGCAATCATATCCCAGAAGTCCCTATAAAAGGACACTCGGAACCCGTCCGGCCCGAGCGCCCCATCCGCGTTAAGAGACCAGACGGCGGTCCTCACCTCCTCCATCGTCACAGGCACAACCAGGCTCGAAGCATGTTTCGACGACAGCCTCTCCGCCCCCCGGCCCAACCATCGCCACCTGCGAAGTAGGGACCGCGATGAGAAGTCACGGAAGTGCTTGGCAATCAGATGGCCCATCTCCCTGACACCCGTGACCCGTACACCATCCACAACGACCGAGCGAAAAGTATTAGAACGCCGTCTTCTGCTGGCAATATGATGGAAGAATGCCGTGTTGGCATCCCCCTCCATGAGCCACTTGTGTCTAGATCTCTGGCGACATTCCGCAACTCTTTTCTTGTCCTCCAGCACCACCTGCCAGAGAGAAGCTTCCCGCCTTGTGAGATCCTCGGAGGAGAGAGGGCGAGAGTCTTCGAGCTGGTCAAGGCCGGCAAGGACCTCCTCCACCGAGGCTCTGACCGCCCGGCGAGCAGCGCGTGACTCCTTCTTGAAAAGGTGAAGTCTCCCCCGCAAGGATACAAGTTTCTGGAAAAATCTTGAGACTGCCGAGCCCGAGATGACCGTAGAGGTCTAGTGCGAGGATACCATTTCACGAAAAGAATCTTCGAGCAGCCATGCCTTCTCGTACCTGAAAAAGCACCGGAGTGGGTTTTGCTCCCCGAATCCCAAATGATGGGGGAATGATCCGAGCGAGTCCGAATCCTTGTCAGGGCAAGGCAAGAAGGGAAAAGATTTAATAGTTCTGAAGACGCCACGAATCGGTCGATGCGGGAGCGAGAGTCCGAGCTTCGCCAAGTATATTTATTGTCAGGTGCGTCAATAACCTCAAGTTCCAAATCGTCCAAAAGCTCCACCAAGTCAGCCGACCCCGGGTCCTGGCCACCACGCAAACCCGGCCGGTCGAAGGACAGCAAGGTAACATTGAAATCGCCGCCAATCAGCCACGCGCCCCCCGGGAAGGAGGCTCTGGCCGAACGAAGATCATCCCATAGCTGTCGACGATCACCGGCCTGGCAAGGCCCATACACACAGGAGACGACAATAATCTTCAACGAGGAAAGACAATCTAAAAGAACTGTCAGTACATGGGAGCCCCTTAGCTCTGATCGCATGGCAAAGCCGCGATCCCTCCAGGCAATTAGCATTCCCCCGCGGAACCAACCGCGTCGACAACACGATACTCAGAGATGGGACCGGCGTCAAAAGAGCACCATACATCCTGTGTACAGGATTGCAACTTAGTTTCCTGAAGTAAAATGATGTCACAACCCTATTCATGGAAGCGAGAACCCAGGACCTTCCTCTTTTCCGGGTCACCCAGACCCCTGACATTCCATGTGAGGACCTTCATTGAGAACCGTTGCAGGTTCCCCGATGTGGAACACTCCAGCCAGAGTTGCCACGTGAGCCATACGAGCCGACACCAGCAGAGGCGCGGTGTCGAGCCTTCGCGCACGAGGGTGCCTCCTGTACCTTTTACCTACCCGCTTGTGGTCAAGCTCTGAAGAGGCAGTCGGAACTCCCGGCCGAAAGCGGCGCCCAAGCATTACGAACATCCACCGCCCCATTTGCGCCCTGTCCCTGGTCAACGGCAGAGAAGGGCATGACATCGAAACGGAGACTCGAAAGGGGCCACTCAGGCCCACGGATGCCCTCAGACGAGCAATATCCAGCACGAGTGACCGAAAGGCCAACCAGATCCAAACCCGGGTGCTCCGAGGAGACCACAAGCGCATCCGCCGACCTGTTAGCAGAAATCTGCGAAACGAATATCCGAAAATCTAAACCTGTATTGGGTCCACCGTGCAAGAAAAGGCGGCCAACAGTCGACCCGAAGGGGAAGGGCGAGTTGGCGCAATCCCAAGAGTGCAAATCTAGAGGGGTGCACGTCCCAAAGAAGATCTTCTGTAAAGGTGGCAAGAAACGAGGCGACACCCCAGAGAGGAAACACACGTAGCATCGAAGACACCAAAACGATTCAGATTGGCAAAACCCGAACCGCCCCCAGGAGAAGAAGACGAATCGTCCCCAGGAGAAGAAGACAAATCGACTTCCCCTGCGGCCGGAGCAGCTCCGCCGGACACAGCAACAAGATGGTGACAGGCACCATCACCCTCGTCAAGCGGCACAGAAAGCTCCATCTGATCCAACAGCCGAATCCGCAGTGGAAAACAAAAACGGCCAATGACCATCTCCGCTCGAGAGGAGACGGACAGAGTCGGGGCACTCCAATAAAATAAGAGTAACCTCCGGATCCGATCCCGGGGAGCGTACCATCCTGAAGAATACGAAGAACCGAACCAAGGCCCCTGAGAGGCGGAGCCAAACAATGCACAGAGCGCGACAAGAACGGAGCACCCCTAACCTCTGCCACCCTTCGCGAGACACGATCGACTACCCCATCTGCAAACCTGGCGTGCCTCCAGGTGAGGCCACCCGGCCCCTTCTAAGCAAGCAGCGCCGTCGCTGCTGTTCCGAGAGCCCCCGCACACAGCAACGACGAAACGCCAGCTCCATGGCATCTCCAAGGAAAGTTCCTGCGAGCTCCTTCGCAATGGCCGCACGAATCTCCTCCACACATAAGGAGTCCCCCATCCACGAGCCGATGAGGAACCCATGCAGAGACGGAGGGTCGGGAGAACGGATACCCCGCCCTCCGCCAAGCACTCCGCCGATACTATAGCATCTGACAGGGGTCGCGTGTCAACCCCCTGGGCCTTCTCAATCGGACAACGACAGCGCGAAGGACATGTGGAGCGCCCATGACCCTCCTTCCCGCACACGAAGCACGAGGCCCACGCAGCCGCCAAATGTCCCCGCAAGCCCACACCTGAAGCATCTTCGCCCGCGCTTACGATGTGAAACCACTTCCCAACCTTCATCAGAGCCTTTCGCCCCACTCGCCCCTACTTCCGAGGCTGAGCGTTGAGCAACGGATGTCTTTCGCCACTCTGCCGCCCCCGCTCGAATCACCCACTTCAGCCTCTCACGTATCTTCCGCTCCATCAGCCTCTCGATATTTGATGTCAAAAATCCTTCTTCTTCACCTCTTCTTCGGAGAAAGGAACCAGTAGCCTCTCCGCCTGCTCGCCAGATAGCCACTCCACCCTCTCCCCAGCCACCCCCAGCCTATTATGGCTCAAGTTGTCGCCACTACTACTCGAATATGTCCACAATTTGATTATCTAAAGTCACACTAGATGTGTGTAGTAACCCTCTCTGTATCAGGTCACTAATGTAATGATAGTCGACCTCCACAATTCACATGTTTTGTGTGTCCATGAAACATGGAGTTGTTTGCTATAATGCATAGTTGTCATGTTGTCACATCTGAGTTCCATTACTCCAGTAGGAGTTACATGTAAGTATGTAAGTACAGATCGAATCCAACTAACTTTGTTGTTGCAAGAGTCATTGCTTTACACTAACTTTATGCACTGGAACATGAAACTACTACTCGTTTCTTACTCCTCCAAGTGATCAAGTTTCCTACTAGACAAGTACAAAAAATGTGATGTGGATTTTCTGTCCAATAGATTTCCTTCATAATTAGCACCTGAGTAGGCTATAAGATCCATAGTGGCCCCTTTAAGTAAACACCAATCCTCATCCTAGAAAGACTTGATGTATCTTAATATCATCATGCATGCATCATGGTGGCCCTGGTTAGGACAATCCATGTTACTAACTAAGCTTGCCAACTGCAAGCGAGATGTCTAGCCTATTAATGGTTAGATAAAATAACTTCCCAACCAACAGCATGTAGCAGCCTACATCTCCAATATCACAGGTTCATATTTGTGTGCTTTGGGATCCATTAGGATCTGAGCTGGCTTGTATCCAAAATTCCAGTTCCGTAATAGGTCGATGGTATACTTTCTTCAGAACATAACAAGACCTCCTTTGGGACGAGCGACCTCAATCCCAAAAAAAAGTATCGTAATTGTTCAAAAGATATCTAATCATGAATTGCTATGCGAGCCTCATTTTTACTTCCAATATCCCTTCCGAGTCATCATCGATGATGTCGATGTCATCTACATATCAGCATAGCTATGGTTTCTTTCCTAGTATTCCACTGATGAAGATTTGGAAAGCTCCAAATTTTCAAGCAAGTCTGACAGCTTTTGAACCATGCTCATGGACTCTATTTAAGGTCATAGATAACCTTCTTCAATAAATATAACTTGTGGCACACCCTTTCAGCCTTAAAACCAAAAGGTTGTTACATACAGGCCATCATAGAGAATGCCATTCTTTACATCAAATTGACGAAGGGGCCAATCAAGTTGTACTACTACTAACAAAAAAATCCATACTGTAGAAAGGCTACTAGGGAGAAAGTGTCGAAGAACCCGACCCCGTAGGTTTATGTAAAGCCTTTAGTTCTCTATCTTGCAATCAAACCATATGAGTTATATTTCACGACAAATAATACAATGGAAGCTAGCAATCTTGCCATCTAAAGGTGGATTTACGAGCTACCATGTCTTTCAAGATATTAAGCAGACATTTCCTCATTCACAGCAATGTGGCATTTTGTATCACAAAGTGCCTCAACATGACTGATGGGGATCTCTGTTACGAATAATGCTCCTGCAAATTGCTCGTAAGTTGATCCAAGATAAGAGAAGAAACTGTCATGGAAAGAGGATGTATGGTATAATACCTTTTACCCTTTCTGAGGGTAATGGAAACTTCTTCTCAATCACGTGAGTTAGCAGAGATGGCAATTTGTAGTCTTCTGAAAGAGGATTTACCTCAATAGATGCAATAATGATGGCCGAGGTGTATGTTATGCTGGAATCAAGAAATCAAAGTTGCAGGGATCAGTACAGGAACAGGTATTGGAGCAATCTCCAAAGTACCCAGCAGCTCAGATATATAGGCACCGGTACTAGCAAAGCAAGGAACATATTCGAAGAATATGAGTATGCACTAATGTATTACCTTCGTAAGCTCAAACAATAGCATCAGTATCCCTTTTGATTTCTAGCAAATCCCAAAAAATACACATTTGACTGCTTTAGCTGCCAGCTTATCCCTCCCTTAACCAAGGAGGTGAACAAAGGCCACACAACACATACCTCCAAAGGAATGGGGAATAAAGCTTTATCAAGATAGAGAACCTCAACTGATATATGTTCATCAATGCAAGTTGAAGATATGTGATTAATCAAGAAGACAGAAGTGAGTATCATATCTCTCGGATATGAGGTATGAACATGATAATATACAAGAAATGTATGTGCAATATCAAGAATGTGTCGGTGTTTGCGTTTGACGACTCCATTCCATTGTGATGTAGTATGGGG
Organism: Ottelia alismoides; assembly: GCA_037367405.1. Taxonomy (NCBI): domain Eukaryota; kingdom Viridiplantae; phylum Streptophyta; class Magnoliopsida; order Alismatales; family Hydrocharitaceae; genus Ottelia; species Ottelia alismoides. Next base: position 1,184,464 of record JAZKJV010001351.1, on the reverse strand, counting down.
ACATGTTGTATAATGAAAAATCTCATCGGAAGAGAAGGTCAACAATTCATGAGGTAGAAATTCTCTGACATTGTCAGAGGAAATAATCTTCGCAATGGTCTCGAACTGATTTTTGATCTCTCTGTAAATAGTAATGGACTATACATCTGATCTAGACATACGGAGAGATCATCAATAGGGACAAAAAAGTAATGAATCCCTAACTGACCTGGATGTCTACTTGGTCTCCAAACATCAAGATGGATCAAATTAAACAAAGACATAGATCGGGTATTACTGGAAATCAGAAATGAACTTCAATGATGTTTTCCAAGTTGGCAGGCCTCACACTAATCGAGTAGTGGGCAGAAATTGAGGGAGTAACACATCGCAGTTTTTGGATAGAACAATGTTGTATGTGTTGATGCCATAGAAACTCCTGACGATTGTGTAAACTGGACCCCTAAACAAGCATCGACAGGGGACTAACCAAATAGTAAACACCTCCTTCTTCATGGCCTATGCCAATTGTTCTTCCAGTTAGGATATCTTAAAAATGTAAGATGTTGCATCAAAATAGCTCGTCAATGGAGCTCCTTGCATATTTGACTAACCGATAGCTAGCTGATAAGGAATTCAAGCACGGAGAGGACATTATTAAGGTTGATACTTGAGGTAAGGAGATTAACCTCACTCATACCTTCAAATGGGGATGATCTGCATCTGCAACGTGTATTGTTCTGTCTAGATGAACTGACAGAAGTATTCTAATGAGACTCTTGCCTCCACACAAATGGGTAGAGGCATGGCCTCAAATTTCAGCGAAATTCGGTCGAATTTCTATCGAATATCGATATCCACTCGAAATCGAAATTCGACCGAAACGGCCAAAATGACCGAAATATGGGGGTCCTGGTACAAAAAATTATCGAAATTTGGTCGAAGTTCGATCGAAATTCCGTTTCGGTCGGTAACCGAAATGGTGACCGAAACCGACATTTAGGGCCTTGGGTAGAGGTACCTATGGCTATATCTACCAACCAGTTGGTACTATATCTAATAGAATGAGCAAGACTCCCATGACACTTAGTCTAAACTTCTTTTTTAAACAAGTAGGGGAAACATGCACAAGTGCCTTCCCAAGATTTGAATCATGGTCTTTTGGATCATAGGCAACACTGCACTACCAACAAACCATTAATAGAGTGAGCAAGACTCCCATGATATGTAGTCTAAACTTTATAGCACCAAATAAGAGCAAATGATTTTTTTAAAAGGAAAAGGGCATCCACCGTATAGGCAAATGCCCAAAAATCTTCACCATTAATCACCAAAAGAAATTAAAAATTACAAGGTGAGCACAGAAAAAATTGTTAAGGCATGTGTTACAAATACCAACTCTCTACAAGTACCTTAGCATGCACCACCGCATTCTCACCATAAAAGCGATTATTGACAAATATCGCCCCATTTCTGGCCAACCAAATAGCCCAAACCATTGCTACACAACTCACACGCTCCTTCTCAGTACCATGTCAATCCGCACCAATGGGTTCCCAGAAACTCGAACCCCATCAGTGCATGGTATTGCCGAAAAATGCCCATGCATTCATAGAGCTCCCGCACCTGAAGAAAAGGTGATCCATATTTTTGCATCTTCCTAACATCGACCACAGGTCGGGTCAGCTGTTTGGACAAAACGTACAGATCTGTCATCTGTCAACAGTCTCCCTCTCCTAAAAAAGCCACATAAAAACCTTCAAGCGCGTCAGGATTTTCCACCTCCAAATTCGTCTGCAATCTGTAACACATCCTCAGAGATTGAACATCATTGTATCCTTCAAGGCCTTATATGCTTTCCCATAGAGAAGGAACCGTCGTACCAGCTCCAGCAGTCTCGCCCCTGGTTTGGCCCCTCAATGCCCTCAAGTTTTTGCAACATCTCCAGTAGCTCATTCATGCACTAATCAGACATCTCATATCTAAAACATGGAAAGATGGATGTGTTTATCCCAAGCATCCGCCAGAGAACAATGTGAGTCCACCACCAAGTAAGAGCAAATGATGTCTCTAAATCCGGAATTGTATACATGCTTTGGGTTATAATTCCTACTCCCCAAGTGTGATGAGTGAGATGCCCACAACGAGCAAATGGTGTCTACAGGATGCAAAAAAATAACATGTGATTTAGATCATACCATAAAATATGATGAGGTCCAAGATGTGAAAGGAGACACCTATGAGGGTATAGATCCAAAAATAATAGACTCGAAGAATGAACTAGCACTTGAGAATGAACTGTAAGAACCTTGGGGGTCTCTAAAAATATGGACAATGCTTTTGAGGGTTGGAATCGTGTCATTTTTTATCGGAGTCTACCGAAAAATAATCAGCTAGAACCAGTAGGGGTTTGGATGATAATATCAACACGTGTAGATTTGTTTTCGGAGCCTGTGGTGGCTGGGAGAACTCAAGAAAGGCCAATTGGTGGTGGTGGGATAATACTTGGTGAAGAGATGGTCGCTTGACTTGAAAGGGATGGAAGCATCAATCAAAGACACACTATGAAATGTATTGTGGATAGATTGTTGCCTTGGGGTTTGCCGAGGGGCGAGGGTGTTGAGGACTTGAGGGGCTAATGTTGGTGGCGACGAGGAAGCCATGGGCTGGCATTTGTGGTGTTGGAGGGGTTGTAGAGGGTTAGCAAGGTATTAGAGTGGGGGACAGTGGGGTTGGAAGGGGGATGGAGAGAGTTGGCTGAGGGGGATTGGAAGGGGTAAGAGAAAGCTAGAAGGGGGGCTGGCGGGGGATGGAGAGTTTCAATGAGGGGCTAGAGAGTGGCGGTGGTGGGTTGGGTTGGAAAGGGCTAATGGAGTGTTGGATCGAGGGCGCTGACAACGTGTTGGTTGGAGGAAGACCGACAACATTGGAGAGGGGGGCGGGGATGAGGGGTGGAGGCTGCTGGAGAAGGAAGAAGGGGAAGGGAGAGTGGGAGTGGAGAAGCATTCTGATATCAAGTTGAAACTCAGAATCAATGTTTCTTAATTAAAATGAGAACCCTAGGGCTCCTTATATAGATGGAGCCATGGGGTTATTGTTACAAATAAGAGGCATCTCTCTAGAAAGAATACAAGGATACCCTTAGGGGTTAGGGTTTACATAAATATCTCCTAATGGATGATGGTCTTCTATGAAACAACTCCCAGTTTACCTGAATGTATTAAGTCGGTATTGATAATCTGAAAACAACGAAGTGCTAGTATCAAAGTATGGCTGGAGTAAAAGCTAGCAACGAAAATTTCACTATTCCAAACAATAATCAACCAACAAAATTGTTCAAAGAATTCTTGTTTGTGCATCTGGCTTCACACAAACTATCTACGTAATAGAAACATCATTTTTATGAGTGACCACCTGCCTAGGGTGTCCATCCTCCACTTTCTAAAAAATACTTTTGTTAAGAAGGAATGGCAAACTATGGCTTACATTTTGAGACTCCAGATAATTCATGACTTGTTTTGAAAAATAAAAGGGATGATTACCATCATTGGTTATTGTCCATCAAGTAATACTGAAGATTGAACCCATGATACAAGCAGAAATATACATGACTTATTTGGCAGACAAATTATCAATAACGTCAGTTGCAAGAGAATCTTGAGCATGGCGAAAGAAAACTACAAGAGTATAGTATAACAAGTTCACATCAAAGGATACAAATATAGAACTAACACAGAAAAGAAGACAAGCTTACATTTGCCACACATTCCTTTTCTATGCGTAAAGCTTTTTTAAGATTCTCTTCTCTTCTTTCTGCTTCCGCTCTAGCGGATACATGTATGGCTAGATCACGTCGACTATTGATTTCAGACAATTCAGAAGCAGCTTTGACCTCATCATATTTCGACAGCAAATCCTTTCTTTCTAGGATAAGAAGACCCATATGATGTTGATATTCACAAAGCTGCAGAATTATGAGACAGAAAAATTTGTCGTCACATTCAAATTTGCGCAAGAAATAAAAGTAAAAGTCAGTTTCATAGAACATGGTCATTAAAAAGAAAGAAAGATGGGGTTGTGACAATGCCCTAGCCAGTTAGTTCCATCATGGACTTCTTTAGAAGCTAGGAAATATGTTTCGGTATGATACTTTGGGCAGCTTGGCAGGAGACAAATATGAGACTGAATTATGTTTCAATTAAAGACGACTAAGTCAAAAAACTAAACCATCAGGGGAAATTTTTCATTAGTTTTCCTTTAAACTAAGTAAATTAGTAGTTTTACTTCAAAAGAAGGGGAGAAATCAGAATTTATTTAGTATCCTGATTTTCTCAACCCCCTCCCCCCTTCTCTTTCCCAGATAGAAGTCGGAGTGTCAATGAAACAAACTGCATCCGATATTTAGGTCTCATGCTGTGCCATTTATCCTGAAGTTCATGCTAAAGAAACTTTCTGATGTAAAAAAAACATATCGAAGGTGTGGTCTGCAGCATTGTTCCTCTAGAAAATAATCAGAGATAATAGTAAATTTCACATAGAATAACTTTTATGCTACAGAATCATAAATATAACCAAACAGCTTTATGTCTGCATGGACATCTATCAGAGATCTAAATAGCTCTCGTCTTAGAAGAGATCAAATGGAAAAATATCAATGTTGTCGGATGCAATTTAGTTTATTTTGAGGATTAGTAGGCATCTGACACTGTTTGGTGAGATTAAAATAATAGGGATAAAAGAAGTGTATAGAATAGCTCAGATACAACAGATGTCATAAGAAACATACACAAAATCATGTCCTGAGATCAGTAGAATCAGCGACTTTAAATGGTTTAGTTAAAATATCATGAATTTTTGAATAAACTAGAAAAAAATTATTAGCAAAAAATGATCCTTGCCCCTTCTCTCTTTCCATGGAAAGTCATTGTGAAATAATTCCTATGGGAGAATAGCTACGAGACCCTCCTGGCCCATCCTCGATGCTCTTAAGATCCATTTTCTTTTTTGAAAGACATAAGATCCATTTTCATTTCAACCCTACTCTCATTTTGTGTCAAGAGGTAGAATAACAGTGATCATGACGCACTCATAGTAACTAAGGAGGTATATTATAGTAATACTCTATTTATAGTATGGCCTTATTTTTCTTTTATGTGTACGCCCAATAGGGCATCTGTGTGGCCCAACCGGGCAACCGCTCTTCACCTCTAGGTTTTCTCTCTATATAAAGAGAATCCTAGAGTCTCACAATAAACATTCGCTTATTTCTAATCTACATGGTACTAGAGCAGCAGTCTTGGACCAGGACCTCTTTTAATAAATTCTACCCAACCCGCTAGCCCTCTTTGTCACCAACACCGGCAGCAGCATCACCACCAACCACGTCAAAATGCCGCTGCCACATCCACCGATGGCTACAGCAGTATCATTGCCACCAGCAACTGTAGCAGCAGCACCGCCACCTGTGACTGCTATGCAGCAGTTGCAACCGCGCAGACTCCAAAAATTGCCGCCTGCAATCAGCGATGCTCCAGTAAGCCACCGATGTTAATCCAGGCTACCAGCGACTCTCTTGTGTTATCCGTTTCTTGCCAAAGGGATCTATAAAAACCGGAATTTCTCACATCATGCATTCTTAGGACAGCCTGGTCCGGATTTAAACATCTAAATCGAATCTCTAGATCTTCAGAGGACCTGCAAGGGGTAAAAGGGGTGCTATGTATCTAGGTATATATACACAACCTCTCTTCTATGCATGTATAGACAAGTTTGATTCATCTCCCTCTCCAGTTTTGTCTCATGCTTCATCTGTCATGGCAGAGAATAATATTGATGCTACTCCATCTCCTGAGACTATCAAGTATCCGTGTCTCATTGTCAAGATGGATGGAACAAACTACGAGTTGTGGGCGATGCAATTTATGGTCACCATGGAGAGCTAAAACAAAGAATATATCCTGATGAAGCCAAAGTGGCCGACAAAACTTGTGCTAATGCAACATGGAAGTAGGATAACGCATAGACCTGAGTGTGGCTGCCAGGCACTCTGATAACAGAAACTGATAGTAAGGTCATGTATCAGCCATTGTGAAGACAATGTGAGACATTGTTGTGACAACATATTCCTAAAAGAAACAAAACAAAGATTCAACAACTTCAACATGACATCTGCATGACCAAGCGGGATGGTTTCCACATCCACTCGTTCTACTCCAGTTCATGGAAGGCCGTATCGATATCAATATCGTTTCGGTCCACCCGAAAAAGGATATATCGGGATATATCGACGATATATCGACGATATCGGTGGAGATGTCGAAAATGGTTCAAAAAAGCCAATTTTTTGCCATGTTTCAGAAATTAACGTCATCCAAGATATCAAACCAACAAATAACCTACAAATAAACACTTATATCACATATGTCGATCATTTATAGACCATATATTGCACATATCGTTATCGCACATATCGGTCATATCGAACATATCGATATTAATATTGATTCATGACTTATAAATATTGGAAATGGATTTCATTCAAGTTCTTATAACATGAAATACTACAAATATATACCTAGAAAATACATATAGATCATTTATGAGGACTATGATCCTTATAGCGCACATATCGCTCATATCGAACATATCGCTGATATTGTTAGTTGTTGACATACTATATATATTGAAAATAGAGTTCATCCAAGTACTTTGATCACTAAATAATTTACAAATGTACTCCTACTCTCTTAGATAACACATATCGATCATCTATGAACCTTATATCGCATATATCGATACGGCGGTACTGTTAGTTGTTGACCTATCTATATTGAAAATGGAGTTTATCCAAGTTCTTAGATCACTAAATAACTTACAAATATACTCTTAGATCACACATATCGATCATCTATAAAGCTTATATTGCATATATCGATCATTTCAAACATATCGATATTAATGTTGATTCTTGACTTATAGATTTTTTTTGAAGAATTGACTTATAGATATTGGAAATGGATTTCATTCAAGTTTTACAACATGAAATAACTTGTAAATATACACCAAGTTGAAGAACCATTGTATGCACCCTCCTGTCGCACCATACCCTACCAGTACGGGGGTCATAGATTGTTTTAGTACTAGGTGTAGCTAGATAGGTAGTGGAATCAAGCTTGCATGAATAATAACATTGATATATAGAGATATCGACGAATTATCGGCGATATCGGTCGATATCCTGTATTTTTTGTACTGAATCCATTCATTTTTTACCGATATGGACCGATATGGCGCCGATATATCGGCGATATATCGCCGATATCCCTGTAAAAAGATATACACTCTGATTTTGATACCCCCAACCTCTCGATACGAATATATCGGCGATATATCGCCGATATGTCGCCGATATGGCCTTCCATGCTCCAGTCTAAGGGGCATGTTCAAAAAACTCCACAATTACATGCCCCGAGTGCCAATATTGGGTAGCAACAATCTAACATACAAAATTACCATGATGGTTGGTGTCTATCTTTGGCCCTGATCCAACGCAGCTCACTGTCAGCTTTTGTCTTTTTTTTTGACATGCAAAAGAGGGTGAGCTCCCGAGTCGGGAGTCACCACAGATTGTATCTGTCAGCTTTTGTCTGGCGCCTCCATTCATCATATGGTGGAGGCTTGAAGGCATACAGTTGTTTGAGTAGAATCTATGTGCCATCTGTACATGTATAACATGTCTTTTGTCATAGTTGCATCATATGGTAGAGGAGGGTAGACAACGTGAAGTTGTGATGGAAGAAATGGAAGCCCTCAACACCCTCAATCGCGGTGCACTTACTGCAGTCGTGTAGGACACATGCTACGAGAAGCATGGTCGTCATGCTTCTGTCATATTGTTAAGCACCTAGAGTCCGCTACAGCATTGTCTAACCAGAAGTATAAGGATATTATCTCCCACCTAAGGGAGATTATGGGACCTACACTTGACTTGATATGGTCGGTCTTACTCCTGTATCATCTAACCCAACCGCCTCTATTAATAATCATGCTCTTACCATATATCATAGCAATGATTTTACAAAGTGGGTAGTAGATTCTGGAGTTTCTCATCATCTTTATGGCAACAAAAAACAGTTCACCTCATAAAGCTTGATTCCTCATGGTCGCTCTATCATCATTGTTGATGGGAGAGATTATCCTCTCACGGGTAAGTGGATATCATCCGACACGTAACATCTTACATGCTCTAGATTTTTCTATAAATTTATTATTTATTAATCAGCTTACTAAAGAATTCAATTGTTGTATCATATTTAATTCATCCTCTTGCATTCATATATATACTTAAGAGCCGAACAATTGGATGTGGCTATGAGCAAGGAAGGGAGAGCAGGGCCATTGGTCTAGTCTCCCTACGCAGATTTACGCAGAATCCTACCTTAAATCTAACCTCGGTCTAGCTTCCAATGCGAGGTTGGCCAACTTGGGAAGCATCATAATGCTAGCTTTCCAAGTTGTCACAGTCGCAGTTGTAGTTGCTTGTTTGAATTGGTTAATCTTGACATCAAGAGTCCCAGTCGCGCTCCTGATCTTCAAGTGCATCATTTCTATCTTGTGTTTGTAGATGATTTTTCTATATGATCTTAGGTTATTAGCATAAGTCTGATATTGGTACTATTGTGGAAAAATATCATTTACATAAAGAATCCTTGTTCTGCAATTGACAAGTTGAAGTATGTGCATTTAACAATGCATATATACCACTTATCTCAATTTTTCACATCACAAGGGATTATACATCATACCTCGTGTTCATATACTGTTAGAAAATCGGAAGCGGAAGCGGAAACGATAAACAGAGCAATAATCAAGAAAGAATAAACATGGGAACACCATGATTTTACGTGGAACCCTACTCCGTGAGGAGCGGGATGAAACCAGGGGAGAAGCCCTCAAAGGGGCATGCTATGCATTCCTTTTTCTCAATGGATACAGGAGGTCTGGGGCTCCTTATATAGCCTCTCCAGAGCCTCCAAGTCCCACCACTGAACGATGTGGGTCTAAACACTGGTTGGGGTAAATGGATCTCCTCCAGGATCCATTTACCCTGCTACAACTCAATAGGCGCATACAACTTATGCTCCAACACTCCCCCTCAAGCTGGAGCATACAATGCTCAGCTTGGACAAACAGAAATAAACTCAACTCAACGCTACAGGACACTACGGACAATATCAACCCAATGCGCACATTGCTGCAGTCGAGGACGTTACTTCTCATGCCGTGCAGGTGAGGAGGACGAACGGGATGGAGTGTGAGTCAACAGAAGACTCGTCTGACCATCGAGTCTGAAACTGCGCTTGAAGTCTCCTCGTCGGAGAACTGAATCTCTCCCATCTGGCTCAGAGAATGGTGCACTGCTCTGGTGTACCTATGATACCACATGAAAACCCTTGCCCTCAATAGCATAGGGAATGGTCCTCTGCTCTGGAGTCCCTATGGCTCACATGAAAACTCTGGCCTGACAACAAAGAAGAATGATGGGGACCTCTGACAATGATGGCAACATATGCTCATCTGAAAATGACCGCACACTCGTGCGTGTCTGAAACTGGAGACTCGGAAACAATGTTCGTCGAGTCTGAGTAACTGAATCTGTAGAGTCTGGAAAATATAGCTGGTCTGGAGACTGGCATCTGAATCTGGAAGATCTGACAATCTGGATCTGAATACAACCTGTGACTCTACATATAGTACTCCCCCTTTCTCCCATACTTGTCGGAAAATGAACATCGACAAAGTTGGGAGAAGACATGAAAAATGGGGTACAAAATACCAATAAGCCGTTCACAAATTTTTCGGCTTCTCAATTCATGAATAACATTTGGCCGTTTCATCATTTTTTTACGGCTCTTTTTTTTGCTATTTTTTTAATAAGCCGTGACAACATCTTTTTTTCCGGCTTTCACAAATCTTTTTTTTTCTCAACTTGCGTACGATTTTTTTTTGTAATTGCGTATGACTTTTCTTTGTACGCGACGTTTTTTTTTTCAACAGCATACGACCTTTTTTTATTGTACACGCCTCTTCTCTCTATTTTTTTTTCAATGTTTCTCTCCCTTCTTTTTCTTTCTTTCCTTTTTTTGTATCTTTTCTTTTTTCTTTTTTTTAAGCCCAACATTGGGCTTTTTTCATTTTCCTCCTTTTTTTTCATCTCTTCATTTTTTTCTTGAATACACGACGTGGCCCATTTGGGCCTGATCTTGAAGCCCAACAAAAACCCCCCTGTTTTTTTTTCTCGTGACCGCATGCCCTTGGACCAACAAATTTAAAAAAAAAATAAATGCTGCATGCGGCTTAGGGTTTCCAGAAACCCTTTTTTTTAAGTCGCGCCGCCTTGGGGCTCTTCCACGCTTCTGCTGCGCGTGGGTCTGATGCCGCACCACCGGCGCATGGGACTGGTGTCGCCGCGCACCTGAAAGGAAGGCGGGGATGACCGCCTGGATTGCGCCGCGAGCTCGGAGGAGATGGCGCGAGATGCGCCGCTTGCGCACCGCCTGAACTGGAAAGAGGCGTCGCTGATCCTCTCTTGCGCCTGGGTCTTGCGCCTGGGTCTTGCGAAGGAGATGTGCGCGCGAGGCTTGGGAGGTGCGGCTGCAGCCGCTGCTGTGAGTCGCGCCTGGAGATTTTTTTTTTTTTTTGGATCGTCGAAGGAGATATGGGTGGCCTCTGGAGATCTTGCGCCTCCTCGAAGCGCAGAAGGAGTGTGTCGCCTGTGCTCGTGATTCCGCTTGGGCACGCGGATGATGGTGGGTTGGGGAAAGTCGTGCCGCCGTACATATGAAGAACAACGATATGTTGTACTGGGCCGACCACTGGAGCTAATGCGCCGGGTATGGCGCATGAAAGTTGCAAGTATGGCGCTGCTCGGGAGATGGAGGCGATCTGGACTGCCAGATCTCACACGAGATGTATTGTGCCTCGCCTGAACGAGCATCGTGCCGCCTGCACGATGCGGATGTATGATTAGGGTTTCAAGAAAGAAACCCTAGAACCGAATCTCTGATGAACTTCTCAAAAATAATCCTCAATATCAAAATCGGATCTCGAATAAAGAATGAACATAAAAAAAAATCCCGAGAACCGAACCCGCTCTGATACCATGTTAGAAAATCGGAAGCGGAAGCGGAAACGATAAACAGAGCAATAATCAAGAAAGAATAAACATGGGAACACCATGATTTTACGTGGAACCCTACTCCGTGAGGAGCGGGATGAAACCACGGGAGAAGCCCTCAAAGGGGCATGCTATGCATTCCTTTTTCTCAATGGATACAGGAGGTCTGGGGCTCCTTATATAGCCTCTCCAGAGCCTCTAAGTCCCACCACTGGACGATGTGGGTCTAAACACTGGTTGGGGTAAATGGATCTCCTCCAGGATCCATTTACCCTGCTACAACTCAATAGGCGCATACAACTTATGCTCCAACATATACCATTCAACAAAATGGTGTAGCTGAGAGGAAACATGTGCATATTTTGCATGTAATAGGACTCTTCTGATACAAAGTCATGCTTCTCGCTCTTACTAGGGAGATGTTATTTTTATAACATTTTTTCAGATTAATCACAAGTCTCCAATTTTAGTGAAACAAGTTCCTTTTTTATCGTGTTTAATAATAAAGACTTGTTTTCTTTGACATCTTGGGTTCTTCATTGTGTTTCTTTTGTTCATCATTTGACTCTAGGTCAACATAAGTTACCCTCCTCGATCTCAAGGCCTTAAATGTCGATTTCGGTCACCATTTCAGTATCGACCAAAATAGAATTTCGATGGAATTTCGGTGGAATTTCGACCGAAATTTCGATCATTTCGGTCATTTTTTGTACTAGGACCCCCATATTTCGGTCATTTCGGCCGTTTCAGTCGAATTTCAATTTCGACTGGATATCGATATTCGACAGAAATTCGACCGAATTTCGCTGAAATTTGAGGTCATGCTCGATCTATCAAGTGCATTTTTGTGGAATATTCTCAGACCCAAAAAGGATACCATTGATTTAAGCTTATCAGACAAAAAATACTACGCGGGTGTTTTTGGCATCATCTTCTTCGAGTTTGTTATGTATTTCTCACTCACAAGAGATAGGATGGCATCATTTGAATAAGAAATTGAGGTTTACATACTGACACATTCTCCTACTATGTCTCCTACTCAAGCTGGAACCTTTTCCCATGTGTACTCTCGACGATGAAGAATTACAAAAGACCCTGCTCATGTTCCTTCCCCATAATCCAACACTCCTCAGGTAAATACTGAACACTTGATTTCTACTGATAGCACAATTGATGTTTATGTTAAGCATGGTGATACTGTACAATAGGGTGATACAGCTAAGCCAGGAGTTATAGTTCAACAAGATGGACGGGCTCTATAGTCCCTCTGAGGATCTTACTTTGCCCATTGCTCTTCGAAAGCGTCGTTGCATGTATGTCGCATACCCTCTTTCTATCATCTTTCTTTTGCTCATCTCTCAAATGACTACAAGAAGTGTATAGTAGGACTTTCTAATAATACTATCCCATGCATACATCAGGTTGCATTGCAAGATAGTTAGTAGTTGCCATATATGGAAGAGAAGATGGCAACATCAGTCGAGAGGCTCTTGCACCTTGATCACCGCCTTTATTAGTGCATCTTAGTTGGGTACAGAAGGGTATTCACAATGAAGCATCGAGCATATGGTAGCATGGATCGCTACTAAGCTCGACTGATGGCAAAATAGTTCAACTAAATGTATGGCATGGAATACCATGATATTTTATCTCATGGGGCACGTCATTGTACTCATCGGATTCTTCTCTTTGTTGCAGTTACCAGAGAGTACCCATTGTTTACATTGAATATCAAAAAAAACATTTTAATGGTGAAACATGTAGGATGAAGTTTACATGCAGCAACCACCTAGGTTTACTACTAAGAGGGAGTTCAGAAGGTATGTATACTACATAAGTCTATCTATGGCCTTATGCAGAGCCCAAGAGCATGGTTCTAGAAGCTCTAAGACCTGTTGAACAACAAGGCTTCATCAGATCTATTTTTGATCATTTATTGGTGTGCATAAGACGACGAGAAGTATGATTGTCATACTAATGTATGTGGGCAGTATCATTGTTACATGAGACAACATCAAGGGCAATGATGAAACAAAAGAATTCCTTAAGAAATAACTCATCACTAAGGATTTTGGAGAACTCTAGTACTTCCTTAGCCTCGAGTTTATCGGAAATCGCATAAGGCTCGTGATAACTCAAAGAAAGTATGTGAATGATCTTGCATAAATCAGGATGGTGGATTGCAGGCATGCTATTATTCCCATAAATGAAACTTTATAATAATGAAGTCGACAAGCGACGGTACAAAGGGGAAATTAGGAAGCTTCTCTATGTGACAATCACCATACTTGATCTCTCCTTTGGTGTAAGAAAAGTCAACCAATTCATGGAGCAACCACAGTAGGTCCACATGGATGCAGTTATAATAATTCTTAAGTACCTGAAGTCCTCACTATGTACGAGAATGCTTTTCAACAAGGGGACATCCCTCGCCATATCAGATTGTGTTGATGCAAATTATAAAGATTGTCCAAAGGACAGAAAGTCCACTGCAAGATTTACTATTTTCGAACTCAATGAGCAGTCTGGTAGTAGTGCAGTGTGCCTACACCTTAAAGGACCCAGGTTCGAATCCCAAGGGGGATGCTCCGAACCCCCGAAACTACCGGGCCTACTATTAAAAATAGGTTTAATATTTTCAGTGGCGGTTCTCTTATCACATAGAAATGCAAGAAGCAGACAGTAGTTGCTAGGTCAAGTGCAAAATCTATGTACAGAGCCATGACTATGATTAGCAATAAGATGGTGTGGGTCAATTCAGTCTTGACTGAACTAAATGTGGAGGTGTGACTCTCACCATATGCAGCTCATGTGTGACAACCATGCAGCCCCATTCATTATCAACAGCATTCCAACAACGAATGAAGGATGTTGAAGTTGATTGCCATTACACCAGGAACATGATCCAGAAAAGCTTCATATGTGCTTCCCATATCCTTGATAAAGCAGACTGCTGAGACGTTTGCTAAGGCACTCGCCGGGGCACTATTTTAGAAGTGTCCATCGATGCTAAGTATGATTGATATCTATGCTCCAACATAAGGAGGAGGTGTTATAGTAATAATTTATTTGTAGTATGACATTTTTCTCTCCTTTTATATATATGCCCAAAGGGCATCTATGTATCCCAATGGGTAATTTATTTTCACCTTAGGGTTTCCTCTCTATATAAAGAGAACCTTATATATTTATGATAAGCATTCGCTTGTTTTCTTTCCGTGGATGCGAAGAAATTACGAAAATCCTATTAATTTCCACTTGTGTCCAGAACATCATGAAAAGCATAAAAACTTTAATGGTAAAATCCATCCATATCCCAAAATAAAATACTTTCTTCTTTGACTCCTCAAGAAAACACAGCAGTGAAAAATCTCAAGCAACATTAAAAATCAATAGGGTTCTTCCATCATATCATCATCTGTATATACTTTTAAAACAAATCTCTTATGTGTTTTACCACGACCACCATGTATCCTAACATTAGCATATGGTGTGTCAAGAGAACAAAATGGCATCTTTTGACCTCCTACTTTTTGAAATAATCTATTATGTTTCATTGTTTGTCGCAATCAAAGAGTTTATGATGCATCAATCCAATCAACAACCAATTAGAGCAACTTTGCCACCATGATTAATCTAATTCCTCACTGCAAAGTGCAAACAGAAGGTGTCTAGACAGAATAGTGCAGTCATGATTGATGCATGCAAAGTAATTGCCAAAAAAAATAGAGTTTGATATTGAAGATGGAAATATGTTAACATTAATGGCACTGTGTGGTGAAATCACTGAGATGCATTTCGATTACTTTATATTTTGCACAGCGGATCTCTAACTATAGAGATAGTAGTTCCATGTTGCTATTTACGGGAATATTAGGACCTTGATGTGCGCAGATCTCTAGCTTTAACATCTAAGTGGATATCCATCGTTCAAATAAATACCAACGAACAAATATACACATTATATACGATTCTTTAGAATAACTTCCTATTATGTCATTCTAGGTAATTAGAAAATGTTCCCACTTAGTACATTTTAATCCATAAAACTTGAGGAAGTAGATCTTTTTCTCTTGTAGGGAACCTTCACAAAGTTGTCCGTTCTAACAGTTGAAACATGGAAACATAACGAGAATATCATGCAATGAAAAAAGTTATATTTATTGTTCCAACCGAAAAACCTGTAACCTGAATTATGTCGAAGGTTGCTCAATATACCATAACCATAATCGTCATCGATAATGTACAAATGTAGTAGTACATGTAATATCTTGCAGAGAAATGCTTAACTGAAACAGTCACCCTCAATCCTCATTCTACCTGCATACCAAGTGCCAGCAATAGATTTGCGCTTCCACTCAACTGCCTATTGTTTCATGTATAGTACCACAAACCTTAACAGTGATCAAACTGCTCCTACTCAGCGCAGAAAAAGCACCACCAAGAAGCACGCAAGATGCCACATTCCACAAACTAAACAAGCCAACGCGCTTAAACAATGAGCTACGTCCCACAATTCCCAATCTTTGATCCTCAAAACACCAAAATCCCACGTTTCCTACGAACCCGTAAAAGCTCCCACAGACCCACATGACAAAATTAAAAGCTCAATCTCACCTCCGCCTCCAGCTTGGTGATGTGGGCAACCAAAGCGGCCTTGTCCCTGCGCTTGATCATCTCCTCGTCGAAGCCGGCATCCCTCAGCCTCCTCCACATGGCCTCGTCCGACGCGGCGGATCCGTGCAGCTGCAGGAGCCTCAGGCCCATCGGCGGGGTCCTGAGCCCCGTTGACGGCGTGCGGGGCAACGGAGTCGACTTGTCCTTCTCGCACTGGGGCTGCACCACAGGAGGGCTCGTCATCGCCCCCGTCAGTTCTATCGGGACGATCAATAGATCGATTAGCCTTGCGCGAAACCCTAATTTGCAAGACGGGGAAAGAGACAGGTATGGAGTGATGTCGCATGCGGTGGACTCCTCTCCTTGGATGCTTTGCGCTCTGCGTCTTTGCTTCTCTCGATTTTTTTTTTTGATCTTTTTGTGCTTACTGGGGATGCAGTCCCCCACCCAGGGGTCTTTTGTTGTTGTACCCTTGCAAAGTTTCTATATCTGCGTTAACTGTTCAAAAAATGTAACTTGGTTTGTTTTTTTAGCGAATGATGTTTTCAGGTCCCTAGTTGTCGAGAGTGGAATTGTTTTTCTATGTGCTTTTATCCATCGTTAAGGTTTGAAATAGCATGTTAATGTTGTTTCTGCATCACAAATCGAAATGACCCCTGCCTTTGTATGTATGGTTACGCTCAAAATTTAATATGCTGAAAACAGCGACTACTGGATTATATTGCAAACGTATATCTAATGCAGAGACAGATATAAAAATAGAAGAAAGATGGGGCCAATGTGCTCAAAAAAAAAAGAAAGAAGGGGTCAATGTGCAAAATGGCCTCCTCTTTCCTCCTGGTAAGGGGAGCGGGGGGTGAGGTTACGGGAGAGTACTAAACTGGGAAGGATGTCGGCGTGAGCGGGAATGGGGTTCAAAGAGATTGTCTAGTTAATGATGGTATTGGAATAATTAATTGTTATAGGTATTTGGATATTTATGAGAACGGATGTGAAAATATTGGATGTTCTAAATTTCGATTTTCCAGTTTGAAGAAAAGCTAGCTTATGTGTTGGATAAGGAAAGGAATATGGGAATTTTGGAAACTTAGTTGGAGGTATATTCAAAAATATTGTTCATAATTGTTAAAGAGGTATCCTTTTTCCTTTTTAAAACAAAAAATGTAAATCACAAGATCGTCCCTCATTTTAGAGCATCCATCAATCTTCCACGTATAAGATGTAACCATTTGATTTTACAAATATGCAAGCATAAGAAAAATGTCACCTCTTTTTTTAAGCCAACAAAAGGTGACTAGCACTCAAACATCTAAATAAAGCACAGAGTGCATAATGTTCAATAGCTTACACAAGCCCGTAGGCTTAGACACCCCCCCCCCCCTCCCAACTAACACCATAACCCACATTTTGGGCGGGGAGAAAGATAAAAATAAGGACATTGCATAAAAAACAATGTAGAGAAACAATATAGTAAGACATCCATCTGAGATGTCCCGCTTCAAAAACACATCGATTGGGGGTGTCATCCTTGCTTCCCATGGGATCACAAGATCATTGAACCTATCTTGTTTAAGAGGCTTGCAAAGGAAAAGTAAAAGTCAAGTGCCTGAAGGGCAATTATAAAGATGGCCGCATCCTCACAAATTTTGCCTTCCCAAATTCTGGAGCAAGATATGAACCTTTTGCTTCATCAAGGAAGTTTTAGCCCAAGAAGTACGGATGAGCATCAGGAAAGGTCGAGCCGACCCAACCCAGCCCCACTCGAGCCCAGTTTCATTTTGCAGGACTACGAGCCGGGCCCAAACCCAGGATTTTGTTGAAAATCCAACCCAAACTTGAGCCTGACCCGCAAGTACATGGGTCGGGCCTGTCAGCTATATAAAAAATTATGGGATAAAAACCTGAAATTTTTGAAGCTTGGGTGTTGATCTTCTACTCTGAAGTAGTTCACACAATTCACGGTTCACACCAATTACACCATGAAACCTTAAAATTCAAAATTTTGCAATTCATCTTTGAAAAAATCAAATTCTTGTAAGATTTGGTGCAGAAAATCTGTAGCAAATACATGAAACATGTGCAACATCAAAAATCATTTATCATCGCGTTGCTCAATGAATTCGAGAGCTTTTAGATCTATATGAAAACTGTCTTGATTACCTACAAATGAAAACTCGTATTTTTGAAATCCATGAAGATTTGACCTCGAAACATGGTTCAAAGGTTTGATGTTATGCTGTGGTAGAAATATCAAACATCTATATTACATCTATAAGCCCTTAAAAATGGCATGTAGGAGGAGCCATGCTGTGCAAGTAAGAATAATGGCCTAAAAATATAGAAAATGTAGCACCAAATCATGTCATATTCAAGACTAATTGCGATCAAATCCAAAATACCAAATTTCTCAAAAGAAAGAAGTAGCAAGTACCAACACGTTCACACAATTTAGAAAAAAGATGGACCTAAGTTCCTAAAAGTAACAAGTACCAAAGGCGATGCTGACAATATTGGTCATCTAATAAAAATATTACAATCCCACAAATAGTGACCTACTGATGAACACCAGAAAGTAGAGGGATCCTAAAGTCCGATCTTGGAGGGTCTACTGTGCCCGACAAGTCAGGCTCGGCAATTGATGTATCGATCGCTCTATCGGCTCTCGGATTTTCACAATCTAGTGCATCAACAATTAACCCACAATGATGCTCAAGCAATAAGTACAATGAGCTAAAACTTATTTATGTCCTACAAAATGATATGTATAGTATGCAAATGTAGGAGTCGCATCACAAAGGAGCAATGGGGATAGCCACAAAAAAACAATAAATGTTTTTTGTATTTTTATAAGAATTTTTATTTGTTTATGGGTTTTAAATATTTTATATTTTTATAGTGTTCTATTTATATTTTAATTTTATATTCTTTATTTCTTTTTTTATATTTTTTTAGTTTTCTTTTTAATATGCATGTAATATGTAAATATATAAGGATGTATAGTGAATATGTATATTATAATACTATATAGGATATAAAAATATAATATATATATAAATCAGAAAAATACCCTAAGTATAGTCCTTTTTATTTTAAGAGTTTTTAAATATTTGGGGTATTTAGTAATATTAATAATTATAAATAATATATAGTGGTAATAAATATATACTATTTATAAGTTAATATAATTATAAATACACTAAAAGTATTGAAATTATACAATAATATATTTTTGTGTTTTTAATGTTTTATTTTGTTTTTGTTAATTTTCTTTTAATTTTTGCTATTTTTTGTATTTTTAATTGAATAAAAATATCAAAACAATGAATAAGAATAATAGGTTGAATTATTCTGTAATTTAAAAATAGATAAATACCTCAAAATTTTCTTAAAATAATTTTAATATATAATAGATGATATAGGGAAATATAAAAAATAGAAACTAAGATTTTTTGATTTTTCAATATTTTTAATAATTTTTATAAGGGTTTTGGAGTTTTTCAATTTTCAGTATTTCTATTTTGTAATTTTTAGTGATTTTTGGTATGGAGTTGCAAAATACAATAGTAAATGTATTTTGATTTTTTGCAAGTTTTCAAAACATTTTTATAATTTTTTGTTTTAAATAGAAGCATGAAGAAAATGTAATGTTTTGTATTTTTAAAAATATGAAATAAATTGTAACTACCTTGCAAAAAACAATATTCAAAAGTTACAGGGCCTACTAGCAAAATTTTCAAAAGATATTACACTGAAATACAATTTTCTTAGACTAAATAATAATAATAACCTATAGGGGGTCCTCTGCAAAATGTCTAGATCCCTCACGCATATGCGCATGTGAGGTGGCATGGACAAGACCAAATAGCAAATAAACTAAATACAGGGGTGTCTCTGTAAATATAAAAAAAAATTAAACTACAACTAAAAGCTTATGGACCAAGATGAAAATATAAAAGCAGAGGGGTGGCAGTGCAAAATACCCTTTAAGGCACGATCCAACAGTGGAGGCTCTCCCACTTACGACACGCCTGCTCTCGGTCGCACGATGATTTTTCGCAGACGAACGGCTGGATCAGATCTCCGGGTCTGATCAGACGATGGTTGTGCATCTCGATCCTACGTCTCCTGTGCAATCTAGAGAAAGGCCACGATCGGATGATAGGGAGGCTACCAGGAAGAACGGGGAAGAACACCCAACACCCAGCTGGGTGAACTTCGATCTGGTCTCCTAGTCGACTCCGACCACCAGAGTGGCTCGTAGATGGAGCAAAAGGAAGTTGGAGGTGATCCATGGTGGCTAGGCAGCTCAAACGAGTATGAGACTCATCGATGGAGTCCTGGACGATCGAGGAAGAATGTGATGCTCCAGAACCTCTAATCGTGCAAAATCGACCCAGATCGGGTCCTTCGAATCCAAAACCTGCAAGGTTAGGTGCGCAAAAGAAAAGGGAATGTTCTAAGCTGGGTTTGGTGCAGAGAGGGGCGAAGATGGAGTGCGATGGAGGTCTTCCGACGAACGACGGAGGAGGAAGACTGAATCACTCGATCTAGAGTAAATCGAGGTGAGTGGAGGTGCCTGGGCATAGGAAATGCGATGGGGAAGGTCATCGAGGTGTTAGGCGAGGCGGAACACAGTCAAGGACATGGGCAAATAGTGGTCGGAGCTCAAGCTCCGACAAAGTATGATTTAACTATTTCATGAAATAAAAGACAAACCGATCAAAATAAAAACCTAAGCTAGACTATTGTTATTGTTAGGAAAGAAAAGAACTAAAAACCTAGGGCTCTACCAGAAGAATAAGGAGCCAAGGAGGATCTCCGGTAAATGTGTTTGGTGAGCTCGGATCGCCAGCTTCATGGCCTGTTAGCATAGGGGAACTGCGATAACGGATCTTTATCTCATCGTACCATGTCTGAGTACCCTGCAAGGGGGAAATAACGGTTCTCCTATCAGCTTCCTCTATTCTTTTGTTGAGTAGTGGATCCAAACCTAATAGCAAGGATTCTCTTAAAAAGTATGTATTATAGGTTACAACGGAAGTGGGAAGTACATAACCCTTGTCTGGTAGTACTCACTCTCCTATATGGTTAGGCGCTAAGGACTTGCTAAAGATTACCTAAATAACAATAAAACTGACCAAGATAAAAATAGATGAAGTTATACGACTTTATTAGTGTTGAGTTGGTGAATCCATTTTCTTTGGTGTCTTTCTTGGATCATGATTTAGGTCAAAAATCACAGTCCCGCGCATTTGCGCCTTTTTCTTTTTACTTCTTGTATCATTTCCTTTTTCATTTTGCTCGTTTGAGCCTTTTCTCATTTTCCCTCCATTCTATTCTTTTTTCACTCCATGTTCATTACTCTTCATCTCATTTCCTTTTGTCTCAAAGGATGGTAGGTCTTGGATATTTTATTTTAGACTCTGTAGATGACCACATCTATTCTAATGAGACCAGTTTGGGCTTTGCAAACCACTCTCGAGATTACACATCTTCTTCATCCCCAATAATCCAGGATCACTCTTGTCCCAACATTCCCCCTTTGTGGATGGATATCGACATATCTCCATACACCTTGCTTGATTCAATAAACCTCATAATTGACCTTAATTCCGAGCATCTCTCCACATTTGGTGTATCATTCTAGACTGATCAGAATTGATTTCCTCATGCAGATCTGCAACCCGATCAGGATTCCACAGACTCCGAGTATGATTAGAGAGGGCTCCACCGAAAGACAAGGCAACACAAAGTGAGAAGAATGAAAATAATGCCCGGATGTTCGCCTCTATACAAGCGATTTAGGCACTAGTGACTACACAGGACGACATTCAGGTTGCCTTCCAGGAGATATTACTGGATTTGAGGGGAGAAAGAAAAAAAATAGGAGCAGGAGGAGAAGCACAAGAAGATGGACCCCATGAAGGGGAAGATGAGGAAAGAAGGGAGGCTCGCAAGCCTACTTTGAAAGAAACCTACAATCCCAATATTGACCAGATAATAGAGTGGATCCAAATTCCACCGGTCCACAGACATTTCGAGATAAAGCTGTAGCTCTCATCTCTTCTCCCCCCATTCCACGGGAATACAAATGAGGAATCTTATATTCATCTCAATAGTTTGGCCATCTGCAGCACCAGTCACTACCCTAACATTCCATTAGGCATAGTCAAGATGATTGCCTTTCCCATCAGCCTTCAGGACAAGGCTCTTTATTGGATAAATCATTTGGGAAAGGTAGTGATGACATGGGAGGAGCTCAAATCAGCATTCCTTAACAAATTATATCTTCTCGGTCGTTTGAATCAAATGCATGTGTGCATCTCAAACTTCTCCCAAGGACCGTACAAGTCCATTCATGGAGCATGGGGAAGGTTTAAATATTTACAAGAGAAGTCCCCCACCGTGAGATCTGGAGGACCATCCTGGTCCAACATTTTTTCGGGGGCCTGAACCAAGAGAGCTAGAGGTCGATTGATGCTGCATGAGGCAGATCTTATTTTAACAAGGATGAATACACTGTCTGGAAAATTTCAAAGAAATGATCAAAGGAGAGGTTATTGTGTCTTCATACTGCACGTACCAGAAGGAGTCGCGGATCCACCACAAGCTCGTTAACATGGCAGCATCTTAGGAAAAGGACATTGATGAGAGCTCCAATCTTAGTATAATAGGGAGAAACCTACCCAAAGTGGAAATTATTGAGAAGCAATCACATGGCCTCAAGATACTATCTGTGATTGAACATAGAATAAATAATATGGACAAACCAGACCAGATCACCAAGCAATTGGAATTTTTGGTGAGTAGCATCAACTCCTGGCAGTTTGCAAGTGCATCAGCAACGACTCCTGCTGAATTGAAGGAGTATCATCTTCGTAGAGTCAAGGGCAATTGTATTATGTCGAGTACGTGTATTAGGTGCAAGCACTTGATCAGGAACCATCGTCACCCCAACCACAACAGTAGGTGATAGTGTATCATCTGGAGCCCTAATTTTTTACAGAGTTGTTGTTCCCACCTCTACCCCAAATTCAGGAGGTGAACGGTTTGGAATAATGAATCTTAATTGACCCATCCAGGCGGATAACATCATGGTCAGTCCTCTACCATTCGGATGTACCACCAATCTCATGGTGGGAAGTTTGTCCAGAGATAGCCTCAGTGAAACCAGTCTCCACCTCAAGACAACACATGTAAATGTTCTTACCAGCAGCCAATGTACTACCATCAACAACCATATCACCATTGCCCGACTGCTCAATACAATTAGTATCCCCTCCTCATTATTATCAATAGTATCATCATCCTTATTATCATTTTCAGAGAAACCAGTCCCAGCCGCCATAACACCATTACCAGTCTCAACATGGTCAGCACGCTGAATGATTAGAGGCCTTACCCATTATCCCCGCTCTCGATTGTCTATATCAGCTGGTGAAAAGCCTAGTTGAGATGAGCCATAAACTATATGACCTTACCACTACCAAAACGATAAATTTGACATAGGTCGATGTAAATCCCAATAACGTTAAACACAAAGAGAAGGTAATCAACAATGTATCCTCCAAACCCGACGAGTCAAGTGTCCATGATTTTTATGTTATATAATGTTGTGACTATCAGGAGCGGTATGGATTTGCACCTACAGCCACCAAGGTGAAGAATAGAGCACCATTTGGTGAAAAGTCGTATTCTGCATCAGCCAATCCATCAGCAAGGTTGGGTGACAAAGAAGAGGAAGGAGGTTGCACACCAGATAATCAAAAATATCAAAATTGAAGATAAAGGAAAACACCAAAAATGACATAAGAGTCAAGGAAGAGCTGATTCAGACCTGGAGAAAGCCATAACCGCAATCGATCTCAAGCTAGTTGAGGAAGTCAAAGCTCTTGCACATACTTTTGTGCATGTTTTGAAAGACGACACACCTTCTTGCTAGATATTTGTAAATAATGATGTAAATAAGAACAATGCATTTCAGTCTGTGAATATTCCGTTTGCAGATGCAAGGAGAATTCTAAAAAATAGAAAATTTAAAATGTATTGTATGACTCCTGGTATTGTTGATATTCTTCAAAACATATATATATATATATATTTATTTAAATGGTGTTATTGAAAGCCATCGAATACATGCCTTTCGGGAAGAAAGGATTGAAACAGACTTGTACATCAAAATATCCATCTTACAAGAACATATTCATCAGAGTAGAAAAGCACATACTCACCATGGCCATAGTGAATGTGATTAGTGGTTTTCTAACCAAAAGAAAGAGAAGGGAGTGCTTTTGATTAGATGTAAAATTTTCGATCAAATTTTTGAGCTAGAAATGCTTGATAGTGGTTCCACTATAAATCTTTTGCCCTCCTCATTGCTTTAAGAATTCAGGTTGGGTTCGCTTAAACTCGCACGCATGATCCTTTAGTTTGTTGACCAATCCATTAAGCGACCTAGAGGTTTATTAGAGAACATTATCGTAACAATGCAGGACATGTGATACTCAGTGGACTTCATTTTTCTAGACATATATTCTCCTGCACTGTTACTCTAGACCCTGATTATTCTTGGTCGGTCGTTCCTTTAAACAACAGAAGCAATAGTTGATTATGGGTCTAGAAAGATCATGTTCTGCTCCTGTAGGGAAAATGTCACAATGGATATGATCAATGAGCCCAAATCCACAAAGATCACATCTGAGAAAGTAAAGCCAGCACTACCTTCAAAAGACTGTGATATTAGCGAGTAGATCAAAGAACCATGTTTGTCCTTGAATGATATCTTGACATAGAAAATCCTCTTCCCAGAGGAGGACCTGGATAGTATGGTCTACTCTTGCTCCTTTGCTAATAGGGATGATGATTCTAAACCACTGATCGAGCTATTCAAAGAAAAATCATGCCAAACTGAACAAGATGAAATCATTGCTGACATGTTCGGTACATTATTGTCAGAGCCATGAGTGATAGAGGTGAGCAGCACTTCATTGTCAGCATAAGATTCACCCACCAGTTCAGTTTCAAAAGTGATGAATCTATATTTCATCACCTATATTCTTGTATTTTGGCCTTAAATCCCTAGCTAAATGCATGTATATAACATTAAATTATTCAAGATAACACTCCATAATTCACATGAAATACTATATACAAATATTGTATTTAATACAAAAAAAGAATAAAGGAAAGCAAAAAAAGAATGAAGTGTCAAAGACATTAAGTGACCCTAGACCTCGAGACCCAGTCATCATGACGACTTGGTCGGCAAGGAATAAAGTAGGGGGAGATAGGGCAACAAATTGTACAAATAACACTCAAAACCCTTATTTGATTTTACAATAATAATAACTTTGGGGCCTATTTAAAATCTGAAGTTTGAGCTTGGCCTAAAACCCCACTTGATTTCAGCATAATTTGTTAAGGACTAGAATCGGGATGCTTCAAGTCACATTGAATTAATCCTTTAGGTAATATGAGATTATGTTCGTGAGTTGATTCAATGTCTAAATTGAACCTATAATGACATCTGTATGACTCTTGATGCAATGGCTTGACTTGAGATCTCACACTCACCATGCAGCTCGACCAAGATGGGTTATTGAAATATCTTGGAGTCTAAGTCGGAATGATACTAGGTTGCTTCCTCATGGGTGGCTTAGGAACCATTCTAGGGGAATATTGGAACCGGTACTTCAACCCAACTTTTCCTTTGGTAGCAAGGACATATAACAACCTTAAAATGGATTGAAATAAAGCTTCGGATGAGGAATGGTCCGCTAGCATAATTTTTAAAGACCCCAAAACATGGGTGGAACAAAAGATTCTATATCCGTTGGGGCAACACAAGAGTCCAGAGTAATGCCAAACAAAGAATTACCCAAAAATAAGCATCTATCAAAAACTCCAAAAAAGTTGAGCTTCCAGAAAAGGCCCGCTTCTTGATGAGGATTTGGGCACACCAACCAAGCTTCATAAGGAAATGCAACTACACTGGTTCATTTCCACTTCTTTTATCCTTCGTCTAGCCTTTCCCTTATTCATTGTGCACTATCACGTACCGGGACTCAGAAGGAAATATTCATATCCCTGAGGATGAGTTACTAGAAGAGGAGACCACTTATCATTTGTGAATTTCCCTATTTAATTTGTGTAAATTAATCGTGTAAAAATGATATGTCATCATTCGTTGTAGGCGGGTAATCGGAATCAATTAAGAAATAATCACATAAATATTTAACTCAATTAATTCTTGTGATTTTGTGTTTGTTTTACTTGGGCAAGTTCCAAGGTCGAACTCGAGGAGGCAAATGAACAACCTAGGTTAGTTTCTATCAGATTTTGTGTGTGATTTTTGAGGCAGAATATTTTTGGTATTTTTAATGCAATTTTTGAAATTCAAATGAAATGAGGACTAATTTTAGGGACAAGAAAATTAATATCAATTAAATGATGTCCAAAAATTAAAAACTTAACTGAAATGTTAATTACGATGAAATGAGTGCACTGCATTTTTTTATAAATTTTTGATGCAATTTGAACATTGTATGAATTAATGAATATAAACTATGAAATATTCAATAATTAATAATAATAAATATAAAATCTACTTATTTTTAGTAAATAAAATTATCTAAGATATATCACTAAGCGATCTATCTCAGAAAAATCCTGAACCCTAAAAATGTTGAATTTAATACCTATTAAAAAATTATTGCTGAAATACATAAAATGATTTTTTAGAGCAAAATATGCATGCAAATGCATTTCTTTTGGTCACAGTGTAAATTACAAATAATTCTATTAACTGTGATTTTTTTGCTTCGGGCAATGGTTAATTATTTATGAATTTCTAAGCACAGATTAAGTAAAATATGCAATGTTCCATAAGAATATTAATTATTAATAACCACATATTATAAAATTGTATATCTTATACCATAATATGAAGAATTAATTAATAAATAAAATGCCAATTTTTATAAATGAAAAGGTGACAAATAGTAGTTCAAAGTGATAGAAGAATACATGCTTCAGTTTGTAATATTACAGAATATAAAATAAAATAAAAGATGCAAAGAATGAGCTAAGGTGGTATTACTGACCCCTGAGGGGTAGTTATGCAAAAGTTCCAAGAGGCACGTGCTATGCAAGAGTTCCAAGAGGCACGTGCACAACGCGTGCCCTTGGTGGAGTGGGTCCCTTGTGTGGTATGTGAAATCTCTAAGGGCTTCTTCCACAAATGTTCCCCCAACTCATATGTCGTGCACGTGGGCGAGGGCCTCGGGCTTCGAGCTCGGCGACTGGTGGAGTGGGCGATTGGAGAAGGTTGTCGTAGCGGGCTTGGGGTGTTGAGGGCTTCTGGCGTCGAAGCGGAGGCCTCATAGAAGAAGCTCTGCTGGTCGATGACGATGGATGGAGGATTATTGTGTCGATGGGGAGCTCGGTCAGGGATAAAGCTTTAGGCCTGGAGGAATGTCGGGGGAGAAGGTCGTGTTTGATGAAGAGACTAGCGGTGCTTCCACTGGTGGTGACGCCTCTGATCGTTGTCAATGAAGGTGGTGCGTAAAAGATGGCAGGTGGTGTCGTTAGTGGAGATGTAAGGTTTGAGGCCGAGTCTTGATGAAGAACGTGGAGGTGGCTCAATGGGCAAAGTCGGAGCAGGAAGCTAGCTCTACGGGAGGAACTGCAGCAAGGCCCCAACACCTCGGATCTCGCTGGCCTGAAGAAGAGAATGTCAGAGCTACCACCACCACCATCGACCGGCTACTCCTCGACGTGTGGTGACTCGACATATGCCGAGGAAGAGTGGTCGGTGAGGGAGTTAAATAGGGAGAGGGGCTTGGTCGGTGGTTGGTCATAGATGGACATGCGGGGGAGATTGGAAATTGGTGAGGGGATTGATTGGATTGGAATTTGCGATTGACTGCACGCAAATTGGGAAATAATCAGAGGCGAGATACGTAAGGGAGGCCGTGGTGAAATCCACAAAGGCAAGGTGGTGGCCGTAGATGGAAAGGGGAGAGGCAGCTGCAACGCCAAAGAGGAATGAGGAGAGGCAGCAGTGATATTGACGGAGGTTGAAGACGATCTGGGGCCGTTCGATTGGCCGAGATTGGGTTGCCTAGATCATGACACGTGGCACCAAATTTATTTTTATTTATTTTTATTTAAAAAATAATAAAATGAAATAAAAATAAGGCCAAAAATGAGTGACACGTGGCAGCTCCTGGAGCTGTCATGTATCATTCTCAGAAAATTCAAAAATAAAATAAAAAATAAATAGAAAAGAAATAGCAAACAAACTTGGATTGAAATATTTTCTTCAGAAAAGTTGCTCGTCTTGATGAGATCTACAACTTTCGTGAAGGGATCAATACTAAAATGGGTCAATTGCACAAAGAGAGACTATATGAGGAATATATCAGCATTTTAGTCCGACAGATCTAAAATTAGGGTTTGAGTTTCTAGACCACTTATTTATGTTACTGATTTTTTATATCCTTTATTCGTGTTTGTCATATGTACACAGTTGAGGTGGTTTCAAGTGATTTGGAATTAGCATGAATTAATTAAAAATAAGGGAAGTTAGCATATTTTACATGTCAATTTTGGCTCCTCGTTTTATGCAATTATGCATGCTAAAATGCAATTATTATTTACATATGCATGAATGCTAACTATGCAATATAAATGAAGAAATGCAGATAAATTTTGGGGAATTGGGCTTAATTAATTACTTTTAAAGTGATGAATCCGAGATTCATCAACCCCCTATACTTAAACCATGCTCGTCCCCGAGCATCTAAAGAAATAAAATGAGGTGAAATGAGATTGGGTTCCATACCAAGACCATGAACAGAAGGTGAAAATGGAGCTAGACCTGACCTTTGGATTATTAGTTTGGAGGGATTTCTATCAGAATTAGGGTCTTAAAATCAAAATATCTAAGTTCTACACATCATTGTAACAGTTTCGGCTCGGAAGTCATCTTAGATCAATCCTCTTCCCTAAGCATACACCATGAAAATTTAACAATTGACTCATGTATGTGAGAGGTTTTAGCTCTTCCCATCAAGAATGTCGTTCTACCATGCAAACCTCTCCTCCAATAAATCATCCTCATGGAGTCAGATATTTCCTTCTAAGGATTAACTCGTTGTGTTCACAATCGAAAAGAGGGAGAAATTAGAAGAAGGGGGGAAAGAAATGGAGGGTGTCCATTGTAGTCACCTCTCCTTGTGAACTGAACAGTGTAGCCGAGTCTCCACCAAGATATGTAGAATGACTTGAAACTTGGATCTTTTTGGTCAAATATTTATCTGGTAGTTGGCTTCTTTTTGTTTGGAAAAGTTGGAAGCCCTGCGTGGATGTTGTTGTGCTCCTACGGATATGGAATCTTTTTTGTACATGTTTTGCGGTCTTAGAAAAAAGTATGCCTTGTCTCCTATCCCTTTTCTGAAGCTTTATTTCAATCCGTACTCTGGTCTTTAGATGTCCATGCTACCAGAAAAGGAACTCACACAATCTTCCAACACCCCGTCTGAGTTGAGCTAAGTGCATAATACGAGAGTACAAATTAATTCCCTATTCAAGATTCGTACCCAGAATGAGACGATCAGGTTAGACACTAAGAGTCAAACTCTGCACATTGTCATGCAGAACTCGAAGAATTAAGTCAAAGATCTGAAGCTTCTAAAATCCTCTTTCTCGGTGAAGTTAGTCTGAAAATTAGGTGGATTAAGGTCAAGTCCAAACCACTCTCAGTTTCTGCTCATAACATGGTTCAGAACCCAAGAGTTATTCACAGATGCATGAAATGCTGGATGAAGTGCAGATGCATGAAATGCAAACACTTTTTTTTAATTTTGTGACTTCTTTATTTTTTTATTTCTTTTGATATTTTTTAATGCAAATACAAAAATGTATAAGAAGCAATTTTTTCAAAATTTTGGTTGCACACACATGGACACAGACCATGTTAGTTGCAAAACTCTATTCTTTTTTTTGTTTATTTTTTTTCGATGAATTTACCCACCCTGTAAGCACATATGGACTTACGTGAAAGTACAAGCTATAGGTAAAATACATACAGATTATATATACATGCCCCTATACTTAGCGAGTGTTATGTCCTCAGAGCACAAGAAACACAAAGAAGACATAGCTCGGGCTAAGCATAAGAGAATGAAAAAAATTATAAATAATAGAAGTCGACCCACCCCCTATACTTAGATTGTGGATAGTAGAAGTATAGAAGAAGAGTGAAAATGAGGTGGTCGAGGATGTGAGTGGATTAGGAGAGTGGTATATACAGATGTCATCGCCCCCCCATACTTATGTCTTAGCCAAAGTAGAGAAAGAATATGTACAAGGGAACCGATGGGGTTGGGAGGGAGGGGTGCTGATGATTAAGGAGGTTTTTGGCATATCTTTTTGTGAGCTTATGGTGGGAGATCGTAATGATAGGAAGATGTAGCATATGAGTTTCATCTATAATTAGTGTTATCCTCAGAAGAATCATGCTGGGGAGTGTTTTGATAGGAAGAAGATGAAGTATAAGAATAAGATTATTCCCAACCATCGTCAGAGTTATCCTCAGAAGAGTAGTACATGAAGGTGGATGCACTACAGATATTTTTGTTCTTAAGCTGCTTTATCAAGATGTGCTTAGTCTTGTTGTCAATTGCCTCATCCTCGGATGATGAATACTCTGAAGCACCCATCTCAGTATGGTCATAAGAGATTATTCTGATGTATTTAATGAGACCAGGAAAGTCAGCTCTCGAGAATAGTAGTGAGGTGTAGGAGTCGTCCTACAGGAGTCGATATTCAGCTGCTTATTTAGACAGGGCATCAGGACTATCGAACTAACTCACTTATAAAGATAACCTTATTCGGACCTGATGAGGAATTATTAGAAGATTCCTCTTCCGACGCGTCGAAGGCAACTTTCCTAGTTAGTTTACTAGATAATTGATTAGATGAAGGAGCATCTAGAATGGGTATTTTGGTTTGTATTGTCTGTGAAGGTGCAGGTTCTTTGAGTGAGGTGCTGACAATCAGATCTTCAAATGAATATCCATTGAAATATTCTTCCCAGGTCAGCGCATGTACCGCATATTTTATCTCAATTGACTTGACCTTTGTGCATTTTAGTGTCAGATCGATTTTATCAAGGCAGTTAAAGGAGGTCTTGTCTGACTCAGGTTAAGCCCATGCTCGTGTTTCCTCATCATAAACACAAAAAAGTCTTGCATCAAGTGATCTTCCGTATGATTTATCGTGATAGTGGTTGAGGTCCAACCAGCGGGGAATGGGAGGATGGGATGAGTATATGAACCAATGGTCTGCTCAACAGTCATTATCTCAGTTGTATTAGCGGGGTGGGGCTCTTATACCACTTGATGGTCACGTCTATTGACGGCTTCATGGATTGCCTTCAAATATCATGTTTACTCAAAGATTGGACGAGATTGAAATGCTCCATTGCTATGAAATTGATTTCCCGAGTCTCGCATTCAATAGTTGCTTTAGCCAAAGCTAAGAATGGCTTTCCGAGAATTCTTGGAGATTGGGTAAATTCTCCTTGATGCTCAATATCAATGATTGTGAAATCCACCTTGAGTGGAGCACCTTGGAATGTCATGATGATTTAAATTGTTCCTCTCGGCCATTTTATAGATCGATCAACCATCTGAATGAACTCTCTTGATTTCCTAATTGGTCCATGTTTGAGCTTGTCAAACACAGAGGTCGGGAGGATATTAATTAGTGAGTCGTCATTGATTCGGACATGGGTGAATGTTGTGTCTTTGATTCCATAGTCAAATGTAGGCAACAACTTCACTTTGCGGCTTTTGGTCTTTCTTCTCATCATCAAAGAGGTGGCCATTGATAATATATGTCTTTCCATCTTGGTTCTCTTCTTACCTGACTTTTTTTGGCATTAATTTACTTTTTATAAATCTTTCCAAGTCGGGGAAGTGTTCAATGGACTAATTTTAGGGAAGTTCAGAAATCTATCTTTTATCCAGTGCTTCCCTCAGAGTAGGATCCAAAGCATTCAAATCTTCTCCACTTTCTATTTTTTTGGGTTTTTCTGCTTTTCCAATTTTTTGGGTGTTTTTTAATTTTTCAATTATTTGGTCTTTTTATTGTGGTGTGTAGATGAGTTGTTTTTCAAAGTAGATGAGGAGCTTAGATATGCGGGGTTAGAGTCATCCCTAAGGGAATAGTATGCAAAAGTGTCACTATCAAAGTCACCCCTAGGGTGTGTAGAGTATGTGGTATTCTGAGAATTTTCTAGGTTTTTAACCTGAGATCTAATCATTTTGTCTTCCATTTTCATCCACAACTTAGGCGGAAATTCTCTCAATATATCCTCTTTCGGTCTTAACTTTTCATCCTCGAAAAACAATTCATGATCAATCATGGGCGGAGTCTGCTCTATGGGAGGACTTTGTGGAAATCTGTAGGTCTCATACTCTACATAACATGACTCGGGCATGTAATGCTGGGTAGTGTAGAGTCCATTTCTATGGTTGTGATTAGTCACATCCTCATATAGTGGAATCATACAGGCATATGTATGTCGATATCATCGGCCTGATCCTTTTTATGTTCTGGTTGTCCAAGGAGTGGTATATGGGTTAGTCAACATATATTTGGTCATTGGGGTCAATCCAGTATGGATGATCATCAAGTACATGCCACTCCATTTGGTTTGGTTAGTTCACCATGCTATTCCCTAAGGTCCAGTCCGGATGTGTCTATGTGAATTATTGACCTACCTCAATAAAATTGTGACAAGAAAATGAAATCGCTTGGGGTTGATATCTCAAACAGTCATTTGCCACAAAAGTGGTTTGATCTTTGAAAGGTTCATGAGATCTGGTAAGAAATTAGGAATAAGATGGGTAAGCCCGGGATGGAAGTGGATCATGTGTAGAAAAGGGCAGATGCGATGGTAAATTAGAAGGAGTGATGAATTTGATCGGATGGTCTGAGTAAAATGGATTGGAATTAATAAAGTGGATTGGATTCATCCTTGGGTGAGAGTCTCTCGTGAATGTTGGAGAATGTCTGGAGTAAGAGGGTTTAGATGATTTAGGTATGACCAAGACAAATTTATTTTAAAAGTATAGATCTGGTGGTACTCGGACCAATGTCACATCATTTTCAAAGGAGGTGGATGAGATGTCATAATGGATCTTGGTTAAAGATGTTTTAAGTTCATGGGATACTCAACCGAAGAAATCCTAATTTTTTTTTATCAAGGAGAGCGATGGCAAAGTGTGCGGTTTTTTAAATATTTGAGCTCGGTTCACGCACACCAATGCAAACATAATACAAACCCCAGGTTAACCAACTCACATAATGAAAGCCGCAAGAGTTCGGCAAATTGTCTTTTCAATTTTAATTGGTGATAAAATCAATGTTGGAAAAGAATTAATGAACTGTTTGATGTCGGAAATTTTCTTAAAGACTGGCTCGAATTCTTACAACTAGTTGAACCTACTTTCATCCTGTATGGGTGCAAGTACAAACCAAAAAATGACTACCATTTACTTAAGGATGGAGCCTTACACAATGTCCTTTAAACCACCAACTCTGCTAAGAAAAGACGGACTGTAAATGGCTATACATGTTTCCTCACTGAGAAGTAGCTAATTATTTTTATAGAATCAGTAGTCTGAACGAATATTCCGGAGTTGGGTTCTAGACTTAAGTGTCGTCTCTTGCTCACTTAAACAGATAAATGAATCCAAGTATGAGGTTGCTCTCCCGCAAAAATTCTTGATTTATGGGTAAATTTAGTCAGTCTTTATTAGCTATCCCAATTTTAATTAGGTGATCACTAAAAAATTAGGTGGGAACAAATTCACGTCTACCATCCAGTTCCAATTTCCTTTTAAATTTTGAGTGATAAAACAAGATGGAGAAATTCGGGAAAATCCGATGCAAGCGGAAAACGATGATGTATGCTCAGTTAAAAGACTTACAGTGATTCCCTTACAATCTCTATATGGGATGCAATACAAGAATTATAAATTATTCTATATGAATGTAAGCCGACAAAATCGCACCCAACAGAATGTTCTATTAGCCATGAAGAATTGAGTTAAAATGTTGACTAAGTTAAACGATCAAATGTGTATTTAAATTAAAGTAAAGTGTGGTCTTATGTTCTACAAGAACAAGCCATAAACTCCTAGAAGCTCTAATAGCCGTATGTGCAGATCTAAGCTACAAATCACTCAAGTCAGGTCCCACCCTCACCGAAGAGTGAAACATGCCACGACACACCACAGAAAAAGTTTTATTCTTGTCTACACGCACAAGATTCCAAACGGATACCACTGTAAATGATCAATTAACCACAAATAATTAAATTTTCAGAAATTAAAATCCCAGACTCTGTGCTCTCTCATGACTCGACTCGATCTTAATTTTAATGCAGTTTGGCGGTCGGTGAAGATGCATTGGTTTCGTGAAAACCGCTTCACGTACGTCGGCCACCTCGCATAGAAAATAAGAAAGATCATGTAAGAGAGTGACACAAATATAGTTAAAAAATAAGAAAATAAATCCTGAAAATAAAATAAATGTAGGGAAAAATAATAAAAAATGGGAAATGTACAGTGATGAGATTCATGCATCAGACTATCCGAATGTACGGAAAACCTACACTAATTTTCTAGACAAAAACCTAAGCCATTTGCCTCGCTATCAACGGGGCCATATGATCGTTTGCAAATTACCCTCTTTAATTTGTGTGAATTAATCGTGCAAAAATAATGTCACCGTTCATTATAGGCGGGTAATCGGAATCAATCAAGAAATAATCGCTTAAATATTTAATTCAATTAATTCAAGTGATTTTATGTTTGTTTTACTTGGACAAGTCTCAAGGTCGAATTCGAGGAGGCAAAGGAACACCTACGTTAGTGTCTATCAAATTTCATGTGCGGTTTTCGAGAGGGAATGTTTTTGGTTTTTCAATGCAATTTTTGAAATGCAAATGTAATGAGGGCAAATTTTAGGGACAAGAAAATTAATATCAATTAAATGACATCCAAAAATTACAAAACTTGGCCAAAATGTTAATTACGATGAAATGAGTGAAGTAAATTTTTTTAATAATTTTTTGATGCAATATGGATATTTTATGAACTCATGAATGTAGACAGTGAGATTTTCAATAATTAATTATAATAAATATGAAATCTACCTATTTCCAGGAATAAAATTATCTAAGATATGCCTATGGGTGATCTATCTCATAAAAATCCTGAACCCTAAAAATGTTGAATTTAATACCTATTAAAATTTATTATTGAAATGCACAAAATGATTTTTTATAGCAAAATATGCATGTAAATGCAATTCTTTTTAGGCATATTGTATCAAAATCAATTATATTAATGTGATTTTTTGGCAATTTTTCGAGCAATGGTTAATTATCCATGAATTTCTAAGCACAGACTTGGTAAAATATGCAATGTTCCGTAAGAATATTAATTATTAATTAACCACATATCATAAAAATGTAAATCTTATGCCACAATGTAAAGAATTAATTGATAAATAAAATGCTAATTTTTTTTATAAATAAACAGATGACAAATAGAGGATCAAAGTGATAGAAGAACACATGGTTCAGTTTGCAATATTACAGAATATAAATAAAATAAAAGATGCAAAGAATAGGCTATAGTGGAATTACCGACCCCTTGGGGTAGTTCTGCAAAAGTTTGAAGGGGCATATGCTACAGTGGAGAGGGTCCCTTGTGTGGTAGGTGAAATCCCCAGGGGCTTCTTCTACAAATGTTCTCCCAATTCACGTTCTGTGCACATGGGCGGGGGCCTCGGGCTTGGAGCCCAGCAGCTGGCGGAGTGGGAGGCTAGAGAAGGCTGTTGTAGCGGGCTTCAAGCATTGAGGGATTCAGGCGTCGACGCGGAGGCCTCCTGGAAGAAGCTCTGTTGGTCGATGATGATGGATGGAGGCTTGTTATGTTGAGGGGGAGGTCGGTCGTGGACAAAGCTCTAGGCCTGGAGGAATGTCGGAGGAGAAGTCCATGGTTGATGAAGAGACTGGTGGTACTTCCTCTAGTGGGGACGCCTCTGATCGTTGTCAATGAAGGTGGTGCGCAGAAGATGGTCGGTGGTGCTTTTAGTAGAGATGTAAAGTACGAGGCAGAGTCGTGGTGAAGAATGTGGAGGTGGCTCAACGGGAGAAGCCGGAGCAAGAAGCTATCTCTGTGGGAGGTAATGCAGCGAGGCCCCAATGTCTCGGATCTCGCTGTCCTGAAGAAGAGAACGTCGGAGGTGTTGTCACCACCTCCGACCGGCTACTCCTTGACATACGGTGAATCGATGGATGTCGAGGAAGAGTAGTCAGAAAGGGAGTTAAATAGGGACATAGGCTTGGTCGGTGGTTGGCCATAGATGGACAGGAAGCGAAGATTGGAAATTGGCAAGGGGATTGATTGGATTGGGATTTACGATCGACTGCGCAAAAATTGGGAAAGGATCGGAGGCGATATACATGAGATAGGTTGCGGTGAAATCTGTGGAGGTGAGACAACAACCGTAGATGGAAAGGGGAGAGGCGGTGACATTTCCAGAGAGGAAAGGGGAGAGGCGGTGGCGCTATTGACGAAGGTGTAAGACGATCTGGTGTCGTCCGATTAGCCGAGATCAGGAAGCCTAAATCATGCCACGTGGTGCCAATTTTATTTTTATTTATTTAAAATAAACAAATTTATAGAATGAAATAAAAATAAGGCAAAAAATTAGTGACACTTGGTGGCTCTAGGAATGATCATGTGTCACTCCCAGAAAATTCAAAAATAAAAAAATAATAGAAAAGAAATAGTAAACATTCTTGGATCGAAATAATTTCTCCATAAAAGTTGCTCGTCTCGATGAGATCTACAACTTTTATGAAGGGACCAAAACCAAAATAGGTTAATTGCACAAAGTGATATTTTTGGTGGTTCTCTATGTACATAGAAGATCAGATTTTTCTGGTTTCACATTTTTTGTATGATTTTTAATAAAGAGAAAATAGGGAAAATTACGATAAAATAAAAGATAAATATGTACACATTAATCTATTTTTTATTTTTAATAATTAAGAAAATGAAGAAATAAATTCAAATACGATGAAGATGACTTTTATAGAAACTGTTAGTGAACACTCAGACTCAATTAATTTCTTTGATTTCGATCTTACTTTATATTTATTTTTTTTGCATTTCAATAACACTTTTATCAAATAAAGTAAATGAGAAAGAAAAAAAATAAAATGAACAAATTATGTACAAAAAATAATTGGTCAAAAATCACTAAAATACACAATGTACAAAAGAAGACCAAAATCTAACTTTCGTATATGAGCTCCGATTCACTTAAACTTGGTCTCGTTGAAGGTAACTAAATGTAAATTAGTTAAAAAGTGAGTAGGATCAAATCAGACACTGTATGAGCAAGATATCAATATTTTAGTACGACATATCTGAAATTAGAGTTTAAGTTTCTGGACCACTTATTTATGTTAGTGATTTTTTGTATTTTGACTTTATTCTTGTTGGTCATATGTACAAAGTTTAGGTAGTTTAAGGTGATTTGGAATTAGCAAGAATTAATTAAAAATAAGGGAAGTTGGCCTATTTTATAAGTCAACTGGGATGGGATTTTTGCCTCCTCATTTCATTCAATTATGCATGGTAAAATGCAATTATTATTTACATATGCAAGAATGCTAATTATGTAATATAAATGAAGAAATCTAGATGAATTTTGGGGACACAAAACAACAACAACAACAAAGCCTTTTCCCACAATTAAGTAGGGTCGGCTACATGGATTCTTCGCCTCCATTCAGATCTATATTGGGTCAATCCCGGGTTTATATCCAAAAAACTAAGATCCCTTCATATGAATTTTGGAGAATTGAGATTAATTAATTTCTTTTAGAGTAATGAATCTGAAATTCATAAACCACTTAATAATTCAGCTATAGGAAGAGCTAACACAGTTCACAAGCAACATACTTGTCATTTCAAGGTTACAAGAGTATATATTTGAAGGGATAGCTCCGACTGGGCTATTGAGATAAACCAAATACATGAACATAGAACCCAAGGGCCGTTGAGTCACAATTCCTAACCTAAATGGGGTTCCGAACACATTAACAATCCAAAGGTCTTGATTGAGCTCCAAACTTTGATTTTGTAAGGACAAGTTTAAAATCATAAGCATTCTACCTTTCTTTATTTTCCTTTTCTTTATTTTTCTCTTTTGCATCACTTATTCTTCGAATAAGTATTTGCTATGAACTAGCAAAGGTAAGTATGGGAGGGGGTGATGAATATCCATTCAACTACGTATATTCTTCCAATTTTGCATTTAAATCCTTATCAAAATACCAGTAAAACGGATAAATTGTACAACTTAACACTCATATATTAACATGTAAATATTATATAAACAATTGTATTTAAATCTAAAATAAAAAAATAAAGAAAATAAAAAGTAAATTAAAGGGAATGTTGTAAATAGTAACTGACCCTAAACTCCGAGACCATTTCAATATTGATTTGATCGAAAAGGAATAAATTAGGGGCATATAAGGGCTAGAACTGTATATATAAATCATAATTTCCATTCTTTAAAATAACCATTTTCCTTGATTTTATTTTGCATTTCATATACATCAAATAATAAAATGATCAACATGGAATATGTACATAAAAATAATAGAAAATTATAAAAATATTTGCACATAAAAATAATACACTCTGCAACTGGGACACTAATGAAAAAGCCACAAACCGAACTTCACAGATCGATATCTTCTACACTAATGAAAAAATCACAAATCGAACTTCACAGATCGATATCTTCTCCATGCAAACACAAAATTAATGAAACTTATGTCCATTTTATTTGAAAATAAATTGTCTATATAATGAAGGTGGTTTCATTAAAAATGGACTTAAGATGTAAAAGTTAGCTTTCTGGGATCCCATTGTACTATATACATGTATATTTTATTCATTTAGTTTATTTTTATATTTTTTACTATTCTTTTATTTTAAATACTTGTAGATATTATTTAAAATATATTAAAAATCAAAACACAAAATAAAACCATTGAAAATATATTAAAACAAATAATAGAATATATAGGCATACTATACATATAATGTATGTACCTCTATTTATTTAACTATGGAAATAAAATTAATAAAGTAAAATAAAAATACGTAAATATGTATTTAATTGTATTTGAAATATATAAAATATGTACATAGAATATTAAAATATATAACATAAAATGAAAATAAAATACTTAAAATATAGGTATTTATACATATGTATATACTTATAAAAATGAACACCTAATAAACAATATTGGAAAAACAAAAAAATATTCATAAAATAGTACATAAAATAAGAAACTTTTTTGTATTTTGATTTTTTATTAATAAAATATGTATATTTTATTTTTTATTTCTTCTTTTTATTTATATTTTGTCGCCTAGCGATCCTACGTGGACCAATAGGTGTGCTTGGATAGTTGACCTCAGGTCAACTGTCCAGTCTTCCTCCCTCTCCTCTACAAGACTGGTCAGAACCACCAATCCCTTCTCTTTGCCATTTTGTGCATGATCTAGTACTCGAGTCATCTTGATTTCTTCATCGATTTTGTTCAGCAATCACCCCTCAATCTCGCTAGCCGCTTAGGTCTTACCAACCACGTTTGATCATCACACAATCGAGCTCCCAAAGTTTCCTCTTTGCCTATCCATAAATAAAACCATTTTACCATTTTTTATTTTCTATCTCCTTTTTCCATTTGTAATCCCAAACCTCAGATTGTTGGAGCACAGTCATGACAGCTTGAAGCTCGCAGAGGCATCAGCATGGAGAAGAAGAGGCTAAGGGTCGACCACCGTCGAGTTTCCCAACTCCGACGTGGTCTTTCCGCTCCCTAATTTTTCTAGGTTTGAGTTGCTCTTTTTACGCATTTCTGGTGTAGATTTCTTTCCAACATCTTAGATTAATTTTTATTTCATGCAATACGTTATTAATTTAGTTTAATTTCCAGGACTTAAATTCATTAGAGCTTAGAGCTCCGGCCACTATCTATTAGTGATTCGAGTCTGTTCCAACCCACTTAATTACCTCCATTTCGTTGCCCTCCATTTCCTCCATCGAACTTACCACCTACACCCTGATCCTATAAGGATAAGGGGCGATTGAGCTCGCTCTCCGGTGCTTGCTTGAATCTCAGCTGCCCATTCACACTCTTGTGTGTTGCAGCTTCAAATTAGATCAAGGGAGTCCCCCTCGGGCCCTAGAATATTTTTTTGTAGGTATGAGTCCCAATCGATCCACTTGGAGCTAGGAATCAAGGAAAAATAGGACCTCTTGGTCTTTGTGAAGGTGAAGCCCTCTAGGCCTCGTTCAACGAGGCTCAGAGCTTATGTGCACCTCTGTAGGAGCGGGGCAGTCGCAGGAATCCAGAATACACATTTGCTTGGCCGAAGATTGCTAGAGTGAAGGGGGAGGACATATTAAAGACATTCGGGTAAGACCTTCTTCCCAGTTCTCCCAACCCTCCTCCCTGATGTTGGATCAAGAACAACGACCCCGATTAGATCTGGGCTATCCATTTTAAAACCAAAGCGATACGATCCTAAACTGCCCGATCAATTCAAGTAAGCGCATGTGGCATCCCCTCTACCGTCCAATAGTGCACCTCCTAGGTAAATTGCAAGAGCTCCCCTCGTCATTATGTATTTATTATGTAGTCTTGTAAATCATAAATTACATGTAATAGTTTTAGTTAAAATTGCTTTAAAGGACATACACTTTCTCTTATTTGCAAAATAGTCCCTCTGCCTCACGCGTAAGGGCACGTGAAGCGCTCTAACATTTGCGTGCATACCCTAGACTATTAAACCTGTTATTAAATAATCTAAATATTTTCATTAATTGCAAACTGGTCCTTGTAAACTATAGATTTTATTTTTGTGTGTATTTACCTTTATAAATATTTTTCTTGCTCCAAAAACTGTAGGAAAATTTATTTGAGTGCCTGACATATTGCTGAATGCCATATACTTTTCGCGTAGCATTCTAAATAAATTTTCTATTTATTAAAAATAAAAAGATGTATTTATTCTTTGTCTCATTATTAAAACCTACAAAGCTTACAAATCATCTCAGAAAATTCCCCCAAAAATATGTTATCTATATTTTATTATCTATTAACACATAACCAAAAATTCCTAAAATTTACAAAAAATATAAAGCCTAAAAATTACAAAACCATAAAAATCTTATAAAAATTAGTAAAAATAGTTGAAATATCCAAGAAATATTTTTTAATTCTTTATATATTATATACTACATATTAAAATATAGTTTTAGGTTAATTTTGGACTTATTTATTAAACCTAAAATAAGTTTAGCTAATTAATCTCTACATTGTTTGCTTATTTTAATACTTTAAAAGTTCATAAAAAATGAGCAAAAATTCCATAAAAAGTACTAAAAATAGTCATATAAAAACATAAAAATATTTTATTTTATGTATTTTACGTATATTTATGTATAACTATTAATATAATACCCTATATATACTATATATAGCTTATATTACTTATATAATATATAATATTATTATTATATCAAAATATATATTTAATTTTTAAAATAAAATAAAAATAAAATTTTTTCAAAATTAAGAAGAAAATAAAAATCTAAAAACTTAAAAATATATAAAATGCAAAACAAATTAAAAAAAAATAAAATTTAAATAAAATCCAATAAAAATGAGAAAAAAGTTGAAAATTACAAAAATAATCATGATTAATTAGCAATAATTACTAATAATTAACCTACATACCAATTTGCCCCCTAGAGTTCGACACTCTACTGCATGTCCACTATACACATTTTGTAAAGTTAAATTAAATAAATTTTGTCTGCACACATTTTTATTGCATATATATTATTGTGGGTTGATTGTTGATTAATTCGATTGGATCAGGTGCCACGTGTCGAGAAAGCAGCCAATACAGCGATTGTCGGATCCGAATTGTCGGACACTTAGGTTCTCCAAGACCGGGCCTTAGTTCCTTGGCTCAATCAAGTTACCTCCCTATATTACATCCCAATCTTGAATAGGTGCAACTAATCATGTGTATCACGTCTTTGTGGAGATACGGCTACGAAGAAGAAGAAGAAGAAGAAGGGATGTTACTACAGAAGTTGGAAAATATATTACTGAAGTCTGAGCACCTAAGTTAATGGAGGCGTAAGAAATTGCCTTGCTGCTAACGAAGGGTCGTTTTCTAGGTAGTGTAATTCTATCATGCCAATTTATCAAATAATGCCGAAAAAATATAGCGTTCTAGAATTTATCAGCATCGTTGTTTTAATATTTGATTAATTATAAAAATGCCAGCAATTTTATTAGCTCCTTATCTTTTGAGATAAGGTTCACTATAGATGAGAA
Organism: Ottelia alismoides; assembly: GCA_037367405.1. Lineage (NCBI taxonomy): Eukaryota > Viridiplantae > Streptophyta > Magnoliopsida > Alismatales > Hydrocharitaceae > Ottelia > Ottelia alismoides. The sequence goes on along the minus strand of JAZKJV010001351.1, from coordinate 1,142,156 downwards.
TATCTAAATGAAGGCTTGCTGAGATCGATGTCACTTTAGCTGCTACCATAGCCACATATTTGTATCGTGCAAACAAGATTAAACGAGAGCTGGATTATTAGACGTGCTTGTAATTCCCTACCGGTGAGATACTAGTAAAAATATGAGTTCTATTTAATTTTGCAAATCTTTTTTGTTATCTTGTAAAAATATGATATAACTTTATCAGACCACTTGTATAACAATTTTGTATTAGCTTATCATGCACGAATATAAACTTACGTACAAACTTTTCCTATATTTTGATTTGGTTTTTGAGTAAATTACAAAAAAAGTCCCTGAACTATACTCCTGATTTCAAGTCATACCATAACTTTAAAAAGTAACAATGTGGTAACTCAACTTTCAAATTTGTCTCAATGGGTCCTTCACCATAAAAATTCCGTTGATTATTTCGTCATTTAACCTTAAATTTCAATAGTTAACGATCACATTAAGACAAATTTGTAAGTTGAATACCACATTGTTACTTTTTAAAGTTTAGGTATGACATTGAAAATTTACTCTTGCATTTTTTATATATTCGAAAATCTGAAATCTGTGTACAATTCACAACAAAGGGATAGACACGACATAGGCCTATACATTAAAAAGGTGCTGTCTGTTATATTATGCTTTATAATCTTACACATCATTTTTCAATGTTGAATTTACAATGCCCTATATGTCACTCTATACGGCTTTCAATAAAATTGATTATAAACTGATTGAGTTTTAAGAAGAGGAAAAACAATTTATGCTCATATTGGCAATATGAACATATTAGCGTTTTTCAAATGACCTAACTAGTTTATAAATAGACTTTACTTGGACGTACGAAGAAGGACTAATCTTGATGCGAATGTTTTCTCGTGCAAATCATGAGTTGCTGTCTAGTTCTTAAAGCTGGAGGTAAATTTAAACAATAAAAAACGTCAGAAAGAAAGGAAATTCTTATGTTGGGCTCTCAATAAAACATCTCTAATGTGCCACTGTCTCCTCCGTTTTCGTCCGTCTTAACTTCATGGGTGCTCTAATATAACTGTTAAATTTTGGAAGGCATCTCCTTCACAAAACAAATTATCGTGTATTGCTTCAAAAAAAGAAATAAGGCAATTGCTGGTCAAGAATGTAGCTCCACATAAATTACTCTTATTCGCCCTATGTGTAGTTACTTATGGAAGCAAATTGTAGTCGGGTAAGTATTCAATCACGATCACGCGATCCTTTTCAAAAAGTCTTCCGAATCTATTGGTAGAGTACTACTCTTTTTTTTAAGCAATCTTCCACATCAACTAACACTGCATTAATGCCTACCATCTATAGCCACTTATAAATACACACGATATTCCGTAGTTTTAGAACAAGGTCGATCGAGTAACAAAGAAGAGAATACAGCAGTATTAGATATGGCCGGTAGAGTTCTTGCTGCATTATTATCTCTCGTGTGTGCCATGACACTGCCAGGTAGGGCTCAAAACAGCCCGGCCAATTACCTGAATGCTCACAACGCAGCGCGTGCGCGGGTTAATGTTGGACCGATGGTGTGGGACAGCAAGGTCGCTGCCTACGCACAAGGCTATGCTAATAAGAGGGCTGGGGATTGCAAGCTGGTGCACTCCGGCGGTCCTTATGGAGAAAATCTCTTCTGGGGCAGTGGTAAGGAGTGGTCTGCATCCGAAGCCGTAGCGAGTTGGGTCTCTGAGAGGCAATGGTATAACTATGCCTCTAATACCTGTGCTGCTGGAAAGGTGTGCGGACACTACACGCAGGTATGCATACAGTCGTTCTTGTGTTTGTTTTTGTTCGAGAAATCGGATTCTAATTACGAAAAACTGATTGCGAGCATGCAGGTGGTGTGGAGGAACTCGGTGAGACTCGGTTGTGCTCGAGTGAAGTGTTTGAGTGGAGCCATCTTTATAATCTGCAACTACAGCCCACCGGGCAACTACATCGGCCAGCGTCCTTACTGACTGAGATGAAGGTTAATTACTGTTCTAAATAAGTTGGTTCAGTGCCGTCAGATTATACACATATTCTATATAAGAACTGACAAGTGCTGCATCGATCATGGGATGTGTATGTTTCTTCCTTCTATCTATCACTAGAAAGAGGAATTATAGTAGCAAGTACGTATTATTGAATAATAAGATGCGGACAATCGTGTCAGAGTCTGGCATTTGATTGTTCATGATGTAACCTCAGTGTATCTGTCATGTATGTTTTGTATTTCGAGATTGTCACAATAAAACAAGTCATGTATTTATAACAGCTGATGTTGAGAAAAAAAATATGCAGGCATTCTAATGCAACTGAAATTGTTATAAACTGTAATAACGGTTGTTTCTATTGAGATATACGTTGTTTCAGTTAGGGAGGTAAACTGATCGAATCTAAACGAACCTAAGTTTTTTAGGTTCGATTCGTTTATTTAATCGAACTTAAATTTGTGTTCAGGTTCGGTTCGTTTATTTTCGAATCGAATATGAATCGAACCTCTTTTTAATTGAATCGAACGTAGGTGAATATCAAATTTGATAATTCTCTAATAAGAAAGAGTGAAAAGAAAAGAAATGGATACATGTGTGTTTGTATCTGTGCCTATAATAAGAATAAACATTCATTCATTTTTTCCTTTATTTAACTCTTTTCATCTTTTGAAAACATTAGATTAATAAGGATTCATCTCTTTGAAGAAAGTATGATTATAATATATTTTTATATCCCTTCATATAAATATAAGGAATAATGTGGGGATATGCGATAAGTAAAGTTTATAGTTGTTCTTTTGATTTGAGGATAAAGAAGGGAAAAATACGAGACAAATAGATGATAGATGTTATAACCACGATGTGACTATTTATTTGGGGATAACTAATACCGAGATAAAATCTACTTATCTTCAGACAAAGTTCAGTTATTGTGGGATAAAATCCACTGATATCAAGATAAGCTACACTTATGCGGATAAGGATATGTAAATATGTATATATGTGTGTTTATCGAGCTTTTAACTAATCGGACATGAACAAACCTATGCTTTTTAGGTTCGATTCATTTATTTATGGAGCCTAAATTTGTGTTCAGGTTTTTTTCGTTTATTTTTAAACGAGTCGAACCTGAGCGAGTAGCGAAGTTGAGAATTTTCTGACACCCCTAATTTCAGTAGTACTTATGCAATTGAAGCATTTAGTGAAGAGTAATATGTGAAAGTGCGAAAGTGCTATTGGCAAAGAAAAATGTTGCAGGGATGATATCTTTTGTTATGCTACAACGCTAAAAAATAACTGAAAATGGAGAAATTTAACTGCAAGGATTTGTAGAATTCTAAGCCAAGACGTAGTGTTTACAATAATTGCACAACCATAAAAAAAATCTGAAAATGGAGAAATTTAATTGATGTTACTTGCAGAATTGTCCATCACGCTATGTAAACATAGATGACTAAAGGGAAAGGAACACTGATATGGGATGATATGAGAATTATTAACACGCTTGAGCATTCATAAAGTCAATATTGGCTTGTTGGAGGCATGGCCATCATTTTTTTATGGGTGCAGATTGTCTAATTGAGGGATATAAACGAATCCATTGCATACTACCTACCTTCAACATCGCTACATAACAAAGAAAGTATGGGCAACGACAGTTGATAGGTGACAACAATCTAAAGGTGTAAGCCACATATTTACAATGAAAGGTGTAAGCCACATATTTACATTGAAAGGTCAGTCTATTTGGAATATCAAATTCTTTCGTTTGGAGATTTTGAAGGGTCAAAATTTTGTTGTCTATAGGATGAGTTCATCAATGAAATAGTATATTTTGACCTCATATATTGAAGGAGCAAGGCATACGTACACCTTCTGCTAGCCATTTGTAAACTTGTGCAATCAACGATTGCTTTAAGTAGGAGTTCTTTAGCTGGTTGAAAGTTGGGTAATTATCCTTTTTTTAATAAAAAATGGAATTTCATTCATCAAAAGGTAAAAACTACATGCACTTAAAAAACAAACAACCAGTAGAAGCAAAAAAATAAAGGCGTCGGAAATAAAGGCAACCAGGGGTTTTAGGATTTAGTACAACTGGTGAGTACTACTAAGCGGACAAAATACCGAGGATATTAATGTTTATTTGGGATAAAAGACATAATAATGATGAAGTGCTTAGGGTTAACTTATGTAATGTTGTTTTGAAGAAGAGTTAGTAAATGTTAGGATATGTTTTTCGTGATTAGCGAGGAGGGGACGATTGTTGAGGAGGGGACGATTGTGACGATTGTGTGATAAAGCGAGGAGGGGCAGATTATTTGGCATCCCTGACACTCAGTGTGACAGATGTGGAGAGCAGGTGGAAGATACAGATCACTTATTCTTTAAGTGCCCAACATCTGAGGCAATTTGGAGAGAGGTTGGGCTGTCGTGGTGGTCGCCGGGAGGTGCTACGGATTTTTGGAGGACGGTCAGATCGGCAGGGGGCAACTCCATGGATGATTGCGCTTTACCTTTCGCAGTTCTTTGGGCCATCTGGGCGGGGAGGAATGATCTTATTTTCAAAAATCAGAGATTTTATCCGGAAAATGTAATCGCTCTCTCTAATTCATTGTATCGGTTCTGGACTGATGAATACCCATTCATCACTCTTTATTCTTACATTTTAGCTACAAAAACCTATGCAAATGCATGTAGATATGTGTAGATATGTGTAAATAGGGTCAATTAGCAAAAGCATGCATGTTTGTAAATACTTATAATTAGCATGTTTTTGTGCAAAAATAAAAGAATAAAGATGAAAAAGAAAAAGAGGGAAATATTTAGAATAAATATTGAGCAACCTAACCCAAGGGAGGGCTCAGCATGGGCCTGACCGCATAAAAGCCAAGTAGAGGGAGATAGGGGCTCACACATGTATATATTTGTAAATAAATAAAGTTATATATTTTCCTCACCCAAAAATTTGTTGTAAATATTTGTATATATTTTGTATATATTTAGAAGCTATTAAAAACAAAATAAAAACTTAAAAATCAAAAATCCAAAAAGAACCTTTCACCATGTACATAAGACCATCATCCTCATCTATTTCACCTTGTAAATAAATTTATTTATTTTCAAAACTTTTTGTAAATATTCTATTGTATATATTGTAAATAAAATAAATAAAAAGAAACAAAACAAAAATCAAATAAAAATTACAAAATTAAAATACAAAAATATATTGTATATATACCTATGTATAGCTATATAATGTACATACCTTATCCTTATTTCCAAAAATTAATTAAAAATCACCAAAAAATAGAAAAAAATAAAAGAAAAATATTTCATATTGAAAGTTTTTGCAAAATCGGCCATTTGCTGCCTCATTTTTAAGTGTCAAATCTTGTCCACGTGGCAGCATCCCACTGGTCCACGGGGAATGTTGACCCCGGTCAACTCCCCCGCGGACTCTTTCCTTTTTGAGAAGATGCGCGCCGCCCCGCCTTCGCCATTTTCTCCACGCGCCTCCAGCCTGTCGCCCACGCAAACCCCGCGCCCGGATCCTTCGCCGATCATCCGACATCCTCGCCAGATCCTTCGCCGTGAGATCCACGCATTCCATAGCCGTCACCTCCCAACCCTAATCGGGCCTGCAGCTATATATAGAACCACCTCCGCCGCCTCCGCGCCTCATCTTTGGCTCTTCCCCTTCTTCCCAGTGAACTCCAGAGGCACCGCGAGAGTGACAGCAAGCGATCGCCCCTGTTGCAGCGAGGCGAGGAGGCGAAACCACTGATCCGGCATTCTTCGCCGCCGTTGCTCCGCCACCAGCGTGAGCACCGAGCCTCGGGCCGAGACGACCCTTGAGGCTACGACCAGGAGCACCCCCTGCTCTTCCCCAGTCTCTCCGACCACCCAGGTAACCCTTTAGCCTTTCCATTTAGCGTAATTTTTAATTTCCCCCAATTCGTACCTCCGACGTAATCCGTTGATTCCGGCCATATCGTGTATCTTCTCGATCATTGGAACGCACCGTCACCTTCGCCATTCCCTCACGCACATTCTTCACACCTTCGCCCAACCCAGATCGCACAGGATCTGGGAATCGAGCTCCACCGTCCTCCGCTCGCCGGAGCTCGCTCACCCCGACGCACCGTTCACCCTCACGCCGCTTCTTTGGGTCGAGGCATTTTGCCCTCGACCCGCGAAGCTTCTGGGCTATTTTGCAGGTCAAGAGGAGGCCATCTGAGGCCCCCTCACATCCAGGCCAGGAGCTCATCTCCGTCGATCTCGCCGGAGCCCCTCCAGGGCTCGGCTGGGCCATCGGAGACCACCACCAGCTGCGGGACGACATCGCCGACCTTCTCCGACCTTCAGAGGCAGCTGAGGAGGACCACAGTTCGCGCACGAGGCCGGCGAAGCTCGCCGGCTGAGTGTTCTTCCAGTATCCTCCACCGCCGTCAGATTGACCCCGAGCTCCAGATTCAATCACGATCGTCCATTAGAGGAGCAACTTCAACCGTCGGATCTATTCGAGGGTCGATCTCCACCGTCGATCCAGCGAAGCTCAGCCACTTCGTCCGTCTACCGTTCGATCTGCAACGTGGCAGCACCTGAACCGTCGGATCACAGTCGAGGATCCAGCCTTGGGCGCCACCCCTTTTCAGCCGTCCATCAATCCACGTGGCGTCCATCCATCGGCTCGACTTAATAAAGGGGTAATTTACTTAGGCCCCCTCGTAGTTTGTGTCTTTAATTTCTAGTCCTGTAAATATTTTAAGTCTTTTATTTACGTAGGGTAATTTGCACTTTGGACCTTGTGCTTGTTTTGTTTTGCAATTATGCCCCTATGTATGTGAGCCCACGTGCGTCGTCACGTGTTTAGTTGGGTTATTTGCAGCTATTGTCCTGTAGTTCTGGGTTGTTATTAAATGACAAGAAACTTTCTGGTATTTTCATTTATACCCCTGTGAACACTTTATTTGTGCATGTGCGGATTTTAGTGGGTAAATTGCAATCGTGCCCTTGGACTTTTTGGTACGAGTTACCAAAAGGTCCTAGGAGTTGGTTTTTATTACCAGAAGGTCCCTGAGTGCCCCAGGCACGCGCCACGCGCGTGACTTGCTGGGAAAATAGCACCTGGACCCCCAGACTTTCGGGTATTTGCACTTGAGTCCCTGTGCACAGTGCCCCCTTTTTGATTTTTGAATAAATATCAAACCACCTCCAAATTCGATGAAAATTTGACACATGGCTCCTGCCATGTTGTTGGATTTTTGAGAATTTTTGAGGACATTTTTGATTTTATTTAGTATTTTTAAAAATTCAAAAACCTTCTTTTTCGCTACTGTCTAGGTTTAAAAATCCCAAAAAAATATAAAATCATCCCCAAAAATTCTAAAAAAATTAGCTACTGTTCTTTGTTTGTTGTTTGATTTTCTAGCCAATTTTGGCTATTTTTCATCACTTAAAAACCCTAAAAATCTAAAAACCCTTAAAAACTCATAAAAATTATAATAAATAATCTAAAAATCCAAAAACAATAATTTTGGTGCCCAAATTTTCCTTATTTTCTCTAGAATATCAGAAAAATTACCTCCAGGGCCCTCTGAGATCCTTAGATATTTTATCTTTGGGTTTTGGGCCTTGCTGGACAGTACCCTTTCTTTTGAGCACTGTTTGATTTTTAGAAAATAAAATATACCTTAGAAAATTGTCAAAAATTCACCAAAAACACTTAAAAACTTAAAAAACATAAAAACCATTTTTCTTGAATTTTTGCTTGATTTTTGGTGTGTTAAATAAATTGACAAAGTGTGTTTATATTTACCTTCTTTTATTTTCTTCATATTCTAAAATCCTAAAAAAATATAAAAATTATTAAAAACCATTAAAAATATTTTCTCTGTATTTTATTTCATTTTGACTACTTCGTAGGCCTTTGGCCAATCCGTGCTCCTTGTGTTCGACCCTGGGTGCTATACCAGGTTAATCTCATAGCTAGGACCGCTTGCCTTGATTGATTGATTTTATTTCTATTTCGCGGTTCGATATTTTTCTTGATACACATCCGAGTAACTGAGGTCGCAACGACCGTCTCAGTTACCTGATTGCCTTAGTTGCTCGGGATTTTGTGTCATCATGGACCTCCGGGTAATGTAATCCTTTCTTTATTTTTATAATATATTTTTAAAGCGGTGAATCCCAGCTCGGGATGTCACCCTCATGTTATTCAAAAAAAAATGTTTTTCGTGATTAGAGTTGAAATAATTCGATGTGAAGATATGATAATGCATCATATAAATGTTAGATGTATAGATGTTATGTTTGAATGCGTAGGTATTTAGATGTGAATGTGAATATGGTGATAGCATGTGATTGTGAATTATTTGGCGTGTTAGATGTATAGATTATAGCATGTGATTGTGAATTATTTGATGTGTAGATATGAATGTGATAATGGAATGTGAAGGTGTATGGTGTTATGTTTGATTGTGAATGTGGTGATAGAATAAGAATGTGAATCATTTGGTGTGTTAGATGTATAGATTATAGGATGTGAAGATATATAAGAATTTGATGTTAGAATGTCAAGGTGTATAGATGTTAGGTATGAACGCGTAGGTGTATAGAATTGAATTTAAGGGTAGGTGTAGAGGTGATCAAAAGAATGGATAAGCTAAGTTCATTGTCTAACAAACACCAAAAGTTATGTTGTTATATTTTTTATCACATTAAATTTTAGTTCTCGCATGTGGAATGCATGCGAGTAAATAAGTTAGTTCCGCTGCATCATGACCTGGATGCCGTCCAAAATTTGAAGGGGTTCTTGCATGATGGACGGAGGCATGCGGTGAACACTAAAAAGTAAAGGCATCCTATATCCGGTCTTGGATGGTCTGCAGTGACGGACAAGTCGGATCCGGCAATCGCTGTGTCGATTGCTCTCTCGGCTCTCAGATTTCCACAATCTAGTGCATCAGCAATTAACCCATAATAATGATCAAACAATAAATAAGGTGAGCTAACATTTATTATACCCTACAAAATACTATGTATAGTACTCAAGTGTAGGAGTTGAACCACAAAGGAGTAATGGGGATATCCACAAAAATTGAAAAAGAAATCAACAAATGTTTTTTTGTGTGTTTTATAGGGATTTTTTTATTTTTGTGGGATTTTAATCTTTTGTATTTTTTGGATTTTTAATTTTTATATTTATTTCTTTTAATTTTATAATTTTACATTCTTTTCATTTTTTGATTTTTAGTTTTCTTTTTAATATATGTATGTAATATACATCTATATATAGATAATATATATAATATAATAAGGGTAAAATGGGGCTGCCCCCATGGGGGGAGCTAACTTGGCTCCCCCCGCGCCTTTTCGCCCCCTTTTTTATTTTTTTTCGACATTTCTTCTGTGGATTTTCATCAATATATCCCTATATTTTGTCATTCAAATTTCACGCGAAATAGAAACTCCTATGGCCTCCATCCAGAAGGGTTATTTTCTAGCAATTCTCTTACCGTTAAAAAATGTCTGTCTGGATGGAGGTCGTAGGAGTCTCTCTTTCATACGAAATTTTAAAAGTATAATATAGGGATATAGTGATGAATATTCACGGAAGAAATTTTCAAAAAAAATAGAAAAATCGAACGAAATAGCGCGGGGGGAGCCAAGTTAGCTCCCCCTAGGGGGCAACCCCATCTAACCCACATAATAATTGTATATTATATAAATATAATACATATAATCAGAAAAATTACCTTAAAAAACTGTATTTTTTAATTTTTAAATATTTTTAAATATTTAAGTTATTTTTTTAATAATAATAAATATATAAGTATATACTGCTAGATGTATAGAATATATGCTTGTATATTTATAAATATAGTTATAAATAATAAAAAATTCAAAGTAAAATATTTTTGTATTTTTTAGGTTTTCTCTATCTTTGGAATTTTTCTTATAATTTCTGCTATTTTTTGTGTTTTTAATTGAGTAAAAACCACAAAATAATGACCATTAATACTAGGCCAGATTATTTTGGAATTTTAAAAAAGATAAATACTAAAAATTTTCTAAAATTGTTTTTTGAAATACAATCTATGATATAGGAAGAAATCATAAAAAGAAATGAATATTCTGTGTTTTAAAATATTTTTAATAATTTTTATAAGGTTTCTAGGCGTTTTCAATTGCTATTGTTTTTCTTTTGTATTTTTTAGTGTAATTTATCCTGGAGTAATAGAATACAATAATAAAGATATTTTATTTTTTCTAGATTTTTCAAAACATTTTTATAATTTTTTATATTTTAAAATGTAAAAAGGAGAAATATCCACTATTTTTTATTTTTAAAAATAGGAAAATAATTTTATTTGTCTCACGAAAATAATATGTGATTTAATATGAGGCCAAGCACTTAAGATAATTTTCCTATAATTATTATTATAAAAACTTATAAAATATTTCAAACCTTTAAAAAATTAAATAGGATTATAGTTAGTTGTATTTCCTGATTTTTATATATTTATTATATATATATCATATATCAAATTTATATTGCACATACTATGTCATATATATATTATATCTTAAAAAGAAAAAGAAATAAAAAAATAGAAAATTATAAAAAAAGAAAAAAAAATATAAAATATAAAACACTAAAAATCGAAATAAAAGTAAATATAATTAAAACCCTACAAAAAATTTAAAAAGTACAAAAATATTTGATGTTTATTTTTAGACGATAAATAACCTATCTTCGTAGCTCTCTACGGTTCGACACTCTACACTTATTCACTATAGACATATTTTTTAGAGTTAAAATAAAAATAAATTGTAACTCACACATTTGCATTGATTATTCATACATTGTGGGTTGATTGTTGTCTTGATTGGTTGTTTGTGATCGAGTACCGCGAGAGCGACCTGATGAATCCACGATTCATCACCTTTATTCTTTTATTTTAGCATTATTTCCTTAGTCAAATACCTGTAAATACCCATTAATTTCATAAAATTACAATTTTACATGCATTTGTTAATTATGCATTTTTAACACTTTTTGTAAATAAATAAAATAATAAAGGAGAAAAGAAAAAGAAAAGGAGGTATTTATGCAATAAATACAGACTGACCCAAACCCCGAGAGAAGGTAAAGACTTGACCTGATCGACCAGGAATAAAGTAGGGGGAGATAAGGTTGTCTGTCAGAAAATCCAAAAATAACTTGTACATATTTTTCATTTATATTTGTATAAAACTTACATTAATTTATTTGTACATAATTTGACCTCAAACCACTTACTTTTGTAAATAAAAGTTGTAAATAAAACTGTGTTGTAAATAATAAAAATATTTGTAAAATAAAAAAATGTATATATTGTAAATAATTACACCCAGAAAAAGCCGTAATGCAATAATTGAAACATCAATTCCGGCTCCTTACGAGCTCAAATCGAACCAAACTCACTTCCATAATACTGTAAATTAAATTATCTTTCAAATGGCTGTGGTTTGTATTTTTTGGAGTTACGGTTAAAAAGTCGGTTTTCTGGGGTGTATTGTGCAGTTTACCCATATATTTATTGTATATATTTTATTTTATTTTATTTTATTTTGTATATATTATAAATATTGTTTTCAATAAAAATAAAAATTAAAAAAATAATTAAAAAAAATCTTGTATAAAAAATTGTTTCCTTATTTGCACCTATGTACATTATATTATATGTATATAATATATGTATGCCACTAACTTCCATTTATAAAATCCACCAAAAAAAATTGATTACTTAACATTAATTAATTTATTTTATTTAATTTCGAAATTTGTATTTAAATAATTGATTTGGTGGATTTATGTGACTTAATAAGCTACCATATATGTAGATTTGATTACACACCTTATATGGCCACCATTAAGGTGGCCAATTAATTTACAATTAATTAATTATTTTATTTTATTTATTTATTCCGAATTTTGTAAATAATTATTTAATTTATTTATTTTATTTAATTAATTATTTTAATTCACCCAATAATAACCTTCCTTTTTTGTAGATACTTTCCTTTTTTTATTTTCTTCTCTTTTTAATGGGCTCCTCCTCCCTCATTCAAACTTGATCAATCTTTGGCGGAGAGGAGCCCAGTTTCCGAGAGGTTTCTTGTTGAAGAGGGTCCTAGCCTCCGATCCCGTCGGTGACAGCGGCGTGAGCTTCGTCGAGGCCACAATAGCATTTCCAATCCCGAGGTGAGATCCACTTTTACTTGTTTTTCCTAGGTAATCGTAGAGGTAGATCTTAGCGCAGGAGTAGGAAGTAATTTTTAGATTAAAAATCCCAAGAATTCATCACACTTTAATCCACATTCGACACCGACTTTTCGCCTCATTTTCGTGTCCCGCCATTTCTTTTTCTACCTCACGCAACACACACACCTCCGACCATGCACGGTGGTCGGAGACTCGGATCTGTTCTTTCATCTCGCCAAGATCCTCCCATTCACCGTTCCCATTTTTGTGTATAAATAAAAAATTAAATAAAATTATTTTCATGTTCATCTCACACATGTTTTTGCAGGAAAGAAAAAAAATATAATAATCGTTGTTCTATCTTGAAGGAATAAAGGAAAATAAAAAAAAACATAGTTGTTTTTCTTTTCTCTCTAATAATTTGTTTTGCAGGAATAAAACAATAAAACAAAAAATATATATTTTTTCCTAACATCTATTTTGCAGGATTAAAAAAATACAAAAAACTAAAAAAAAATAAAAAAATACATTTTTGTTACTGACATTTTCTGCAGGACACAAAATAATTAAAAAAAATAAAAAAACACGCACAGGGGCGTCACCCCCGCGCCCCCCTCTTCCAACCCACGCGGCGGCACCACTCCAGCCGTCCGCCGTTGGCCCCGCGCCGCGCGCGGATCTGCACCAGTCCCTCGGCCTCCTCCATCCTCCTGCCTTGCGGTGAAGCCGCACCTCCCGCCGTCGCTCCGACCGTCCGCCAGCGCCAAACGCCATCCACCCCTGTACGCGTCCCCCCGTCTGGCGGCGCGGCACCCTCCTGCTCCAGCCACGCCGGCGTGCGGCGCCCCAGCAGCTCCGCTCCGCGGCTGCCACGCCTCTCCACCTTCCAGCGGGCGGACCCCCGCTCCGTCACCCTCCGCGCCCTTCTCCAGCGGCGCGCGGCTAGCACCGCCCACGCGCCCGCGCGCGGAGCCGCCGCGCCCTCCGCCATCTTCCGTGGGGCTAGCCCGCGATCCATTCTCCTGCCCCCGTGCCTCCTTGGCCTCAGTGGCGGCGACCCTGAGCACTTTCCCTCCTGTGAACAAAAGCAAGAACGAAGGCACCAACCCTAGAAATTGGGTTTTGAATATAATATTGAGAAAATTTCAGTGAAGCCCTTGGAAGATTCAATAATTACGCAAAAGTCCCTGCTTCAAGGAACAATGCATGCCTCGCACATGCTTACTGGGTATTTTCAACATTCTGCCCTTGTATTTATTTCTTTTATATTTTAAAGCAGAAACTTTGAAAAATTGCGTTTCAGCCCCTGTAATCTCAGACTTGAACTTGTTTGATCTTTGTGATGAAATAAATGTTGTTATCATTGCAAAAATTCTGAAAAAAAAATCACATATGCTTCTCCTATAGTATTTGTCATTGTATAAAATTTTCATCTCTTTTTATTGTCATTTGTTATATTTAAAAAATCAAAACATTGTCTTTTTTTTGTCTTTTTCTCTGTCTACATTTTGAAAATTCATAGAAAAATATAAAAATTGCCTAAAAATCCCACAAAAATTCCTGTAGCTGTGTTTTGACTTGTTGTAATTTCTTTCCAATTTTTGTGCTTTTTCTCTATATAAAACTCAAAAAAATTGTAAAATATGAAAAATCTTATAAAAATTGCAGAAAATTGTAAAAAATCGAAAAATAGTGATTTCAGTTTCTATTTGTAGATATTTAATTGTAGTTTCTATTAAAAATAATATCCAAGAGTTTTGAGCATTTAAAGAATTTTAAAATTGAAAAATACTCCTGATTGTGAATAGTCTCTTTATTTTCCACTGTATTATTTTTTATAAAATCACAAAAAACATCTTCTTTTCTTTGATTATTTTGAAAATACCAAAAAGAGTTGTGTGTGTGTTTTTGTACTCTTTTGTTCATATTGCGCTTCTTTTTAAAAATTAAAAAAATATAAAATTCAAAAACCACTAAAAAATTAGCATTTCTGAAAATTGACTACTTAGTTTTTAAATCGTGCTCCTTGTGTTCGACCCTGGTCGCTATACCAGGTAAAAAGAATAGCGAAAGACCGCTTACATTGTTTTCATTGATTTCTATATTTTCCGAGTGGTTTTATCATTTTTCTCGATGACCGAATCATGCGGTTGAGGACAACGACACTTTGATATTATTTTTTACACATCTTAACCGTACGGATTTTCGTGACATCACGACCGATACAACGTTTGCTGGACCCAAATTATCGGGCACCACATGCCTTCCAATCGGGTGTTAGGATCCTCACATCAACCGGTTGAACATATAAATATATATTATATATATAAATAATAAAAATAAAAAATACAAAATAAAGATAAAAATACATAAAACATAGGTATTTATACATATAATTACACTTGTAAAAATTAGAACCTAATAAATAGGTCAATAAAATACATAAAAATCACCCATATTTACATGGAGAGGAAGTTATTGGACAACCCTCCTCTGTCGGTATCCTATTTCGTGGAAGATCAGTCAGGAAGACAAATTTAGGAGAGTAATTAGGTCTTTTTTGTTGCATTTGAAAAGGATAAAGGGTCTTCTCCAAATACGGGTGTCTAAATAGTACAGAAAAAAAACAAAACTCATTTTTTGAGGAAAAAAATTTAAAAATCATTTGATTTTTTCTCTTTTATTTCTCTTTTTATTTCTATTTTGTCTTGTAGCGTTACATGGCCCAATCAGAGCGTGGCCTCGGTAGACTCCCCGGTGAATTGACCCCCTACTCCTCTAGATCTATCAGACCCACTGACTCTTTCATTGCACCCATTTTTCCTTCATACTACATTGGTCGAATAAACTCGACCATTTCATGAAAGTTCTTCCTTGGAGATTGATCTTTGATGCTAGACCAAGAGATTGGTTAAATCTGCCTTGATATGCATGTAAAACCTAAGTCTTCTTAGCTTCCTCATCACTGCTATAAATACAAACTCATGCTTCAATTCGATTTTTTATCCCTCTTTCCGACTTTTGTACCCCTTGAATCGAACCCTGAGGCAGTCCTTCGTGACAAGAAGTAACTCCCATTGAATCACAACGAGGAGAAGCGACATGGGAGGAGATCCAGGGTTCGCTGGAGAAGCTTTAGGAGACACTATGCTCCATTCCTTTTCAGTAAGGTGAGCTCCTTATTCCTATTATTTCCATTTCACATTCTCATTTTTGCATAGTTGTAGCAATAAATTTCTTTGATTAGCTTAATTATTCAAAAATTCCAAAACTTAAAGTTTGTCGGAGCTTGAAGATCTAGCTCTACTCTCCGCATATTCAGACCTTGTTTTGACCCCACTTCGCCTTCATCTCCTTCCCCATCACATTCTTCATAGAACCATCCATCCGTCCCAACCTGATCTGGCATAAATCAGTGAATCAGATCTCGCCCTCGACTGCATGCTGGAGATCTGTTGTCCATTCCCATTTCTTACGCAACTAACTTTGTTTTGGGTCGAGGAAGAAGCCCTCGAGCACATGTCTCTTTATGTGCAGGTGTGGACGTTGACCGCATCCTGGAGTGAGGATTCGATCCATTTTTCGGTGCTCCAGGTCGCCTTGAGTAGATTGATATCCATGCCCCCATTGATGGGACCTGGAACCCTATAAAGCACATAAACAGGTGCAGAAGGCTCCCAACAAGTTTTTCTGCAGAGCATCAACAAACGTGGAGGCCAGAGCAGTAAGAAGTCGCCAATCGAAGTTTGCCAGGAGTTGTGTTCTTCTCGTCATTCCAGAGGTGGTCTCCACCATCCGATTGAAGACAAGCTCCAATTTTTATTGGGGATGTTGGATCGTTTCACGTGTCAACCGTTGGATGAAGCTTCAGATCTGATCAACGCCCTCCATCGCCGAAGGGGTATAAAGAGACGAGAGCATGCCATGTACATAAGTGACTCGCTATCTACCTTCAGATAACGTGCATATTTGAGTATTTCGCAGATGCACCCCTTCGCATTTATTTTTATTATTTAGTTTAAAACTTTTATTTGCAATTCAAACATTTCTGTAATATATACATTAAGGGCCTCAAGCTTTCCTCTATTTGCATTTTAGTCTAATGTACATCACCTCACGTGCTAGTGCGCGCGAGGGAACAGAATTTTGCGTGGGCACCCTTGCGGGTTTGTGTATTTATTTTAGATCTTGAAAATTAGAATATCGGTTGTTTTATTTTTAGTAAATTTGCATATTGAGCCCTATTATTCTGGATATTTGCATTTATACCCCTACTAGT
Organism: Ottelia alismoides; assembly: GCA_037367405.1. Taxonomy (NCBI): domain Eukaryota; kingdom Viridiplantae; phylum Streptophyta; class Magnoliopsida; order Alismatales; family Hydrocharitaceae; genus Ottelia; species Ottelia alismoides. The sequence goes on along the minus strand of JAZKJV010001351.1, from coordinate 1,125,616 downwards.
GTGAATAATGTTTTAAATGCAGAAAAATTGCATGTATGCCCCTTGATTTCTCTAAAGTGTTATTAAATGCTCTGATACTTCTTGAAAATTGCAACTAGGTCCATGTACTGCATATTTAATTTTTTTATTATATTTTAATTATTAAAATCATCATTTTGCATCTATAAATTATACGAAAATTATTTTAAGTTTTTGCAAGTATATATATGCCATATGTTTTCCTAAGTTAATTAAAATTAGTTTCATGTTTATAAAAATAAAAAAAACATTGCATTTTCTCTTGTTTAGCATTTAAAATCCACAAAATTATAAAATGTTTTGAAAAAAAATCCAAAAAATCCTATATTTTTATTTAGCCATATTTGATTTTTTGATCAAGTTTTTTTGAAAAATATTTAGGAAAACTCCTAAAAATTGAAAAACTTAGAAAACTTCCTTACAAGAATTCTAAAACTCATAGAAAAATCACAAAAAATATGTTTTAAATTTTGATTTTTTACCTGTATTTTTTAGTATTAAGGAAAAATTAAATTTGGCCTCAATCTAATTTGATAGATTATTATTAAGCCCATTTTAAATTCCATGAGTTATTATTTTATTTAGTTTTTGTATTTGTTTATTTTAAAAATCCATAAAAAATTCTCAAAAATTATACATAAATTATCTAAAATATAGAAAAACTATGAAATCCCAAAAAATACTTTTGAGTTTTTAAGTTTATTTTTAATATTTGAAAAAAATAAAAATATCTCTTTTAATCCTTTATTTATATATATTATATATATATATTCATCTATTATGTATTAATATATATTGTATTTTATTTTTAAAATAAATAATAAAAAAATTGCATAACTAAAAAACATAAAAAAATGAAAAACCCCATTAAAACATTTAAACATAAAAAACACAAAAAAATATTCTAAGTTGTCTACTCATTTTTTGTTGCTCTATCTCATGTGCCCCTTTGTGGTTCGACCCCTATTGCTTGAGTACTATGCACGCTGTTCGTAGGGTATAATAGATTTTAGCTCACCTACATTTATTTGTTTAATCATTGTTGTGGGTTAATTGTTGAGATTGTGCTCGAGTTGATTGTCGAGAGCTGAGAAAGGCGTCGATATAGCGGTTGTCGGATCCAACTTGTTGGACACTGCATGCCCTACAAAATCGGATGTTAGACACATCGCTCGAGCATTATTTCACCTCTCTCTCATCTTTCTTTTGTCAAAACAACTAATTCAACTCACTTTACCTCTCTCCATACTTTCTTTTGTTAAAAAATAATTCTACTCACTTTTAAACAATTAAAATTATAAGTATAATTTGATATAAAATGATATTGAAGCTCAGTTATCTCATTCATTATTTCTAATTCTCTTTGTAAATGGAATAAGTTCTATTGTTTCCTTTTAAATATGAAAATTTTAAGTAAAAATACTAAAAACCCACCATCAACAATATAATATATACCTTATTGATAGATTAAAAATAACATTTTGCAAGGTTATCAAATTTAAAAATATCATTTGAACTTATTAACTCTATTTAAAAATATCATTTGAAAATATTATTTTTACCTATACATGATAGATATATACATGCCTTCTCCCCTCCCCCCTCCCCCTCCCAATAAAATATCCGATTCCGCCCCTGTATGGGGGACCTCGTAATTTCTTATTTTTTTGGATGAAGGGAACAATGATCTTTTTAAAAAAGAAGGCAATGTAGCTTCGATATCTGCTCAATGCTACATCCACAACCTTCCATATACAGTAAGATTCCTTTTAAACTGATTGAGTTTGAAGAAGAAGAAAAACAAATTATGCTCATCTTAGCAAATATGAATATATTAACATGTTTTAAATGACCAAACTATTTGTATAAATAGACTTTCCTTAAACCGTACGAAATTAGGCTTCACATGATGTGAATGATGTGAATGCTTTCTCGTGCAAATCATGAGTTGCCAGCTAGCTAGTTCCTAAAAAAAACGTGTTAACTAGTGTCATTGTAAATCTGAAGTAAATTTAAACAATAAAAAACGTCAGGTGAAAGGAAATTCTGAACTTGGACTCGTAATAAAACATCTCTAAGGTGCCACCTCTCCTCCATTTTCGTCCCCCTTAAGCTTATGGGTCCTCTAATATATATAACTATTAAATTTCGAAGACTTATCTTTCATAAAGCACAGAGAAAATTGCAAAAAAAGTAAGTCAGTGGCTATATAGTCAAGAATGTAGAGTTACATATGGAAACAAATTGTACTCGGGTAAGTAGCAAATCACAATCACGCAATCCTTTCAAATGATTCCGAATCTATTGGTAGAGTACTCTTTATTTTAAGCATTTTACTGGTAAGAGGAATACTACCATCCTATAACCACTTATAAGTACACATGATACTCCATAGTTTTAGAACACACCAAAGAAGGGAATACAACAATATCTGATATGGCTGGTGGAGTTCTTGCTGCGTTACCTTTCATGTGTGTCATGGCTTTTGCCATGAATGTGCTGCCGAGTAGGGCTCAAAACAACCCGGCCGATTACTTAGCTGCTCATAACGCAGCGCGTGCGGTGGTCGGTGTTGGACCGATGGAGTGGAATAGCACCGTCGCCGATTACGCACAAAACTACGCTAATCAGAGGGCTGGGGATTGCCGGCTGTTGCACTCCCGTGGTCCATACGGAGAAAATATTTTCTGGGGCAGTGGCAAAGAGTGGTCTGCATCCGCAGCTGTAGGGAATTGGGTCTCTGAGAAGAAATGGTATAACTACACCTCTAATACTTGTTCTGCTGGAAAGGCGTGCGGACACTACACGCAGGTATACAAGTAGAGCGTGGATCGTCTGCTGGCCAGCAGACTCTGCTGTAGTGTCCGGAGCCGCTCGATCAAGATCAAGCGGTTCGCATGAATTTGCACCTTTTTGTGAGCCCGACCGTGCGAATTCATGCAAACTGCTCGATCTTGATCGAGCGGCTCCGACACTGCAGCAGAGTCTGCTGTGTAGCAGACAATCCGCTCCCATACACGTACAGTCAGTTCCTTGGGGATTCTATATAGAGAAATTGGATTCTAATTGCAAACACGCAGGTGGTGTGGAGGAAGTCGGTGAGAGTCGGCTGCGCTCGAGTGAAGTGTTTGAGTGGAGCCATCTTCATAACCTGCAACTACAGCCCACCGGGCAACTTCATTGGCCGGCGTCCCTACTGATTGATACAAAAGTCTGTCCTGTAAAAAGAACTGAAAGTGCTGCATCTGCAAATGCATCTTCCTTCATCGCTGGAGAGATGAATTGCTACTTTCATGCAAATAATAAGATATGGTCGATCGTGTTTGAATCTTGTTCTTGATTGTCCGACTTGTAAACCTCTGTCATGTATGTTTTGAATTTCCAGATGGTTGCAATAAAATAAATCAAGTACTTAGCAGTTGATGATGTTGAGAATTTAACAAGGCATGCAGCCCATTCCAAACGGTGCAACTAAAGTTATTAATTCACTATATGATCCGCTGGACAATTCACTCTGAAAATGGAGAAATTTAAATGCAAGAAGTTTGTAGAATTGCAAGCCAATCAGCATATTGAAGTAGAGTTAATTTACATTAGTAGCTCGTCCGAAGAAGTATGATTATGTTGAAGTTACTACAAGATCTTTCATTCATTTTTTCAGCTAGAAGTGAAACCAGATTCATCTAGGGCAACGTCTAGCCAAATATACAAGTAATGGGAAGCCATTTTAATAGACCTGGATCGTGAAAGACAAAAAGGAGCCGAAACTTGATTGGAGGTTTAGGCGGCATGGCATCTCTTCATCAATGTAAAGCTTACAACTGGTTTCGGCTCGGCTTGTTTTTATTTAGTTTTCAAGAACTTTCATTCATACAATGTAAATAAGGCAAGTGGCAAAGGGATTATACATCAAATTCAGAGATAATGACACTACGACAAAATTGACATGCAACCACGAATAATTTAAATAGTTGTTACATAATTCAGATGTTAGAGTTAAATGACAAGCATTATTCGTAGCGAGATAACGTTTCTTGTAGTTCACAATCAATATCATACACTACAAGAAAAATGATTAGTGGCCACGGAATGTAGCTACGGAAACTTGTGGCCACGATAATTCCGTGGCCACTAGTTTCTCGTTGCCACAATCCGTAGCCAAAGTCTTCATATATGAGTTGTGAGCACGATAAATTCTGTGGCCATTTGTAGTGGCAACGGCATATTCGTGGTTAGAGAGCTCTCGCGACGAGACTTGTAGCTACGGCTACTGGCCACGACATGCCGTGGTCAGAACCTAATTCTGTGGCCACAAGCTCTATATTCGTGGCCATAGTTCTGTAGCAACAACTTATTTTCCTTGTAGTGATACTTGCTGCTAATGGTTTATTCAATGACAACTATCCATTGATTTCTCTATTACAACATGTACTTATCTTTGCTAATTAATTTAGTAATTGTTAGAAGAAATGTCAACAGATAATCATTGTTTATGCATTCATTTACAACAGAGCATATATTTATCTCGAATTTACAGAGTTTAAGAGTATTTTGCAATAAGTAATATTCGATGATTTTTATTTAACTACGGAAGATATGACTACAACTATTGACGGCAATAAAAAAGCAAGAAAAAAAAGCTATACCATGTAACAAACTATGCATATGCTATATCATATTCACTAATACTCTATTTTGTGAGATGTTTTTTTATACTAGAAATTAGCGATACATATCATATTCACTGCTATATCATTAGCGATCAGCTATTTATCAATGCTTATATGTTGTTATTTTTCAAATTTTGTATTAATCACTAGTGGCCACACTACTTGCATGCCTTTTAAAAAAGAGCTTACCGAGTATTTATTTGTTCATGAAATAATGTGAGAATCGTGTGATTGCCATTAGAGAGGATTAATTCAGATTATATAATTGCAATATGTCACTAGCACAGAAACATCTTTGGTGGATGTTTTTTAACGTCGGATTAGATGGCTTCTAACGTCGAAATAGGTCTATGCCGATGTTACAAAACGTCCAAACGTTGTGTCGGTCTAGCCTTGTCGAGATAGATCTTTATGACATTTATAAAGAACGTCCACCTAGACCCATTTTGGATGACGTTTAAAAACGTCGGTTAAGAGTTCTATAAGCGGACACTTTTAAAAACATCTACAAAAAATTAGATTTAAGGACGTTAGTAAACATCATCTTATCTTTTGTTAGACATTTTTAAATTACGTCCATATATAATTATGTTTTGTGGTTGTTAATAAACATCTATACAACTATGTTTGAGAGCATATGAACATCATTACGTACACTACAAGAAAAATGAGTTGTGGCCACGGAATATGGCTACGGAAACTTGTGGCCACGATAATTCTGTGGCCACTAGTTTGTCGTAGCTACAATCCGTGGCCAAAGTCCTCATACAAGATTTGTGGCCACGATAAGTTCTGTGGTCACTTGTAGTGGTCACGACATATTCGTGGTTAGAGAACTCTCACGACGAGACTTGTAGCTACGGCTACTGGCCACGACGTGTTGTGGCCAGAACTCAATTCCGTGGCCACAAACCCCATATCCGTGGCCATAATTCTGTAGCTACAACTTATTTTCCTTGTAGTGGTATTTTATATATTTTTATTGTTGACTAATAACCTTAATTACCCGTAATTTTATATGAATTGCACAACCTTGAGTATGAATTTTATTTAAATGACACATATTTTGCATGCCATAAATCATATAAAATTAAAATCAATATACGAATTTTGCTTGTATATAATTAAATATGAAAATAAAAAGCAATATGAGTTGCGTGGGAATAGTGTGGTTTCCATCTGAGAGGATTAATTCTGATTATATATTTCCAATACGTAACAATTTGAGTTTCACGAGCAGAGTGCTCTAAGTCAGAAGTCTCTAATTAGTCTGCCTGAAATTTGTTGTTCTAGAACGTAGAGCAACAAATCGCTAATGGATTTGTTATTTTACCCTATGATATAAGTTAGAGGAATTGAAGGAATGTGTGCGTGTTTGAGCGTGGCTTCTTAGTGCCAGGGAGGAAGAAAATTCATCAATACCAATATTTAATTGAAGGAAAGAGTTGGAGACATCAATTGACATCAATTGGAGATAAGGAGTTCCTCAAGAAAAGGAGGGTTCTACATCCTCGATAACCTGGTAAAGAACTTTAGACAATTGTTTGCTTTCTAGGCAACACCTCTCATAGAATTATTTTGTGAGGTAACCGATGTCATTAAGCTCCTGGACAAAGGTCCAGGCACCCCTCAGCGCCAACCTTTTGATTACCAAATTCCACGTAGCTGATCCCCTAAAACACCTACTGACAGAGAACGTGAGTCGCGACCAAGGCCCTAAGTAATGACAGAGCACATGAGCTGATTACGTGGTTTGCGTGGTAAGTTTGCGTGAACATCCCTACTTCTCTTCATAATTAATATGTCGTATAATAGTTTCTAGCTAATTACCATCATATCCCTATATAGAGTATAAATAAATTATAGTAATAAATTTTAAAAATAAAATATAAAAAATAAAAATAGTATTATATATTGTATTTAGTATTAAATCAATTTTGAAAATTAAAATCATTTTGTTTTTTAAAATAAATAAAAAAATATACATAAAAAATTCTTTCGACTTTAAAAATCCATAAGAATAAAAATAATCTCAAAATAATTCCACAAAAAATGGATTTCGTAGATTTAATACCAATGAAATCATATATAAAAAATAAAAGTACAAAAATAAAAAATATAATCATTCGAGTATACTTAAAACCTTATAAAAATCATATACAATGACAAAACATCCTAAAATACGAATTACATATCAAATGAAAGATTTTGACATATTCTGTAAATAAAAAATATCCAAAAATAATTATAATGTTTTGTTTTTTAAATCCTTAAAAGAGGGGCAATTTAGTAGTAATTAATTGCTTTCAATTAAAATTCAACAAAAAAATCAAAAGAAATACTAAAATATTCCAAAAATATCCATCACATTTGAAAAGATGTCCAACCAGCTCCAACAAATTACAAAGATATCATGGAGCTAAGATTTGATTTTAACTTTTTATTTATATAATTATATTTATACCACTAGAAAAGATTGAATAAATTACTCTTTTATTTCCTTTATTTTTTATTTTTCTAAAATATATATAACATCAAATTTTAAAATTGAATTGCCTTAGATACCACATTTATTATTTGACCACTTATGATTTTTGAGAATTTTATTGGATTGATTTGCTCTGCTTAAAAATTGAAGTACGTTAAATCATGGTGTTTTACATATTTTATTTTTAGATTATTAATATTACTTTTAAATCGCAAAAAAAATATAGTAGCTTAATTCCGTCATAATTTCCATACCCTAATTTCAATTTTCAAAAATATTGCATTTTCATCTTTAAACTTGAAAAGGATAAAAATACATCTGACATCTTATTTTATTCTTCACTAATTGAAAATTTACAAAAAAAGTTTTCTTATTCCTCATTTACACAGTATCAGGGAAAGATGTAATTTACACTTTTGGGACTTAATTTGGTCAAGAAATCAATTTTGCAATACTAACTAACAATGACCCCTCGGTCGAGCTCTATAAAGCTCAAACTTTGCCTCTACTGACAGTTCTTGGAGATACACAAGGTCCATCAGAGTGCTCCATCTTCGCTTTAGATTTCTAATCTCAAGTATGCCTTTAGTTAGTTGTAGTGGTGACTGCCATCTCTGATTGTGTGATACATTCATCGTACCACTTCATTTGAGCAGAGAGGAGCACCACCCCTTATTCCACTTTAGAGCCTCATCATAAACAGGTGAATCATCCATCTTCACTACTGCACCATCATTGATCAAATGTTTGAACAACCGTGACTATAGCAGCAACAACCTTCTCAATACCATACTAGAGCTTTACCATGGTTCGCATACTTTCTCCTCTCCTTTAGTTTCTGAGGAGAAGAGAGGTTTGCATACAAATACTGTACGATCAAGCCAAGACAAGGTCATCACGTTCGCACATCAAAAGACCCTCGTTGATCATCTTGTGCATGTAATCTCCTCCTCTTCTAGATAAGGATTGAGATAGTGTCATCGACCGCTCCCTCATGCTCCATGTGTATCCATATCGACCATATGATCAAGGATAGTAGTAGCGCCTTCACCACCATATTGAGAAGTCGACCACATGAGGTGCCTCATGAGATAAGAAAATTCCAAGATTATAAACCCACCTTTCGAATAATTAAAGTGATGTTCTCCTACATCTGAGCATGTGCCCCTTTCTAGAGAAGTTGCATAAATCCTTGCCGATTATTTCTTATTCCCAAAATGCCTATGCACCTTCTTGTCATAGTGATTTATTTGTAATTACAGTTATACCACTTTTTTTGGACACATATTAACAAATTAATTCTTTATCATTTGTTAAATTAAAAATAACAACTATTAGCTTGATTAATACTCTACATTCGAGTATTAATTGAATTTTTATGAATAGCAGCTGAAATTATAGTATTTTATTCAATTTAACTTGTTTAAATTATAGTACATCACATAGTGCTCTATAAATACTAAAAAGTTAAAAAGTAGGTATTTATTTCTTCTATCATGTGCCCAAAATTTTCTTAAAATTATTTCTCATTGGTCCTAGAAATAATTATTAAATGTTTTAGTAATTTATCTATAAATACTTCTAGCATTAATAGTTTTCTATAATTCAAAGTGCATTGTGTTCCCTATTTAAATATCTATTTGTGAAATTTTTCATTTGTAAAAGAAAACTGATGTCAGCTATTTTTCAGAATTTAGTTACCTCAAAGTACTTTATTTTAATAAAAACAATCATCAAATTTTGATGTATTTATACCTCATGGCAAATAAGTCTATTTACTTACTTTTTGCATACATTTTTGCACAAAAACTCAAAAAATTTCCCATTTTTCATGCATGCATATTAAATCAAAAGTATAAATAAAAAATATTCAAGTAACTTTTAATATCCCGTGTCAAGGAAAATATCAATTTCACCAAAAAAAAACATCGTGTATCTTCTAGATAAATAAGAAGATAAAGGTTGCATCAATATCTGAGATTTGATTCTATATTTTAACTCCACATAAACTCATTCTATATATCCCTAAAAACTTTTATTAGTATTATACATATTCTTCTAGCTCAAACTTATTTTCATCACATTTTTGTGTTGTGTTTTAGCCTCTCAATTGATTTTCCAAAATACCCTTATATATGCATATTCATTGATTTCAAAGTACATATCTCATGCTTCCATTGCACAATGCCATATCATAACTCATTTAATAACTTAAAAAAGTACCTCTATGAACCTTCACAATTGCTTGGTTGCTTAGATTCGTACTTGATCGATATTTTTGCGTCCCTGAGTTTGACCTTCATTTCTTGACAAGTACAATAAAAGCACAAACCACACACTACAACAGAATCATGTTTTGATAACGGAATTTAAGCGACGGATTTCATTGCGACAGATATTTGTCGCTTAAATCCGTCGCGTAAAGCCCACGTGTACAAGACTATAAGAGATCATACCCTTTTTAAAAAGCCTCATTCCCCTTCTTTCCAAAACCCTAATCTCCTTTCCAAACTTTGCCTCCGCCGCTTCCATCTTCTCCCCTTTCTCGCCCCCTTCCTCAAGGTCGAGGTCGATCCCATAGGCGATCCTCTGTCTCTGATGTTCGATGCAATGGTGGTGATCTGTGTCGATTTCCACCGTCATTTGATCGCCTCCATCGAGGAGATCCGCCGCCACTCGTTGTCAGTGCTTCTCCATCGAGGAGATCCACCGCCAGCCGTCGCCAGATCTACAGGTACTGCGACTCCAATTCCCATGTACCCATGAAAAAGGTGGATGGACAAGGAGATAAGGCTACCTCCAGCTCCACCCCGCAGATGAGGCGCTGGTGGAGCAGTACCTGAGGATGAAAGTCTTGTGATGCCCATTACAATCTTTCATCATTCTCGAGATCGAGCTGTGCAGATATGACCCCTGGGACCTCCTTGAGATCGAGCGTTTGAAGCGAGTTCATTGGCTAAGTTTGTGGGCTGGATCGAATCAGTCCAGCGTAATGACCATTTCTAGCAACGGGAAACATCCGAGAATCTGCTCAGCTAGTTTTTTCCACTCTCGAAGGTATAACAACTGAATTCCAATGTAGCATCAAACTTGATATCCCAGATTTTTTTCTCTTAAACAAAGTTCCTCCTTTCAACTTAAATTTGAAAGGATAAATATTCATAATCTATTTATTTAAATGATAGATGTGACGATCATAACAGATAATATCTATTCTGTGATCACGAATTTTACGAGTCTCTTTTTACATATTTTGTAAGCAAATATACTTCCAAAGTTAGTAAAAGAACAATTTACAAAAGTCTTAGTTTCTACTCCAATTTCATCATGGTTCCTGACGCTTAAAATCTATTATTTGAAACCCGTCAATTTGCTTGAATAATTAGGAGGAAATAATAGTTTTGTAAACAACCATATAGATTTGAATTTGGCTTGATGGATCATGGATGCCCCGTTTCAGATGGGAGCTTTCCGAGCAGTGGACTGGACCTATTGTTGCGTAAATGACCATAGGTAGCTGGAATGCAACCTATGACAGTCTATTGGAAATAAATAACCCATTTCCGTAGCGCATTCCTCTTTGGGTATGCTCTATTTTTCTTTTTTGTGCTTCCATGTTGCAAGAAATCTATGAGCAGCCATATGATCAGTACCAGTAGTACACATCATAGTTATTGGTACCTGCTTCGACCTGCATGCTTTGCCTGATAATGTTTTTATTTGGAGATCAATTGAGGAGATGATTGTGGCATTCAACAGAAGTGAGGTGCCCTCTCAAATCTGTTGAATCAATGTTTGAGGGGTCACCCAAATTTCACGGCATCTCAAAGCAGAACTTTTGGACAATAAACCTCATTTTATCCAACGATTCTTTGCTTGGTCGAGATGCTGATCAACATCTACTCCGACAAACATACGTTGTGGAGTCCCAGATGTAGTTGCACTTAGAAGTGCAAAGCACATATAATTTGCTTATATTAAATTGAGAGCCACTTGTTGACCTTGCAGGAAATGGTAGGTTTCATGGTGGATGAGTGGGAGCAAGAAGGATTATATGACTAGCATGTAGATATTTTATTCAGCCTAAGCATTCAAAAGATTGTTGATGATGATACACTATAGAATGGTATATGAGCGCATCTTCCGTGACATCCAACGAGAAAATCTACTTCATTTGATCCAACCTTGCAATATTTAGTTCTCTTTCCAATGCCATAAGCATGCTTATTTTTTGTCTTTGTGCTAATCCTAGCAGAGACATCAGTATGTAGGCTTCGAATGTAGTTCAGTTCTTTTAGAATATGCACATAACTATAAATAGATGTATTTTGTAGCTACAAATGTTAAGTGATGACTAATGAAGTGACTCACTAGATAGTACGACTGCTATTTACAAGCCAAGCTACATGGTTTTGCTAACTACACTGCGAACGGATTTTATGCTATAATTCGCCTTTAGTAAAATCACATCTGTTGAAAAACTGCAAGGAATCTAAATTCTTTCTTAAATCAAAGTTCTTTCTTTATAATAAAAGCAACAACTTAATATAATACTCATGATATGATGGTTGTACAGTGAAGCATTCGCCTGAGATGCAACAAATGCAATGGCAGGAGAGAAGGGTGATCTCAGAGCGACATGCAAATGATTCAAGCCCCATCTCCTTGCAACATTCACCCAGTTGGGCTACACATTCCTCCACTTCATCACTGAAGTTGCATTCGATCATGGCCTCAGTTCTCTCGTATACATTACGTATCAGATAGACTAGACATTCCTCTATTTTTGAATGGACTTTAATAATTTAGATGTCGTTTACTACCTTTATTCTTAGTTTTTGGTAGATTTTGATTCCTTTCCATTCCATTATTCCTATTTCAGTATATTTGTTTAGTTTGTTTACATTTTGCAGATCTTTGATGGTGTAGTTTGAGAGGTTAACGAAGAATATGATCGAGGGTGGCAATGAAGTAGATGATACTCTGGATTTAAAGAATCAACTTATATTCCTTTTGGTAATTTTATTCTCAGGCATGAGTTTTACAAACAGTTTGTTTTTATCATCTTGTTTCTTGAACACTTATATAGAAACAAACATATATTGTAACTAAAAGCATCTTTTATCAAGTAACTGTTATGCACTGCATCTTCATCATAATCAAGCTACCATCTATATCTGACATATCAACGCATGTTTTTTATCTTGCTACCTTGTGTATCTGGATGGTGCACTGAGATTCTCCCTTTACAAGGGAAGGGAAGATGCATATTATTTCTCTCATGATAATCTGGATGGTGCACAACGGGTGTTTTGTGCTATGTAAATAGTAGTAATAATAATAAATCTCATAATAATAATTGTATTCTTTACCTCTCATTATTCTTGTTATATATGTATAATGATCTTAATTTTTTGTCATTGAATGAAATATTTAATGTATTTATTTTGAAAAGGCTTTTTATACTTAAATGTAGGGTGATGGACTTCATAATTGATAGGAGTTCGATGTACTTTATTCTCAATAGACATTATTGTGAAAGTGCTGGTTAAAAGAATTAGTAAGCAAATGGAACATCGGGATATCGTAATACATCAATAAACAACATTCAGATCCAAAATGAACATCTTTCCACTGCTAGTATACAACACCACCATCAAGATTGAGTACTCTCGCAACACAATGACAAAGAATTCAGGTTTCCTAACAAGCATACAACCATCTCTTTCCTAAATAAAAGGGTATAAACTCATGAAAAGATGAGAACCCATAACGTGCGTCCTAGACATGCATATGTGCAAGGCAAAAGGGGTGAATGAAAGGGGACATATAGTTATCTCTCTCTGACTCACTGTTTTTTTAAAGTTTGAACAATTGGCTATTTGGTGATAGATAAGCAGATTATTGGAATATGATTGAGCTATTTTTTTCTGACCGCAACTCAGAGGATATTCTAGAGACAAGTGATTTTGATTGTATTTATTTTTTTAAAATGTCTAGATTTAACGACTAATTGACATTCACCATCTTATATTTGAGCAATTATTGCTCATGTAAATCTAGATTTCTGTTGAAGGTGATGCATAGTAAGTTGGAATTGTGATGATGGAATCATACAATCATCTTCTTATTTATACAATCTTGAAAAGTGCGATGGGTGAGGGACAATGGTAGGCGATACTTGGTTAGAAATAAGAATAAATGAGAATAGAAGTGATGCTTATTACTCTTCTTAGATTAGAATACCTGTAAATCTTGGTTAAGTTAATTTTAAAATAATTCCAAATGATGATTAGAAGGTATAATATACTTTACATAATCTATTATGACCATAGGTAAGGTGATGGAGTACATGAATGGTACATTTAAATAGAATCTTAAGAAGGTGAACTAGATATTAGTATAGGGGCAATATGTCTTAGGAGGTGTGTTGATCTATTATTAGTTAAGCAAAATGACGGGAGATAGTAAGTAAATTATCTGTGGATGATTAGGATTTGTGTTGATCTAACTCCCATGATGTTGATTTGGAAATTGCACCTATATTTTTTTATGTTGAATACATAAATCTACAAAAAATAGACATGATAAAAAGTTCTTACATATTTAAAAAAATACGCAATATAATTTTTTTTACTTATGGGGAAAGGAAAATGGAGGAAATGGATATTTTGTAGATATCCATATTGGCTGAAAGTTGGTTTTTCACCTCTAGCTCTATGATTTTGAACAATATCACCTCCAATGCGATCAGTATTATCACTACCATGATTGTCATTATTTGTGCAGTCCACATTTTCACTTACTCTTGAAGGATCATGAATATTCTGCACAAAGAAAAATGACCAAGTAGCTTTAAAAATTAAAGATATATGAACTTGTTAAAAAAGTTTTTACTTCTCCATATGAATGAGGATATGGAAATCCAACATATTAACCAAGTGTTGCACCAATGTAGTAGCTCTTAATCATTGTCAGCAGTGCCATGTCCCTCAACAAAGATATGGGAGCCCATAGTGGACATAAAGGGGACATTGATGTCAGATTGGGCAGTTCTAGGGGTCTTTTTAAGTGTAGCTAACTTTGCCCTACGTTGGTTTGCAATGTGTTCATGGATCGAAAACCATGTTCGAACAAGGGAAAGTATATTACTCGCTACCATAAATCAAATTTATTGTATTGTTAACAAGTACATTGATGTCAGATTGGGCAGTTCTAGGGGTCTTTTTAAGTGTAGCTAACTTTGCCTTACGTGGGTTTGCAATGTGTTCATGGATCGAAAACCATGTTCGAACAAGGGAAAGTAAATTACTCGCTACCATAAATCAAATTTATTGTATTGTTAACAAGTGCGAGGGGCCTTTTCATTCTATTTGTCATATGCCTGACCAATCTCTGACACTCCTTAGTCCTTACCCTGTCAGAAAAAAATGATGTCATCCAAATTCTCTATTAGATCCTCTGTCCTCGAACAATTTTTGGCGTTTTGTATAGAATGTACATACCTAATAAATTATCCAGTAACTCAATTTGATATGGGCCTCTTGTATCTGAATGTTGACTTAAAAACTCATGCAACTTGGCATTCCGCATCAACTGTTCTGTTCCTTTTGAATGGCAAAAATATGACTTTTTATGGATAGATGTTGCATATGTTTACAGATTTAGATATTCTTATCTAGGAAACATGTAGTACTGTGGCATTTAGGTGCTTTCTTATCTTTGTTGCAGGACAATCATACACGGTTGATGTATTTTGTGCCATCAGATTTTTACATCATGTCGCTATTGTATGAAAATAGAAAGAAATTGGAGGGTGTATTTTGTAGCTAGAAATGTTAATTGATTACTGATGAAGTGATTCACTAGATAATATGATTGCTATTTACAGTCCAAGCTACATGGGTTTTGCTAACTTCACCACCAATGGATTTTAGTAAAATCACATCCATTGAAGTACTGCAAGGATTCTAAATTCTTCCTTAAATTAATGGTCTTTCTTAAAAATATTACCATGATAATATTTAGGGATTCTTTTTTCTTGCAGGGGACTGAGACCTACGCGTTGCCTGCATTTATTGTAGTAGTGGGCAATTCCATCCCTTCTCTAATCTTTGTGGTTGTCTTTCTCGGGTAAAGCTTATTGCATCATATATATGCATATGCATGTCTTTTTTTGTGTACATTGTATCGATTCATGCGTGCTTACGTACATACATGTAAGTTCTGTATGTACATTAATGTCGCTGTCAACGTATAAGATGTAGAATTATGATCCAAATTGGTATCTATGAAAAATACAAGTTATCGTGAGGAGGTAAAGATCACAGGGTGCTTTCTTTCTCTGGCAGCAGTTCTGACAATGAATTTCTTTAGAGGATCTAAGTTGGAAAATTTAGAACTGCATAATTTTCCATCATTGAAATTTAGGACTGCTTCCTTGGTGGTTAAGCCATCTTTCCTCTATCACATACCATGGAAAATGAGGAGGTACCCCAGAAAGACCTCCACAAATCTAATGCAATGTGTTAATATTTTTCATAGTATTAATGGCTTGTTTAAATGCCTTGGAGGTGATTCACCTTGAAGGACGAGTTTAATCACGACGAGTCTTTTTTGCAAGGGACATCTATTTAGTACATGTAATATATCACCTTTACTTAATGCATCTCTTTGCCTTGTTACAATCATTTCATTAACAGTAGCAAGTTCTTTATAAAACATCCATGCAATAGCATCTATGCATACAATTTGATTGTGCATAAGAAAATATAATCATATGTTGGATGGACAACCTCTGTTGTCACCTCAACAAAAAGTAATCTAGTAGCAGCTCGGTTTGTAGCTTGCCCATAAATATTT
The DNA here is from genome assembly GCA_037367405.1 of Ottelia alismoides. Lineage (NCBI taxonomy): Eukaryota > Viridiplantae > Streptophyta > Magnoliopsida > Alismatales > Hydrocharitaceae > Ottelia > Ottelia alismoides. The sequence continues at coordinate 1,109,578 of JAZKJV010001351.1, read as the reverse complement.
TGTTCTATGACTAGATTTTCTTTCTTGACGGAGCTCTATGAGACACGAAGATGCTCATTCTCGTTGGGGGATTCGGGACTTGTCTACGTCCTTTGTCGTTGAGCTTCCTTAAGGCGCTCGTCGCAAACAAATCCATGATTTGTGTCAGGGTTGCACATTGTCATATTTTGGTTACAACTTTTGGATAGTTACTTAGCTTTGGATCTGTTCCTCAATCATTCATGATTTGTGTCAGGTTTGCATATTGTTGAGGACAATGAAACGTTGCGTGTATGTGTGCGTTGCATGATGCTTTTCGCTAGAATGTCTGATAAAGAGGGTGGAGGTGGTGCTTGTATTGAACAATCATAGATCTACGTCATTTTTGTTTTTCTAATTAAAGAATACTTACCCATGCAGCAGCATCCTTAATTTGGTGAAATTCTTTCACTGTGTATTTGGGCTCTAGTTTTGCCTTGTAGTTGGGTTCCGGTGTTTTTTTACTGGATTATCTCCTTCACTTCATAATGGATTTACATGGAAGAAAGTTAAATATCTGTCGCTCTCCTTGCTTTACATATAACTTCAGAATGAATATAGCCAGTCATGGTATTTTTTCAGCATTAGTTTAAATCTCTTCTTTGCTAACCCATGTCTTGTGCTTGAATGACTAGATTGAAGCTCGTAAAGACATTGGTGTGACAGAAGTATAATTAGCTATTGATTACCAAGAAGAGGTATAATAGTCTTACTTTCTAATGGTCTCCAATACCTTCGAGTAGAATGTAGAACTTTAGGAGAAATCGTAATTTTGTTTTGCAGGTGATGCTGAATTTCTTGAAGGAAATCAAGGCAAAGCTAGATATAAAGATCACTGAATTTCTTGAAGGAATTTGAGAATTCCAAAGCTCACATTGCCGATACTCATGTTGGTTTTTGTTTGAGTATATAACAATTTATAAATGTAGAATATTTGATGAACATGCATGACATGTACTAGTTTCCATTGTAACTAGATAGCCTGCTTTTATAATGCACTTCCATAATATCCTATTGTATTCATATTGTTGTTGATATGTACATCTATATACAAGATGGTCTTTAGGCATGTCTCCCTTTCAATTGTTTTTTGATTGGTTTTGCAGCAAGGAGAAGCCAACGTTTCCTTCCAATTACAATAATCGTTAAAAATGTTGTAATTTTGTTATTGTCTTTTTTTAATTAAATTGTTATGTAGAGGTATGATGAATTACGAATGTCAATTCTTTCATCAATAAAAATATGAGAATTGGTTTGCTTGTATGAAGCAATTTCATGTGGCAGATTTTCTGTCACATAATATTATGGTGACGGATTATCTGTCACCAAAGTCTTTGGCCACGACGGTTTTGGTGTCCACTTTACGACGACGGAATAACTGTCATCATACAGAAATCCGTCACCTCACTTCATAATTCCGTCACCATAGGTCCGTCACCTAAAACCTGTTTTGTTGTAGTGACATTTAATTGCATACTATTTTGTAGTTCTGATTTGTTGTTTTCAGCCTAATATACTATAATTGGACATAATTAAGATAGGTTTAAATGTTATAATCACTTTTCCATCTATAATAGTCTTAAGTCATTGTCACAATCGTCTTCTCTATATCTTTCAAAGCATTTACTATGCCATGTTGGATGAAGATCGATTCCATCTACCTTCCACATGCAAAATTGACTCTACAATCTAACTTCTTGATATCGAAATTTGTCATCATCGTGAATGCTAGATTAAATTGAAGATAATCTATTGTAGGAGGTTTCAATGCAAAGTGGAAACTGTCAACTAGAGAGATCTATACTGGACTTTCCACGCAAAGCAGAAAATCACTGATTGCATGGATATCAATTAGTTGACCAACAATCCAAGCATGCAAACAATCAAGCAATCCACTTAGAAGACATAATTTACATGGAATAATCTCACCGACATAGTGGGGAAAAAATCACTGGCAAAGGGAGGATTCACTACGATGAAAATTGGAGTACACGATATATAAACCCTAGAAGGTGGTTTCCTCCCGGAATGATACTCTCACATAACCCATGCCTTACCACAAATTAAATATGTATATAGAGAGTACCCAGTAAACGAGTCCTAACGAGACACCTCGCGCCAAGATCCGTTTACAAAATGTATTCCGATCTTAAACGGGTAGAACCTTCATGGCATAGCTCAGAAAAGATTGTGCCTAACGCTTATGTGTTTGGTTCGAGAGTGATGAGCTGAATTCTTTAATAGGTTTATAGTATTTGTCTTATCGCATGGAATTTTAATGGTGTCATATTTTTATCCAAATTCAGATATCATTTGTTTATTGCAGCTTTAGAAAAGTTCTAGAAGTGTATAAGCTACTATAATTTTTTTTCATATAATTAGATTACACTAAGAAAGTTATGTTTTAACCCTTTATATTACTAAAAGGGGATTTTACCTTTATCGAAATTATATGATGTAATTTCAAAGAAGCGACGAGTAACATTGTAATTTTCAATTTTACACGAGCGTAAATTCACTTGAATAGGTTTGAGTTCTTTTAGAAGGGGCACCAGAATAAGACAAGGGCCCCTAGTAATGAAGTTGGAAATCAAGTAGGGGCATACATTATTGGAATGTGATTCCTAGCATTATTAAAGTAACATTAAGAAATTGCCCATGTTTTTGTCGTTTCATGTACTGTTATACGTTTTTCACTTCTCATCGTGTCTATAGATGAAAGATCTCATAGTCGTAAGTGTCATTTTCTAAGTATATAGTGTAAATACATTCTGCCAAATATAACCAAGATTAGCACTGATGAAAAACAAATAGTATTCTAGACATTTTTAAGACCATGAACTATATGTAACAAAAATGATCAGTTACACACATGACAACATTTTTACTACCTCCTCCGTATTTTCCATCACTCAAAATTGTTAATAGAAGGAATTCGAAATGAGAATCTCTAAATCAAGGGTTGTTAAGATTTCACTTTAGCTAACGACATATACGTGTCGCTGCAAACAAAGTTAAAAACAAAAGTAAGTGGTAGATGGATTTGTTAGATTTGCTTTTGCTTCCCTGTCGGCGAGAGACTATATCCAAAAGCTAATTACTAATATCGCAGTTCTTTTTTAGTCAACTGTAAATTAATCAGATAAAATATAACCAAATTTTAGTCCAAATGTACGTAACTATTTTGTATCGCTACAACAAACTGATCTATAATTACGTTTTTTTTCCCAAAATCGTCAATAAAGCAATCATTGTTAAATATACAATGACGATATTATTCGTTGCAAAATTATTTTTTCTACTTGAAATTAGCGATTTCTCATTATATCATTAGCGATGATCCATATAAAGGCGTGTATTAGTTGTTATTTTTTCAAATTTTAACTAATCAAGCTAAATTTTGAACATACAAATATTTTTTAAACGATCAGTTTTCATTCATCATAAAAGCTGGAGCCAAAAAGATCCCTTACAAGGAGTAGCAACCATTGGGAACAAAGAGTTCAAACAAAAATAAAGGGTGAGGGACCTGGACACGCGTGTCACAAATAACAAAATAACAAGTTCTAGTGGATAGTGAAATGCCGCTCGATCTATCGTGTAAAAGGATAGACAACGTCGTTGTGCGACCAAACGGTATTCATAGAAAAATTTGTGTTTTATTTAGACTCCTAAACTTATTTGTAAGTGTTAAGTACGAGGCTAGAAGTCACGTCGGTAAGGAAGGATGAACATGTATTATAGTTTATGATGCTTACAGTTACCACTCACACCCCATGTTAGTAACACACATTATCAAGAGGAGTCACGTGGAGCCCGTAGGCTTCATCGTCGGGCAGAGAACACATATAATACATCGTGCAACATAAAAAACAAGGGCGTGTAATCGAGGGCACATAGATGCTCGACGCAATAACGGAAAAATTACTAAGACGTCAAAAAGAGCACTAAGCCGAGCACAAAGCACGCGGTGAGCTAAAGTAGCATTAATCTCTCAATCGTGTTATTTAGGTTGTCCAACAAACTATCCAAGTTTACAAGGAGACGTGCTTCTCCTTATAAGATTACCTCTCTTTACTATTATATAAGATCATGATTTTGACTTCTTCTTTGTCATATGATGTAGCAATGTTATTAACTAACTTTTACAACTACATAATGGCCAGTAAGCCGAATCTCAGAGAGACAAACTGTAGAGACTAGTATAGAATAAGTAGAGTAATCTAAGATAATAGGGTTTTTATAGTTTTTAATGGATTTTATAAGGGTTTTAACATTTTTAGTTTGTTTTAAGTTTTATAGTTTTAAGTTGTTTTATATACATGTATACAAAGAAGTATATGTATGAGTTTTATATTTTATATCTGATTTTATCTTTTAGTGTTTTTATATTGTATATTTGTGTTATTGTTTTTAGCAATTTTTAGTTATTTTTTTATATTTTTTGGATTTTAAATGGTTTTTAAAGTTGAAAACAATGTATACAAGTAAAGTTATGAGATATTTTAAATTTTAAAATTGTAAATAATAGGAGATGTTTTGAATTTTATTTTTCTTTTATATAATAGGAAAATACATTTAAAATAAGATATTATGTGTATTTCTAGGATTTTGATGATTAGTTATGATTTTATAAGTATTTATGTAATTTTAGATTTTTAAGGATTTTAATGTTTGATTTTTATATTATTTTTGGTGTAGTGTTTAGAACTAAATAAAATATAGGTAATATAATTTTTATGAAAATTTTGAGTGTATTTGTATTTTCTATGTATTTTATGAATATATATTTTGTATTTAGTTTTTTATTTATGAAAAATATAAAATGGTATTAGTATTCGAAATAGAGTTTATAAAGTATATAATATTACTAATTATTTGGGATTTTTACCTGACATGCCTTATAAACTTTGCCAATTACCTACATGACCTTTGAAACAACCTAATTGCCCCCTCGACCATGTGAACTTGTGAACCCTTATCCTACAGACCATGTGATTAATCACCATCCATTTACCTGTTAAAACTAAGCAGATTTCGTTATGTTCTTTTACATTATACACATTTTATTTATCAAATTTACATTAAGTACCACTCCCCCTCACCCTCATCATCTCTCCCTGCCAAATTTAAAAAATGAGCTGAATTAATTACAGTTTAACATAATATATCGCATATATTGGTTAGCTTATGAGAGTTGCTCTTTCCTGAAACTGCACTAGCAAAGAAAGAAAACTAGGAGCATTGCAAATTGAAACATGTCATAGACTGACCATTATTAGTATTCAAATCCCTTTTTGAGAAAGTCAGACAGCTTGTTGTTGCCGTGATCCTTTTGAGATGCAGAGTGCGGTTCATTTCCATCATTCTCTGACAGATTATCAACTAATAAGTCCTTGGGAAGAAGAGATTGTCCTGCAAGTCTTTTAGGTACTGGCGGTGGTTTATCTGCAGTATGCATTATCCTCCAAGGAATGGAAGCACTGAAGAGGGAACTACATGGTCTAGAATCCTGAGCTCCAACTTCTGCAGCATTTGTCAATATAGGAGCATCAGAAAATAGGAAATCTTGCTCTTTCATATCTCCAACCGAAGGTTCTCTAGAAGGAATGGAAGGTTCAAGTCCTGCTGTGTAATAATTAGGTGATGGCGCTCCGACTTCGACAGAGAAGGTTACGGACTAACATTACCCACTGCATTTATGAAAATTCCCTCCTGTGGAGTCCCATGCTTTATTAAATTCTTTCTAAAAAGATCTCTTCTTCCGAATTCTCTTCTTCATTCAGTACATTACCCGATATTATGCTCTCTGGATAGACAAAGCTTTGATCCACTGGTAACATTACATTGTGTGGGATGGCATCCTATTTCCGATGCTCGCCCACACGAAGTGAATCTAGAGGATTTGCATAAGGCGACACTCAGGGACGAAGTCAGATATTTTTACTTGGGGGGCCAAGTTATTGAGACCACACACACATACACATACACATACATGTAGATACATTATATATATAAAGTTTATCTTTTTTATTATATATCGTTTTAATGTTTTATATTTATTTACAAGAATTTTTTACAAAGATACCCCTATAAACTTACGATTTCACATAAATATCCAAACAAACATTGTATGGACAAAAAGTTCCTTACAAAATTCTTCAAATCACAAAAACTTTTATTAACACAATGTTAAGTAGTACCATTAAATCTAATATTTTAAAAAAGTAAAATTATATCAGACTTAATGTAGGGATACAAAGGGATATATATGTATGTACCCATTCCTTATAATATATTTTGACAGGTGTATATGTATCTGTATTAAAACGAATAGATATATAAATGTCACTTTGGTGTCCACGTACATTTTTGTCTATATTTTTATTTGTTTTTTTAACATATAGCCGTATATTTATTTTAGATTACATATAATAAAACTTTTAACTTTTTCTTTATATTCGGTATAATTCTTATGATATATATATATATATATATAATATATACAGAGAGAGAGGTTAATGGGGCTGCCTCCTTGGGGCAACCAACATGGCTACCCCCACGTCATTTTTGGCATTTTTTTTATTTTTTTCAAAAAAATATCACCATGTATATTCATCCATATATCACTCCTATATGTCATTCGAATTTCGTCAGAAACAGAGACTCCTACGGCCTCCATACAGACAACCATTTTTTAACGGTAATAGGATTTTTTAAATCGACATCATCTCAATGGAGGCCGTAGGAGTCTCCGTTTCTGATGAAATTTGAATGACATATAGGAGGGATATAGAGATGAATATACATGGCGATATTTTTCGAAAAAAATAAAAAAAAACATCGAAATAGGGGGGCGAGGCAGCCATGTTGGCAGCCCCCGGGGGCAGCCCCATTAAATTTATATATATATATATATATTGTATTTGTATCATAATAAGTCATTCAATTCATATATATATATATATATATATATAGAGGAAAGGGATATATATAAGCTAATTCATAAAGTATTTGTGATTGTATTCATATTCAATCCATATTTATTTTATATATATACCCAATTTTCAAGATACAATAATACATTATTCATATTCGTTGATATCTATATTGACATCCATACTCATGTATTAAAATAAATTTGGATATGATGACACTTATATGCTTGTCCATAACTACTCATTTATATCTTTATTTTGGTATCTTTTGCATAATGTTGGTGTATTTTGCATAATGTAATTGCTCTTTAATTGATGATTATTTTAATAATCTGAAAATTTTAATGGGTTTGTTTAGGTTCAAAATGGAAGTTCATAAAAAGATATAAACGTCGGCATGCGTACAACATGTAAATGCTAATAGTTAATTATACATCTTTAATAAAGGGAATGATCCACGATACTAAAATGTGCATATATGGATGTTTTTTTAATCTATCAATATTTCATTCATTGTTAAAATATATAATTATGAGTATTATTTGTTACAAAATTATTTTTATATAAAAATTAGAGACGAATGTCATATCTACTATTATATCATTAACGAATGTCAATATAGTACCGTTTATTCCTCATATTTTCAGAATCTTAACTAATCGTCGATATTAAAATCATGACAGTAAGCGTCACTATATGGACCAATGGTATTGATATAACAATGGATATCACATTCTTTCTAATTCCAAATATAAAAAATCTCTACATATCTATTTTGTTCTTGTACTTATGTATATCATGTAGTTCATGTAAAACATACAAATGTTAATAATAAAATTATCGTATTCATATAATATTATTGATTTTTTATTGAGAAATAAGGATGGAAGAATTATATACAACTTATAAGTGAGGAATGGGGGGGCCATTTTATACAACTTATTAGCATTTGTATTTAACTATTGTATTTAAGTCATGCTTTATTACTATTATATAATACATATAATAAGAATTGTTGAGAGACAGGGGGGGCCAAGCCCCCTCCCGCCCCCCCCCCCCCCCTTGTCTCCGTCACTGGCGACACTTCACCTGTAACATGAAGTAGAGGACAAGCGCAGAGGGGGGCCACTCACCCTCGCCCACCACTGCCTCCTCCACCCATGCTCCCCTCCTCTCCTGTCTCCACCCGCAGCAGGGTCCCCCGCCCCTCCCCCTCCACTGCCTCCTCCACCTTCGCTCCCCTCTCCCACGTCTGCTCGCAGTAAGAGCCTCTAATCCCATGCCCTCCACCGCCTCCGCCTCTCCTTGTTGCTCTGTCGCCGCCCCCTCCATCGCCTCCTCCTCCTCCTCCCCTTGTTTCTCCACCCTTGCTCCCTTTCTCCCATGCCTCGCCTGCGGAGCCCCTAGCCCCTCCCCCTCGGCATCCTCCTCCCTCTCCTGCAAGATTTTTTCAAAAAAAATAATTAAAAACCATATCCTTGATTGGAAGATATGGTTTATCAGTGAAAATAGGAAAAAAATGTGATTTGGTGGAGAGATGTGGTGAAGAGAGAGAAAATAAAGAGAGGAAGAAAGAGAACCCAAATGGAGGAATAAGAAGATGAAGAGGAAGAATGACATAAGGAGGTGCAAGATCCACCATCCAATGCACATGTAGTTATATTAAACTCATGTTATTGACTCAAGTTAAAGCAAAAGTAACGTCCGTGGGATAAGACGGACTAAGTTTATGGGGTTGAGGGAGGAATTAGATTGTTTCCAAGGTCGTAGAGGTAATTGAAAAGGTTTATAGGATCTGAAGGGTAAAAATCTCTAATTATTTTGTGTGTATATTTTTTATTAGAATTTAGTTTTACTCGACAGACCCTATAGACTTTGCCAATTACCTCTACGACCTTTGAAACAATTTAATTCCTCCCTAGACCTCGTAAGCTTGCCAACTCTTACCTCATAAACCCTCTGGTTATTTTGTTTGAAGCCCGTAGGGGTTCTTGGGTAATTTACAAGGTCCATGGGGTAATTACGTTGTGCAAAAGGTCGTAGAGGTAATTTAAAAAGTTTATAGGGTCTGCCGGGTAAAAATCCCTAGAATTTAATATTTTATTTTTGGCTTTCTATTAAATTGCACATAATATTTATTTCTAGAATTTAACATGCATAGAAATTAAGAAAAGCCGGAGGGGCTATGTGCACAAAAATCCAGAAAAAGCAGACGATGCACGTGCTAGAACTGTACGCAGTTATTCACACCAAAAGGGCACGCATGTAATTGTATTGCATTTGCATGTGATATTCACATGAGATAAGCTCAACCTGTACATGTTGATACCTTTTCGCAAATAACAATTGATGCGTGGTGTAATGCATAAAAATTAATTCTACAAAAAAAATGCAAAATATGTATAATAGCTCGTTTCGAAGATATTTTCATCTACTTTCTAATAAAATAAAATAAAAATATTTTCTCACTATTTTGTATTTTTAAAATCAAAAATAAAATTCTACATTCAATAAAAATAATAGTTTTCAACTTTAAAAATCAAATAGAAATTACAAAACATTTTCTCAAAAAATTACATAAAAATTATAGAATACTTAAAACACATTAAAAACTTGGAAAATAAAACCAAATATAAAAATATAAAATCTATACCTATATTTTTACACAGGTATATTAAAACCATAAAAATAGCATAAAATTCAAAAAAATCAAATAAAAGTCCATAAAATTCACCTCAAATAAATAAAATTTAGGAAAACCTTATACCTTAGTTTTCTATCATTTTTCCTTAGTTTTTAACAGTTTGCCTCCTTGAGTTCGACACTCCCATACTAAACACTATACATATCTAATTTAGGAGTATAAATAAAAACAATAACAGTTTCTGTGAAATTTTCCCGACAGACATAGTGACACTATTCTTCCTGTAGAATAGTAGGTTTGAGCAAGGTTCAGGAAAGCGGTATGCGTATGCGTTCGGACTGGTCACCGAATACTGATTAAGCGGTATGCCGGGGCATATGCGGGGTATATGCGGTTCTAAGCGGTTTTCTAATTTTTAATTTAAAAATAAAATATATCTATGAATAACATTACCACTGAAGTTATGTATCTAAGTGGAGTTAAAGTAGATCTAAGAAAAACGATTGATGTTAGATGGGTGTGCATATATACTTTTAATTGCCTCATATTTAATCACAAAAAAAAACATTTACCATAAAAACTTTGCATTATATGATTCGAAATAACAAAACTTCAATACACATACATGCACTACATGAGCAAAACCTCAATCGGCATATCTAAAAAATATTCGACGATACATTGCATATACTAATGAAAATAATACATGAGAAAAATATAAAACATTGCATATACATAATAGTATAATGCAATGCAATTTTATAGAAATGCATGTCATATTCTAACAATTGAATGAAGAGGCAGAGTTACAGAATTAAGGACCAGAATGAGAAGATTGATAAGTTGGAGCTGCTGGAGCAGCATGCGGGGCATATGCGGGATATGCGGGGCATATGCGGGCATATGCGGGCCGCATATGCGGGGAGGGCGCATAATGCACTGATTCAAGTAATCGGTGCGGTCTGCACGCCGTACGGGCATATGCGGCCGCATATGCGGCCCGTGCGGCCGATTTAGTGAACACTGGGTTTGAGTGGTTTCTCAGATGGCACAGTTGCCGAGGAGACAGTGCTAGGGTAGAGTTTAGAACCTTATGTTTTAGGGTTTCCTCTATCTTTTTCGTCATCTCATTTTTTACTTCATGGCTTTTTGTCTCTATTTGTGTTGCAGGTTTTGAGTAGTGCAGGTGAGAGTCGAGAAGCTGATTTTTTTACCTTCTTGTATTTCCCTGGTAAAAAGTTAAAAGGGCATTTACCTATCTTTTTGTTTTGTTAGAAGGGGTCCCTTAAGGGCATCCCGACTTGTACTTGGCCTCCTTTTCTCCGGAGGTCTGTGATGAATACTCATTCATCACTCTTTATTCTTATATTTTAGCTACAAAACCTTTGCAAATGCATGTATATATTTGTAAATACCAATAATTACCAAAAGCATGCATGGTGTAAAAAGTAATAATTAGCATGTTTTTGTGCAAAAATAAAAGAATAAAGATTAAAAAAAAGAGGAAATATATAGAATAAATATTGAGCAACCTAACCCAAGGGAGGGCTCAGCAAGGGCCTAATCGCATAAAAGCCAAAGTAGAGGGAGATAGGGGCTCATGTGTGTAAATATACATGTAAATAAAATAAAAATATTTTCCTCTAAAAAATAGAATCAAATGACTTGTATATATTGTGTATATATTTACTATGAAAATAAAAAAATAGAAAAATCAAAAAGAAAATAAAAAATAGAACACTTGTACATAGTCATCATGTATATAGTCCACACCTCTATATTTATTTAGCCTTATAAATAAATAAAATTAATTTTTATATATTCTACTTTTTATATTGTAAATAAATAAAATAAAAACCATTAAAACAAAAACAAAATAAAAAGCACAAAATTAAAAACCAAAAATAATATTGTAAATATACCATGTACATAGATGTATATATTTATTTATTTCACCTATGTATATAAATAATAAAAATAAAATAAAAATATCTTTTTATTCCTAATTTTATGTTATAAATAAATAAAATATAAAATGGGAATAAAAATGTACAAAAATAACAAATTAAAAATCAAAAAATAAAAATAAAAACCCTATATTGTACAAATACCTATCTATAGCCTTATTATGTAAATACCCTATTTTTATTTTGAAAAATTAATTAAAAATCACCAAAAAATAGAAAAAATTAAAACAAAAATACTTCATGTTTTGACTTTTTAATAAATCGGCCATTTACTATTTTTAATTAATTTTCCAAATCTTTTCCAAATGGCCGTTCCCATTGGTCCACGGGGGTTGTTGACCGCCCGGTCAACTCCCCCCCAGGACCACCTCGCACGGGTATTAGGCAGGCGACCCGACTTCTCCTCATTTTAGCGCCTAAACCCGATCCTCATTCCGCCAAACCCAGGGTCCTAATGGCACTCCTATGGTCCGGGAACCTCGCCCGATCTCCAGCCTAGGGATCCGTGCTCCATCGAGCCGGACCCGAGCCTTTCTTCCCGGACCTGCACCCATATAAATTCCCAGCTCCGCCACCCTATTGCGCATCTTTGGCTCATTTGTTCACCACCCAGTGACCTCCACCGTCTTGGCGAGAGTGACAGCTCGCTCCAGAGGGTGTTGCAGCGAGGAGGGAGCAAGGAGACATCGATCCGGCGAGCTTCCGCCGTCGAGCGCCGCCAGGAGGTAGCGCCAGAGCCTCGGGCCACGACGTCCCGTGAGGTAAGGACCCAGAGCTGCCTAAGCTCATTCCCAGTCGATTCCCTCATCCAGGTAGCCGTAGTTCTTCTTCCTTTTCTTTAATTTTTGATTTCCCCCAATTATCGCCGTCGCCGTCCATCATCGATTCCGGCCACCCCCACCTTCCATTCGATCATCGGAATCCCCCATCATGCTCTCCCTTCTCCCGCACACCTTCTCCGCACCTCCGTTCAACCCAGCTTGCACAGGAGCTGGGGTTCGAACCCCTTCGCCGTCGCATCGCCGGGGTTTGCCCGCACCACCGCACCGTTCACCTTCACAGCCGCTTACGGGGTCGAGGCAGTTTGCCCTCGACCCAGGAGCTTTTCGGTGTCATTTTGCAGGTCCCAGGAAGTCTATCTGAGGTCTTCCCATTCGAGCACCGGAGCTCCTCCTCCGCTGGGGTCGACCGAGCTCTCCGGAGCTCCGTTGATTCATCGGAGAGGTCCCACAGACGCGGGAGGCTAAGGCGAAGCTTTCTCGATCATCAGAAGCCCCCGTGGAGGCTCGGAGCGTGCGTACTGGACCGGCAAAGTTCGCCGGCCACTTGTTTTTCGAGGACCTCCAGCAGCCGTCCGATGCACCCCCCGCTCCAGTTCGTATCACAGCCGTCCGTCTGAGGAGCCACCAGCAGCGTCAGATCTTTGGAGGAGTGCTCTGGACCGTCCGATGGCCGAGGTTTAGCCACAACGCTTCCCCTCCGTTCGATCTCCCACGTGGTGAGGCCCTGTCCGTCCGATCAGCCCGAGGAGTCTAGCGTTGGAGTGCCACCCGTTCTCGACCGCTCGATCCACCACGTGGCACGCATCCGGCCCTCGGATTTAATAAAGGGTAATTTATCCCTTAGGCCCTTATCTTTAGTGTAGTTTCGTTTTAGTCCTGTAAATATTTTTAGGATTTTATTTACGTTGGTACATTTGCACTTTAGACCCTGTCCGTTTCTATATTTGCACATATGCCCCTGTTTGTAGTGTAGCACGTGCATCGACACGTACTTTGTTGGGTATTTTGCATGTCTACCTCTGTAGTTCTGCAATGTTATGGAATGAATGAAATATTTTAATTAATTGCAGATATGCCCCAGTGAGTGCTTTTTATGCGCATGTGCGTTATATTCGTGGGTAAATTACATTAAGTTTCCTAGGCTTTTAATACTTGTTATTATTTAGTCCAGCAACTTTATTTCTTTGCATATAGGTCCCTGTGTGCCCCAGACACACGCCGCGTGCGTGATTTCTTGGGAATTTTGCACCGGACCCCCCCAGAGCTCTGGATATTTACGTACAGGTCCCTGTGCACTGTACCTAGGTTTTATTTTTGAATAAAATATCAAATTTACTCCAAATTCAATGAAAATTGGACACATGGCTTCTGCCATGTTGTAAAATTTTCTAGAATTTTTAGGGACATTTTTGCTTTTATTTGATTTTTTTTAAAAAATCAAAAACACCCCTTTTCCTTACTGTTTGATTTAAAAATTCACAAAAAATATTAAAACTCACCTAAAAATTATAAAAAAATAGCTACTGTTTAGTTAACCTTGCTTGATTTTCTGACCAAGTTTGGTCATTTTTCATTACATAAAACTCATAAAAATTGAAAAACACCTACAAACTCATAAAAATTCTAATAATTAATCTAAAAACCCAAAAATAATAATTAAGGTGCCTAAATTTTACTTGTTTCTTTCTATTTACAGGAAAATACCTCCAGGCTTATTGGGGACTTTTAGATATTTTATCTAAGTCCCTCAAGCTCGGCTGGACAGTACCTTCATTTTCTTGCATTGTTTTATTTTTAGAAAATTAAATACAAATCAGAAAAATACAAAAATTATAAAATACACAAAAAACATTTTTATTTGAATTTTTGATTGATTTTTGATGCATTAAATAATTGTTTGAAATTGGTTGTTTCCCTTGTTTCTTTATTTTCTTAATTAATTAAAAATCCAAAAAAATTAAAAACAAATAAAAATCCACCAAAAACACTTGTCTTTTATTCTTAATTCATTTTTGACTACTTCGTAGGCCGCAAGGCCATTACATGCTCCCTGAGTCCGACCCTGATCGCTATACCAGGCTAATCCAATAGCCAGGACCGCTATCGTGTTTCATTTGATTTTTCTCTGATTTTGGTGGTCTGATCTTCATTTTCTTGATTGACCGAGGGACTCTAAGCGATTGAGGTCGCAACGACCTTAGTTCTATTTCTTCATCCTTAGTTGCTCGGGTATTTCGTGTCATCAGAATGACACCGTTGCTAGGGAGCACGGCTTAGTAGTTTTTATTTTTACTTTATTTTCTTTTTCGCGGTTTTCCGCGGCTCTTTCTGAGTCCACGACTTTTCATGACTTTTTGTTTTGTTTTTATTTTTATTTTCTTTTCTTTTATTTTCTTTTCTTTTTTTCTATTTGATTTTGGTTGTTTATTTCCTTTATCATTTCTGCACATATACCCTTGTTCACATTTTCTGTATCTATTTGATTATTTTATTTGGTTTGACACTTTGTTTCTTTCTTGTGAGGGCCCGAGGACCGAGGCGGCAGCTTTTGAGAAGCCGGCGCAACTGCGGGACTTGGAGGCATCTCCCTTCTGTACGGAGCCGCAGGAGAGAGCGAGAGAGGAGCTGAGAGAGAGAAAGAGTAGTTAGGTTTCTTTCAGCATTTTATTTGATTATTTGTAATAATACAAGAACACTCAGATACTTTGGACTTGGTTTGTGTAGCGGGTCTGTTTCGCCGAGCACCGGTGTGCTCGGGGGACCCTTAGGATTTTTCGCGGCTTTTTCGTGGCTTTTGTTTTCTTCGCTGCCTTTTACGGTTTTGCGCGGTTTTTCTCGAGCCCCTAGATCTAGGATTTTCTGCTTGACTGTGCCGTAATTAGTAGGATCCCCATACTTAATTGCTTGCCTGTTCCTATAGAGCGTTAATTGGACCTACTAATAAATCATTATTAAAAATAACTGACTCACTCCCTTCGTAGCCTACGTGCCGTAGCCTGCCCTGCCAAGCGCTGCTCCTGAACCCGATGTGTCGGTAGGAGGAGGGGTAGACCGAGACCGGACCTTTGGCTTGAAGGATCGGTGACCAGTTAGACGGTTTTTCGAGTAGAATTGCCTGTTTAGGACTCGGTTTTCACCGCTGCACCATATAGGTAGTTTCTTTCTATCTTTACATTTCTGCGCGGATCACTTTGCATGTAGAGTGCTGGAGACAGGTACGCCTTTCTATCTTTGCATGCATCATTGATTTCTTCGCGCATTGGCTTTTTCGTCTTCTCCCCCTGTTCTTGACTTAATAATCAGGAGAACTGAAAAATTCGTTAGGCCTTTTGTTTTTTTATCAAAAAAGATTAAAAAGGAAAACCATAAAACTGGGACTGTTTAAGCTATTGACCCTAAAAGACACCTGATCTAAAAATTTATCTTGGGGAGAGCAACCCCCTCATTGGTTGGTTTGATTGTGCGAGAGAGTGACCCGTTCACTAGGTAGAGCCCTCTGGTGCTATTCCCGACTGATTACCGACTCTTTCGTGCGGGACAGTCAGTTGGGGTAGCATCGGGTATCCCAGCAGGTCACGTAATCGCTCTGATATTCTGTTTGTTCACCAAAATAAAATTGGACGAGATAATTTGACCGAACTTTCACGATCTTCAGCTCGCGTCACTTGGTGAACTGAGGGGTTTGTTTGTCATCATAGTTTCTCCAGATCCCATCTGCCTTACTCGCTACATCACGATGATGGGTAGACGATCTCTTAGGCAGCCTCTGGCTGCACCGCTTTCGGGCACATCTACCCGTTCATCTAGGTTGGCCCGCGAGAGACGAGACCCGCTCTCCGAGCCCGAGTATGATTCCGCCCTGTTCCCCCTCGACCCCCTTTCTTTCGGTTCCGAGAGAGATGAGCCAGAGGAGAGATTGGCAGATTTATCAGCACCTGAGTTTGGCTCATTTGATTTTGCAGACGCCATGGCCGACAGTTCCGAGGATCGCTCCCGAGGTCCACAGCTTGAGCACTTTGTGTTGGACCAGGGAGCGATCAACTCCACCCTGATCGCCTCCCTCGAGACAGTTCAGCAGCAGTTGAGGGATCAGGGAGCATTTATGCTCGATATGAGGAGGGAGATGGAGCAGATGAGAGCAGAGAGAGAGAGAGAGAGAGAGAGAGAGAGAAGAGGAGAGACGGGTCGAGGATCCCAGATGATGCAGCCGCAGCAGCCGCAGCCGCAGCGGCAGCCGTCGCGGCAGGCGGAGGAGAGCCACCGAGACCGATGCAGGAGTTGCACAACCCCGGATCGACGCTGATGCACCATTGGGTCGTACTTCCAGCTATCGTGGGGGACTTCAAGTTCCCCCCGAACACCTTGCAGTTACTCCCCCGCTTCCACGGGCTCGCCACCGAGGATCCCCATCTCCACCTCCATGAGTTCCTCATGATCTGCAGTACTGTCCACGATCGTCAGGTGGACCAGGATACGATTCGGATGATTGCCTTCCCCTTTTCCTTGGCAGACAGAGCAGCCACCTGGCTGAAGCACTTGGGGAAGTTCGTCTACACTTGCGAGCAGCTCCGCACCGAGTACTTACACAAGTACTATCCACTCGGGCGGACCAATGAAGCGAGAACCCTCATCAGCAACTTCTCCATGCTCCCCAACGAGCAGTTCCATGAGGCATGGGAGAGGTTCCGAGAGCTGACTGATCGATGCCCGCACCACAACATTTCCAAGCCCAACCTCATGCAGATCTTCTTTAGCGGACTGACACCAAAGCTCCAGGGCTTGGTGAACGCTTCTTGTGGCGGGTCATATTTCACCAAGGATCACGATCAGGTCTGGGCCATCTACGAGGAGATTGCCGAGAACTACATGGTGATGTCTCAGACCAGCTTGTATACTCAGGGCAGACCCCAGCAGCCAGGACCCGTGCAGTACCATAGGATAGCACGGGTCGACGCCGGTCCATCCAGTTCGACCGCAGTAGCAGCAGCACAGGCAGAGTCATCCGCCGCGGACATGGGCATCATTAGCGAGAAGTTGGATCGGATGGAGCTGATAGAGAAGAAGTAGTGCCAGGGCATCACTCAGATGGAGCAGATGACACAGACTCTGAGCGACATGAAGACCTAGCTCATGTGTCTCCAGGAGGCACAAACGGCTTCCCAGCCCCGTCTTCAGTCGCGAGGCGATCACGGCAGCAGCAACAGCTCGTCCCAGCGCTCCAGCTCCCACCAGCAGCCTAGACAGGTTCACCTTGTACAGGCGGAGCCGTACCAGTAGCCGCAGCCCACCTACCAGTCACCACCATCTCCAGACTTGCAGATGGTGGTATACCAGCCTGATCAGCCTCTGGCAGTACTCCCGCCAGCCCAGTACGATGCAGAGCCGTTGATGGATGTCAACGGGATTTGGTATGACCGCCCTCAGCCTGGAATCCGACGAGACCATCCCGGATTCAGGTGGGGGAACGGAGGTACCCAGCCCCAGCAGCAGCCATCTGGTCAGGGAGGCCAGTACAGTCAGCAGAGAGAGTACCAGCCGCAGCAGCAGCCCCCAGTGTACCCACCACCACAACATCAACAGTCATCCTACGTTCCTCGTCCCTATCAGCAGCATGGACAGTCTTGGAGGCGAGAGCAGCCTCACCAGCAGCAGCATCCACCACACCCATACCCCTCTCAGCAGCAGCAACACCAGTTCCAGCAGCCTCATTATCAGAGAGGCTACCCGTCGGGCTCCCATGAGAGCCCCGCTTTAGATGACATAGCCCGCCTCCTCACGGACCAGCAGGCTACCTTCAGACGGGAGATGGACGAGTTCCGCCATGAGATGCGGGACATAGTGAGAGGGAAGGCCGCCATCCCTGCCCAGATCGAGCCGAACCCCAACAGCCTGAAGCGGAAGTCTGAGCAGGTAGCTTACACTGAGCATGCCACTCCTAGTGATCTACTTGATGATATGTCTGCAGACCTTTTTGATGCTGATTTTATTACACTTAGGAGCGGTAGGACACCAGCCGGCGGCGGCACCTCATCTGAGCGCCATATAAGGAGGAGGAGGAGAGCGGTACTGAGGCCGTCCATGATGATGACGGTAGTACTGATGCCACCAAGGATGCTGACTCCACAGGCGGTGCTGAGGCCATCATTTCACCAGTTCGAGGAGGTGGTACTGAGGCCACCCGGGATGCCGA
The DNA here is from genome assembly GCA_037367405.1 of Ottelia alismoides. Lineage (NCBI taxonomy): Eukaryota > Viridiplantae > Streptophyta > Magnoliopsida > Alismatales > Hydrocharitaceae > Ottelia > Ottelia alismoides. Next base: position 1,091,039 of record JAZKJV010001351.1, on the reverse strand, counting down.
GCCAGAGCGCGGTACTGAGGCAGCGAGACGTTCAGATGATCCAGCCCATGGTGGTACTGAGGCCACCAGAGTTCATATAGAGAGATCTGTTGTTTTTCCTTCATTTGATGTATCTCGGAACCATGTTGTGAATAAAGGAAAAGGTTTGGTTTTTTCTGGTCCCACTGTGGTGCTTGATGTATGTGCGGATCCAGCCGTCGAGCCGTCTAGACCTTTTCCTAGTCCTTCATCTGAGAAGGACCCAGTGATCCCCTTCCCTAGAGCCCTTCAGATGGGGAAGGGGAAGAAAACAGAAAATCCCAAAAAGAGAGATCAGGAAGAGTTCAGCCAGCAGATGATAGACCGTTTCCATATCCAGCTGACTCTTCAGGAGGCTTTGCAGCACATTCCCCTTCTTCAACGTTCATTGAGAGACAGGACTACCGTCAGGAGGAAGAGGAGGAACCACCATTCAGAGATCCATGTGCTGACGAAAGCCATGTGTTTCGCGATCCAGAACCGTCTACCGGCCAAGAGGCCAGATTCAGGAGCCCCTTATGTCAGATGTTATATTAGAGAGCAGAGGTTCGACCGGACTTTATTAGATAGCGGATCGTCTATCAACCTCCTTCCGGCAGCCCTTCTCGACCGCTTCGAGTTGGGCACTCTTAGACAGAACAAGACAGTCCTTCAGTTTGCTGATCGATCTGTCAAGAGGCTGAAGGGGTTGTTGTGAGACGTTGTCGTCACTATTCAGGGCCTGCAATTCCCCGTGGACTTCGTAGTGTTGGACATGGATATCCCTGATTCAGTGACCGATACCCCCATCATTCTCGGTCGTCTGTTCTTGGCCACAACCAAGGCGGTGACTGATCATGATAGCGGGAAGGTATACCTTCGCGTCGAGGGCGAGAGTGTACAAATAGAGACGGTCGAGGACAACCGAGCCAGAGAGAGATCATGCTCAGAGACGACTTCAGATACAGAGCAGCTGATAGAGACCGGGCTAGACATCCACCAGGACTGTGACTTTGTGATCACAGACGATGAGGCAGTATGGGCAGACCCAGCAGCACAGGCCATCCTCTCATTTTCAGACACCGCTGAGGCAGAGATGACAGTAGAGGAGAGCTTGGAGAGCACATTCCTGGTTCAGGATACTTCAGTGGCAGCAAAGCAGGTTCTTGACCGCGACACGGATTTTTGTGATGATGGTGGTGCTGATGCCACCTTATTTGATGCAGATCCCTCGGATTCAGAGTCTGATTGGGCAGATTGCGAGGATTACATGCCAGACCTGAGTCCCACAGAGCCTACAGCTGAGGAGGAGGTAGATGCCGAGCAGATTAGAGACAGTTTAGTTGAGCAGCCTTCTTCAGATCCAGTTTGCGAGAGTACGTTCTCATTCTCCCAGACAGATTTGGCAGCATACACGACGCTTCTTTCGAAGCCAGATTTGCCAGCACCCAGCTGTCCAGAGCTGAAGCCGCTCCCTACTTCGCTGAAGTATCGATTCCTTGCGGGTGAGCCTGAGATGTACCCAGTCATTATCTCCGCCGATCTGACTGGAGAGCAAGAATCCCGTTTGATAGGGGTTCTTGAAAAGAACCGCAAGGAAATCGGATGGAGCGTAGCAGATCTCCAAGGGATTAGTCCGGCCCTGTGCTCCCACCATATCTATCTCGAGGATGAGGCAAAGCCGTCGCGTGAGTTCCAGCGGCGGCTGAACCCCAATTTGAGAGAGGTTGTCATGAAGGAAATCTCAAAATGGTGGAGCACAGATTTTATTTATCCCATTTCCGACTCCAAGTGGGTCAGCTCCTTGCATGTGGTGCCCAAGAAGACGGGCATCACGACTGTGATCAGTGAGTCGGGAGAGGAGATTGCTACACAAGTACCCACTTCTTGGCGGGTCTGCGTTGACTACAGGAGACTCAACCAGGCCACCAAGAAGGATCATTTCCCCCTGCCTTTTATTGACCAGATCATTGAGAGACTGGCAGGGAAGAGCCATTATTGTTTTCTGGATGGGTACTCGGGCTACAACCAGGTGGCCATCGCTCCTGAGGACCAGGAGAAGACCACCTTTACCTGTCCCTTCGGCACATACGCCTTCCGACGCATGCCATTTGGGCTATGCAATGCCCCTGCGACATTTCAGAGATGCATGCTGTCGATCTTTTCGGACATGGTAGGGGAGTGTTTGGAGGTCTTCATGGACGATTTCTCGGTTTACGGTGACAGATTCGACTCCTGTCTTGACTGCCTAGACCGAGTACTCCAGCGATGTATTGAGGTCCATTTGGTGTTGTCTTGGGAGAAGAGTCACTTCATGGTGACTCAAGGGACGGTGCTTGGCCACATCATCTCCAACAGGGGCATGGAGGTTGACCGTCCAAGGTAGATGTCATTAGAAAACTCGCACCACCGTCCAATCTGAGGCAGTTACGGTCATTCTTGGGGCACGTCGGTTTCTACCGACCATTCATACATGATTTCAGCAGGCTTGCCCGGCCGTTGACTGACCTACTGACGAAAGACACCGAGTTCCTTGTCGATGACAAGTGTCTTTCGTCCTTTGATACTCTCAAGCAGTGTGTTATTGAGGCTCCTGTTCTCCAGCCGCCTGATTGGTCTCTCCCATTCGAGATCATGACGGATGCCTCCGATTTTGCCGTAGGGGCCGTGCTGGGACAGAGGAGGGATGGAGTCCCCTTTGCTATTCACTACGCTAGCCGCACATTGGATTCCGCACAGTGGAATTATACAGTCACAGAGAAGGAGATGCTAGCCGTAGTGTTCGCCCTAGATAAGTTCAGATCTTACATCATTGGATCTAGAGTGACCCTGTATACTGATCACACCGCCATCCGATACCTCATGGCAAAGAAGGATGCCAAGGCCAGACTGACTAGATGGATCCTTCTACTCCAGGAGTTTGACATTGAGATCAAGGATAAGCCTGGAGTCAAGAATGTGGTGGTGGACCATCTCTCCCGTTTAGAGCAGCCTGAGGAGTCTGAGCATATTGATCCCATTTGTGAGACCTTCCCAGATGACGCGATCCTTGCTATCGCCTCACTCTCGTGGTATGCCGATATTGTGAACTTTCTCGTTGCTGGGAAAGTCCCACAAGATTGGACCAGGCAGAGGCTTGAGACCTTCCTTGCGAAGGCCAAGTCCTACCACTGGGAGGATCCCATCCTTTACCACGAAGGAGGGGATAGCGTCTGGCGTAGGTGCATTCCTCAGGAGGAGCACCATAGCATCCTCACATACTGCCACAAGCTTGAGGCAGAAGGACATCATTCTAGGAGGAGAACGGCACAGAAAGTGCTCCAATCCAGCTTGTGGTGGCCTACCCTCTTCAAGGACTCTGATGAGTTCGTGAAGAGGTGTACTGACTGTCAGAGGATGGGCACTTGTGGACAACGTGATATGATGCCGATGCAGCCCATTCACTTCTGTGAGGTTTTTGACGCATGGGGCATCGATTTCATGGGTCCATTCCCTAAGAGTCAGGGATTTGAGTACATTCTGTTGGCCGTAGACTATGTTAGTCGTTGGGTTGAGGCTATCCCCGCCCGAGCCGCTGATGCGAGGACAATTTGTAGATTTTTGAGGAAGCACATCATCACGCGGTTCGGGGTACCTCGAGTATTGATTTCAGATGGGGGGTCTCATTTCATCAACGATCAGGTGAAGGCCCTTTCTAGCGAGTTTGGCATAGACCATCGTGTTGCTACACCTTACCATCCACAGACGAATGGTCTAGCTGAGGTGTCGAATAAGGAGATCAAGACTATATTGCAGAAAGTCGTCCACCTTGACCGAAAGGATTGGTCACAGCTTTTGGACTCGGTCTTGTGGGCATATAGGACGTCTTTCAAGACACCATTGGGCACATCTCCCTTTCGCCTCGTATATGGCAAGTCGTGCCATTTGCTTGTTGAGCTGAGACACATGTCACTTTGGGTAGTCACTGAGATACTTATGGATCCAGATGGTGTAGGAGACCAGAGGAGGGCGGAGTTAGCAGCCCTGGAGGAGTTGAGAGATACCGACTTCTCAAACAACCTACATTATAAGGAGAGAGAGTGAAGGAGTGGCATGATTCTCACATCAGCCACAAGCATTTTGAGCCTGGATAGAGAGTATGGCTTTTTGATGCGAGGCTTCGCTTATTTCCAGGGAATCTACATAGCAAGTGGAAGGGACCTTATCTGGTGAGAAAGGTACACGACAACGGTAGCATTGATATATCCGAGTTGTCTTCTGAGAGTACCTTTCGAGTGAACGGCTAGCGGCTCAAGCCATTTCTAGATCATGAGCCGCGGGTCGTTGATGTTGCCCCGATTCATTTTGCATGAGATGTGGTCTTTTGACTCACATCTATTGCATCTCACGCCTGATTTTCAGTGATCTTCCGACTTGTATAGATCCAAATGTCTATATCATCACATTCTTTAGTCCCACATCCCTTTATTCATCCTTTGATTATGCTATACTTAGGGTGTATTTTACCCTAAGTATAGAGGGGATGTAGGACCTTTGGGTATTTCTTTTGTTTCTCTCTACCCCTGATTTTGCTGCCTATACTTAGGGATATTTTACCCTAAGTATAGGGGGGGGGGTAGACCCTGTACATTCTCCACTCGATTTTCCCTTTGTGTACAACCTGCTATACTTAGGATTACTTGATCCTAAGTATAGGGGGAAAAGCCGAGAGTCTCTTGATATTCTATCTATTCATTCGTCTTTGTATATAGTCTTCCTTTTCACTTCCCTATACCTAGCACGAGTTATGTCTTCTTCATCGCTCTTGACTCTGAGGACATCGTTCGAGCTAAGTATAGGGGTGTGTGTATATATTTCATATATACTTTAGCCATAACTCGTACTTTGTGTGAGTGTGTAAATAAATAAAATGGCTAAAAACCATAAAAATCACAAAAATTAAAATTTTTTCATGTACATAAACATTCTTTTATTTGCACATAAATAGCTAGTGTATAAATTATTTTTGTAAAAATGTTTTCAAAAATCTTTTGTGTAAAGCTTGTGTAAATATTTTCTTATAAAAATTATGTATATAGTACAAAATTTTTCCAAAATGTTTTGAAAATCAAAAGTTTGCAAAAATCTTGTGTAGATGTGTATAAATACTTTTGCAAAACTTGCACTTCATGCATCATCCATTCATGATTTCAAAACATTTTTCAAAAATTTTGCATGTTTGTAAAAATTTGTATAAATAGCATCTTTTGTACATGTGTATATAGTTTTTCTGGATAATAGTTGACATTTAAACTAGCCTAGAATTAAATTGGGAAATGGAGCTTGATTAAGATCTTAATCCACCTAATTTATAAGAGGAACCTTATATGGCTTAGGTTTAAGGCTTTTCAGGTCCATGGTGACTTAATTCTTTGAGTCCACTAGGCTATGATCACATGTCATCTCAATGAGCCTAAGTAGAGCACTTAACAACAACACATGACTCATATAGACAATGGCTTTACTTGGACACCAGCACTTTGCACCGAGCTCTCTACGGATGAGGTGGTGAGGAGGTAATCTTCCTTGACTTGGGGGTAGCATATGAGGGTAGTACTTCTAGGCAGAACCTCTCTTCTTCTTTTAATGAAGGAAGTGCGTCTCACTTGGTCTGGTTGCCATGAGGTCTAACGACGGGAGTTGTGGGTTACAATAAAGCTTCAAAAGAGGGATAATATACTGGCTCAAGAGGAAAAACTCCTTGTATATATGTTGCACATGTATATGATGTATAGATGCACTTGAAAAAAAATGCAAAAAGAAAATAACTCCAAAAAAGTGGTGGGTCTGAGAGAAAATGATAATCCCACCGGAGTATGTATATAGAGAGAAATAAGCAAAGCTTGAGATTCATGATCCACCTTATGTATCTTGCAGCAGGGAGACTTGGCTACACTGGTCGAGCTCCCAAGGATACATGGCTACACTGGCCATGGTCCATTCTCTTCTTCCTCCTCTTCTTGAGCCGGTTGAACTTGAACTTAGAAGGGAATACCCCTCTCCTCGAGGAAAGAGTGGCCAGATTGAGGTCATAGAGTTACCTTGTTGGGGAGGGTTGTCAAGTTGCCATTTCTGAGGTGGAGAGCTTATACCTCACATTCACAGGACAAGGAAAGATTCATGGTCTTCGGGGTTTGTGTTTGATGACTTGTTCTGATCTGGAGCATTGAGGAGTCTTGATTAGTGATTAGTGGAACTTAGAGGCTGTTGAGTTTTAAGCTTAAGTCCAAATAATGTTCGGACACATTAATAATCCAAAGATCTGATTAAGCTCCATACCTCAATTTAATGAAGGCAAGTTTAATAATCAACCTTGATCCATGTACATTCTTCTCTTTTTCTTTTTCTTTCTTCTTTTTCACTTCTTTTTCAAATAAGTGTTTGCTAAGGGACTAGCAAAGTTAAGTATAGGGGGGTGATGAATACTCATTCATCACTCTTTATTCTTATATTTTAGCTACAAAAACCTTTGCAAATGCATGTATATATTTGTAAATACCAATAATTACCAAAAGCATGCATGGTGTAAAAAGTAATAATTAGCATGTTTTTGTGGAAAAATAAAAGAATAAAGATTAAAAAGAAAAAGAGGAAATATTTAGAATAAATATTGAGCAACCTAACCCAAGGGAGGGCTCAGCAGGGGCCTGACCGCATAAAAGCCAAAGTAGAGGGAGATAGGGGCTCATGTGTGTAAATATACCTGTAAATAAAATAAAAATATTTTTCTCTAAAAAATAGAATAAAATGACTTGTATATATTATGTATATATTTACTATGAAAATCAAAACAAAAATAGAAAAATCAAAAAGAAAATAAAAATAGAACACTTGTACATAGTCACCATGTATATAGTCCACACCTCTATATTTATTTAGCCTTATAAATAAATAAAATTAATTTTTATATATTCTACTTTTTATGTTGTAAATAAATAAAATAAAAACCATTAAAACAAAAACAAAATAAAAAGCACAAAATTAAAAACCAAAAATAATATTGTAAATATACCATGTACATAGATGTATATATCTATTTATTTCACCTATGTATATAAATAATAAAAATAAAATAAAAATATCTTTTTATTCCTAATTTTATGTTATAAATAAATAAAATATAAAATGGGAATAAAAATGTATAAAATAAACAAATTAAAAATCAAAAAAAAAAATTAAAAACCCTATATTGTACATATACCTATCTATAGCCTTATTATGTAAATACCCTATTTTTATTTTGAAAAATTAATTAAAAAAATAGAAAAAATTAAAACAAAAATACTTCATGTTTTGACTTTTTAATAAATCGGCCATTTACTATTTTTTAATTAATTTTTCAAATCTTTTCCAAAGGGTCGTTCCCCATTGGTCCACGGGGGTTGTTGACCGCCCGGTCAACTCCCCCCCAGGACCATCTCGCACGGGTATTAGGCGGGCGACCCGACTTCTCCTCATTTTAGTGCCTAAACCCGATCCTCATTTCGCCAAACCCAGGGTCCTAATGACACTCCTATGGTCCGGGAACCTCGCCCGATCTCCAGCCTAGGGATCCGTGCTCCATCGAGCCGGACCCGAGCCTTTCTTCCCGGACCTGCACCCATATAAATTCCCAGCTCCGCCACCCTATTGTGCATCTTTGGCTCATTTGTTCACCACCCAGTGACCTCCACCGTCTTGGCGAGAGTGACAGCTCGCTCCAGAGGGTGTTGTAGCGAGGAGGGAGCAAGGAGACATCGATCCGACGAGCTTCCGCCGCCGAGCGCCGCCAGGAGGTAGCGCCAGAGCCTCGGGCCATGACGTCCCGTGAGGCAAGGACCCAGAGCTGCCTAAGCTCATTCCCAGTCGATTCCCTCATCCAGGTAGCCGTAGTTCTTCTTCCTTTTCTTTAATTTTTGATTTCCCCCAATTATCGTCGTCGCCGTCCATCATCGATTCCGGCCACCCCCACCTTCCATTCGATCATCGGAATCCCCCATCATGCTCTCCCTTCTCCCGCACACCTTCTCCGCACCTCCGTTCAACCCAGCTCGCACAGGAGCTGGGGTTCGAACCCCTTCGCCGTCGCATCGCCGGGGTTTGCCCGCACCACCGCACCGTTCACCTTCACAGCCGCTTACGGGGTCGAGGCAGTTTGTCCTCGACCCAGGAGCTTTTCGGTGTCATTTTGCAGGTCCCAGGAAGGCTATCTGAGGTCTTCCCATTCGAGCACCGGAGCTCCTCCTCCGCTGGGGTCGACCGAGCTCTCCGGAGCTCCGTTGATTCATCGGAGAGGTCCCACAGACGCGAGAGGCTAAGGCGAAGCTTTCTCGATCATCAGAAGCCCCCGCGGAGGCTCGGAGCGCGCGTACTGGGCCGGCGAAGTTCGCCGGCCACTTGTTCTTCAAGGACCTCCAGCAGCCGTCTGATGCACCTCCGCTCCAGTTCGTATCACAGCCGTCCGTCTGAGGAGCCACCAGCAGCGTCAGATCTTTGGAGGAGTGCTCTGGACCGTCCGATGGCCGAGGTTTAGCCACATCGCTTCCCCTCCGTTCGATCTCCCACGTGGCGAGGCCCTGTCCGTCCGATCAGCCCGAGGAGTCTAGCGTTGGAGTGCCACCCGTTCTCGACCGCTCGATCCACCACGTGGCACGCATCCGACCCTCGGATTTAATAAAGGGTAATTTATCCCTTAGGCCCTTATCTTTAGTGTAGTTTCGTTTCAGTCCTGTAAATATTTTTAGGATTTTATTTACGTTGGTACATTTGCACTTTAGACCCTGTCTGTTTCTATATTTGCACATATGCCCCTGTTTGTAGTGTAACACGTGCATCGACACGTGCTTTGTTGGGTATTTTGCATGTCTAGCTCTGTAGTTCTGCAATGTTATGGAATGAATGAAATATTTTAATTAATTACAGATATGCCCCTGTGAGTGCTTTTTATGCGCATGTGCGTCATATTCGTGGGTAAATTACATTAAGTTTCTTGGGCTTTTAATACTTGTTATTATTTAGCCCATGAACTTTATTTCTTTGCATATAGGTCCCTGTGTGCCCCAGACACGCACCGCACGCGTGATTTCTTGGGAATTTTGCACCGGACCCCCCAGAGCTTTGGATATTTTTGTACAGGTCCCTGTGCACTGTACCTAGGTTTTATTTTTGAATAAAATATCAAATTTACTCCAAATTCAATGAAAATTGGACCCATGGCTCCTGCAATGTTGTAAAATTTTCTAGAATTTTTGGGGACATTTTTGCTTTTATTTGATATTTTTAAAAAATCAAAAACACCCTTTTTCCTTACTGTTTGATTTAAAAATTCACAAAAAATATTAAAACTCACCTAAAAATTATAAAAATACGTACTGTTTAGTTCACCTTTCTTGATTTTCTGACCAAGTTTGGTCATTTTTCATTACATCAAACGCATAAAAATTGAAAAACACCTAAAAACTCATAAAAATTCTAATAATTAATCTAAAAACCAAAAAATAATAATTAAGGTGCCTAAATTTTCCTTGTTTCTTTCTCTTTACAGGAAAATTACCTCCAGGCTTATTGGGGACTTTACATATTTTATCTAAGTCCCTCAAGCTCGGCTGGACAACACCTTCATTTGCTTGTATTGTTTTATTTTTAGAAAATTAAATACAAATCAGAAAAATACCAAAAATTCACTAAAAACAGTAAAAATTATAAAATACACAAAAACATTTTTATTTGAATTTTTGATTGATTTTTGATGCATTAAATAATTGTTTGAAATTGGTTTTTTCCCTTGTTTCTTTATTTTCTTAATTAATTAAAAATCCAAAAAAATTAAATACAATTAAAAATCCACCAAAAACACTTGTCTTTTATTTTTAATTAATTTTTGACTACTTCGTAGGCCGCAAGGCCATCACGTGCTCCCTGAGTCCGACCCTGGTCGCTATACCAGGCTAATCCAATAGCTAGGACCGTTATCGTGTTTCATTTGATTTTTCTCTGATTTTGGTGGTCTGATCTTCATTTTCTTGATTGACCGAGGGACTCTGAGCGACTGAGGTCGCAACGACCTTAGTTCTATTTCTTCATCCTTAGTTGCTCGGGTATTTCGTGTCATCAGTCTGTTTCACCAGGTGCCGTGCACTCGGTGGAACATGGCACTCAATGCAGTTTTCCTCACATTTTCTCATCATTTTTTGTGGCTTTTTGAGGCTAGGTGCTTGCTTAGAGTTTTCATTTTCTTGTATGTGCATCCGTATTTAGATTTTAGGATGCGCAACCTAGTTGTTTCTTCACTTGGGATAAAAGAAAAAGATAAAAATCCGTTAGACGTTGTTTGAAAAAAATAAAAAAAGTGATAATCGAAAATAAAATAGGAACTACTAATTTTATCTGACTTTAAAAATAAACGTAAAGGACCCCTCTTGATTTGGGAGAGCAATCCCCCGCGAATGACTTGTAGGTACTCTCCATATTTGTGGGTGAGAGACGAGCCATAAAGCTAGAGCCAAAGCTCAGATTTCTTTTTAGACTACTGATATGAAAATGGTTAGCTACTCTTCAATAAGGACTCTCAGGTAGCTAGAAACGATCCAGGTTTCCTTAGCAGAGTGGGAGGTTTAGAGGACACTACATAAGGCTCCATCCTCAAGTAAAATAGGTAGCCAGAAACAATCTGTATTACTCCCATACTGGCTTTGGGAAATTCAAGCACCTATCAGCACACGTAATCTGTGATAAGACTTGCATTGCCAACTAACTCTAAAACTGAAAAGATTAACAACCGGACTTTCATGGTCATCACCGTGTTGAGTTGGTGAAATCGTGATTTTGCTTTGCATTTGATTATGTGGTGTAAGTCATAGATCACTAAGATCTCTAGTAGTCACTCGTTTCATCTGTCTTATTTCCAATCAAGATGATGGGTAGGCGATCGCTTCGGTCGACTCTGGCCGGTCCTCTATCTCGCACACTGCCTTTCATCTAGGTCGGTTTGGGATGTCTTTCTTCCCAAACTGAAGTCCCATCGTGTCTCTTCTTCCCAGTGTGACTCCGACCCTAGAAGTTCTTGTCCATCATCATCACCTTCGATTCGAGAGAACCCTGATCTACATCAGCAATTTCATGTTGACCTGACAGAACGTGATCTGAATTCTTTTTCCTTTCCAGACGTCATGGCTAGCAAAGGATCAAAACAACGACATACTACATCTATAGTAATTGATCAGGCGGCTATCAATAGTGGTCTACTCGCTTCCCTCGAGTCAATGCGGAATCAGATTAGGGAGCAAGGTAGACTGATGAATGATGTTCAGGATGAGCTGGCGCATCTGAGAGCATGAAAAGAGATTCTAGATGCTAAGATCCCAGGAGTTGAGGGGGCTGGAAGACCGAATGGAGAGGAGAGTCCACCTCTTGGTCCAGATCGCACGATGAAGCATCTCTATAACCTTGGAGCTACTACTACTCATTGGTGGATTCATCTCCCTATCATTCACGATAATTTTAAGCTAAGACATCAAATGATACAAATGTTGCCAAGTTCTACAGGCTTTCTACTGAGGAGCCGAACTTGCACCTACAGGAGTTCGAGTTGATCTGTAGTATAGTTCATGACTCGCATGTGAACGGGGACACAATCAAATTGATAGCAATTCAATTCTCCCTGGTAGGCAGAGCAGCCTACTAACTGAAGCATTTGGGGAGACACGTTTCTATGTGGGAGTAGCTTCGAACTGAATATCTGAACAAATACTGCTCACTTGGTCATACTAATGTTGCAAGAGCCATGATCAGTAATTTCACCATGCTAGGGAACGAGTAGTTCCACAAAGCATGGGACCGTTTTAGAGATCTCATAGATAGGTGTCTCCATCATGATATCTCGAAGCTAAACCTAGTGCATAGATTCTTTTGAGGGTTGACTCCAGAATTATAGGGACTGGTGAATGCATCTTGTGGTGGTTCGTACTTATCAAAGCATGAGGATCAAGTCTGGGCTATATACAAGGAGATGATCGAAAATTATACCACAATGTACAAGACTAGGTTCTATACTCATACCAAGCCATCGTCTTACCACCAGCATTCTCGAGTGACACAAATTGAGGGGACTCCTTCTTCTGCTGCTTCTACCCATTCAGATTCCTCATCGACTAATATGGAGATCATATGTCAGAAGTTGGATCGCATGGAAATAATTGAGAAGAAGTGCCAGAATTTGGACACGCTCAACAAGATCTACAAGCTTGAGAGATGTTTGAGTGATCTAAAGACTCATATCATGTTCCTTCAAGAGATTCATGAAGATTCTACAAAGTCTTCAAGATCATAAGCTGATACAGTGAGCAGAGACCGAGGCATACTTCCACGGCAACCAGTTCAGCACATTTATCATGTGCATTCTGAGCCAACAAAGCAGTCTCTGGCTTACATGCAGAACATGCAGACACCATCATTTGACACTCAGATGGTGGTGTATCAGAGTGATCAACCTCTTGCTTCGATGCCCCCATTTTATATAGAGATGCCTAAGCCATTGATTGAGGTCAATGGGATTTGGTACAACCAATCGCAGCAATCAGGGATCTGTCGTGATCATCCTGGCTTTCGTTGCTCTTCAGGAGGTACTTCATCCTAATATCCACCACAGGCACATATGGGGTAGACCAGAGAGTAGCAACAGACAGATCCTCATCCATTCCAGCCGGCTCAGTGGAGGCAGAACACATATCATGCTTAATATCCTCAGTCTTATTTTCCACAACAGCAACAGTCAGTCTAGCAACAACCTCAATATCATTGAGGTGACTCATCTGGGTCTCACAGACCTTTTCATGAGGACCCATCCCTAGAGTATCTCGCTAGTTTGATAGCTGACCAGTAAGTCACATTTAGGCGAGAAATGGATGAGTTTAAAAATCATATTACTGAAACCGTCAAAGGGAAGTCCGCCATCCCTTCTCAGATTGAGCTGAATCCGAATAGTCTGGAGAGGAAGTCAGAACAGGTACACTTGACAGAACCCACCCTCCAGTCACAAGTATTTTCATATGATTACATTTATTGTGATGATGCTGATTTCATTTCTCTTAGGAGAAGTAGGATACCCACAGACGGAGACTCGACTAGGCTTAGTGAAGATACACCTGATGATAAAAGAGAGCCTATTGAGCATGATGATGGCGGTGCTGACGCTGCCTCACCCTTTGAGGATGTTGATGGTGGTACTGATGCCACTAAGATCGATGAGAAGAAGCCAGAGTCTTTTGCCGATGTAGCTGCTTTGCCATTCTTTGTGTATAGTGATGATGATAGAAAAATATAAAACATGTACGAAAGAGAAAAACCAAAAAGAAGAATAAAGATATGACGGTTAATCTAGCTAGATCTCATGAGTGTATTCTTGATGATTTACATGGAGCTAGTCCCCGTTTTCGAAAAATACTTTCTTTTTCTTCCTCTGGTCCTCCTGTTGTATAGACTGATAGGGAGGATATACATATTCATTTTCCCAAAGCACTCCGCTTGGAAAAAGGAGATAAAAGGAAAACACCAAAAAGACTTGGATGACCGATCTGATGAAAGAAATGCTAGGAAAATTCACTATCTAGCTCACTCTTTCGGAGCCTTGGCACACATCCCTCTTCTACATAAAGGTCTCAAAGAGCACTCTACAGTTCGAAGAAAGAAGAGGCAGCTCAATCACTGTTCAAAAATTCATGTGTTGACCAAGGAGACATGTCACGCCATCTAGAACTTTTATGTCTCTCAGCCAAGCGATCAGACACGGGAGCACCGTATGCCAGATGCTAGATATTTGATCGTACTCTCTTAGACAACGGTTCATCAACTAATCTCCTTCCTTCTTCCTTACTCAACAAGTTCGAGTTTGGGCCTCTTTGACCAAGCAGAGTAGTCTTAAGTTTGCTGATAGATCGGTTAAGAGGCCAAAGGGATTAATTGAAGATGTTATTGTCACCATTCAGGGTTTGCAATTCCCCGTGGACTTCATCATGTTGGATATGGCAGTCCCTGAATGTGTGGCTAATACTCCGATCATACTAGGACGACCTTTTCTGGTGACAGCTAAGGTTGTTTCTGATTATGGTACTGGGAAGGTGTACTTTCGCATCCAGGGTGAAAGCATACATATAGATACGATCCAGGACCTCAAAGACAAATCAGCTGAGTTGGAGAAAGCATCTGATGATGAGCTTGATAGTCATCAGGACTATGACCTCGTGCAAACAGATAATGAGGCAGTATGGGTTGAACCAAGTACACGATCTTTCATCACACCTTCAGGGGAGTCTGATTTTCAGATACTAGATGATGGGAAGTTGGATAGCACAGTCTTAGAGCTGATTAATGATGAGGCTTGTGGAGATGATTCTGGTACTTTTTCAGTCTATGATGATATTTTTGATCCCTCTGAGTCAGAAGTGAATGATCAGTTTTGTAAGTCACCTAAAGATCAAGCCTCGGTACAGTCAGATTCAGAGGATGCTGATTGGCAGTGTTTTGCCAAGTTTCTTTCACTTCAGACTTCTTCTATCATCGAGCCTACAATCAGCCTGGAGACAGATCTAGTTTATAATAATCAATTATCATATGAGCAGTCTCCAGATCATTCAGAGTTAGAGTAGGGTGAGCTTACACATACCGACTTAGTAGCCTATACCCAGGCTCTAACTAGACTAGCTCTCCCTATTCCTTCTCCCCATGAGCTTAAACCTTCACCTCAGAGCATGAAATACCGATTACTTACTAGAGAGCCTAAAATGTTTTCGGTCATTATCGGGTTCGATTTGACCGAAGATCAAGAATCTCGTCTGATGGAGATTTTTGAAATGAATCGCAAGGAAATAGGGTGGTCAGTAGCGGATATCCATGGGATTAGTCTGTCTCTGTGATCCCACCACATTTTTCTCAAGTATGATGCCAAACCATCTCATGAGTTTCAGTACAAGCTGGATCCAAATCTTCGAGAGGTGATTATGAAGGAAATATCCAAGTAGTGGAGCACCGATTTTATCTATCCCATCTCTGACTCTAAATGGGTCAGTCCATTATATGCGGTACCCAAGAAGACGGGTATCACTATAGTGATAAATAAGGATGGAGAGGAGATCACTACCCGAGTACCGACTTCTTGGCGAGTATGTGTGGACTACAGACGTTTGAATCACACGATCAAGAAGGATCACTTCTCGCTATCGTTTATCGATCATATTATCGAGAGATTAGCTGGGAAAAGCCATTATTGCTTTCTTGATGGGTACTTGAGATATAACCAGGTGGCCATTGCATCTGAAGATCAGGAAAAGACAACATTCACATGTCCATGCAGAACGTATGTTTTCAAACAGATGTCCTGTGGATTATGTAATTCCCCGGCTACATTCCAGAGGTGCATGCTTTCAATCTTTACGGGCATGTGGACAACTTTTTAGATGTATTCGTGGATGATTTTTCGATCTACGGTAATGATTTTGATTCATGTCTTTCTAGTCTAGACCGAGTTCTTTAGAGGTGCATTGAGGTTAACCTCGTTCTTTCTTGGGAGAAGAGTCATTTTATGATGACTCAGGGGACAGTAGTTGGTCACATCATCTACAACAGGGGCATGGAGGTCGATCCGGACAAGGTGGATATCATAAAGAAGCTCAATCTACCGTCCAATTCGAAGCAATTACAACCTTTTCTGAGGCATCTTGGTTTTTACGAACGTTTCATTCGAGACTTCAGTAAAATTGGCCGACCGTTATCTGATCTTCTAGTGAAAGACACCGAGTTTATTTTTGATGATAAGTATCTTCGAAACTCTCAAGAACATGGTTGTAGAGGCTTTTGTCCTTCAGCCTCCCGATTGGTCTCTCCCATTTGAGATCATGACAGATTCCTCTGATTTTGCTATTGGGGTTGTTTTAGGACAGAGGAGGGATGGCCTTCCATATGCCATACACTATGCTAGCAAGACTTTGGATTCCACCCAACGAAATTACACTGTTACAGAGAAAGAAATGCTAGTTGTAGTATTTTCCTTAGACAAATTTAGGTCCCACATCTTAGGATCCAAGGTTACAATTTTCACTGACCATAACGCCATCAGATACCTAATGGGCAAGAAGGATTCCAAGTCACGTCTTACTAGATGGATCCTTCTACTCCAGGAGTTTGATATTGAAATTAAGGATAAGCCTGGAGTCAAGAATGTGGTGGCGTATCACCTCTCTCGACTAGAATTACCTGAGACTTCTGAATTTGATACACCCATCACAGAGACCTTTACAAACGATGTGATTCTTGTTGTCGTCTCTCTTCCATGGCATGCCGACATTGTGAACTTTGTTGTTACGAAGAAGGTCCCATAATGTTGGTCTAGGCAGAGACTTGAGACTTTCCTCACGAAAGCCAGGTCTTACCATTGGGAGGATCTGATCCTTTATCATGAAAGAGCAGATTCTATCTGGCATCGATGTATTTTTCAAGAGGAATACCATAGTGTCCTCACGTATTGTCATAAATTAGATGATGGAGGACACCATTTGGGAAGAGTACATCACAGAAGGTGCTTCAATCTGATCTTTGGTGGCCTACTCTCGTTGCGGATGCTTATGCATTCGTGAAGATATGTACTGACTGTCAGAGGATGGGCACTTGTGGACATAGAGATATGATGCTGATGCAGTCGATTCACTTCTGTAAAGTCTTTAATGCATGAGACATCGACTTTAAGGGCACATTCCCTAAGAGTCAGAGATTCGAGTACATCTTACTAGATGTAGATTATGTGAGTCGTTGGGTAGAGGCTATTCATGCCCGAGTCGCTGATGTGAACATGGTTTGTAAGTTCTTGAGAAAGAATATTATTTCATGTTTTGAGGTCTCTCGAGTTCTGATATCAGACGGAGGTAGCCACTTCACCAATGACAAGGCAAGGGCACTTGCTACCGAGTTCGGTATAGACCATCAGGTTGCTACTCCAAATCATCCTCAAACGAATGGTCTAGCCAAAGTTTTGAATAGGGAGATTAAGACGATCTTACAGAAAATTGTTCGCCCAAATCGAAAGGATTGGTCATGGTTTTTGGACTTGTTCTTTGGGTCTATAGAACATCCTTCAAAACACCATTGGGTACATCTCCCTTTTGGTTCGTTTATGGCAAGCTATGCCACTTACCTGTGAAAATGAAGCACAGTTCATGGTAGGGGAGTGAAAGAGGTAATCTTTGGTTTAGACGATGCTGGAGATCATAGGCAAACAGAATTGGCAGCCCTGGAGGAATTGAGAGATGAAGCATTCATGAGTAGCCTTCACTATAGGAAGCGGATGAAAGAATGACATGATGCTCACATCAGCCATAAGAAATTTGAGCCTAATCAGAAAGTTTGTCTACTCGATGTAAGGCTTAAGCTATTTCCAAGGAAACTTCAAAGCAAGTGCAAAGTCCCGTATATAGTGAGAAAAGTGTACGACAAAGGTAGCATCGATATATCTGAGTTGTCTTCTGAGTCCACCTTTTGAGTCAATGGTCAACGTTTGAAACTGTTTCATGATCATGAGTCACCTACCATTGAAGTTGCCTCCATTCATTTTGTATGAGATGTGTTCCTTACTCTTCACATTCTGCGTCTTATACCCGAGTTTCACATTCTGATTTGTACATACATGTTTTCGATTTATTCTTTCTTGATTCCGTTTGTTTTACACCCCTAGGTCTTGCTTAGGATTTTTTCTATACTTAGGATGTACTTTATCCTAAGTATACGGGGGTGTAGACAGTGTGTTGTTCATATCGTTCTGTTCTATTACTCCTATTGTTGCTTATACTTAGGGTGTGCTTTACCCTAAGTATAGGGGGAGTAATATCGCTCATTATCATTTTCTATTATTTTCGATTTTTGTATCATCTAATCTATCGCTTGTCCCTCAACTGTTGATATTCATACTTAACGATATTTTACCCTAAGTATAAGGGGGACAAGCCGGGTCGTTGATTGTGTACATTCTCTTGACATCGATCATTTTTATTTTTGAGTCTCCTATCCTTAGGATTATTTGTTCCTAAGTATAGAGGGGATGATTGACAAATATTCTTTTATTCGTTATTCTTTTAGTCGTTGTAGTATAGAATTCTGTTCACCAATTTATATTTAGCTTGAGTTATGTCTTCCTTTTTTGCTTCTTTGTTCACTATGAAGACATAGTTCATGCTAAGTAAAGGGGGTGTCGTATATATATTTTATATATACTTTAGAAGCCATAACTCTTACTTTATTGTATTTTTATTAATATGGCTCTAAACGTATGGGTATATATTTTGGATTTTAAAAGCCGATAGAAAACTGTAAATATGACTTAATAAAAAAAGATGTCTTAAAAATTGTATATAAAAGTGTTGTAAAATACTTGGATAAAATCCTTAATTATTTAAAATTTGTAAATAATTTTTTAGTAAAATCTTGTATAAAATCTATATAATTTGTCTATATGAAATATGCGTAAAATTCTTTGTAAAATATATATAATTCATGTACATTGTTTTATTTCACTAACTCCTTCAAAAATTAATAAAAAAATTAAAAGTTTAAAATTCAATAAATATTTGCAAAATTCTTTAAAAATCACATAAATAGTTTAATCTGAAAAATTCACTTCATAAATAATTTGTTGCATTCATTAGCATTTTTCAGAACAAGTTTAATTCTTAAACCGAATGAATCTAAGTCTGAGATATTGAACTTTATTTAGGCCTTAATCCACTTAATTCTACAGGGACTTTATTAGGAATTAGAATTAAGACTATTCAGGTCTTTCGACTTATTTTTTTGGGTTCCATGAGACCATGTTTGGAATTCAACTCAAACTTGTCTAAGTAGGACATCTGGTGTCATCCATTTAACTATGCTTCATTTGAACTAATTTTGAACTCATGTACTCTATACTTAGGTCAACTTGCATGGGGTTGCAAAGGGCAGTTCATTTTGGTGGTGCGTTCTCATCCTTGTCTAGTGGTGCAGACGTCTAAAGACGGGAGAGTGGGGTTGAAATAAAGTTTCGGATGAGGGATGGATATGCTGGCACAATTTTCCAAGACCCCTCAAAATGGACAGAAAAAAAGATTCTATAATCTTCAGAGCACAACAGATCAAAGCAATGCAACAAACATTTTCTACCAAAAAGAAGCCAAATACACCAAATACAAATATGACCACAATGGTCCAAGCTTCAGAAATCTTGCATTATCTTAGTGGAGACTTGGCTAAACTGGCTGACTTTCGCAAGGAGATGTGACTACACTGGTCACACTCCAGTTCTCTTCCCTTCCTTCTTACTTATCTCTCTATTTGATTGTGGACACAACACGACCTGGCCTGAGAAGGAAATACCTCCTTCTTCGAGGATCGAGTACCTGGATGTGGTCCCAATGGGAGTGTATTACTGGGATGGATGGTTTCTTCGCTTCTTTAAGCAGGACGATCTAACACCTTTCACATACAATACAAATTGACTTCAAAGCCTGACAAATTTGTGTGATGGATAGGTGGATTTGAGTTGATTGTTGAGGTGAACCTGGATAAGGATTTTTGGAATTTTAGGGTTGTCGAGACTTAAATCCTAATTCTAATAAGGTCCCGACATATTATTGATCTAAATGCCTATTCCAAGTTCTAAATTTTCGGTGAAGTGGGATTCGATTTAAAAAAACACACATGTTCTAAGTTCTTTTATTTTCTTTCTTTTTTCATTTTTCTTTTTGTGTGCACTTATTTATAGAATAAGTGTTTCCTAAGGGACTATCATAGGTAATGTATAGGAGAATGATGAATCTAAGATTCATCTCCTTTAGTCTTTCATTTTAGCTAAAATCCTTGGTAAATTACATGTGAATTTTCACTAATTCTCACTAATTAACATTCTAACCACATTTATTAATATTATATATTTAACACTTATTTTATCTAAAATAAGATAATAAAGAGAAAAAGAAAAATAAAAGAAAAGAAGGATGTATATAAAATATATACAGACTGATCCTAACCCTGAGACCAGGTCAATATTGACTTGGTCGACAAAATAAATAAGTAGGAAAAGATAAGTATCCTAAATTATGAAAATGTCGGAAAATTAATACCATAAAAACACATTTATTCATTTTCCCATAGTGTAAATATTTCACTTATTTTATTTATTATCAAGATCATTTCAAATCAAAATATTTTCTTCACAAACGTTGTTTATAATAATATATATTAATTTGAAAAAATATCAAAAAAGTATTTAATATATAAATAATTAACTACAATGAATCGAAAAAATCATAAAAGCTGACTTCCAAGATTCATAAATATTTATAGAAAACTCCAATTTGACCAAACTCACTTTCAAACCGCGTTTTATAATTAATATTATTTATTAAAAATATAAAAAAAATATTGGAATAAAACATGTGAGTTTTGGCATTTAGGCCCATTTGTCTATATGTACTATATGTATAAACTTCTCGATTTTTTAATTAATTATTCTTACCATGTTTGACTTAATTGCTTCTCTAATGTGTTTCTAAAAATATGTAGAAAAATATAAAAATATAACTTAAAGTAAAATGCTAATAAATCCCGAAGCCACAAAGTTGTGACCCAAATTTTCTGGACCTCATAACTTGGCCATATGGATTTTGAATTAGGCGTGATCACTTTTAAAGTTTGTTTTATAGAATTAGCTATCAAATGAAATTGATATTGCTAAAACCAGAGTTAATATTTAATAAGTGGGTTTTGGGTTTCTTGGTATAAAATGTATAGTGTATCTTAATTTTATCTTATTTAATATATGTCATTTCTTATATTTATATACTTTATTAATATTTTATTATTAAATAAAATAAATAAAACTTTATTTAGTATTTATTTTATTATTTATTTATATACCAATTCTTTAATTAATTAATTATTATTTATTAATTAGTTATATTAATCTAATTAAGAATTTATTTATTTTACTTAATTACTTATTTACTTAATTTTTTATACTTAATTATCTATCTATCTATTTATTTATATTAGTTATTAATTTAAGTATTAATTGGTTAATTAATTAAGGTTTTATCATTTTTTTACTTTCTCTCTTTTCCCGCTCTTCTCTTCTCCAACGTTCTTCTTCCCCACTCCCCCTGCGTTCACCTCCTGCTCCTCTTCTTCCTCTTCCACCGTCTCTCCCAACTTCTCCAACCTCCAACCGTTACGCCGGTAGCCTAACTTCCCGCAGTAACCAGAGCCCCGTCGGTGACACCATCTGGCATCGTGGGCTCCAATGAACCTCTCCCTATAAATAACCCCGGATCTTCGTCAAGTCCGATCATCCGCCATTAGACATTCTCTTTCCAGAGCTCTGAAAAAACAAGAGGGAGGATGAGGGTGATAGACTCTAGCCCCGCTCCACCATCGAGCGAAGAAGGAGAGACGAGATCCGACGTGAACATCACCGGTGTTGAAGTTTTCCTCTGCCACTGCGATCGAGCCTCTGTGGCGCACCACCATGTCGAGGGACAACTCCTTCGTAGGCACTTCCATTTCCTTTTCACCCCTAATCCATAGGCATCCACCCACGTTCACCTTCCAGGTTAGAATCCCCTCTGATCTCATCTCTTCCTTCTTCTCTCTTTGATTTCTCTTCCTTATCCTCTGTTGTCCTTAATTTAATCTCAGATTTGATAAAATTCCTTATTGATTCATCCATCTATCTCCGTTTTACTTCCAAATATCATCATGTCTATCATCATACACATCAATCTACCTTCAAATCCTCCCACACCTAATCAGCTTTGCCTTTATTCCCGACCATTCCCCATCCCCATGATCGCTTCGAGCTCCTTCGATTTTAGCTAACACCTGCAGGAGACCAGTGAAGCCATGAACAACACCAAGGGCTCAATCATCACCAACACCCCCAAGAGCCATCGTCGCCTTCATCACTACTAGAGCCACACCTCGATGCTTCCATCCTCATTATTGTCGCATGTCGTGAGTTGGGGAAGAATAGAGAACCATTGCTCACAAACTTCGTCGCAGATTGGGACTTCCGAAGAGCTCTGTCCTCAGCTTATCCGACCTGATCAAGCAACCTTTTTTGGAGAAGCATTCGAAATAAGCCAAAGTCCGAATCAATTTTGGGGAAATAATCCTAACCGCTCGATCCGATTTCATCCGACGTTTACATCTTCGCCACACGTCGGCACCAAGACATTCCCACGTCCGATATTATTTAGGTTGAGTTGCGTTTATACCCTCAGAAGTTATTTGATTCACAAGCAGGTCTAGAAATAAAAGCTTCTTGTGTCCACACACGTGATCGGCTATGAAATTTACGCTAGACACCCCCAGATCCTGCCTATTGTAAACATGTCTTGATCGAGAGGCTTAGAACATGTGATCACCAAGGCTAATTATGCAGAAACCCCTTCACTTCTGCCAAAATTCACACGTACCCCTGAATTCTCAGTATAATTACATGCATACCCTTTTAATGCATATATTACTATATGTATTATAATGCATAATAAATAAAAATACAAAATATGAAAGTATTACAAAAATACGTATTAATATCATATATTCTACTATATATAGTATTAAATCATTTTTGAAAAATAAAGATATTTTCTACTTTTGAATAATTCCTAAAAATACTAAAAAATATAACAACCTTTAAAATACATTAAAAAATACCAAAATACTTCTGAAATTCTACAAAATTACCTATAATATATTTTACTATATTTTACATAATAAATTAAAAATAAAACAAAAATTGAATAGTAAAACCAATAAAAAATACAAAAGACATAAAACATTGAAAAATCATAACTAATTCTACAGAAATCACATGAATACGTATAATAACTCATTTTTACAATATTTTCATCTACTTTCTGATAAAATAAAATAAAAATATTTTCTTGTTGTTTTCTATTTTTGAAATAAAAAATAAAATTCTACTTTCAATAAAAATATAGTTTTCAACTTTAAAAACCAAACAAAAATTACAAAACATTTTCTAAAAAAATTACATAAAAATTATAAAATACCTAAAATACATAAAAAAAACTTCAAAATTAAAACCAAATATTAAAAATAAATAAAATCTGCACCTATATTTTTACATAGGTATATTAAAATCATAAAAAGAACATAAAATTCATAAAAAACAAATAAAAAACTAGAAAATTCACCTAAAATAAATAAAAATTAGGAAATCCTTAAACCTTAGTTTTCTATCATTTTACCTTAGTTTTTAACAGCTTACCTCCCTGAGTTCAACACTCCTATGCTAAACACTATACACATCTAGTTTAGGACTATAAATAAAAATAATAAAATTTTCTGTGAAATTTGTCCGACCGACACAACGACACTATTCTTCTTCTAGAATAGTAGGTTTGGGTGGTTTTTCAAGTATCATTCCAAAAATATAACTATTCATCTTGTCTTTGCAATTTTCTCCGTCGAAATTCCAGATAATTCCCATTTGTTATAACCTTATCCCTGTAAATTGCAAATAGCTACATGTAATGTAATAGAACTAATTGTGTAAGACGTCTTTTTTTAATATAGTAAGATGGGCGCGGATTGTCTGCTGTAGCCGGCACCAGCAGACTCTGCTGCGGCCATGGGGAGCCGCTCGATCATGATCGAGCGATTCCCACGAATTCCCTTTGATCCGGTCCCACACACAGGGGGAATTCGTGGGAACCGCTCGATCATGATCGAGCGGCTCCCCGTGACCGCAGCAGAGTCTGCTGGTGCGGGGCTACAGCAGACGATCCACACTCTAGTAAGATATGTATTTTTTTTTGTAAATTGCATGTTCTTTGTTGTCAGATATCCCTATTTATATTTTTGATATTCTTTATGTTATATGATTTATAATATGTCTCGGGTTTTTCCACAAGAATATAAATTTTCTTGTTCTTTATGCAATTCTCCATCAAAATTTGCAACTCAACCAAGCAAATTTCAGAATAGTTGATGCTAGATCTAATATAGAAACGATTGCACAATAGCTAATTTCTCTAATAATCAAACTAACTTTCCTAATAAATAGCTAACGTGTGCTTATTTTTGGTGGTTCCAACTTAAGATAGTGGCTTTATTATCAACCATTTGGATCATTGTAAACACTTTAAATTAGTGGCTTTTTAACTAATGATGGACTTTACCTCAATTGAAGGGCCCCTATTATAGAGATATACATACATACATACACATACACAGATATATGCATATATATACATGTATGTGTAGACACACACATTATATATGCACACCTACATTCAATATTACCAACATCCATATCAAATCAACCAAAAAATATGAAATTATATCCATATCCATATGCTTAAAAAATAAAAAAATGGTATATGTATCCATATTTGTATCCGTTAAAAATAAAATCCTATATCCTTAATCATATCCATATATGTGTGTATATCCACTTAAAAATTGATACACTGACAAATGCAGATAGATCCTTATCCGGTTGCATTCCTATCATCATCCTATCCTCTCTTCCTCTTCTCTTGATGGTTCTCCCTGTGAAGGAGAAGCTATCTTGCATTCCTCCCATATGCATGGAGATGTGGACAGTGTGAGATGGTATCCATGACGAGGAAGAGAGGAGGTTTTGGCGAATCTCGCCTAGGCATGGAGAAGGAGAGGACAAAAGAGGTTCTTCGACTTGCGAGAAGATACATACCTTGTCATCGTGTCGTCATGTACTTCGATCACAAGTTCATACTTGAGATAAAACGTCTCTTTCCTCATAAGACTCTTGCATCTTGAAAGGTATGCTTCGTTTTTTTGTGTGGTTCGCGTAATAAGATAGAAAATGTTTCTACTATCATGTAGCTTCATGGTATTAATTGTCTTTTTGCATATTCGATGGGTTTGTTTTTTATATTTGATAAGCTTCTTTCACATGTTTCTTTGATGTGTGAGGTCAAATCTCCCATCACAATTAAGATTTTAAAATAATTCCACTAAAAATACATATTGCACTTTTCAAGAGAAATACATAGCGTTTACACAACATATGTTAGTTATATATGAATTTCGTAAAGATCATTATTGCTTGTAATAACTCAACCAGGAGAACATATAATAACTCAGTCATCATAGATTAGAAATATCAAAATCTTTTTACCTCATTTTAAAAAGAGTCGTTATGAAGTTTAAGGGGAGCAATGGCTTCTCAACTACAAAAAGAAGTTTTCTCCTTTGCCTGTATAAAAATACTATATGTCTTTTTGAGTATGCGTGCATTACATACATGATAATAATACATATTACTCCTATGAAGATTTTGATCATACAAATAGCTTTTTGATCGGAAATATAAAATATTAAAATCTGTGTAAAACCAACTCAAGCTTAACACACGCATGCGGCATGGCATTAAAAATTGTAGCACTACTACATATCGACGGAGGCCTATTAGTTTGATAATTTGACATTAACATAAATGATATTACCATTATTCCTTGTTATGATTTGACTCAGACTTTTTATAAAAAAATATGGCAATTTCCAAAAAAAAAGAATGGCAATCGTGTTGATTTTTTTGCATTGATATAGAGGAGAGAAATCTATGACAATGATCGAGAATAAATGAAAAGGAATTTCATATTTATTCTCTTGCAAACTTTTTGCAGTAACATTATAACTGAAATTATTATACAAGTTATAATCTAGATTCAGCGTATCATTATCTACATCTTTCGAATCATTTGCTAAATATACAAAAATAAAGGGAATAACGTATTTTCTCGAATTCATTTTGCAACAGAAGAGAAAACTATATTAATAGCAAGTACCATTTCTTTTGATTAAAGTATACCAAATATGAAACTGAGAAATAAACGAGACTTAAAAATTACAATTATTTCATGTATTTACTAATCTAATTGATAAGTACATATGTTCATGTTTGTAAATTATAGAGCATGATGCAATGAATAAATTTATGAATGAATTTTGAATTATTATTTATATAAGTTGTTTTAAATATTTTTACCATATATATTAAACTTTTATACATAGTTGCATTTATAATGTAAAAATAATTCTGATCACTATATATATCTCACTTTGCAAGAAAAATAGTTATAACACTACAAATATTTGATTGGTAGCATTTTTAAAGATCATAATTATTTTCATTGTTATAATTAAATCCGTAACATTAGATTTGAAAAAAAACACATATAATAATTCAGCCATAACAGATAAGAATGAAATGGATGGCTTGGAGAACATATATTACTATTCAGCCATAATATATTGATACGATATATTTCTTTGTGTGCGCGCACGCTTACATATATAATAATAACCATCATATTATATTACTATTATTTTTCGAACTTTTTTGATTGCCAAAGAAAAATGATAATGGTGCAGATCTCTTTTGCGTTGATGTAGAAGAAAGAGCCGTGAATAAGAATATAAGAAAAGAATTTTTATATACTAAAAAAATTACTTTCAATGATAGCTAATGCCTACCCGTGCTTTGCACGGGGAGAAAAATATACTATTTATGACAACTAAAATGATCAAATGATTATTCGTTACAAGATTATCTTGTATTTAATATTGGCAACACATGGTTTATAATCTGAAGATAGAATATAAAATCATCTAATATTTTATATAACGATAGTTATCTATTAATTTTTTTAAAAAAATAAAAGATATATCAACAAAATGTCGAATTATTTGTTAATATAGCTTATCTATTACATATATTAAAGCTGAAGTTTTAGCTAGCTTTTGGACAAGTGGATGCCTCAGCATTTTCCCCCAATGATCCCTTACATCTTTGCTCTTCATATGATCATTTCCACCAGTGTTTTTGAAATCAAACCGAACCAGTCTATCCGACCAGTTCAACCAGTGAAGCAGACATGAGCTGGTTCGGATATCTGGGGTTCACCGATTTCAATTCAAGTTAGGATTTTTTGGGTCCGACCACCGATTCAATCGGGTATCTAGATCCTAGTTCGGCCAGGTTCAACCGAATTTGAACCAAAATTCAAATTTGATTTTATTCAAAAATTCTACTATGGCGGAATTTAGCCCATGATCTTTAGATTACCTTACATCAGTTTCCAACAAATTCAACTACAACCACTTCTTATGATAAGTTGATCCCAAATATTATTATTCAATTATAAAACTAGACAACATTAAGTTTAAATATTATATGTATAATAGTCGATGTTTTATATTCGAAAATATTGTATCCATAATGTAAGATATTTACGTTATGTATGCATTTCTATTAGCTATATGTAAAAGTAAAAGTACATATATCATATACGTATCCATATAAATATTACATATTTGTGTATTTATCTTTATATATTTTGTTTATTCGTATGAATTTATTTATATCTATCTAGTTGTATATGCACATGTATGTATTTACAACATATGTAGATGCGGATGTTTATACATACACACACATAATATAAAAAAAATAAGATTTGCATGTTATCATATGCACTTATAAATTTATAACTTGGCTATCTATTTATTGATTTTTATAAAAAATAATATCTATTTATAACATGCGGTGAATCCCAACTCGGGATGTCACCCTCTCATTTTTCAAAAAAAAACTATTTATTGATTTTTGTAAATTATTTATGTTATTTTTTTGGGTAACATCAACTGCTTCAACATGTGTACTTTACACATTTTTATATACTCCGATCTGATCGACCAATTCAACTACTTTTTCCTTATTGATTCGGTTTAATCTGATTTTAAAAATTGATGATGTTATCATCTCGCTTTAGTTTCGTGGCCTGACCCAATTCAGCCTTTTCAATAAGTTTCCGATTCAGACTAGATTTGATTCCACAAACAATTATCTCCACTCACAAACGAAAGATTCTCTCCATTGCACTCACTCTCTCCCGGCACTTGTCATTCTCTCTCTCTCCATCTATATTAATGGCATTAGTTGGTAAGTTTCCTTTCAAAATGAAATAGTAATCAGTTTTAATATCGTTTCTAGAATTTGATAATTTATGTTTGATGATGTTGTCTAATAAAAAAACCATATCAAACTACTTTTCCTAAATTTAAAATTCTTGTCATTTCTTTTCAACATGAAACATAAATTAAAAAACTACTTTCTATAAATTGATTCTTATAGACTTATTCCATTTTTACAAATAAAGATTAATACAAAATTCAAGAAATTAAAAAAAATGCCCATGTTTGCTCATTTTTCTAATATAGTCCGTCTATTTGTTTGAAATAAAAATTGTATCAACTATTTATCATAATAAAAAAACAGGAAGATTAGATGCTTAAAAATACATTGCTTTTATTAAAAAAACATGTTAAATATGTTAAATTATCAGTATTGTGCATGCAATGTTTAGATGTTTCATTGCATCCCAGCATATACACTTATGAATAATAAATAAAGCTATAAGATATATCATCATTGTCAGTGTTATGTAATTGAATCCTTATAGTATATCTATTGATTTGTCTTGGAAATATTGTACAATATTAGTCATTTCTAGAAAGAACATCACATTATTATTAACTATTATTATAAAAGTCTATTTCATGTACTAAAATTTTTAGTATTTTAAGTTTTTTTTGATGAGAAGGAGGGTGGCCTCCCGAGATGGGAGTTACCGTAAAATCATTATATAACTAAAATAAGGGTTACATGGTTAGTTACATTGATTCCCAAAAGCTTAATGTGCTTTACAATGAGAAACGACATTTTCTGGATAAAATCTCTTATTATTAAAAAGGTCATTTCTTGCTAGCCATATTGCCCACATCGCGCCAAAGGGTCTTGCAGCATCATCAGTTGAGTTGCCTCCTAACATTCTTACCCCTTCCCAAAAATTCAATAGGCCACGTGCATCTAGCTGGGGGATCGACAATTCTCTCCAGACCTTCTCCGAGAAAACACGGGTGAGGAAGAGATGTTCCAAGGTCTCTGATTGGTCCCCACATCTGTCACAAGTAGCGTCCTGGAGTCCAAGTATCCTCGCCCTCCTGTCTTTGACATGAAGTCTATCCCTCCTTAGGCACCAAAGGAAGACCTTTATCCTATTCGGTATCCTGCTTGCCTGGATAATCTTCATATCATTGCACATGTCTTGAAAGCTGATCCTATTGAAGCACGTCTTGTCTGCCATCCTCATTTTCTTCTTCTTGACCAAGTTGATGCTAGTGGGAGTAAGAAAGAGGATTGAAAAGTTGATGAGAAGGTTTTTTCGGTCAGACGGGAACTAACAAAAGTCAGACATGCATTTTAAGTGGTATGGGAGGAAATAATGAGAGCGTGTGAGTAGGGGGCTTGGGTGTTAGAGATTTGGTGTGCATGAATAAAGCATTGCTAGCAAAATGGATAATGCACATAAGCCTTCTATGGATCTGACATCAAGGCTACTGAGGAAGATTTACAGAGTTAAAAGAATTTTAGAGGCATGGTCTCTTCGGTTTGAATCATCCCTCTAGAAAGGAATATGAGAGGTTTTGACCGTTGTATCTGGTAGATTAGTACCGAAGCTAGGAGATGGGGAAGGTTTCAGATTCTGGAGGGATGATTGGTTGGGGGCTGGAGGGCCTGCTAGAGATGCTTTTCCCAAGACTTTTTGCTTTGACGACATCGAAGGAGGCAATTGTGAAGGAGATGTCACATTCGAGGAAATGGAGACTGATTTAGTGGCTTGTCTCTCGACTAGAAGACAGGAAGAGATAGAAAGATTAAGGAATATTGATATACCTTCCCAGATAGTTTTTCACTGACCAGGGATCATTTTCTATGGATGGGCAATAAATTTCCCGTCAAGAAACTATATAGGGAGATGCTGAATGCTGGTGAAGGTCAAGATCTGAGCTCTATCTTATGGATAACTGCCTCCCAATACGATGCTCTCAAGTTGCCAGCCACCAAGGGGAGATCCAGGTAAGTAATCGGCAGCTCACCTAATGGACAACCAAGCATCTCCGCTAGCCTGGTCCATTCGCCATCCTGTACTCCAAAAGTGATCATCACGGATTTCTGCACATTTTTTAAGCCCTGACAAACCGCTGAAGATGTCCAGCAACTGAGCCGCCCGACCTATCATCTCATCTAACCCGCTCAGGAAAAGGACAGTGTTATCTGCGTACTGTAATAACAGCACAGTGATCTCATCAAGGTGGAAGCCTTCACACCACCCCCATCTACTGCTTACTTGAACATAATTGCCAACGCGTCAGCAACCAACATGAATAACATAGGTGCAAGCGGGCACCCCTGCCGAATACCCCTTTATGGTTGAAAATAGACACCTTCCGGCCGCCCATTTACCATAATCGAGAAAGAAGATGTGGTGACACATCTTTTCATCCACGCAATCCAGCTTTTCGAGAAACCTCTTTCCCTCATCGATGCCCATAAAAAGTTTCAGTCCACACTGTTGTAAGCTTTTGCAAAATCTATCTTCCATAGCACCCCCTTTGCTTCCTTGCGTCTCCACTCAAGACAGATTTCTCATGCCATAACCAGTCCATCTGCCATCTAACGTCCTGAGATAAAAGCGGATTGGCCATCTAGAATGATAGAGTCCATGACCCCTTTGAGCAGGTTTGCTAGCACCTTTGCCACAATGAGGTACACTCCATTCGAAAGGACGGCTAGTCTGAAATCCTCAACTCTCACCGGATGATCCTTCTTTGGGAGTAAAACCATCAAAGCCCTATTCACCTTCTTGAAGCCAATGTTTCCTTCTCTGAATTCTTCCAATACTTCTATGATTTCTGCCTTGAGAAGGTCCCAAAATTCTCTTTAAAAGGAAATCGGGAATCCATCAAGTCCTGATGACCCATCAACATTCAGTCCCCAAACTGCCTTCTTCACTTCGCTTTCTGAAAAGGGTGACACCAGCGCCTTCGCCTTTTCTGGTGACAAACTCTTCACCCCCTCCATAGCTACCCCCAACCCTCTCCTCTTCTCTTTCGCGATGCCTCCACATAATATCCTCTCAGCGCCCTGCTAATTTGCGCTTCCTCGGAGAACCTCTCCCCCCCACCTCAACTTCATGGATATGGTTCCTCATCTTTCTGCCTGAGGCTACGGTGTGGAAGAATCTAGTATTTGTGTCATCGTCTCTTAGCCATTTCTGCCTGGATTTCTGTCTCAATTCAATCTCTTATTTCCGGTCTTCCACCAGAAGCACCACCAATAACCTGGACCTCTCCTCTATCTCTTCCTACCCTAGTCCCCTCAAATCATCAAGGTCATCCAGACGGACTACATTCTCTTATGCCATATCTCGCTTTTCCCTCCTCTTTAATTTCAACGTCCTTCCATACTCCTTCAGGAATGATCTAAGCAACACCAATTTAGCAGCCAGTCGAGAAACTGTTGAGCCCTCAGGACTCCAACTCCTCCATTGCTCCCCCACTAGCTCTTTGAAGCCCTATTCCAACATCCAGGATTGCTCAAAGTGGAAGACGAACCTGCCTCTTTCCTCCTCTTCAGATGACCAGATAATTGGCGTGCGATCCGAGTGTTCCCGAGGGAGGGCCCATGCATGTGAAAGTGGGAATTTCTCTACCCCAGCAATGGAAAACAAAAATCTGTCTAGTCTTGATCTTGTGTTGCGCCAAGTATACGCACATACTGCTACATCTATAACTGACAGACCCAAAGAGTGCACCATCTCTAAAACTCCATCGAGCATGTGTTCCTCCTGCCACCTCCCCTAGGACGGTCATCTGGTAGTAATGTAAGATTGAGATCCTCCCCAATAACCATACCACATCATTATGTTCTGAGTAAATTTGCAACAAGTCTGTCGCAAGGGAGCCCTTGTCGTTGTCATTGGGTCCATACACATTTGTCACGGTGAAGATGAGATCGTTTTCCGACGTCTTAGATGGATTGAAAGCGAAAAAGTCAACCTCCATTCTATCTCCACATCAAAGTTATCCTCCCTTAAGCTTGTAATTAGACCTCCCGGTGCTCCCTGTGCCTCCATGACTGCAGCCTGAATACCTCTCCCATTGCCCAACTCATAACCAACAACTGTCGTGTTGCGAGACAATTTTGTTTCTTGCAACAAGAATATGTCCGCTTTTGCTTCCCGTACTAAGCTTCCAACTCTCACATGCTTTTCTGGTCGTCCGACCCCCTAACATTTCATGAAAAAACCTCCACTAAGAAACCATTGAGTTCCTTCTAATGGAGTGTGGTTGAACCACCCCCAGACATTCTGCAAACCCGCGATCTAAAGGGTTGAACCGATTCATCCCTCTCCATGGTAAAGACCCCACTATCCGTTGTTGGGACAGGAAATCATGCCGCTCCAATCCCTCCAAATCCTTTTCCCTTCGTCTCCTTCTGTATGCCTTCAATCCGCCCTTTTTCTCATAGTACTCATTGGCATCTGCCCCATTCGCCGAGCTTGAAGTCACCCCTTCATGTCTTAACCCTGCAGCTAGATCCATCTGCAATGCCAACTCCAGCTCCGGCCTTGCGATCCGTGTAGGATCTAGTCTTTCCTCTTGGACATCCCCCCCAGTCGGACCCGCCTCTCCCTGACCATGTTCCCCCTCCCTACCCAACTCCATCAACATAGTGACCAGCCTCCCCTCCTCACCATAGAATGTCCACCTCTTCCTCACCCTCTCCTCTATCCCCCCAGCCCACTGAGCCTTCGAGCCAGGCTTCGCCACCCTCCGCTCCCACCGAGCCTCCGAACAGGTCTCGTCCCCGAGCTTCCTACCTTGCCCATCCCCTGATCTCGACAACGTGCCACATATCCATGCGTGCCTGACTCCGGTTTCCCTACCGATTGGCCCTCCTCCATCCCATCCATGTTCGGCTTCATCAGCCCCTTCGAGGCCTAGGGAGTGTTCATGATCGGATGGTTCTGAATGTGCTTGGAAGAAAATGGAAGAACATCACGTTAGGGTTTCGTCGATCCAATGTATCTCACACCTCGGGCCACCTCCAACACTCGGAGATGGCTCAAAATATTAATGGATCTCCTCCGCAGCTGCGAGTACCTTAAATGGGTTCCAGACCTCGCTGAGAGGAGGTCGAGCCACCTAGAAGTTGAAGTCTGGTTCAAAGACCCCTCAGATGGGGACTTCAAGTACTCAAACCTACACAAAAACACTTGCGGCTCAAAGGGGTACTTCCTCGATTTTTTATTAGGGTAATAGGGGTTCAGATGAGTGGAATGAAGTTGATCTCCGATAAGGATGGTGGAGAATATATGTTGCTTCGATTTCTGCAAAATCGAAGGTGGAAGAGGTATGGCTAGTGGAGAAGCGAAGAGGAGTGAGGTGGAGTGGTCGAGAGATCGACATAGTGGGTTTCATGTGACGAACAGAGGTTGAAGATCTAAGGTCCGACGTACTTAAATTTTTAGATTTTAGGTTAATTTGACTGAAATCGAAGCAAATCAAAGACGGGTCTATACTAAGGAATTAAATGCGAAGCTAAGGCGATAGATATAAGCAGCTCACCTGGCTGGCTATGCCTGGGAGTAGAGGATCGTCGAAGGTGTCTCCAGCAAGGGGTGAATCACCCTCCAAACATCAAATCCACGCATCCAAACCACAAGGGAATGCCTCCTATCACAAGGTTTCCTCGCCAGCCAAGGATTTAGAGGGGTTATAAACTCAAATCGAAGGTGGGGGTTGATGAACCTCAGTTTCATCATCTTTATTTCCTATAATTAACCCCCTTGCTTAAAAGTTTGTCAATAAATCCCTGTTAATGTCATATAATTAACAGAGTTCTTAATAAATTAAAAACCACAAAAAAATGACAAAGCAAAAATTCGTGGTATTTTTAGACTTAAAAAAACCCTCAAAAATATTTCGGGCCCTTGTTTGATCTCTTATCTAGTTTTGGTCAACATGAAACTTGTAGATCTCATCAAGATCTACAACTTTCATGTTTTGAGTTTTCTCAAATTCGGCCAAATTAACCTCCAAAAATCAAAAATACTGTCGCAATAATCTGATTGGGCCACGTGGCCCATTCTGGGGGCGCCACGTGGCCCGGCTCCCCTTGCCCTGTTCGCCCTTGACCTGGACCGTTGGATCATCTCTTGATCCAACGGCTACATCTTCTCCACGTGCGCCATTATCCTCAACCGTCCGATCATCCTTGCCCTTAATCCGCACCGCACTTAAGCGCCTGCACCAGAATTCGCCACATGGCGCGTTGTGCGCCCTTTGATTGCGCCCCGGATCTCTCATCTAAGCCGCTGCTTCCGTTTCATTCCTCTGCCGCTTGATCATCCCCCACAACTCATCTCTACCGTCCGCTGGCGCGTGAACTGCAAGGCGACACGTGGCAGCTTCATGGCCCGCCGATCACAACGCCTCGGATCTGATCTACACCGTCCCTCCGCGCCCAATTCTCCACCGTTGGATATCCAGATCCAACGGCGGGGCTTCGTCGTCAACCTCCAGCCGTCTTCTCTCTTCCACGTTCCACCTCGCGCAACCCGCTCCCCCTTTCATTTCTCTCGCCTTCACCAGCCTCCATCTCCCATCGCCAATTACCCCACGACGTTCCCCAGTCAACCGTGACCCTCGCAAGCACCACCTCCACCCTCGAAGCTATCTCCACTCGCTCCATTTCCTCCTCGAAATCACGTCAACCACCACCACGACCGCCATCTTCCCCTTCAAATACTCTTCCCCTCCCGTCAGTCCAACCCGTCCACCTTTACGCGAGGGTTCGCCCAGCCCTCCTCCGTCTCCTTGTGACAGGGGGAGGCGGAGGATTGAGCGACGACGACGAAGTACCTCCGGTGAGACCCTCCGCCATACACGGCGGAGTTGCGGCGCATAGCGACCGCCCGAGCTCGCTGGGACGGCCGCCCAGCACGTGCGAAGACTCCGAGCTCCTCTTGGAGCTCAAGCACAGGCCCTTCGACCGCCATTGCCCAGGTAAGATCTCTGATCTTCTCTTGTTTTTCTTCTTGATTTTTCCTAATTTCCTACGCCTCTATACGATCTACTCCTCTCCATTGATCACCCATTTAGCTCCGCCGTCCATCCATCTTTCTCGCCGACCCTACCGATCACCCCCGTCCTCCGTCGCAACCTCCTTCACCCCAAGCTTCCTCCTCCGCCGGAGGCGGAGGAGGACCCACTAAGGGCTTCGCCTTCTGCGCTCCACCAAAGCCCTCCGTCCACTTCACCTCGCACGCACACACCGCTAACACTTCTTGCAGGTCTATCAACATCAATGGCCGGACTTCGGGCGGAGCTTAGTTCTAGAGCTCCGCCTCCGGCGACCAATTGTCGATCGAGCATTCCAGGTGTCCCCGCGTCTTCTCCGACCTCAGGCCTTCATCGCCAGAGCATCAACGATCTTCCCCGAGCTTCACCGAGCGCAGCGAGGCGCGGCGGAGCTCCAGGCCTCACGCCGGAGCTCCAATCGCGCCGCCACCCGACGAAGGAGAAGAGGGAGCAGATACCGTTGGATCTCGCCCCCCGGCGGAGATCCAACGGCCCTGGAGCGGCCACGTCGACTACTCCGGAGCACGGAGGCTCGGTGGAACCGAGCCTCGCCCGAGTCAACCTCGAGCCACCACGTGGCCCGAGCCACCTGCTACGGCCACCCGAAGCAAGCGCCGACCCTCGCCCCCATCCGAGCTTGAGATCACGTGCTTCACGCACGTGGCTTTGGGCTTTTTGCATCGGCGCCATCGCACCTTCCACAAATTGCATCCAGGTCCTGATACACGTGGCACAACCAGAGACCACGCCGAGCCTGATCGCCACCAAGCCTGGAGGCTCGGATATCCCGAGCCAACCCGAAGCAGCAGCGAGCCTCTGCCAAGCCCGGGCCGACTTCCGAGCCTGGATGGCGCGTGCCTGGCGCGTGCCTTCTGGGCAATTTGCAGAGACACCCCGCCGTATTCTCCAATTTGCAGATAGGTCCCTGGAGCACCTTCTTTTCACGTGCACTTGGGTAATTTGCAATTATGCCCTCGCGGGTTTTAATAATTGCAAAAATACCCCTGTGCGTATGGGTATTTTACAGGGAAGGTCTCGTAATTTTCATATTTACATTTTAGTCCCTCTCAGGGACCTATTTGTAGTTATCTTTGTTTGTTTTTATTGCATTTATGCCCCTGCTTTCTTTCGTGCATATCTTGAGCTACATAGCTCCAATCGAGTTGATTTCAGTTTCATTTTGAAGCTCTTCTCATCCTCTTTATTATGGCATGCTTAAATTTTAGATTTGACACTAAGATCAGTAGTGTATTATTCTATTATCTAAGTGTCCTGAATGCTTTATTTGACATGCTTATTTGCTTATTAAATGTGGAATGCTTCTTAATGCCAACTCAGTTTAACTCGCATTTTTTTTCTATGGCTCAAGTGAATATGATTTTGGGGCATATCATTCGCTTTGCATGATCATTTATTTGCATTATAAAAATTGATAAAAAAATGCATGTTTATTTTAATGCATTGTCTTGTTTTATCGCTGCATGATTTTGACCTATATGCCTTTAACTCTACGCTTAATTAAATAAACTCAAATCCGATTAATACGAGAGAGGCTCGTGTCCCTGAGTTCGACCTTGGTTTCTTGCCAAGTAAAGTATAAATTACGATCCTCTCATTTTGATTTATTATCGTATATCTTTAAATGAGTGGATCTTTTGATGACCAAAATCGGCCCGACTGCTTCGACATGTTGAGGTGCTAAAAACGCACTCTTAAAGGGCCGATTTTGCGGATCATCAAATGGTGCCGTTGCCGGGGACACGACTCATTTCTTATATTTTTTTTGGATTTTTGTTTGTTTAATTTGGTGTTCCTTTTTATAGGTCAAATAATCACATATTTTGCATATAAAATTTTTCTTTCTTATTTGATATCTAATCATTGTTTTTGTGGCAGGGCCCTTGATGGATCAAGGAGGCGAGGAGCAGGACATTCCCCGCTGCGAGGAGCTGCAGGAGCATGCTTGGAGCAAAGGAGGAAGAAAAGAAAAAAATGTCTCGCATTTTTGTTGCATTCTATTTTTAATAATTCGTCTTTTACAGCGGTCTTCGATCGAAG
Source organism: Ottelia alismoides (assembly GCA_037367405.1). Lineage (NCBI taxonomy): Eukaryota > Viridiplantae > Streptophyta > Magnoliopsida > Alismatales > Hydrocharitaceae > Ottelia > Ottelia alismoides. The sequence continues at coordinate 1,053,893 of JAZKJV010001351.1, read as the reverse complement.
ACTCGCGATTGTAATCGAACGATCGTGGTTGTGTGGGGATCGTCCCCACTTGAGTGTCGACCTAGGATAGGCACGCGGCTCTCCGAGCTCTTTTTAATTTTCCATATTTTTACGTGCTTGATCGTAGGTAGGACACACTAATTTCTATACGCACATAATCTCGCATCACTTAGCTAAAATTCATGAAGATTAATCACCTCTAATAGATGCATGATTAGGTGCGGTTTTTTTTGACTTGCATACATGTTGGATTTGATTTTCAAAACGGCCCCAGTTTTTTCGCGGATTTACCATCAAATCACTGCATGATTTCTCGCTTAGCCTAGATCGCATTTTTCTTCATCGAATACATGTTTTTTTTCACGGCTTTCATTTCCTAGATTGATCGCCTAGGATTAATGGAAAATGGAATGAACGGTAGACGATGATTTTCTGATTGATGTGCTAACCTTAATTCAGTGATAATTTAAAATAAAATTGGGACTGTTAATTGCAAGTCAACCAAAAATGGAGTAAAATTCGGTTTTGGGAGAGCAACACCCGCGCATACGCCTTGATTTTCAATTCACATTTTCTTCGCGTAATTATCTAACGTTTTATCACCAATAAAACCGACAAGATGATCAACCAACCTTGGTTGGTTTCATGTGTGAGTTGGTGAAACTAAGGGTTTGCTTGCTTGAATTGAGCCTTTGTTGCGACACACACCCTAGAACCTTAGTCTCTCCATTTCATCTCCTAAGATTCAACCGCTCACTTGTAAATTCATTCCTCTTCTTCGTTCGCCTTGGGTTCCTTCTAACATCAATCCTCATCTTTATACTTAGGCTAATCTCAGCCTAAGTATAGGGGGACCCGAGTCCCCGTGATTTTCTCTGCTCTTCTTTTCTTGCCTTTATACTTAGGTTATTTCTAACCTAAGTATAGGGGGGAGCCCCTCTTAGCTCCAGTATATTCTTCTATATTTAAATGAACCTATGTACTTGTAACATCTAGTGCTATGAGGACATAGCAAAGGTTAAGTATAGGGGGGTATACCGTATATTTACTTTAGCTATAATCTAAAAAATTTGAAAAATTAAAAACTTTTTGGCTAAGGTAAAATTCGTTGGACTAAGAGAACTCAAATGATTTCGCGGCTTTTCGATATTATGTTACGCTATTTTTATAAAAATATTTTCGAAAATGATTTTTGAAAATGTTTTGAAAACTTTTCTATCTTGTGTGACATGGTTTTGAAAAGAATCGCCTTCTCTTTTCAAGGAAAGTTGAGTTTAACTCGTGTTTTAACCTTCATTAAAATCCATAAAAAAATGAGAAAAAACCGCAAAACCCTTTAGGAGCCGTTAGTGACTACTAAGCCCAATTAAGTAAGCCGCATTCAGTGAGGGTTCACCCTTAGCAGATTGGATGGTTTAGAGGACATCGCGCAAGGCCCCGTCCTCAAGCAACGGGCTTCGGCCTGTACTTACATCCATACTGGTTGAATTGCAGATGCTCAATTGAGTTTAGGAAGTTCTAATATCTCTTGGAGTTCAAAAAAAAATGAAATAAAAAGTGTCTTGTTTTTGAATGAAGAAGTTGGATTAGTTCTCTACACTTTCACTTTCAACCAGGATCTGAATTGGTCAAGGAGACTTAGCTTTTTGAGGTCTTTGATATTTTAGGTTAACCAGCCTTAGCCATCAGGGTCTTAGACTTAATCATCCACATTCCCCTAAGTTTCTAGATTTGCATGCTATATTCCATGCTTAGTCTCAGACATAAAGAATATGATCAGCACATCACATGCACGACTGCGGTTTTTGATGAGATGAGTTGATTTTTCACCCGAGGGATTGGGATGAGGAAGTCGAGTTTGGATTTGATCTAATGATGCTCGAGGATGGGATAAAATCTTTGAGGCTTCAGGAAACCTGAGTGTCAGCAATATTAGCCAGTATGAGAACTTGATTCTTATACTAATCTCTTGACATTAACCTAAGTGCCTGGGTGTAAAAAAATAAATAAAAAATGTTGATCAGTGTGCGCCAACTCTTGGTAAAAGCAGTGGAGCTAGCCACCAATTATACAAGTCAATGAAATTCAAAGAAAAGCTCTCATTCCACCAAAGTCAAATATCAAAGAGCTTCCACCAAAGGCGAGCGCTCCCAACCATTTCAAAGTGTCCACTTGGACCACCGCTATTAGGACTAGGAGTCGGGCTTGCACCAAAAAAGGGCTCTGCATCGTAAATGCTACAAGTCTGGGTGTCGAAGGTACGATAGGTACTCAAAAGAGACACACCCCGGTGTACTCCCAGGAAAACAAGTGCAGACGGCTCCAACTTCTCTTGACGGACGCACTGATCAACACCAAAAAAAAATGTGTTGCGTAAAAGGCACTAGAGAGAATCCTTGTTCCAATGAGAGGGAGAGAAGAATTGACACAATCCCATGCCCTCCATTTTATGGCCTGCCATCCACATTTTCTAAGTCTGACAAACTAAAGAGACGGTGGACTGAATGCAAGATTTGATTTATTCCCTAGTGCTGAGGATTAGGTCCTTAGGAGATTTTCTCGGATCAAGTTTTTGGGTGACGGATTGACTCTACTCTCAGAATTGCAGTCAACACTAAACTTCATATCCTTTAGTTTATATGTACATCAGAGAGAGTCTAGAGAAGTAGAGGAATTGGAAGCCTCTTGATTAAGGCTGGGTTGAACTCTAGAATTTTGGATCTCTAAAATCGAGTCGACTTGATCAGATTGGATCCGGTATTCACATGCACAAGGGGGTTAATCCAACTTAGTCATTCTTTTTGATGCTCGAGGACGAGCATGGTTTAAGTATAGGGGGTGATGAACCTCAGTTTCATCATCTTTATTTTCTATAATTAACCCCCTTGCTTAAAAGTTTGTCAATAAATCCCTGTTAATGTCCTATAATTAACAGAGTCCTTAATAAATTAAAAACCACAAAAAAATGACAAAGCAAAAATTCGTGGTATTTTTAGACTTAAAAATACCCTCAAAAATATTTCGGGCCCTTGTTTGATCTCTTCTCTAGTTTTGGTCAACATGAAACTTGTAGATCTCATCAAGATCTACAACTTTCATGTTTTGAGTTTTCTCAAATTCGGCCAAATTAACCTCCAAAAATCAAAAATACTGTCGCAATAATCTGATTGGGCCACGTGGCCCATTCTGGGGGCGCCACGTGGCCCGGCTCCCCTTGCCCTGTTCTCCCTTGACCTGGACCGTTGGATCATCTCTTGATCCAACGACTACATCTTCTCCACGTGCGCCATTATCCTCAACCGTCCGATCATCCTTGCCCTTAATCCGCACCGCACTTAAGCGCCTGCACCAGAACTCGCCACGTGGCGCGCTGTGCGCCCTTTGATTGCGCCCCGGATCTCTCATCTAAGCCACTGCTTCCGTTTCATTCCTCTGCCACTTGATCATCCCCCACAACTCATCTCTACCATCCGCTGGCGCGTGAACTGCAAGGCGACACGTGGCAGCTTCATGGCCCGCCGATCACAACGCCTCGGATCTGATCTACACCGTCCCTCCGCGCCCAATTCTCCACCGTTGGATATCCAGATCCAACGGCGGGGCTTCGTCGTCAACCTCCAGCCGTCTTCTCTCTCCCACGTTCCACCTCGCGCAACCCGCTCCCCCTTTCATTTCTCTCGCCTTCACCAGCCTCCATCTCCCATCGCCAATTACCCCACGACGTTCCCCAGTCAACCGTGACTCTCGCGAGCACCACCTCCACCCTCGGAGCTATCTCCACTCGCTCCATTTCCTCCTCGAAATCACGTCAACCACCACCACGACCGCCATCTTCCCCTTCAAATACTCTGCCCCTCCCGTCAGTCCAACCCGTCCACCTTTACGCGAGGGTTCGCCCAGCCCTCCTCCGTCTCCTTGTGACAGGGGGAGGCGGAGGATTGAGCGACGACGACGAAGTACCTCCGATGAGACCCTCCGCCATACACGGCGGAGTTGCGGCGCATAGCGACCGCCCGAGCTCGCTGGGACGGCCGCCCAGCACGTGCGAAGACTCCGAGCTCCTCTTGGAGCTCAAGCACAGGCCCTTCGACCGCCATTGCCCAGGTAAGATCTCTGATCTTCTCTTGTTTTTCTTCTTGATTTGTTCCTAATTTCCTACGCCTCTATACGATCTACTCCGCTCCATTGATCACCCATTTAGCTCCGCCGTCCATCCATCTTTCTCGCCGACCCTACCGATCACCCCCGTCCTCCGTCGCAACCTCCTTCACCCCAAGCTTCCTCCTCCGCCGAAGGCGGAGGAGGACCCACTAAGGGCTTCGCCTTCTGCGCTCCACCAGAGCCCTCCGTCCACTTCACCTCGCACGCACACACCGCTAACACTTCTTGCAGGTCTATCAACATCAATGACCGGACTTCGGGCAGAGCTGAGTTCTAGAGCTCCGCCTCCGGCGACCAATTGTCGATCGAGCATTCCAGGTGTCCCCGCGTCTTCTCCGACCTCAGGCCTTCATCGCCAGAGCATCAGCGATCTTCCCCGAGCTTCACCGAGCGCAGCGAGGCGCGACGGAGCTCCAGGCCTCACGCCGGAGCTCCAATCGCGCCGCCACCCGACGAAGGAGAAGAGGGAGCAGATACCGTTGGATCTCGCCCCCCGGCGGAGATCCAACGGCCCTGGAGCGGCCACGTCGACTACTCCGGAGCACGGAGGCTCGGTGGAACCGAGCCTCGCCCGAGTCAACCTCGAGCCACCACGTGGCCTGAGCCACCTGCTACGGCCACCCGAAGCAAGCGCCGACCCTCGCCCCCATCCGAGCCTGAGATCACGTGCTTCACGCACGTGGCTTTGGGCTTTTTGCACCGGCTCCCTCGCACCTTCCACAAATTGCATCCAGGTCCTGATACACGTGGCACAACCAGAGACCACGCCGAGCCTTATCGCCACCAAGCCTGGAGGCTCGGATATCCCGAGCCAACCCGAAGCAGCAGCGAGCCTCTACCAAGCCCGAGCCGACTTCCGAGCCTGGATGGCACGTGCCTGGCGCGTGCCTTCTGGGCAATTTGCAGAGACACCCCGCCGTATTCTCCAATTTGCAGATAGGTCCCTGGAGCACCTGCTTTTCACGTGCACTTGGGTAATTTGCAATTATGCCCTCGCGGGTTTTAATAATTGCAAAAATACCCCTGTGCGTATGGGTATTTTACAGGGAAGGTCTCGTAATTTTCATATTTACATTTTAGTCCCTCTCAGGGACCTATTTGTAGTTATCTTTGTTTGTTTTTATTGCATTTATGCCCCTGCTTTCTTTCGTGCATATCTTGAGCTACATAGCTCCAATCGAGTTGATTTCAGTTTCATTTTGAAGCTCTTCTCATCCTCTTTATTATGGCATGCTTAAATTTTAGATTTGACACTAAGATCAGTAGTGTATTATTCTATTATCTAAGTGTCCTGAATGCTTTATTTGACATGCTTATTTGCTTATTAAATGTGGAATGCTTCTTAATGCCAACTCAGTTTAACTCGCATTTTTTTTCTATGGCTCAAGTGAATATGATTTTGGGGCATATCATTCGCTTTGCATGATCATTTATTTGCATTATAAAAATTGATAAAAAAATGCATGTTTATTTTAATGCATTGTCTTGTTTTATCGCTGCATGATTTTGACCTATATGCCTTTAACTCTACGCTTAATTAAATAAACTCAAATCCGATTAATACGAGAGAGGCTCGTGTCCCTGAGTTCGACCTTGGTTTCTTGCCAAGTAAAGTATAAATTACGATCCTCTCATTTTGATTTATTATCGTATATCTTTAAATGAGTGGATCTTTTGATGACCAAAATCGGCCCGACTGCTTCGACATGTTGAGGTGCTAAAAACACACTCTTAAAGGGCCGATTTTGCGGATCATCAAATGGCGCCGTTGCCGGGGACACGGCTCATTTCTTATATTTTTTTTGGATTTTTGTTTGTTTAATTTGGTGTTCCTTTTTATAGGTCAAATAATCACATATTTTGCATATAAAATTTTTCTTTCTTATTTGATATCTAATCATTGTTTTTGTGGCAGGGCCCTTGATGGATCAAGGAGGCGAGGAGCAGGACATTCCCCGCTGCGAGGAGCCGCAGGAGCATGCTTGGAGCAAAGGAGGAAGAAAAGAAAAAAATGTCTCGCATTTTTGTTGCATTCTATTTTTAATAATTCGTCTTTTACAGCGGTCTTCGATCGAAGACTCGCGATTGTAATCGAACGATCGTGGTTGTGTGGGGATCGTCCCCACTTGAGTGTCGACCTAGGATAGGCACTCTTAAAGGGCCGATTTTGCGGATCATCATGGGTTTTCATTTTATAGCATAACATGAGCACTTCCTAGATCTATGGTTTTTTATTGATTTGATGCACCTCTTACAAATCTAGGGTTATGCCATGAAGGAGGGTTGTATTTCAAATATTTCTTTTGAAGAAATCGAGTTGCATAGAACAACGAATCATGGGAAAATTTTACATAAGTCAGGGGTAGGTGGTTCGGACAAGTTGCCGACCTTGACAAGGATAGTTGACCCAAGGTCAACGGATACTAAGTCGTGATTGGTCCACATGGACCAAGTCAGGACAAAAAATAATAGAAAATATGCATAAATTCGATAAAAATGAATAAATGATTTTATTAAGTAAAACTCAAAACATGAAAAAAGTTTATAATATAATAAACTATTTTTGTGATTTTTATTTATTTTTACAACATTATTTGTAAGATGTTACTATTTACCTGTGTACTCATAAGTATATTTGACTATATTTTACATATTTAATTTCATTTCGTATTTCTAATACATATTATCATATTTACATATTTTATATATTTAAAATATTATTAAGTACATTGTACGTGTTTTTATTTTATTTTTATACTTTAGTTATGTATGCAAATAATTACATATATGTATATTATAGGTATAGTATACCTCTATATTTAAATGTATTATTTATTTTAGTGTCTTTTTACATATTTGTATTTGTATTTATATTTTAAACATGTTTTATATAATATATAAAATAACTTAAAAATATAATAAGAGTAAAATCTTAAAGAATAAAATATATTAATATTATATACAGATACACAGTACAATAGTACCCTAGAAAGTCAGGGTTTTTTATATTAACTCCATTTTTAATAAAATGACCATCATTAGATATATAGTTCAATTTCGAATACAATGGAAGTGAGTTTAGTTCAATTTAAGGTTATATGGAGCAGATATTGATCATTGAAGTTCGATCTGTGATTTTTTTCATCTATGTGTACAAGTTGCACTGTGCCTTTTGTTTTATTGTTAATTATTTTTGTAATTTTCTATACATTTTTATGTACAAGTCTCGTGTTGAACATTTTATTATTTGAGGTGTGTAAAATAAAAAAATAAGGGAAGATGTTATTTTCAGGTCATAAAATTAGGGTTTTATGTACAATATTTGGCCCTTATCTTCCCCTACTTTATTCCTTATCGACCTAATCAATATTCACTTAGTCTGAGGTTTAGGATCATTCAGTATCCTTGATACTTCATTTATTTTTATTTTCTTTTTCTTTATCTTGTACTTTTGGATTAATTACATGCATTTATGTATTAATTACAAATGAATATTTATTGTTAATTTGTATACGTTAGCAATATTTATAGGTGTTTTTCTAAGGATTTAAATACAAAATGGAAGAATAAAGGTAAATGAATGGCTACTCATCATTCCTAATGAAATGGTCTATTGATGGGATGAAGAATAATGCGAAGACTGGCCTTGATATTGCTGCTACTGATGTGGGTTATGTTGGTAATACGTGCCATGCTAGCTTGACCGGTATGTCTGCTGACGTGCGTGTTGTTGCTTTCACTGTTGTTGGGGTGGTATGAACCAGGGCTAGTCTATGTTGGAAAAGGTGATGGGGTGAATGCGGTGTTCTAGAAGGTCGGGGGATGCTGGTAAGACGGACTGTCCCCCTACTTCCCTGCATGGCAGGGTCTTGAGTGTACCAAACACCATTCACCTCCCACACCCAAGGAGGCTCCTCTATAGCTGGCTCAGCTGATGGTGGCTATATGTTGGCAAGATTGGGTGAAGAACATGTCCTCTACCCAAGGATGGGGTAGCCCTGACATCAGCTGCTCCTGTACATGTTGTACTAAAAAAACAGGAGCAACAGATGCAATCGTGGTAGGTATCTTCATCTTGGATACCCTCTCAGACAACTCCTCCATCTTCTTAGGAAGCTTGGATAGTCTTTCAAGCTCATTCATCCTTTTTGTCGATCCGCTCAACTAGTGTTAAATTGTTAGCATTGATCCCCTTGTTAGGAATCAGTTCCTCAACGAGATCGACTACAACCTTCTTTCCCACATTTGATAAGAGTGAAACAGGGGATTCTACATATGCCCAACTAGTGGTCTGTGAGCAACTTATCTCTGCCATTTACTCGAATACCTTCCAGACATCATCCACTCCTCATGAAGTGCAGTTGCCTCCACAGGCAGCGTCACTAAATCCTGCACCTCAGGGTTGAGACCACTACAAAGAGACTGGATGAGAATGGTGTTCTCCATACCACAACATGGACACTTCTGCATTATGTCGTTGAATCTTTCCCAAGTATCACAGAATGGTTCATTGGGGAAAAACTCGTGATGTGTATCCTCATATGATTAGTTCTACTCAAAGGGTAGAACTTCTCTAAGAATTGTTCCTTGAACTGGGTGTATGCGGTCGCCACTACACCTAGATTTTTCAGCAAGTAGTCTGCCTTATCCTCCAAGGCAAATGGTAGGATTGTGATCCTAATATAATCTTGTCCAACCCTAATGTGCCTAAGGTCAGCACAAATGAGCTCAAAGTCACTTAGGAATGCATAGGGTTCGTCAGTAGCATTCATGTTAAAGTACGACAGCAAGTTTATAAATTGTGGCTTCAACTCATATTCAATCTCAGGTTGTACATGACTCAGATAGTTCTGCACTCAAAACTGTCCCAGGTAGTAGGTTGTGTCCATGGGTGCATCAATCTCCACATTCAGTTTTCCTATCTGAGCTCTAAAAGGCATTCTGTTGCTCAGATGTTGCTAGACTAGCCAATATCATTTGTAAAAGGTTCTCATGCTGCTTATCATTATTTTACTTTTTTGGAGGCATCTCAAATGAATCTTCTTGGAATCCTTCATCAGAAAATGGGTTCAAATTAGATAAATTTGTTGAACTCAAATCAACCTCACTGAGGCAAAGGTCTTCCTCGGTAAGTAGGAAAGAGAGGATGGGGTTGGTCGGTGTGTGACCATTAGGGATGAAAATGAATGTGAATATATTCATATATGATCTGTTATCATATTCGTTTTATATATATATTGACATTCATATTTGTATTTGTTTTAAATGGATGCGGATATGGATATTACGTTGACATTCGCTAATATTCGCATTCATATTAGTATATTCATTTTCATACATAAGTATAGTTATATATTTATTTATAATTGTGCGTAACGACATTTTATGATTGTATTCATCATTGTTATATAATTGCTATGAAATTAGTATATATGGTATATCTGTTTTATGTATAAATCATCCTAAACATGTATATTTTAGTTAATCTATTAAAAATTGTTATTATTATTCATATCCAACTCGTATTCGTTTTACATTCGTATTCATTTTTAAGGATATGGTAACACAATTTTCACATCCGTCAATATTCGCATCCACATTCGTATTCGTATTTTAAAATAGATAAGGATATGATTATACGTATCTTCGCATCCATATCCGACCGAGTTCATCCCTAGTGACCATCCCTGAAGTGAGTGAACCTGGACTCAAGTGGGTCATGAGTCTAGGGAGGTCCATGAAGTAAAGGGACCTCAGAAGATGTACTCATTGAGGGGTTCAAAGTGTGGTTCGCAAGGTCTGAACAAAAATCCCCCAACTAGTCATCTTGATTTCAAGAGGATTAGAAAAACACGAATAGCAAGGAGGCCTATGTACTACGGTGCACGACGATGTGAGGAGTAAACTCATGCAATTAAAATTCAATACAAACCCTTTGAACTCACTACCTTTCACACGTGAAGGCCGTGAAAGTTCGCCCGAATGATCTTGTTGATTTTTGTTGGTGGTTGACGAGTCCGGAATTACGCTTGTTAAATATGTAAATGTTGTGCATAAAAGAAAATGATTTATCATTTTATTGTAGGCGACAATCGGAATCGGTCAAGAAAATAACCACAATTATTTACTCAATTTTTAATCGCGTGGTTTTATGTTTATTTTACTTGGGCAAGTCCCAAGGTCGAACACAAGGAGGCAAAAGAACAAACAAGAATTATGCCTATCAAAATTCATGCGTGGTTTTCGAGGTGGTCTTTTTTTGTATTTTTTAATGTAATTAAAGATGCAAAGTGCAATTTTGGCCTATTTTAGGGACTAAAATGTAATTGTCAATCAAACGATGTCCGAAAAATACGAAACTTGACCAAGATGCAATTTATGATGAAATGAGTGCACAATATTTTTTTGGAATTTTTGGATGCGATATGAATTTACGAATTTTCAAATGCAAATAGAATGAATTTCAATATTTAATTATAATAAATATTAAATCTAATTATTTTCAAGGAATAAAATTATATAAGATCTATTACTAAGTATTGGACCTCAGAAAAATCCTAGACCTCGAAAATGTGAGATATAATACCCATTAAAAATCAAATATTAAAATATGCAAAATGTTTTTACACGATAAACTATATATGCAAATATGATTCTTTTTGGGCACAATGTCAAGCACAATTAATTCTACAATATATGAATTTTTGGGAATTTTTAGAGCAATGATTAATCAATGGCAATTTTAAGAGCACGAAATGGGCAAAATTCGTTATTTTCCACAAAACAATTAATTATTAATTAATCAATGATCACAAAAATATCCACAGTATGTCAAACTATAGAGAATTAAATAACAGACATCATGTGGAGAGCGAATACGGAGGTGGAGCTCTGGCGACCGGAGCTTCTGGTGGTGGGCTGGGCTTAGATCCTCGTATCCCCTTAGCAGTGTGGCTTGCATTGGCATTGGAGGCGAAGCCTATGATCCTCGACGTGTGGAGAGCGAATACGGAGGTGGAGCTCTGGTGCGGTCGGAGTGGGCGATGGTGAATATGTGTTGGCTTGATGAACCTGGAGGTGTACGGCGGAGATTGAAAGCGTTGGCGGTGATCGGCGTAGTCGAAGAAGATGACGTTGAAGTCATCGATGGCTCTATAGTGGATCGTTGGAGCTGGGGCAGTACGGCGGAGGACGCCACTGCAACGAGGGGCGGAGAACCCTCGGACCTCATCGGCGAGGGATGACACCAAGGCGCTGTCACCACCTTGGGCTTTTGATGCGTAACCGGTGGATGCGAACTTCGGGCAGCGAAGGTCTTCTTAAATAGGCGATTGGGGGGGGGGGGCAAAGGTCACGGGATTGGAGGGTGTCAGAGATTTGATTGATGAGACGAGGATGATATGCGAGGGTTGATTGATCGGAGATCGGAGATGTGGCAGCGATGGGGGAATCGACCGAGATTGATGCAGATTGACGGGCGGCCGGTGAGATTCGACTGCGAGATTCGCAGCGAGGATCGAGGGGCAGCGGTGCTTCCAAAGGAGGCGATTTTGGGACGAGGGCCAGCGGCCGTTCGATTGGCCGAGATCGGACGGTCGCGAACGTGCCATGTGGCGGCACAAAGGTGGCTGGGGCGGTGCACGTGCCTCACACGTGCGAAAGCTTTGACTTTTTTTTATAAAACGAATAAATAATAATGCCAAAAATGCCTAACACGTGGCGGTTCTAGGAGCTGCCACGTGTCAGCATCAGAAAATTCAGAGAATAAATCCTTTAAAAAATACAAAAGAATTAGCAAACAGCCTCGGATAGAAAAGATTTCTTCACAAAAATTGCTCGTATCGATGAGATCTACAACTTTCATGAAGACATCAAAACCAAAATCGATCAATTGCACAAAGTGATATTTTTGGGGTATCCCATGTACATAGAATACCTATAATTTTTGGTTTTATAATTTTTTTGTCATTTTTAAACCAGATAAAAATCCAGAAAAAATATGGTAAAATCAAAGATAAATATATATACCTTAATCAATTTTTTAGATTTTTATTAATTAAGAAAAAGAAGAGATAAAATAAAATAAGAAAAAGATCAATTTTGTACAGTCGGTTAGTGAAGACTTGGACTCAATTTGTTTCTCTGATTTCAAGCTCAATTTGAATTTGGATTTTAGTGCATTTTAATAAAAATTTTATCAAAGAAGACAAATTAAAAAGAAATAAACTAAAATAGGTTAATTATATATATATATATAATAGGTCAAAATCAGCTAAAATACAAAATGTACAAAAGAGGCCCAAAACCCAACTTTCACATACGAGCTCCGATTCGCTTGAACTTGGTCTTGTATTGAAGGGAATTGAATGTACATTAGTTCAAAAGTGAGTAGGATCAAAACAGAGACTGGATGGGGAAGATATGAGGTTTTTAGTCCGGAAATCCTGAAACTAGGGTTTGGGTTTTTGGTCCACTTATTTGGGTTAGTTTTTTTGCATTTTTATTCTTGTTAGTGATATGTACACAGTGGAGATGGTTTTGGGTTATTCGGAGTTAGCATGAATGAGTTAAAAATCAGGCAATTTAGGATATTTATAGGTCACTTTTGGCTTGGATTTTTGGCTTCTTATTTTATGCTGAAATTCGTGCTAAAATGCAATTCTTATTAAAACATGCATGAATGCTAATTATGCTGAATAGATGTCGAAATGCTGATGATTTTGAGGGATTTGAGCTTAATTAATGAGATTTAGAGTGATGAATCTGAGATTCATCATTTCCTATACTTAAACTATGCTCGTCCCTGAGCATAAAAAAGAAATCCCATGAGGTGAAATGAGATTGGGTTCCATACCAAGACCATGAGCTGAAGGTGAAAATGAAACTAGACTCGACCTTTGGATTATTAGTGTGGCGGAACTTCTGTGAGACTTAGAATTTCAAAATCAATAGCCTTCAAGTTCTACACATCATTGCTACAGTTTTGGCTCAAAAGTCATCTTAGATCAATCCTCTTCCCAAAGTATACCCTGTGAACATTGAACAATCGACTCTTGTGTGTGAAAGGTTTTAGCTCTTACCATCCAGAATGACGGATTACCATGCTCCTCTCCTCTCCAGTAACTCGTCCTCGGGGAGTCAGGTATTTCCTTCTAAGGTCTGTCGTGATGTGTTCACAATCGAATTGGGGGAGAAGATAGAAGAAGGAGAAAAGAACTGGAGGGTGGCCAGTGTAGTCACCTCTCCTTGTGAAGCTGGCCAGGGTAGCCGAGTCTCCACCAAGATCTGCAGGTTTTATTGAAGCTTGGACCTTTTTGGTCAGATATTTATTTGGTAAAATGCTTCTTTGTATTTGGAATTTTGGTGGTTCTGCTTGGATCTTGTTGTGCCCCTACGGATATAGAATTTTTTTGTTTCCGTACATATTTTGGGGTCTTAGAAAAATTTGTGCCCAGCCGTCCATCCCTTTTCCGAAGCTTTATTTCAACCCGTACTCCAGTCTTTAGATTTCCATGCTACCAGAAAAGAAACTCACACAGTCTTACAACATCCCGTCTGAGTTGAGCTAAGTGCATAGTGTGAGAGTACAAATTAATTCTGTATTCCAGAGTCGTACCCAGAACGAAGAGACCAGGTTAGACACTAAGAGTCAAATGTTGCACATTGTCATGTGGAACTCAAAGAATTAAGTCAAAGACCTGAAGCTTCTAAAATCCTATTTCTCGGTGAAGTTCCTCTGAAAATTAGGTTGATTAAGGTCAAGTCCAGATCACTCTCGGTTTCTGCTCATAACTCGGTTCAGAATCCAAAGACTTTTTACAGATGCAAATGAATGAAATGCTAGATGAAGTGCAGGTGTGTGAAATGCAGACACATTTTTTCTTTTTGTATTTTTTTGTAATTTTTTGAAATTTTATGCAAGAGAATTTTTTATGCAAAAATGAATAAGAATCCTTTTTTTCAAAAATTTTAGGCAGAGTCAGTGTTAGTAGCAAAACTCTTTTTCTTTCTCTTTTTCTTTTCTTTTTTTGAATTAATTACCCATCCCGTAAATACATATAGACTTACGCGAAAGTACGAGAAGTGGCTAATATATACACACACAGTATATATACAAACCCCCTATAATTAGCGAGTGTTGTGTCCTAAGAGCACAAGAAACATAAAGAAGACATAGCTTGAGCTAAGCGTAAGAGAGTGAAAAAGGAAAAGAAAAAAAAGGCTCGGAACACCCCCCTATACATAGCTGTGAACAGTATAAGTATAGAAGAAGAGCGAAAAAATGAGGTGGTCGGGACATGTGGATGAAGAGAGTATAAACAGATGGGCATCGGTTCCCCCTATACTTAGACTCTGGTCAGCCTAAGTATAAGAGAAGGGTGGAAATGGAGTGATCGGGAGATAGGAGAAGGATGGTATACACAGATGGCATCGCCCCCCCTGATACTTAGGCCTTGGCCTAAGTAGAGGAAGAGCTGTACAAGGGGACCGATGTGGTCGAGAGGGAGGGTGGGTAGCCGATGATTAAGGAGGTTTTCAGCTGATCTTTTTGTGAGCCTGCGGTGGGAGATCGTAATGACGAGAAGGAGATGAAGCATATGATTCCCAACTATTATCAAAATTATCCTCAGAAAAATCATGATGGATCGTAGATGAAGCGTTTGAGTCATCCATCATCAGAGTTATCCTTAGAGGAATAGTATTTGAAAGTGGACATACGCCAAATATTCTGGTCTTTTTGTTTCTTTAGTTGTTTCCTCAGACAAGGTTCCTTCTTGGGATCAAGCGATCTGTTCTCGGATGAATACTCTGAAGCACTAGTCTCAGTCAGCTCACAAGAGATAATTCTAGTGTATTTGAAGAGGGCCGGAGCATCAACTTTTGATGAATAATAGTGAGGAACGGGAGTCGTTCAACAGGAGTCAAATTTTGGATCCTTGTGAAGATGTGGTTTTAAAGTTGCCGAACAGACTGACTCATGTAGATTACCTTTTCCGGACCTGATGAGGGATCATCAGTTGATTCCTCTTCCAAAAGATCAAAGGTGACTTTCTTTTTTTTGCTTCGTGAAGGTGCCAGTTCACTTGAGTATCAAGATGAATAACCATTAGAATTCTTCTCCTTGGTCAGTGTTCGTCCTTCGTATTTGTTCTTAGTCTTCTGAATGTTGGTGCACTCTCGATTTGGGATGATTTGGTCAAGATATTCAGAGTAGGTTGCCCCTGGGTGCGACCATGCATATGTCTCAGGATCATAGAAGAAAGATTTGTCTATTTTGAGATCTGCGGGAATTGAAATACTAGGGAGAGTCTCTGCATGTTCGTTCTTAATTGATTTGACATTGGAGCATTCCTGTGTCAAGTTGATGTAATCCGTGTAGTCAGAATAGGTTGACCCAGGGTGTGCCCATGCATAAGTCTCTGGATCATATGATTCACATAGTCGATTCTCCATGGTGAGAGCAGATGGGAATGGAGCAGGGGGGAAATTCTCTAAACCAATAGTCTCATTAACAACCACTATCTTAAGTGTAGCAGCGGGGTAGGGCTCTTCTATTGTTTCATGGTTACAGTTGTCGGGGACCCCGTGGGTTGCCTCAGAACATCATGGTTCCTCAAAGATTAGGTCAGGTCGAAGTGCTTCCAATGCTGTAAAATTGATTTCCCGAGTCTCACAGTCAATAATTGCCTTAGCCAATGCTAAGAATGGCTTTCCAAGAATAAGACTGGGTGAATTCTCCTTGATGCTCAATATCAATGATCATGAATTCTACTGGGTGAATTCTCCTTGATGCTCAATGTCAATTATCGTGAATTCTACTTTGAGTGGAGCACTTTGGAATTTCATGATGACAGAAATGATTCCTCTCGGTCACTTTATTGATCGGTCAGCCAATTGAACAATCTCTCATATTTTTCTGATCGGTCCGAGTTTGAGTTCATGAAATACAGAGGTCGGGAGGATATTGATCGGTAAATCGTCATCAACTCGAGTATGGGTAAAGATTGTGTCTTTGATTTCACAGTCAAATCTAGGCAACCGCTTCACTATGCGGCTCTTGGTTTTTCTCCTTAATACCAAGGAGGAGGCCATTGACAAGATATGTCTTTCAGTCTTTGTTCTAATCCTGCACGACTTTTTCATCATTAATTTGTCCATTACAAATCCTTTAAGGTCGAGGAAGTGTTCAATGGCCTTTATAAAGGGAAGTTCAAAAATCTGTTTCTTTTCCAGTGCTTCCCGTACAGTAGGATCCAAATTCTTAAGATCTTCTTCAGTTTCAATTTTTATGTATTTTTTGAGATTTTTGTTTTTTTTTTGTGATTTTTGAATATTCCAATTTTTTGGTATTTTCTGTGTGATGTGGTGATGTGGTGTATTCCTAAGATGAGCAAGGTCTTTGATGTTCAGAGTAAGAGTCAGAGGCATAGTCATTTCTAGGGGAATAATATGTAGAAGTCTCACTGTCTGAATTGTCCTTAGGTTTCTGAATATTTTCAAAATTTTCAATCTTTGATCCAATCATTTTCTCATTCATTTTTATGTCTGAGCTACCAGAGATTGAAATTAATCGTTTGGCAAATTCTCGAATTCTATCCTCCATTAAATCAAATTTCTTATTCATCCTCAAAATATCCTCCAAAATCTTTTCATGACCAATCGTGGGATCAGTCGGGGTGTGTTTTGTATTTGAGACTCAATAATTTACTCTTCCATTTTCCTATATGTGCTAGGAGAGGAGTTTCTTGAAATATCCAATATATAATCATTATCTTCTGAAAATATCTCCTCAATAATTATGGAAGGCGGTTGCTCATATGGTCCAGGTATGTGGAGTTGGTCCGAGTAGTGTTCAATCCTTTGATTATGAGTAGTCGGACCTTGATATTGTGGAGTCAGCATACAGGGTTGATGTGTTTCTATGTGGTCAGTCCAATCCTCTGTATGAGTATTATGTCTGAAGAGGGGGTTGTCATGTTTAATCTAAGAAGATGGTTGTTCATTCATGTTCGATGGTGGGGACGACGGGAGATGTGAAGAAGTGTTGAGTTCGATCATGTGGTTATAATCTCCCATGAATGATGGATTGACGTTTACAGAATATGAAGGATGAATTGTATGATCGGAGTAGAGTGGATTGATGTATGAAAAAGTAGAGACCTCAGTTGATTGGTTTGTCTGGTCCGAATACAAAGGGTTGTCATTCATGAAACAGATCGAATTTGTAGAGGGTGTTGGTAGTTGAGAGTTTCTTGTGGAAGTTGGAGGAGGTGTTGGAGTTTTGGGTCTAACCGATACGAATTCATTTTCATAGTATAGCACCGATGGATTCTCGGATAAATGTTCGACCATTTTTGAAAGAGCTCAAATGAATGACAGATCGGGTTTGTAATGATTTTTATGATCAGGATGCGGAGAGTTTTTGGACAAAAGTTCCATGATGAGGTTCGAATCAAGAAAGGAGATAGATGTTTGCATGAGATAGTCAAAAGAAATTTTATTAAATGTGCGGCTTTTGATCTTCGATATCGGTTCACGCACACCAATGCAAACACAAATCAAACCCTGGGTTCACCAACTCAAACAATAAAGCCGTAAGAGTTCGGTAATTTTCTTTTCAATTTTAGCTGGTGATAAATCAATCTTGGCAAAAATTTAGCGAGCTATTAGGTGCCAAAATTTTTGTAATGACTGGCCCGAATTCTTACGACTAGTTGCACCTACTTTCAGCCAGTATGGGAGTAAGTACGGATCGTAGAACGGCTACCCGTTACTTGAGGATGGAGCCTTACACAGTGTCCTCTAAACCACCCACTATGCTAAGGAAATCCGGATCGTTTACCGGCTATCCGTAGATCCTCACTGAGAAGTAGCTAATCGTTTTTGGTAGAATCAGTAGTCAATATGAAAATCTGGGTTTGGGCTCTAGCCTCGTGTCGTCTCTTGCTCACTCAGAAAAATAAAAGAATCCAAGGTTGGGGTTGTTCTCCTGCCAAAATTCTTGATTTTATGGGTTAATAAAGTCAGCTATATTTAGTAGTCCCAATTTTAATTAGGTCATCACTGAAGAATTAAATGAGCACAAATGCATGTCAATCGTCCAGTCCCAATTTCCTTTTTAAAATTATGTGATAAAATAAGAGAGAGAAATTCGGGAAAAGCCGATGCACGCGAAAAACTATGATGTATGCTCAATTAGAAGACTTACAGTGAATCCTCGCAATCTTCATGTGGGATGCAAGATAGAAATTGAAAATTTAATCTATATGGATGCAAGTCGATGAAAAACCACACCTAGCAGAAAGTTCTATTAATGGGAAAGAATTGAGTTGAATTTGGTTAAATTGAACGATCTAATGTGCGTCTCAATTAATAGTGAAGTGTGGCCTAATTCTTACGAGCACAATCAAAAATTAAAATGCTCTGAGAGCCGTATGTGCAGGTCTATCCTAATCGCCACTTAAGTCGGGCCCTACCCTCACCGGAGAGTGAAACATGACACGACACACCACAAGAATAGTTCAAGGTCTTTTTACAAACACAAGAGTCCAAACGGGCACTGCTATAAATTAGCAATTAATTACAGAAATTCAAAAGTTTGCAGAAATTAAAAACCTAGACTCTACGCTCTCTCACGACTCGACTCGATCTTAATTTATTTGCGGCTTTTTCGGAAGTCAGTTAAGATGCTTCAGTTCCTGAAGAACCGCTCCACGTAGGTCGGTACCTCGTAAGAAAAATAACAGAGATGGTGTAAGAGAGTGATTCAAAAATAAATCAAAAATAAAATAAGAAAAATGAAAGCTGAAAATAAATGCAGGAAAAAAATATGGAATTTACAAAGAACAATTTGGGGGTCAGACTACCCGAATGAGGAAAACCGAACGAAAATTTTAAGAAAAAAACTAAGCCGTTTGCCTCCCCAGCAATGGCACCATCCGACGAGTCCGGAATTGTGCTTGTTAAATATGTAAATGTCGTGCGTAAAAGAAAATGATTTATCATTTTGTTGTAGGCGGCAATCAGAATCGGTCAAGAAAATAACCACAATTATTTATTCAATTTTTAATCGCATGGTTTTATGTTTATTTTACTTGGACAAGTCCCAAGGTCGAACACAAAGAGGCAAAGGAACAACCTAGAATTATGTCTATCAAAATTCGTGTGCGGTTTTTGAGGCGGTCTTTTTTTATAATTTTTTTAATGCAATTAAAGATGCAAAGTGCAATTTTGGCCAATTTTAGGGACTAAAATGTAATTGTCAAACAAACAATGTCCAAAAAATACAAAACTTGGCCAAGATGCAATTTATGATGAAATGAGTGCACGATAATTTTTTTGGAATTTTTGGATGCATACGAGTTTTTTACAAATTTTTAAATGCAAACAGAATGAATTTCAATATTTAATTATAATAAATATTAAACCTAATTATTTTCAAGGAATAAAATTATCTAAGATCTTTTACTAAGTAATGGACCTCAGAAAAATCCTAGACCTCGAAAATGCAAGATATAATACCCATTAAAAATCAAATATTGAAATATGTAAAATGATTTTTACAGGACAAACTATGCATGCAAATGCAATTCTTTTTGGGCATAATGTCAAGCCACAATTAATTCTACATAATGTGATTTTTTCGGGAATTTTTAGAGCAATATTTAATCAATGGCAAATTTAAGAGCACGAAATGGGAAAAATTTGCAATTTTCTACAAAACAATTAATTATTAATTAACCAATGATCACAAAAATATCCACAATATGTCAAACTGTAGAGAAATAAATGACAAACATCATGTTATTTTTGAATAATAAGATAATGTCATGTAGAGGTTTAAAATAAAGGGGGAAGACATGGGTACATATGCAATATTTTAAAATAAATAAAATGCAGAAGCAGTGCTTGTGCATAATTACCAAGATAGCTGCGGGGTTTCTGCAATTTTCTAAGGGGACACGTGCTAGGCACGTGACCCTTGGGGAATATGGACTGATCTGCAATTTGGAACTCCTCTGAGGGGCTACGTGCAATTTGCCTAGTGGGCACGTACAAGACACGTGACCCCAGGGTGCTCTGTTGACGTAATGCTGACGTCCCCCCCCTCGGGACGCACATGCCGCGCACGTGCGTGGGGGGTCTCGGGAAGGCCCCCGGCGACGCAGCTGCGGAGGGGCGGAGTGGCCGTTGTTGGAGGCGCCTGGTGCTTTGGCTGCGGGGGAGGAGCACCATGCGACCGGAGCTTTTGGTGGTGGGATGGGCTTAGATCCAGCTGGTGGTTGATGGTCGTAGCCCCTTGGCGGTGTGGCTTGCGTTGGTGTTGGAGGTGAAGCCCATGGTCCTCGACACGTGGAGAGCGAATGCGGAGGTGGAGCTCTAGTGCGGTCGGAGAGGGTGACGATGTATATGTGTTGGCTCAATGAACCTCGAGGTGTACGGCGGAGATTGAAGGCATTGGTAGTGATCGGCGTAGTCGAAGAAGATGACGTTGAAGCCGTCGATGGCTCAACGGTGGATCACCGGAGCTGGGGTAGTACGGCAGAGGACGCCGCTGCAACGAGGGGCGAAGAACCCTCACTCCTCGCCGGTGAGAGATGACACCAATGCGTTGTCACCAACTTGGGCTTTTGATGCGTAACCGACGGATGCGAACTTCAGGCGGCGGAGGTCTTCTTAAATAGGCAATTGGGGGGGGGGGCGACGAAGGTCGCAGGATTGGAGGGTGTCAGAGATTTGATCGATGAGACGAGGATGATATGCGAGGGTTGATTGATCAGAGATCGGAGATGTGGCGGCGATGGGGAATCGACCGAGATTGATGAAGATTGACGGGCGACCGGTGAGATTCAACCGCAAGATTCGCGGCGAGGATCGAGGGGCGGCGGTGCTTCCAAAGGAGGTGATTTTGGGATGAAGGCCAGCGGCCGTCCGATCGGCCGAGATCGGACGACCGCGAACGTACCACGTGGCAACATAAAGGTGGCCGGGGCGGTGCACGTGCTGGGTGCATGCCTAAGAGGCACGTACCTCGCACGTGCGAAGGCTTTGACTTTTTTTTTTATAAAAACGAATAATAATAATGCCAAAAATGCCTGACACGTGGCGGTTCTAGGAACGGCCACGTGTCAGCACCAGAAAATTCAGAGAATAAATCCTTTAAAAAAATACAAAAGAAATAGCAAACGAGCTCGGATAGAAAAAGTTTCTTCACAACAATTGCTCATCTCGATGAGATCTACAACTTTCATGAAGACATCAAAACAAATCGATCAATTGCATAAAGTGATATTTTTGGGGTATCCCATGTACATAGAATACCGATATTTTTGGGTTTTATATTTTTTGTCATTTTTAAACCAGATAAAAATCCGTAAAAAATATGGTAAAATCAAAGATAAATATAGATGCCTTAATCTAATTTTTTTTGGATTTTTATTAATTAAGAAAAAGAAGAGATAAAATAAAATAAGAAAAGGATCAATTTTGTACAGTCGGTTAGTGAAGACTTGGACTCAATTTGTTTCTTTGATTTCAAGCTCAATTTGAACTTGGATTTTTTCGCAGATTAATAAAACTTTTATCAAAGAAGACAAATGAAAAAGAAATAAACTAAAATAGGTTAAATATGTACATAAAATAATAGGTCCAAATCAGCTAAAATAGAAAATGTACAAAAGAGCCCCAAAACCCAACTTTCACATACGAGCTCCAATTCGCTTGAACTTGGTCTTGTTTTGAAGGGAATTGAATGTAAATTAATTCAAAAGTGAGTAGGATCAAAATGGACACTGGATGGGGGAAGATATAAGGTTTTTAGTCTAGAAATCCTGAAACTAGGGTTTGGGTTTTTGGTCCACTTATTTGGATTAGTTTTTTTGTATTTTTCATTTATTCTTGTTAGTGATATGTACACAGTGGAGATGGTTTTGGGTTATTCGGAGTTATCATGAATGAGTTAAAAATTAGGGAATTTAGGCTATTAACTGTCACTTTTGGCTTGGATTTTTGGCTTCTTATTTTGTGCCGAAATTCATGCTAAAATGCAATTCTTATTAAAACATGCATGAATGCTAATTACATTGAATAGATGTCGAAATGCTGATGATTTTGAGGGATTTGAGCTTAATTAATGAGATTTAGAGTGATGAATCTGATATTCATCAGCGGTAGAACAATCTTTCAAAGCATTGTATAAAGGGAGTCTCCTTATGCCTAGTGGTGCTCTTGATATCTCCCAATCATAGAGGTGATCTTTCCGTGCCGTCGGGTTTCAGTATCACGCCTCTAAGGAGACTATCATGCTTACACAACTAAAATGTATTTCTATGGTCGAAGGTAAGTCCTTGCAGCTCTCAAATATGCAAGAGTCAGAAATGAAGACTTAGGAGGTAAGTCTAGGGATTTGGGCACGAATCCTTAGGGGCTTAATCCTAACCCACTCTGTTCAGGGGTAAATATATGTGTCTTGTGTGGGCTTTATGCACCTATAATACAATAGTTTTATTCCAAGTTCATTTAGGTTGACTTGCTCAATTCGGTCCCAATTTTAGAGTTTTGGTTGTCGCTTTGAAATGATGTGAGCATAAAAGTACATGCCTAACATTTAGTACCTTTTCCCTTTTAAACTTGCATTCTAAAACCAATGGATAATACAAAAAATGGAATGCAAGCGTGAAATCAATGATGCATGCTCAGAAGAAATTATACTCATAGCGCTTCCCAGCACTCTCCATGTGTTATGCAAGACTGAATTTAAATATTACACTAAATGCATGCAAGTCGAGAAAAGTAGCACCAAAACATGGTACTATTAGTGATGAAAGGATTAGACTTCAGTTTGAGCTTAGTTATGCATGTTTATGCATGTCTCATTAATGGATATTTAAGATGTGAATCTTTAATATGGAGTGTGTCCTAAATATGAGGGGCACATACATATTTGAACCTATATCTAAGCATGTGTCTGATAATCTTGCCACTCAAGTCGAGCTCCACTCTCGGTGAGAGTGAAATAGGTCTCGACGCAAGCATAATTAAAATAATAATCATGTCCAAGTCTCTTTACAAATGCGAGCTCTAAAACAAGAGTCGCTTTAAATAAGAAATTACCTAAAGTTATTACAAAAATAATTACAAGAATAATTACAACAAATGAAATGCAATTATCAATCTAAGTTGCTAATTTCTCTCTCAATGTATCTGATTTGACTCTCTTCAGCTCAAGCTCCAAGCTCGGGCTTCTGCTTCAATTCACATCAATCTGTTTCACAGGCCCTAGTCAAATCAACATATGATTAGATATTTCTCAAGAGATAATGTAGCTAATTAAATTAACAATTTAAATGATATAAGACAAAACAAAACAAAAATAACCAGAAAACAAGCTTAACCTAAATAACATAAATTTCACTTAATGACATAAATTAAGACTAATCAAATAAATTAATCAAGTAGTGTCCCCGACAACGACACCAACTGATAATCTAATAATTGACTGACTTAGTTATATCTCGTTATAATACGATCGATTACGGGTCTATCAGAACTGAGCAAATATTTCTGCAAGGAGTGGTTTGGTTAAAATATCCTAGATAAGTCTAGAGTTGAACTCATAGACACTACTGGTCAATCTATCTAATTTTAACATAATCATGTGATGAAGTTACTCTAAGGTGCTACCTAGGTCAAGAGTGCAATGATAACACAAAATTCATGCTTGAGTTTTTATGGGATTTTTATGCAACTATGATATATGCTAGAAGATGTGACTAAATGCAAGCTAATGTACAAGGCACACAAACAAGCATACACTCACAAATAGTGCTCCTGAGTTAATGTTTTAATAATGAAATTCATGATGTATCAAATTCTCCACATTCGTCCTTAATCACCGACTCTAATGCATCTCATTAATTCACTTCATAAACTAAATGAGCAAATAATCAATCATACATGATAACACCCTAAAATAGGTCTAACCAATAATTAACAATGGAAATAATAAATCATGCAAAGTTTCTAATTAGACTCTATAGATTCAAGGCACATCAGGGTATCAACAATGCGTGAAAATATAGCAATAAGAACATGGAGCTAACTAATCAAGATTTAAAGGACTATTTTTTACTTAATTTTAATTTATCTTAAACACACCATGTTAGAGAAATTAAGATGTCTCATTAAAGAGCGTTTAAAGACCTTCAAAATACCACTGATTTCATTCAATTTTGGTTTCAAATGCAAAAGTTATTAACTCATTAAGATAGGGGCATATTTGCAAGAAAAACATAAAAACATAACAAATGGATACAAAATAGGTCTAACATGCAATATTGACATACCGTCTGGGTAGAACATGGAAAATAGCCCATGTGGGGGTATAATTACAATCAAGAAAATGTCTGATTTTCATATTATTTATCCAGGTAAGTGAGCCTGGGTCGAACTCAAGGATGCATAATATTAAAACTTTGATTTTCGATGCAAGAAAAAGTTATTAACTCATTAAGATAGGGGCATATTTGCAAGAAAAACATAAAAACATAACAAATGGATACAAAATAGGTCTAACATGCAATATTGACATACCGTCTGGGTAGAACATGGAAAATAGCCCATGTGGGGGTATAATTGCAATCAAGAAAATGTCTGATTTTCATATTATTTATCCAGGTAAGTGAGCCTGGGTCGAACTCAAGGATGCATAATATTAAAACTTTGATTTTCGATGCAAGAAATAAATTTCGAAAATATTCTCTATATTATTGGTTTTAAACAAACTTCAAGAAAAGACTCAAAACTGACTCGACCTTATGGAAATCAAATCGAAGAAACGAAGCGATGAAAAACCATGAAAAGTACCTAGCAATGTCGCTAGGGAAGTTGGTTAACTACCCTAATAGATTTAAAAAAATACAACAAAATAAGGGTACAAAATACCCCTACAAGCCAGAGGCACAAATGTAAGAAAAGTTATTAAGTTATGTTACAATATGTCCTCGACAGGGACTGATATGCAAAGAAAACTAAACGTCTACATTTAGGTCCCTACGCGGGGACCTAAATGCAATTCTGGAAATCTTCTAGAGATAAAGGAAAATTTGAATCCTTGCCTGGGTTTATTACGTAATTATTCCACCGGTTCGACTTGAACGGTCAAGATTAGATGTGGGAATGCGATCTGAGTCGTCGGTGATGGCCACGTGGCATCAACTTGTGCATCCTTGAGTTCTTGGTGTTATTCACATCCTTCGTGCGGCTGGCGACGATGGGCTCTTTTCTGACTTCTTCCGATGGCCGGAGCTTAGCTTGGACCTCCGACAAGGCCAGGAGGAGATGCCTTCTCCCTCTGAGCTCTCATGCGGTGGAAAAATTCTGAAGGTGATTCAATGCGGTGGTTGTTCGTCAATGAAGTTGGCTGTTCTGGTAGACCTGGAGACTAATGAAGACGATGGTTGTTTGATCTTCTTTGGTCTTTGGAAGCTCCAGATGAGATTATAAAACTCCAGATGAAAGATTGACCTGCAAACGAACAATTTCTTGCTCGATTCTAAAAGAATCAGCCACAATTTTAAGGATTTTGCAGATCCAATATAGTCGTTCCAAAAAATGTAAAACGAGTGAAATGCGAGAATGGAAGTTCGATTTGGAATTGAGTTGAGGTGATTTGAAGGATGGAAATGGATGTGCATATAATTACGATGATTAGGGAGCCTAACTACATCACTAACTACACTAATCATGGCACACAAATTGAGGAATTAAAGTGGAAAAGAATAAAGGAAGTCACCTAGGAATGAGGTTGTATGAACCTCGATTGCTGCTCGACAGGTGGTGATGGCCGGAGCTCAATGCGGCGGTGCGACGTGATGTAAGGCAGCAAATCGCCTTGGAACCTTCCTCCATTGATCGAACTTCCATGCGGGACTACACTTGAGTTTTGTCACAGCTGAAGGCAACCGGAAAGTGGCTGAGAAGTAGGGTCGACGGTCGGGGGGTCTGGTAGCTTTTAGCTCAAGAATGGTTAGTTGAAAATGGCGGATTTTGAGTTGATATTATAGATGATGGGAGAAGGTTAGTTAGGAAACCAATGGTGGGCGTGAGAGAAGTTGGTTAGAGGAAGAAGATCGACGGGTTAGAATGGAGGAAGAAGTTTGGAGGTGGCGTGTGAAAAAAGTTGAAGGTCGGGTGATTAGAACAAACTTTGGCCGGCCTTCTTGGGGAAGAAGGTCCCAGGTGCTGACAAGTGTCAGCCCCTGGTTGGCCAGATTAAAGAAGTAGCTTATTAATTAAGGAATAAATAGGAAACAAAGGTATTTTAATTGGGTATAAAAATAAAAGTTGTAAATAATTAAATTATCTAAATTGTGGTATAATTAATTTTAATAACTAATATTTACTTTACGAAATATAAATATTATATTACTAAATAAGTATAAATAATACTTATTAAATAGGTTTTGTGTTTTTACTTAATAAATTAATAAATAGTATATTAGTTTCATAATTTCATTAATTAATAGGTTAATAAATAGAATATGTATGAATTTTTGTAGGTTTTAATAATTTAGTTTAGATATATTAATAAATAGGTATATAAGTTATATAGTACATTTATGCCTATAAATTAGGGTTTTTGATTTATTTAAAATAATAAATAAATTCAAAAAATTATGAAATAAATTAAGGTTAAAATTCAATATAAGAAAATAATTAGAAATTATAAAATCATTAGAATGATAAATGAGATGTTCTAAATAAGATAAATAGCCCAGAAACCTAGTTGTGATTAGGTTCTAAAACTCACTTTTTGCAAACTGACTCCGATTTTAGTGAAATCACCTTCATTAATTAGAGAATATTATTTTATTAACTAAAAGGTGAGTAGAGTGAAATTGGATTTCGTATGAGAAAGTTATGATATTCGGAAGTTTGGATTTTGAGATTTTACAAGTTTAATTTCTTGGTATATATACAAAGTAATATTTTTAAATTATATATATATATTTAGAAATAAATATGAGAGGAGTTTGCTATTTACTGAATAATAAATGAAGAATGTGTGGAGTGTGGAATTAATTATTTTTATTTATTTTCTTCCTTATCTCCCCCAACTTATTTATTTGTCGATCAATCCATGCTGACTTGGTCTCGGGGATTATGTTATAAATATATCTTGGGATTTTTACCCGGCAGACCCTATAAACTTTGCCAATCACCTCCACAACCTTTGAAACAACCTAATTCCTCGCTCGACCCCGTAAACTTGCCAACTCTTACCCCATGAACCCTCCGGGTAATATGTTTTAAGCTCGTGGGGGTTCTTGGGGGTAATTTACAGGGTTGATATGGTAATTACGTTGTGTAAAAGGTCGTATAGGCATTTTAAAATGTTTATAGGGTCTGCTGGGTAAAAATCCCATATATCTTTTAGCTATATTTATTTTTACAAGTCATATTGTACATATATACATATATGGAATTTGCCTTTATTTTTATTTTTATTTTTATTTATTTTTATTATTTTATTTATTTACATGATTTTAATGCATAAAGTGTATTTTTATTCATGAATGAAATTTTATTAAAAAGTGGAAATTAATTGATATTTACATGTATTTGTTAAGGGTTTTAAAACAAAATGCAGACATAATGTTAATGAATCGTGGATTCATCAATGTTGTACCACTTGGGCGGAGCGGACGATCAGACGGCTAGGAAGCAAAGAGGAAGAACGAGGAAGAACACCCGCTGGGGTGAACTTCGGTCCACCTCCCTGATCGACTCCGGCCATGGGAGGAGCTCATAGGAGGTGCAACAGGCAACTAGAAGGCATTCTACAGTGGTCGGGTGGCTCAAAAAGTATCCAGAGTTCGACGAAAGAGCCCTGGAGGTAGAGGAAGCACGTGAGCACCTGGAACTTGCCTTTGAATAAAAACCACCTCAAAAGAGGCTAGGGGCCCTCAAAACCTGTGTGATTAGCTCAAGATGAAGGGGAGAAGGTTTTTGGGGGATCGAAAATTAGTGGAATGGACGAGGATGGGGTGTGGCAGATGGTCTCCGACGAATGGCGGTAGGAGGAGACCAGAATCACTGATCGCAGGTCGATCAGAGGGAGTGAAGATTCATGGGGCAAAAAGAACGTGACAGGGAAGATGATGGATGTAACAGATGGGATGGAGAACAGGTTAGGCACGATGAAACGATGCCCAGAGCATGAGCTCCGACGAACTTTGATTTGAAAATTTAATGAAATAAAAATAGAATTTAAGCAAAACAATGACCAAATCTATGCTAAGAGTACTGCTAGGAACATAAAGAACATGGAAACTATGGATCAACCTGAAAAGCAGAGTTTCGCGGGGATCTTATCCATCCACAAGGCAGATCAACATTCGTCGAAGCGATCGCTCACGAGACTCGTACTAATTCAACAATTAACTCATAAATAGAATATAGCAATGCAAATAAAAATGTGGAGTTAAAATTTATTTTAATTCTACAACAAGTGTGCATAGGTGTAAATATGTGTAAAGGTCGAACATAGGGAGCAAACGTGATAGAGTGTGCAATGGATGCAAAAAGTACTTCTCTCATCTTTTTATTGTATTTTTGTGTGGGTTTTAAATTTTATAATTTTTAGGGATTTTAAATTTTATATTTTTTACATTTTTAATTTTTTTATAATTTTTATTTTCTTTTTATAATTTTTTTGATTTTTAATTTTATTTTTGAATATAAAATAACAGGTTTAAATAACTATACATACAAATTAGGGTAATATAATTATAAATACAACTAAAAATAAAAAATTATAAAATAAAATGTTTTGTGTTTTATAAAATTTTCTACTATTTTGTGATTTTTAGATATTTTTGCTAAATTTTATGTATTTAAAAGTAAAAATATCCCAAAATATGGATTAAATAAATAGGCTAAATTCATTTGAGATTAGAAAATAGCAAAAAGCCTCAAAATTTATCCAAATAAATTTAAAATATAGATAATATATATAATTACATAATAGAAATTAATATTTTTGGAATTTTTTGTCATTCTTTTATATTTTTGAGGATTTCATAGCTTTTTAATTTTTAATCATTTCCTTTTCTATTTCATGGATTTTTATTCTAGAGTTGTAAAATACTCTAATACAAATAATATATTTTTTTTGGAATTTTTCAAAAAGGTTTTATTTTTTTTGGATTTTATAAGTCAAATAGGAGTAAAATGTGCTCTTTTTTAATTTTAAAAAATAGGAAAAATATCTAAAATACAAAACTAAAAATATAACGTGAAGTGTATGCTAGTAGGCACTTAACCTTATTTGTTCCATAATTTTCGAAGCACAGATGATATTTATAAAAATTAAAGAACACACATAAAAATTAATGAACTAGTAAGGGAGTATTTGCAATTAAAAATAAAGTCAGGGGATATAATGCAAATTACCTAAAATATTATAACTAATATTAAAAGTTTAATTACTGAATTGAAATACAAAAAGTCGCAAGGGTTTCTCCACAAAACAACCACCTCACGTGGTATGGCACCTGAGGTGACATGCAAGGACCTAGATGTAAATAATAGGAAGCTTAGGGGTCTCCTTGTAATATTTGCCAAATGTTTTAAGCTAATTAAATATTTTACATGACTAAAATGAAATACAACAAAAACTAGGGGTAGAATATGAAATTTACCCCTTAAGGCGCTGAATCAGATGGTGCAAGGCACCTCACTTGGACAAGTGTCGCGCTCTAGAGGCACGATGACGGCTCGTCGGCCAACGGTGGAGATTAGATCTCACGGAGGAGATCAACGGTGAAGGCGCGGTAAAATCCGTCGTTGGCTGCTCCATCTGGGACATTGCTCCTAATCCAATGATAGGCAAGGGGGCTGGAAGAATTGACTAAGAACTCGCCCAAAGCGAGTTTGAATCCGAGGTTGCGCATGTCTCCGGCCACTGAAAAACCCGAGAATTATTCTTTTAATAGTGTCGAATTAATGTTCGAAATTCGTTGTAGGTATGCAATTTCAGATTGATCAAAAACTGTAAATTTAATGATTTTTTCCAATTAAAGCAAGCGGTCAAATTTTTTTTACTTAGGCAACCTCAAGGTCGAACTCAAGGAGGCCACTTTCTCCTTGTTTATTTAAAGTCGATCTGGAGATTAGGTTTTCAAAGATGTATTTGTTAAATTTTTAAATGCAATAAATGATTGACATGTAATTTTGACTACGTTCGGGGACTAAAATATAAATTACGTTCAAACAGTGTCCAAAAATTCTCAAACTTGGTCAAAATGTGAAAAAAATGATGAAGTGAGACCATTGTAATTTTTTTAGAATTTTTAGATGCAAAATAAATTAATTATGAATTAAATATGCAGACAAGGTGATTTTGAGTCAATTAATTTTAATAAATACCAAACATCAATAATTTTCAAAAATTAAATTATAGGTCTATGTGAGAGCTATCTACAACAATTTTTAATTCCCAAAAGTACTATGTGAGGAATTAACTAAAAATCAATTATTAAAATCACCATTTCATTTATTTAGACCATGATATGCATGTAAATGATACGAAAATTGGGCACAATGTAGAACACAATTAAATCTATATATTGTGAATTTTCGAGAATTTTTATTGTAATGAGTATTTTAATAGCTATTTTAGAGCATACAATGGGTAAACTATGCAAGTTTTCACTAATTTAGTTATATTGAATAAATTAAAGCTCATAAAATTTAAATTAAAATTTCTAAGATAAATAAATAATTGTTCTACACTATGCTATTTTTGGGCTAAAAATAACGTCAAATGATGGTTCAAATGAATGTCCAAACCCAGGGGTGTATGCAAAACCGACAATAAATTGCATTAATAAAGAAGCATAAAGACTGAAATGCAATTACTAATACTAGAGAGGTCGTCTATGCAACTTTCCCGTGGAGTCACATCGTTCTCACGTGATCTTCAGTTGGTAGCGTACTCTGGTGATTTGTAGAAGCTGGAGTGGTGCAGCCGCAATTGTTCCATCCCCCGCGTGCCTTGCCTTGCACGTGAGGTGGGTTTGATAGTGAGGAGGTAGGCAGGCACCAAGGCTGGGCGAAGACGGAGACACACGTGCGTGGGGCTGCGATCGCAGGAGGCGCGCCACTACGCGAGGCGCGAAGGTCGCGCGCGCTTGGGCGTGGTGGATGAGGGGCGGTGTAGTCCTCGTGCGGTGGAGTGGAAGGTGGTGTGAGGCCTGGTATCGCAGGTACGAAGGTGGAGAGGGGAGGTTCTGAGCACGTGGACAGCTGATGAGAACCGAGGAGGAGCTGTGATGCGGCAGTGCGAGCTCCAAGGCGGAGAAGTGTGCGTGGATCGGCGGTTGCAAGAAGATGGGGATGGTGCTGCTCGTGTCGGTCTGCACGATTGGCGGTGCTTCTATGTGTTGTCAGAGTCGTGGGTGAGAGCAAGCGCATGCATCTGTTCGTGGGTGGTTGTTCTTTCAAGCGGAGGGCAGTGCTTGGGGCGCGCGGACGGTGTCAATGATGACGCGACTGGAGCCGTAGAGTGTTGTTGTCCACAGAGGTTGTAGTCCGGGAGGTGTTGCTGCTCGAGAGGGAGATGGCGAGGGGTGGAGGCGCACATGATGAGGTGGAGGAAGCAGCTCGACTGCTTTACGGTCTGGGCGATGTGCGAGGACAGCTGCCCTCGTGGGTCGAGGGCAGGGACACTGGAGGCGGTGGAGCATCGTGCGATCGCAACTTGCTGGTGGGGAGGTACTGCTAGGCTACACGAGGGCGGTGGTTGGCGATTGGTCGTGCAACAGGGAGTGGATTGTGAACTCAACTCATGTAGAGCCGAGATGGATGGGCGAAGGCGAATCGACGAAGCAATGTGATAAGATGGAAGTGGATTTGGGTACGATTGGGAGCAGTGAATAAAAATGAAGGTCGAAGAAGAACAGTCGCAGAGGTAGAGAGAAGCGGAAAGAGGAAGAAAGAGAGGGGGAAGAACGTTTACCTGGATGTTGTTTTCTTGAGGAACGAGCGCGGCAACGCCTCTTCGAGGTTATCGATCAACAACCCGGCTAGGCTGAGGCTCGACGGCTGCACGAGCAGCTGCAGCAGAAGGGAATGCTTCCTTCTGGATCTCGTCGGAGGTCACGGGTCGTCATCGACTCGAGCTCTAAAACCCGGAGCTGTCACCAAAGGAGAGGAGCGAGCTAGGCCTATGCCTCCTGTGAAAGGCGGATAAGTGTGACAGGGGTGGTGCAGGCCTCTTTATAGGCAGTTTAGGTGGAGATCTCATAGAGAGAGAGAGGCACGAGCGGGGAGTCGCTCAAGGCGTGGGGAGGAGATGGCGGGTGGTTGCGCATTGACCGGAAGAGAGAGCGAGAGTGAGGGAGATGCGGGAGCAGCGGGATAAGGTAGCAGGCAGTTGCGCAACCGCCCACAAAAGGTGCGGGGCCAGTAAGGTGGAGAGAGAGGAGAAAGAGGGGGGAAACCGCGCACTGCCGTAGGAGGTGGGGTAGCGATTGCGCAGGAGGGAGAGGGGGTTGGAGGTGCCACGTGGCGCGCGTATGGGCGGGCATGTGGAGGGATAATTTTTTTAATATTTTTAATAAATAATATAAATAAAATATCAAATAATAATAAGTAAATAATAATTAAAGTAATTAAAATAATTAAAATAAAGGTAAATAAAATAATTAGAGTAAAAAATAGATAATATTTAATTAAATAAATAATAATTAAAGTAATAAATAAAGATAAAATAAATAAGTAAATAAATAATATTTAAAATAATGAATAAAATAAAATAAATAAATGGAGGTGGCACGTGGTAGCTCGAGGAGCTACCAAGTGTCTCTCATAGAATAATAAAAAATTTAATGTAAAGAAAAATAAAAAAGAAATAATAAAAGGGGTCAAGTCAAAAAGTTATCAACACAAAAGTTGCTCGTCTTGACAAGATGTACGACTCTTATGAAGAATCAAAAATCAAAATAAGTAATCAAAAGTATTTTTGGGGGTACCTTATAGATATAAAATACCATATTTTTATCTTTTGCAGATTTTTTTGTCATTTTTAAATAAGAGAAAAATCAAAATAAAGTTAGAGAAAATACGAAAGGAATATTTACAACTTAATCTGTTTTTTTGGATTTTAAATAAATAAGAACATAAAAAGGATAAAATAAAGGGTATTTTGTCAATATGTACAATATACAATATGGGCCCAAATCCCAAGTTTCACATACGGACTCTGATTTTTATGAAATTGATCTTGTTTCGAAGGTCTTTGAATGCGTATCACTTTAAAAGTGAGTAGACCTAAATATGACACTATATGAGAGATATGCACATTTTAAGGTCTTTCATCTCAAACTAGGTTTTGGATTTTATTGGTTAATTTTACAAGTTAGTATTTTTTTGATATTTTTCCTTTATTAGTGTTAGCAATATATACACTATAGAGTTGATGTTATTGGATTTGGAGTTAGTATAAAATAAATACAAATAGGTGATGTTAGAAAATATATAGGAGAATATGTATAAGTGAATTTGGCTCCTTATTTAATGCAAATATACATGCTAAAATACGAACATTAATTCTAAATGCATGAATGCGACTAATGCACAATAAATGGAAATATGCATCTAATTACTCGGAAACAAAGCTTTATTTTCAACTTTTAGAATGATAAATCACAGATTCATCAGCCACCTGGAAGCCTCCCGATGGGCTCTATTTTCTCCTACAGCTGTTGCGAAGCCACTAGGTGCCTCAAAAACAGACGGGGGCTGATGATCGATCCCTTAGAGCTCAATACTCTCTAGTGATCCTGAGAGGTGTTCTTGGTTTCAGATGAGGTGCATATGCCCCTTCAAGACCTGTAAAGAAGATAGGTGGCTGGTGATAACTAAGAATTTCTGCGGTCTTAAGTTCCACACAAAGCGGGAACTCAGTCAAAGTGTCGACTACTCAGAAATTCCTAATTAATCAACAATTAACCCACAATCAAATATCAATAAATGACAAGCGAACGGTGGAGTTAAAATTTATTTTTAACTCTACATAAATGATGAATAGATGCAAGTATGTAGAGAGTTCGAACACAGGGAGCAAGGCAGGATAGATTAACATGTGTGTGTGTGTGTGAAATGTGATGTATTGTCTACACTATACTATGCAAATATTTTTGTGGGTTTTTTTTAATTTTTAATTTAAATTTTTTAATTTAATTTGTAATTTTGTTTTTTGATAATTTTCTGATTTTATATTTTCTTTTTATATTTTATATTTTTTATTATTTTTCAATATTGGAATATATATACAATATAAAAAAGGGGGTGATAAAATATTTATAAAAATGGGGAAAATAGTCAAAAATTAGGGAATAAAATATTTTTGGTCTTTTTTTTTATAAATTTTTACTATTTTTTGTGATTTTTGGGTAATTTTAAGAATATTTTTGAAATTTTAAAAGGTAAAATAAAGGAAAACAAGGAATAAATCACTGGTCAAAATTAATGGAAAGGAAAAATATCAAACAGCCACAAAATTTTCCCAAACTAATTTTAAAATAAAGGAAATAAAATGGTGGACCTACAGGAACTGAGTTTGCATTTTTTGAGTTTTCTATAATTTTTTAGATTTTTTAGAAGTTTTTGGGTATTTTCTAATTTTTAAGGTTTTAGTTTTGAATTTTTTAGTGATTTTTGGATTGACACTAAAATAGACTCAAATACATAGTAGGTGATTTTTTTGGAATTTTTCGAGGTGTTTTAATATTTTTTTGGTATTTTCTAAGCTAGACAGTAAATAATATGCATGTTTTTTATTTTTAATAAATATAAAAATGCAATAAAAGTCAAATGCAAAAATATGTCGTTAAACTACTATGCAACAGGGACCTAAGTTGATTTTTGTGGAATTTTTGGGGTTTCAATGATGCATGCAATAATTAGAGGAAGCAAGCAAAAATGTATGGCCTGACAAGGGTATTTGTATAAATAAGCAAAGTATCCAGGGCACGCATGCAATTGTCTAACAAAATATCACACTGAATATTCAATTTTATGAAACAATCACAAATATCCAAACCCGGGAGGGTTTCCCTGCAAATAACCCACCAGGGCGCATGACTAGCACGTGCTTAGGAAGGACCTAGGTGCAATTTTCAAAATGCCCGAGGGCTTACATGCAAATATTCCAAAAAGTTTACACTTAATTCAAAAATTAGGGTACTGAAAAGAAATACACAAATGGCTGAGGGCCTCGCTGCAAAAAGCCCTGCGCCTCACGTGAACTGGTCGCGTGAGGTGACGTGGCCGAGGACCTAATTACAAATATTGAAAGTTCAAGGGCCTAATTATAAATGTTACAAAATATTTTAAACTACAAATGAAAGTTTCTGGACTAAAATAAAATTACAAAAAGAGCGCTGGTATACTTGCAAAATTCCCACGCTAAGGCGCTGGGAGACGGCTCAGATGCATCCACTAATCCACGTGTCCGCGCGAGAGGCTCCGATGACGCTTCGCGAACGGAGGGCTAGGATTAGATCCCAGCTCAGGATCTGACGGTTGCACGGAGAAGCGATCGGACGGTCGGTGATGGATCTGGGGGACTCCCTTGATCCGACGGCTGAAAGGCCTGGAGGAAGAACGCGGAAGAAAGCAAGCGATGGCGAGCTTCCGCGACCTCCCCTGCCCTCCTACGTCAACGTTCGAAGCTCAAAACGGCCCAGAACTCTTCCTGCAGGCGATCTCCAGGTGCGGGAAGATTCAAAATGGCCGAAGGGGCGTTGATCCTCGCCTACGACGGCGGCGGAGCTTGGAATCTCCAGGTACCTCCGGCGAAGCCAAAAATGCTCCCAGGTGGTCGTTCGAGTGCGCGTACCTGCAAGAAGAAGGTGATAGAGTCCAGGGAAAAATGCCTGGACTCCGTGGACGATGAATGGCGGCGAGGAGTAGTGCGACGTTGGTTGGCCGGAGGTGCGCTCCGGCGATGGATTTGAGAATATGATATGATCGATGAGACACCAAATTTGTAGAGGGTTTTTGATCTAGAAACTATGGCGAGATGAATGCTAGAGAAATAAGGGGAAATAAATACCTCAACAGCCAGGAGCCCGAGGTTAAAGTACCTCGACGGGGGGTCACCGGAGGTGGTTGGAACGCCCTCAATCCACGACGCTTTGCCTCCTTGAAGGTCTGGTCCTCAAGCTGTCACCTCCAGGTCTTAGACGCGAGCAAGAAGGGAAGAACTCAGGACGAAAATGGGGTTCAATTTTGAACAGAAGTCGGAGGTTTGGTTATAAGGGGTTTGACTCGATGACTGTGGTGGTCCAAAGACCAAGGATTATCGGATGAATCTTTGATCCATGGCCCGAGGATGCACATGGGCGTGAATCACCATTCAACGAGGAAGAAAAGTTGTTTAGAGTTCAACACCAAAGGGTGCAAGGTGCGCCCTCCAAAAATCCTCGAAATGGTCAAAAAGCCACTTTCTGACAACCCACAGGGGGGGTCAGAGAGTTGACCTGGGGTCAACTCTCGGACCCTCCTGGTTGGTCCACGTGGACCAACCAGGAAAAACCCTGGGAAAATGATATATTAATTCATTTTAAAATAGTAAATGGTCGAATTAAATTTTGATTATTAAATAAAAAATATTTATTATTTTATGTAGTATTTTCTTCTGATTTTTAATTATTTTTATGAGGCATATTTTTACAAGTTTACTTTTATACCCCTTATAGCTATATTACCTATATATTTTATTCTTTTATTTTTATTCTATGTATTAATTTTATAATTTTTGTTTATTATTTTATAAAATTATAAAATACTTTTATACACACAAATATATTTTTGTTTTATTTTTCTGATGTGTTTTGTATATTAAATAAAATATAAGTATGTATTATATAGGTATGTGTATAGGTATTTTACCTATGTATGATATATACATGTATTTTATTTTGTATTTTTTTTATGTTTTTATTCTGATTTTATTACACATATATATTATAAGTAATATTTACGAAATTATAAAAATATAAAAATACAAAAATAATGAATAAGGAATAAATTGAATATTTTAATCTGTACAATTATACAATGAGGGTCCAAAACTCAACTTTCAAACCGTAACTCCGCCAAATGCGAAACCACCGCCATTAAATAGCTTATTTTTTCTATATATAATTAAATCCAAGTTTGATGCATTTAGACTTTTTATTTGTGAGATACGGGTCTGGGAAGTTGAGATTCTGGAGTTTTATTCAGACCATAACTTTTTATCTGTACATTATTTTTCAGTAAAATCAATTTTGTATTATTGTTTATTTAATTATCTACAACTTTCATGTACAAAGTTTCTTTATTTGATGTATAAAAAGTGGAACCAAAAATAGGTCCCAAAATGAATAAAGAATGAATTAAAAAGTATAGGCATTTGACCCTTATCTCCCCCTACTTTATTCCTGGTCGACCTATTCATCAAGATGCCTAGGTCTCAGGGTTTCAGGTCATAAAATATTTACAATATTTTATTCTTTATCTTTTCTTTTATATTTTTGCAACCATTTTTCAAACCATTTGCAAATCATTTTTCAAACATTTTATTTCACACAAAGAAAATAAATTTTACGAAACACACATTTTCACAAAGGTTGAAACATTTAACAAAATATTTTCAAAATAGTTTTCAATAAATGTTCACTCAGATTTTCAAACTATTTTCAAACATTTTGCAAAAAAAACATTTTCACCTGATTTATTAATCAGTAGATACAAAAAGAATTTGAGGAATGGTAACATCTTTTTATTATAGATTTTAATGAATTTTTAAAGAATTCTTAGCCATATTATTAGGAAAATACGAAAGTACGAGTTATGGCTAAAGTATATACACAGTATATACGACCCCCCTATACTTAGCTTGAGTTATGTCCTCATAGATCGGAGAGAAAAGAGAAGACATAACTCGTACTAAGTATAGGCAAGTCTAAAGAATAAATAACTAAATCAATGAGAAGTTGACAGTCCCCCCTATACTTAGGATCAAATAATCCTAAATATAACAGACTGTACACAACGCAGGGAGGGTCAAGGGTGGGAATGAACAGATCGTACTCGGATTGTCTCCTCCTATACTTAGGGTAAAATATCCCTAAGTATAGACAAGAAGAGGAGACAGTGGAGAGGATCGAAATGAATAGAAAAAACTCGGGGTGCACACCCCCCTATACTTGGGACAAAGTACATCCTAAGTATGGAAAACTGTCTACAAGAACGGTACCTTTTTGATAGATAAAGAAGATAGAAAAGGAAAAGAAGAAAAGAAATCAACAGATGAAAGAGTGATATAGACAGATGGATCTATACAGCGGAAGATGGAAGTGATCACCATGTATGAGATGCAAATGATATGAGTTGACGAACACGTCTCATGTCAGAAGAATGGGGGCAACGTCAATGATCGGCGGATCGTGATCTAGATATAGTTTTAGGCGTTGACCATTGACACGAAAGGTAGAGGACGATGACGGTTCGGATATGTCAATATTGCCATTGTCATGTACCTTCCTGACCACATATGGACCTTTCCACTTGCTCTGTAATTTCCCTGGAAATAATTTTAGACTGGAATCAAACAACCATACACACTGATCTGACTCAAACTGTTTATGGCTGATGTGAGAATCGTGCCATGTTTTCACTTTTTCCTTGTATTGTAGGCTGCTAGAAAAGGTTGTATCTCTCAGTTCTTCCAGGGCTGCCAACTCTACTCTCCTCTGTTCTCCTATACTCTCGGGATCCAATAATAGCTAAGTTACTGCCCAAAGTGACTTGTGCTTGATTTCCACAGGAAGATGGCACGGCTTGCCATAGACGAGACGAAAGGGAGATGTCCCCAATGGATTCTTGAAAGAAGTCCGATAGGCCCACAAGATCGAGTCCAAAAGCTGTGACCAATCCTTTTGATCTGGGCGAACAACCTTCTGCAGGTTAGTCTTTATCTCCCGGTTCGATATTTCGGCAAGACCATTACTCTGAGGGTGATACGGTGTGGCAACCCGATGGTCAATGACGAACTCGTCTGCAAGGGCCCTAACCTTGTCATTGATGAAATGAGACCCCCCGTCTGAAATCAAGACTCTAGGTACCCCGAACCGTGAAATGATATTTTTCTTCAAAAATTTACACACAGTTTTAGCATCTGCGGCTCGAGCGGGGATGGCCTCAACCCATCGGCTGACATAATCCACAGCAAGAAAAATGTGCTCAAACCCCTGACTCTTAGGAAATGGGCCCATGAAATCAATCCCCCATGCATCAAAAACCTCACAAAAGTGAATGGGTTGCATGGGCATCATGTCTCTCTGTCCGCAGGTTCCCATCTTCTGACAGTCGGTACATCTCTTCACAAACTCATCTGAATCCTTGAAGAGAGTAGGCCACCAAAGGTCGGATTGAAGCACCTTCTGTGCTGTCCTTTTTCCAGAATGATGTCCTCCTGCCTCGAGCTTGTGGCAGTATGTGAGGACGCTATGCTGCTCTTCTTGAGGAATGCACCTCCTCCAAATGATGTCCCCTCCTTCATGATAAAGGACGGAATCCTCCCAATGGTAAAACTTGGCCTTCGCCAGGAAGGTCTCGAGTTTTTGTCTGGGCCAACCTTGTGGGACTATCTTGGCAACAAGATAGTTCACAATGTCGACGTACCATGGGAGCGAGGTGATAGCCAAGATCGCCTCATCTGGAAATGTCTCTGTGATAGGTGCGCTAGGCTCAGATTCCTCAAGGTTCTCCAATCGGGAGAGATGATCCGCCACCACATTCTTGACTCCAGGCTTATCCCTAATATCAATATCAAACTCCTGGAGTAGAAGGATCCATCTGTAAGACGTGCTTTGGCATCCTTCTTGGCCATTAAGTACCGGATGGCGGTGTGATCTGTGTAGATAGTCACTCTAGATCCGAGAATATAAGATCTCTACTTATCCAAAGCAAAGACTACAGCCAGCATCTCTTTCTCAGTAACAGTGTAATTCCGCTGAGCGGCATCCAAAGTCCGGCTGGCGTAGTGAATGGCAAACGACAATCCATCCCTCAACTGTCCAAGAACAACCCCAACGGCAAAATCTGAAGCATCCTTCATGATCTCGAATGGGAGAGACCAATTAGGTGGCTGAAGGATAGGAGCCGAAACAACCATACGCTTGAGATTCTCAAAAGATGCAAGACACTTATCATCGACAATGAACTCCTTTCGTCAGCAGATCAGTAAGCGGTCGGGCAATATGACTGAAGTCCTGAATGAACCATCGGTAGAAACCGACATGCCCCAGAAAAGATCGTAATTGATGCAAATTGGACGGTGGATTGAGTTTTCTAATGATATCTACCTTGGCCGGATTGACCTCCATGCCCCTGTTGGAGACGATATGACCAAGGACCGTCTCCTGAGTCACCATGAAGTGACTCTTCTCCCAAGACAATGCAAGGTTGACCTCAATACAGCGCTGAAGCACACGGTCTAGGCAGTCAAGATAAGCATCGAACCCATCGCCATAGACCGAGAAGTCATCCATGAAGACCTCTAAACAGTCACCCACCATGTCTGAGAAAATGGATAACATGCACCTTTGGAATGTCGCCGGAGCGTTACATAGACCAAAGGGCATCCGTCTGAAAGCATAAGTCCCAAACGGACAGGTGAATGTCGTTTTCTCCTGGTCGTCGGGCGCAATGGCTACTTGATTATATCCGGAGTACCCGTTAAGGAAACAATAATGACTCTTCCCAGCTAGCCGCTCGATAATCTGATCAATGAATGGCAGCGGGAAATGATCCTTCTCGGTGGCCTCATCCAATCGTCTGTAGTCCACACAGACCCTCCAAGAAGTGGGCACTCGGGTAGCAATGACGCTAGAAGCTTGTGCCGGGTTGGAATTAGGGACTTCGTCGAACTCCCAGGCCCGGAACAGGACGGATTTCCCTGCTGATTCAGCACGAACTCCTTCTGACTCTAGTCCAGGAAAGGTAGAAGACTGAGTGAGCAGGCAAGGACTAGCGCTTCCTCGGGCCTACAGGCTAATCACGATCTCCTATCCAGACTCATTCACAACTATAGTGATACCTGTCTTCTTGGGTACCACATGTAATGGACTAACCCACTTGGAGTCGGAGATGAGGTAGATAAAATCGGCGCTCCACCACTTCAATATTTCTTTCATGACCACATCTCGAAGATTCGGGTTCAGCCGTCGCTGGAACTCACGCGATGGCCTAGCGTTATCCTCAAGATAGATGTGGTGGGAGCACAGAGCTGGACTAATCCCCTGGAGATCAGATATACTCCATCCTATTGCCTTGCGGTTTCTTTCAAGAACCTCCATCAGACGAGATTCCTGCTCTGTAGTCAAACCTGCTGAGATAATGACTGGGTGCATATCTGGCTCACCCGCAATGAATCTGTGCTTCAGCGACTGCGGCAAGGGCTTAAGTTCTGGGCAACTGGAAGGTGGCAAATCTGGCTTCTTATATGTCTATGTGAAGGCGACCAGGTCTGCATGGGAGAACTCTCACTCTACATTAGAATCTGACGAAGGGCGGCCTGCTGAATCATCAATAAACTGCATTGGCTCGCACTCTGTCAAGGCTGTTGGCTCAGAAGGAATCAGACAAGGAAAATAGTCATCAAAATCATCCCAATCAATGTCTGAATCTGAGAGATCAGAAGAAGATGAACAGGATTGAAAATCATCAGCACCACTCGTCCCAACACTGTCAACCTCAACGGTATCCTCGTCCAGGGGTGTGCTCTCTAGGCTCTTGACTGCCATAAGATTTAGATATGGTGAATCTGTAGGCAAGGCGAGGGTCTGTGCTACAGGATCTGTCCAGTTGGATTCATCATCTGTCATCACAAAATCACACTCCTGGTGGATGTCTAACTCTTCCCCTGTCATCTGCGCGGCTTCGCTGGACTGCTCCGAGCATTCTAGTTCTCTAGCTCTGGTTTCCTCGATCGTCTCTATTTGTATGGTTTCGCCCTCCATGCGAAAACATACCTTCCCACTATCATGATCGGTCACCTCCTTGGCTGTGG
This sequence comes from Ottelia alismoides, assembly GCA_037367405.1. NCBI lineage: Eukaryota > Viridiplantae > Streptophyta > Magnoliopsida > Alismatales > Hydrocharitaceae > Ottelia > Ottelia alismoides. The sequence continues at coordinate 1,011,604 of JAZKJV010001351.1, read as the reverse complement.
CCAAGAATGGACGTCCGAGTATGATGGGGGCATCGATTACCGACTCAGGGATCTCCATGTCCAACACAATGAAGTCCACGGGGAATTTCAGGCCCTGAATGGTAACGACCACGTCTTTCAATAACCCTTTCGGCCTCTTAGTCGACATATCAGCAAACTGAAGGACTGTCCTGCTCCTAAGAAGAGGACCAAACTCGAATCAGTCGAGTAAGGCTGCCGGAAGAAGGTTAATAGAAGAGCCGTTGTCTAACAGAGTACGATCAAACTGCTGCTCTTGAATCTCGCATCTGACATAGGGAGCTCCTGCATCTGGTCGCTTGGCTGGCAGTTTGTTCTGAATAGTGCAGCAAGTGGAATGAGTGAGCACATGGATCTGATCTCTGTGGTTCCTCCTCTTCCTGCGGACCGTAGTCTTCTCTTTCAAGTTCTTTTTGAAGAGGGGGATGTGCTCAAGTGCTTCTTGTAGAGTCAACTGAATGTGGAATCTGTCTATCATCTGATTGCTGAACTCTACCTGTTGATCTTTTTTGGGATTTTCTCTTTTGTTCCCCTTCGCCCGGCGGAGTGCTTCAGGGAAGGGGATGGTAGGGGCCTCCTCAGATGGAGGACTAGGAATAGGTCCCTGTGCTTGTGAAGGAATAGAATCCATACAATCATCATCATTCAACACATATGGATCCGCAATTTGAACATAAACCTTTCCTTTATTCATATTTTTGTGCTTTTTGTTGTTACCACAGTCCATAGATACAAAAGGTGGTAACACCACAGAAGGAAGCTCAACAAAAGTAGATGTGGTGGCCCCACTACCACCACCGGCACCTGTCTTCATGGCATCAGCACCGCGCTCTGGCTCTGCATCCAAAATGGTGGCATCAGCACCACCGTCTGCATCTGATATCACAACAACTTCAGTACCGTCGTCTGGAACTCCATCATGGGTGGCATCAGCACCACCGTCTTCAACATCATCATTAGCGGCATCATCACCGCTACTCTGCTCATCTGGCGCTCCTAGTTCTGCTTGTGGCTGTCGCTCAGATGAGGCACCGTCGGCTGGCATCCTACCGCTCCTAGTAGTCACAAAATCAGCATCATACAAAGAAGAAGACATGTCACTCAAATAATCACTAGGAGAGGTATCCTCTGTAAACTCTACCTGCTCAGACTTTCTTTTCAGATTGTTCGGATTCGGTTCAATCTGAGCTGGTATGGCGGCCTTACCTTTGATGATCTCCCTCATCTCCTGCCGGAACTCATCCATTTCTTATTGGAAGGATGCTCACTGTTCGGAAAGTAAGCGGGCAAGACCGTCTAAGGCTGGGTTCTCAAAAGCAGGGGCCTGAGAACCAGACGGATTTCCCTGCTGGAAATGAGGTTGTTGCTGCTGCTGGTGGTACTGGGGAGGATGGGGATAAGACTGATGAGGCTGCTGACGCTGCCTCCACTACTATCCCTGATAGGCGGGACGAGGATCCTGCTGGTATTGCTGTTGGGCGTACTGAGGCTGCTACTGCTGCTGTGGTTGCTGGCTGCTCTGCTATCCTTGAGCCGGAGGCTGTTGCTGAGATGAGGAGCCACCGTTGCCCCAACAGAATCCGGGGTGATCGTGACGAATCCCGGGCTGTGGGTACAGGTCGTACCAAATCCCATTGACTTCCATCAATGGCTCCTGCTCAAAGGATGGTGGAGGAAGAACTGCCAGTGGCTGCTCCGGCTGATAGATCACCATCTGAGTGTCCTGAGATGGCGGCTGTGCTGGGTAGTACTGTAGCAGCAGGACCGGCTCTGCATGGATGTGGTTAATCTGGCGGTACGAGGCAGAGGGTTGGGATGAGCTGCTACTGCCGGCATCAGTTTGTGCCCTGGAAGGCTGCTATGAAGAAGTTTGTGCCTCCTGCATGCAAAGAATCTGCGTCTTCAGGTCACTCATCATCTTGGCAATATGGTCCATCTGGGCCATGCCTTGCATTTGCTTCTTCTCGAGGATCTCGAGACGGTCCAGCTTTTCATTGATAATTCCCATGTCGGCTGCGGCTGATTCTGCTTGGGCTGCGGCTGCCGACGAAGTGTGAGGACCGGCATTGATGCGGGCGATCCTCTGAAATGATCCCGCTCCTTGCGGGGGCTTCTGTTGCGTATAGACGCGGGCTTGGGACATAACAGTTGAGTTTTCTGCCATGCCTTCATAAATGGCCCAAACATCGTCCTCACCCTTGGAAAAATAGGACCCACCACAAGAGGCGTTGACAAGCCCCTACAGCTCCGGTGTCAGCACACAAAAGAAACTCTGAACCAGATTGGGCTTGGAAATATCATGATGTGGACACCGGTCGATGAGCTCTCTGAATCGATCCCAGGCTTCATGAAACTGTTCATTAGGGATCATGACGAAATTGCTGATCATAGCTCTAGCTGCTTTTGTCCAGCTGAGAGGGTAATACTTGTTCAAATAAGCGGTTCGGAGATCTGCCCAAGTGTCGACGAATCGCCCCAAGTGTTTGAGCCAGTACGCGGCTCTGTCAACCAAGGAGAACGGGAAAGCGATCATCTTGATAGTGTCATCGGTTACCAGCCTATCATGAATGGTACTGCAGATCATTTCGAATTCTTGTAAGTGGAGGTGTGGCTCTTCGGTCGGTAGCCCATGGAATTTGGGCAGAAGCTGAATAGTGTGGGGCCGCAGCTCGAAGTCTCCAAGGATGGCAGGGAGTCGGATCCACCGATGAGTGAGGGATGATGCTGGATTGTGTAATTCCCTCATGATTGTCTGTGGCGGCCTCTCTTGGTTTGGTTCTCCTCCCTGATTCTCTACAACTGGAATATCTCCTCCACCGCCACCGCCCCCTGGTCTGTTCTCGCGCATCTGCGCTATTTCTCTCATGAGATCACCCATGAATACTCCCTGGTCTCGGATCTGCCTCTGCATGGTCTCCAGGGATGCTAGAAGTGAATTGTTGATGGCGGCTTGATCAAGGAAGAATGGTGGGTGATCATGGTCATCTGGATGCTCTCCTCTGTCAGCCATGTCTGGATTCTCTGAAAAAGGAAAAGAACTCATCTCAGGTGCCGTCAAATGCTCTGAGCTCTGCAATGTACTAAATTCTAAAAACTCTTGTACTGATGGAAGGAGAATGAGAAGGGTGGTCGAGGGGGAACAGGGTGGAAGTGAACTTAGGCTCGGAGAGCGGGTCTGGACTTTTCGAGGTCGTCCTAGATGAATAAGGAGGAGTGCTGGATAACGGTGCCGGCAGAGTCGGCCTAAGAGACCTCCTTCCCATCATCGTGATTATTGATAAGAGCAAGGTCGAAAAATAAAGAAGAAAGAAGGGAGAAGCAAAATTGCGTACAATTGTGCTGTAATTTTGATCTTGACCTAAAATAAACTAGCAATTAAACACAAAACAAGGGGATTCACCAACTCAACACATGAAGCCCTGAAGGTTCGGCTTTTATCTTGTCAATTTTAGCTTGAATTCAGGAATTAATCTTTCAACGAGTCCTTAGAGCGCTACGTCTATAGGAGAGAGAGAGTACTGTCGGAAAAGTGTTCCCGTACTTGTCCTCCTCCTGTGTAACCTGTAGCTTGCGCTTTTTGAGATCCTTGTAACCCTTCCTGGATCCCTACTCCGCCAAAGAAGAAGAGGGAGGAAGCCGATAGGCGAAACCGATACTTCGGATCTCGCTCGCAACAGAATCACCCGTGAGTGTGCAAGATCCTACTCGGACGCAGACGGTGAGACAGACACACCCGTGAAGGTGTGGCCTATGCTCGGTACTTCAGACAAGGTCGATGCTCACACAATAGTGAGTCACCACTGATGACCAAGCCCTACTCGCCTACGTACGATAGTAGCGTCAATACTTTAGAAATCCAGGCAATACACAAGGCAGCCACAAGCTGGGTTTTTGGCTCTAATTCTTACGAAGCACTCAACTCACTTGGAAGGAGACCTTCCCATGCAACCTGAATACAAGTGAGGGTGTTACTCTCCCCAATCAATGAGTCCAATTACCAATTTTATTTAGGTCAAAGTTTTCTTAGCAGTCCCTTTTTTAATTTTTTTGGTGTTATCGCTTCTTCTGAGTAGATTCAAACAAGCGCCTAACGGTTTTGTATTTTCTTGATTCCTACCTTATCCAAAAACAGAGGGAGAAAAGAGTCGGAAAAGCCGTGCAAGTCGGCACCAAGATGGAAATCTCACCTTTGTGCCTAAATGATGAATGCTAAGTAAGAAGACTTACAGCGCCTCCAGCTCTCTCCATGCGGGATGCAAAGCAGAAATTTATAAACCTATACTATATGCCGATACGCAAGCGGAAATCGTCCTAAGCAGGCAATTGCTACGTGAAGAACCACAAGTCAACTACCAATCTCCAATCCTAAAGTCCGGTCTAGGCTCACCCCTCCTCCTCTCGACACATCGAGTTCAGGAGAAGCGCTTGGCGGGATGAGCTCGCGGCGCAGCGGATCAAAGACTAGTGATTAACTGTTTAATTAAACTAAGTCCAAAGACGATCTATAGGTACATGCAATGATAATTAGGGTGTTTGGACCTAATCTAATCGATCAAGCAAAAGCCTAGAACTAAGGGCTCAATCCACAAAAGAAATGAAAACAAAACCGGAAACTGACTGCGGAAAACACGAAGAAAACCACAGTGGGCCCCCAGGTGAACAAACACCTGGAAATTAGGCCCGAAGTGTCTAAGTGTCCAAGTCCCTGTATTATTACAAATTAATAAATCTATATCTCACAGAAATAAAATGCAAACTATTCTAGCACTCTCTCTCAAGTCTCCCGCTCTCTCCTGTCGACTTGGCTTAAGAAAAGCCGGCTCCGCCTCCCAAGGTTGCTCTGGATCCCCTAGGAGATCTGCCTCGCTCCGCGGTCCCTCGCAAGAAGACAAAAAGAGATGGTTAGAAAGCTCACAGATAAATATCAAAAATAAGAGAGACAAAGCAAGCAATGGTAGACAAATAAACACAATCAAACAAAAATGTGATCTATACGCTGTTTCTCCCCGGCAACGATGCCATTTGATAACTAAGAATTTCTGCGGTCTTAAGTTCCACACAAAGCGGGAACTCAGTCGAAGTGTCGACCACTCAGAAAAAACTAATTAATCAACAATTAACCTACAATCAAATATCAATAAATGACAAGCGAACGGTGGAGTTAAAATTTATTTTTAACTCTGCATAAATGATGTATAGATGCAAGTATGTAGAGAGTTCGAACACAGGGAGGAAGGAAGGATAGATCAACAAGTGTGTGTGTGTGTGAAATGTGGTGTATTGTCTACACTATGCTATGCAAATATTTTTGTGGGATTTTTTAATTTTTAATTTAGTTTTTTATTTAATTTTTAATTTTGTATTTTGATTTTTAATTATCTGATTTTATATTTTCTTTTTATATTATATATATTTTTTTATTATTTTTCAATATTGGAATATATATACAATATAAAAAGGGGGTGATAAAATATTTATAAAAATGGGGGAAAATAGTCAAAAATTAGGGAATAAAATATTTTTGGTCTTTTTATAAATTTTAATTGTTTTTGTGATTTTTGGGTAATTTTCAGAATATTTTTGAAATTTTTAAAAGGCAAAATAAAGGAAAACAGGGAATAAATCACTGGCCGAACTTAAAATGGAAAGGAAAAATATCAAACAGCCACAAAATTTTCCCAAACTAATTTTAAAATAAAGGAAATAAAATGATGGACCTACAGGAACTGAGTTTGCATTTTTTGAGTTTTCTATAATTTTTTAGATTTTTAAAAGTTTTTGGGTATTTTCTAATTTTTAAGGTTTTAGTTTTGAATTTTTAATGATTTTTGGACTGACACTAAAATAGACTCAAATACATAGTAGGTGATTTTTTTGGAATTTTTCGAGGTGTTTTAATATTTTTTGGTATTTTCTAAGCTAGATAGTAAATAATATGCATGTTTTTGATTTTTAATAAATATAAAAATGCAATAAAAGTCAAATGCAAAAATATGGCGTTAAACTACTATGCAACAGGGACCTAAGTTGATTTTTGTGGAATTTTTGGGATTTCAATGATGCATGCAATAATTAGAGGAAGCGAGCAAAAATGTATGACTTAGCAAGGGTATATGTGTAAATAAGCAAAGTATCCAGGGCACGCATGCAATTTTCCAACAAAATATCACACTGAATATTCAATTTTATGGACCAATCACAAATATCCAAACCTGGGAGGGTTTCCTTGCAAATAACCCACCAGGGCGCGTGACTGGCACGTGCCTAGGAAGGACCTAGGTGCAATTTTTAAAATGCCTGAGGGCTTACATGCAAATTTTCCAAAAAGTTTACACTTAATTCAAAAATTAGGGTACTGAAAAGAAATACACAAATGAATGAGGGCCTCGCTGCAAAAAGCCCCGCGCCTCACGTGAACAGGTCACGTGAGGTGACGTGGCCGAGGACCTAATTGCAAATATTGAAAGTTCAAGGGCCTAATTATAAATGTTACAAAATATTTTAAATACCAATGAAAGTTTTTGGACTAAAAGAAAATTACAAAAAGAGCGCGGGTATACTTGCAAAATTCCCACGCTAAGGCGTTGGCGGACGGCTCAGATGCATCCACTAATCCACGTGTCCGCGCGAGAGGCTCCGATGACGCTTCACGAACGGACGGCTAGGATTAGATCCCAGCCCAGGATCTGACGGTTGCACGGAGAAGCGATCAGACGGTCGGTGATGGATCTGGGGGACTCCCTTGATCCGATGGTTGAAAGGCCTGGAGGAAGAACGCGGAAGAAGGCCGGCGATGGCGAGCTTCCGCGACCTCCCCTGCCCTCCTACGTCGGCGTTTGAAGCTCAAAACAGCCCAGAACTCTTCCTGCAGGCGATCTCCAGGTGCGGGAAGCTTCAAAATGGTCGGAGGGGCGTTGATCCTCGCCTATGACGGCGGCGGAGCTTAGAACCTCCAGGTACCTCCGGTGAAGCCAAAAATGCTTCTAGGTGGTCGTTCGAGTGCGCGTACCTGCAAAAATAAGGTGATAGAGTCCAGGGCAAAATGCCTGGACTCCGTGGACGATGAATGGCGGCGAGGAGTAGTGCGACGGTGGTTGGCCGGAGGTGCGCTCCGGCGATGGATTTGAGAATATGATATGATCGATGAGACGCCAAATTTATAGAGGGTTTTTGATCTAGAAGCTATGGCGAGATGAATGCTAGAGAAATAAGGGGAATAAATACCTCAAGGGCCAGGAGCCCGAGGTTAAAGTACCTCGACGGGGGGTCACCGGAGGTGGGTTTGAATGCCCTCAATCCACGACGCTTCGCCTCCTTGAAGGTCTGGTCCTCAAGCTGTCACCTCCAGGTCTCAGACATGAGCAAGAAGGGAAGAAATCGGGACGAAAATAGCGTTCAATTTTGAATGGAAGTCGGAGGTTTGGTTATAAGGGGTTTGACTCGATGACTGGGGTGGTCCAAAGACCAAGGATTATCAGATGAATCTTTGATCCATGGCTCGAGGATGCACATGGGCCTGAATCACCATTCAACGAGGAAGAAAAGTTGTTTAGAGTTCAACACCAAACGGTGCAAGGTGCGCCCTCCAAAAATCCTCGAAGATGGTCAAAAAGCCACTTTCTGACAACCCACAGGGGGCGGGTCAGAGAGTTGACCTGGGGTCAACTCTCGGACCCTCCTGGTTGGTCCACGTGGACCAACCAGGAAAAACCCTGGGAAAATGATATATTAATTCATTTTAAAATAGTAAATGGTCGAATTAAATTTTGATTATTAAATAAAAAATATTTATTATTTTATGTAGTATTTTCTTCTGATTTTTAATTATTTTTATGAGGTATATTTTTACAAGTTTACTTTTATACCCCTTATGGGTATATTACCTATATATTTTATTCTTTTATTTTTATTCTGTGTATTTTAATTTTATAATTTTTGTTTATTATTTTATAAAATTATAAAATACTTTTATTCACACAAATAAATTTTTTTCTGATGTGTTTTGTATATAAAATAAAATATAAGTATGTATTATATAGGTATGTGTATAGGTATTTTACCTATGTATGATATATACATGCATTTTATTTTGTATTTATTTTATGGTTTTATTCTGATTTTATTACACATATATATTATAAGTAATATTTACAAAATTATAAAAATATAAAGATACAAAAATAATGAATAAGGAATAAATTGAATATTTTAATCTGTACAATTATACAATGAGGGTCCAAAACTCAACTTTCAATCCGTAGCTTCTCCAAATGCGAAACCACTGCCATTAAATAGCTTATTTTATTCTATATACAACTAAAGGTGAGTTTGATGCATTTGGAGTTTTCATTTGTGAGATACGGGTCTGGGAAGTTGGGATTCTGGAGTTTTATTCAGATCATAACTTTTTATCTGTAATTATTTTTCAGTGAAATCAATTTTGTATTTTTCTTTATTTTAATTATCTACAACTTTCATGTACAAAGGTTCTTTATTTGATGTATAAAAAGTGGAACAAAAAATAGGTCCCAAAATGAATAAAGAATGAATTAAAAAGTATAGGCATTTGACCCTTATCTCCCCCTACTTTATTCCTAGTCGACCTATTTATCAAGATGCCTAGGTCTCGGGGTTTCGGGTCATAAAATATTTACAATATTTTATTCTTTTTCTTTTCTTTTATTTATTCTATAATTTTGGCTTTAATTATAGTAATTTATACACTACTTACATGTACATGCATGAATGCTAATATGCTCTAATTAAGGGTACTTACTGGCATTTGCAAGGGTTTTGAGGCCAAAATGATAGAATAAAGATGATGAATGTGGATTCATCAGCTGGCGATGTGGCGGGTAGGTTCTTGGCAGTTATATGGCAAGGTTTAGAGGTGAATGGAAGGGGCAAGTCGAGGTCCGGCGGAGTGGTGATGGAAAACCTCGAATTCCAGATCTAGGGTTGATCTGGTTGGCTAGTGTAATGAGAATGGTGGAGAAGCATGAGAGCAGGAAGATGAGGTGGTTGGTGATGAACCGTGAAAAATGCCATTTAATAAGGTCGTATTATTGTAGTACAGGAGACATATTTCGATCCAACAAAGACCACAAACTCGGAATATGTGTCAATTATTTTACTTGGTAAATGTACTAAGGTCGAACACATGGACATGAGCCTCCTGGTCTATTATCAAAAAATACTGATTAAATAATGAGCAATTAAATCCAAAATCTAGGTCTTCATATGTAGGTCCATTATGTACACAAAATGATGTAGAGACAAAATAACATGATGCATGCAAAATTTTATTTGGTTTTAAATGCAATTAAAATGAGATGCATGGTGAAGAATATGCAATAGATGATCATGCATAAAAAATGTACAAAATACCCTAAAATAATCACATCAATGAGCAATAAAATATGGATCGGTTTTATAGTCAAATTGAGCAATAAGGACAATTAATGACATTTAAATTAAAGATCAGGAGACATTATAAATCTAAAAATTATCACATTTAATTAAGTGTCAACTCATGAAATTAAATATGCCATTAAATAAAGGATAAAACAAGCACCAAAATGAGACTGAAGTCAACTCAATCGCATAAATGCAATAAAAATATGAGAAATAAAATGATAATTATGCAAATAAGACCCTAATGGGGCATTTCTGCAAATATGGAAACCCGACAAGGCCTGCTTGCAATTTCACCAAAAGTGCATGTGCGATAAGTACGCAAGGACTCTTTGCAATATCTGAAAATGGGCAAGGCACCAATGTAAAATTCCTAGCCTGCATGCACCTGGCACGCGTGCGAGTTAGGCTCGGGGCAGGCGCAGGCTCGGACCACATGGCATAGCTTCTGAACTTCGGAGGAGGCTTGGGTCTACCGAGTCGGCTGCTTCATGGCAGAGACCTAGGAACCATAGTGGTTTTCTGATCCAGATGATCGAACGGTATCTGTGTCGTCTTGCTCCGCCCCTTGCGGTGGCGGGAGGCCTGGGCTCCGGGGACTCGTATGTCCTCCTCTGGCATCCAACAATTGCGTGGAAGGTGCATGTATCTTCGCGATGGGCTAGCAAAGGTCTCCATGGCTTGGACGATAGGTGGGTCGACTCGAAGAAGTGAAGCGATCGGACGGTATCTGCTCAAGATCCGGAGTGGAAGCTTGAGCTCCGACCATTGAAGGTGCCTGCAGATGTTAGTATAGCCGAAGTATGTGTGAGGTGTGTGCGAGTAAGATGGAGGTCCCAATCGGGCGAGAAGAGCAGGGGACCAGTGCTTATCTCCAACGAGCAAGAGAAGATATGGGGTGAAGGTGACAGAGGTCTGGAGAAGGGAAGGTCATGGTCGGAGGGTTCAACGAGGATGCTGGTGGTGAGACGAGGGTTGTCGGAGGGTCGGGAAACTGTGGGGATGGTTATAGACGGTGATAAAATATAAGAAAAACAGAGGGAAAGAAGGGAAGAGCAGTTACCTGGTCAGAGTGGAAATTAAGCGTAGGAGGTGGCTTGGGATGGGCTTCAGATAAAGCCCTGGTCATCGCATGACTCGTTCAACCACTGTGAGGTACTCAGCGGGCTAGAGGCGCTGCGATACGGAGGAGCCTCCGTGGGTCGACACCAGGGCGATAGGCCATCATGGCCAATCCTCCTACCTCCGTCTGTCGTAGGGAGGCAGAGGATGGGTAGGTCTACACCCTAGGAATGGTGGACGGAGTGAAATGGAGGCGGATGCGATGATTTTATAAGGTGGAGATGGGGGTTATAGATGGAGGAGCAGGGAGTTTGAACAAATGATTAGAGGCTCTAGATGGAAGGTGGTAAATGGATGGGGGTTACGCGATGGAGAGGGATGTGAGGGCTACTCAGAGATGGCGTTAGGTTTTGGGGAGGCGATCGGAGGGCAACTCTAAAAATGGAAGGGGGAAGGTTTTGGCGAGGGTAACAGTTGTGCGAGAGGAAGACGATGAGCATGGACTATTGGATCTCGCAACCCAACGATCCTAATGAGGGCGTGGGTGAATGGCGAGGATCAGATCAGGCGATCTGATCTAGAGGCACAGGATGAGGCGGAAGTGGAGGGATGAGATCCGATCTGAGATCAGATCGAAGGACTAAGGGCATAAGGGTGACGTGGAGAGAGCATGGTTGTTGGATGGGAGCAGATCTTATGGCTGAGGTTAGAGCGGGTGTGAATGGATGAGATTAGATCAGGGGGTCTGATCAGACGATGGAGAGGAGAGGGGAGATGGGTGGGTAAGATGAGGAGGGGGAGATGATCCAAGGTGGCCAGCAAGGCCGGTGGCACGCGGAGGAAGGGGACACGTGGGCGGCTAGAGGGAGCCATGTGGCCCAATGAGAAAATTAGAAAAGGAAAATTAAAAAAATCCAAATAAAATAATTAGAAGCTTAATTACAAACAAAGTCAAAACATGAAGCTTCATGTTGAAGAAAAAATCGAAAGAGGCCATTTGCACAAAGGAGAATTTTTGGTAGTATTTTTAATAGGTAAAAACACTGATTTTTAAAGGTTCGTGATTTTTTTATATTTTTTATTCCTTTGTAAAGCCAAGATAAATATATACAATGTTTAATCTAGCTTTTAGGGATTTTTAATAAAAAAGAAAATGTTAGTATTAAATACAATGATTTAGGGTTGTGCTAATTACAAGAGAGGATTATTGACAAAGGTGCAGAATTGATGAAGATTTCCAATAAAGTTCTTATTCTTCGAGGTTAAAAAGAGAGAATAGTGATGACTCCTTAGAGACTTATCAACTGGTAATGGTCGAAACGAGAGTGGTACAACGTAGGAAAGTGGCCAGAGCTCTAAAGCTCCGGTGAGGATTAACTATAAATCCTAAGCTAAAATAATGATTAAACGATAAAATAAAAGTGCACAAAGAAATTTACGAACTAAATTTATCTAAAGAGCTAAGAAAATGTACCTCAAGAAAATGGAGATGCGAGATGAGACCTCACGGTGGCGAACCGCCGGCGATGGTGGGAGCCACCCTTCTGCTCCTCCTTCCTCATTGCGAAGCACACTACGAGCTTGCTATCACCTAGCTCAAGCCGTTAGGCACTCTGAGGGGTATGGGGAAGAAGAAAGTGGAACCAAAAAATCAAAATGAAGGAAGGGAATCTTATGTACAATGAGTGATGGGGCGATGTTCAAGGAAAGATTGCGCATGCAGGAGGAAGAGATGAAAGGTAGATTGGGACCGACATGATTCCTGGATGAATAGTAGTCAATTCTTGTGAAGGGTGTACATGCCCTAGAGCGACGTATCAAGAGGGAAAATCGAGAAGGGGAGGGGGTGAGCTACTCTGACAGGTCTATGACTTGGGTCGTGAAGTTGACCCAAGTCAACAGGTGAGGGGCCCTAATTGGGCCACGTCACCCGCAAAAAGACAAAATAGAGTAAAAAAAGAGAAATAATTAAAATAAAATAATAAAGGGATTTTATCCGACAGACCCTATAATCTTTGTCAATTACCTCTACGACCTTTGAAACATCCTAATTACTCCCTCGACCCTATAAACTTGCTCCATCTTACCCCACGAACCTTACCGTTAAATTGATACATCTAGAGTTAACTTCTTTGGGTTAAAAATGAGTTAATCTAACCAATCCGGCGATCGGACGGCTAGAATTAATCAAGAGAAGAAGAAAATCCTCCTCCTTTCTCCTCTAACAGCTTCCCCCAACTGCACCGCCTCTTCCATATCTCCTCCCTCGACGAGGGCATTGGTCTGGCTGGAGGAGGTGTACGCGAGGGGGCGTGGCGATGTGGATCGACTTGGGTTGCTGGAGGAGGTGGAGGGGCAACGCTCGACCTGGAGGAGGTGGGGCTTCCAGGTGGGGGGATGGGGGTCGAGCAGGGGAGGCTCGGGGGAGGGGGGCTTCGAGTCCGAGGGGCGGGGGGCTCCGAGCACGGGGTGCGGGGGGGGGGGGGGGGAGGGAGTCGAGCAGAGGAGGCCTGGGGGAGGGGGGCTTCGAGCACGGGGTGCGGGGGAGGGGGGGCTTCGAGCGGCGGGGTTGTGGGGGGGCTTGAGCAAGGGGTGCGCGGGGGCTCCGAGCAAGGGGTGTGGGGGGCAGCGGGGTTGTGGGGGGGCGGAGCTTCGAGCGGTGGGGTTGTGGGGGCTTGAGCAGGGGGTGCGCGGGGGCTCCGAGCAAGGGGTGCGGGGGGCAGCGGAGTTGCGGCAGGGCTCCGAGCAGGGTGTGCGGGGGGCTCTGAGCAGGGGATGGGCGCTTCGAGCAGCGGGGGGGCTTCGAGCAAGGGGTGCGGGGGGAGCTCCGGGCAGGGGGTGCAGGGGGCTCCGAGAGGGCGTGGCGGAGGACCTGGAGGTGAAGGGCGAGGGCGGAGGTCGAGGGTGGAGGTCGGGAAGGAAGGCGAGGACGATGGAGGTCGAGGAGGTGGTGGGTGCTTGGTGGTGGGGAAAAGGAGGAGGGTGAGAGGGAGTGACAATTAATGTAAATTCGATAAATAAAATAGTATAATATAAAAGAATGTAACGGAATCCGGTTAGTTTTAATGGGTAAATGGATGAGGGTTATCCACAGGGTTTATAAGGTAAGGGTTAGCAAGTTTACAGGGTCAAGAGAGAAATTATGTTGTTTCAAATGTCGTGGAGGTAATTGACAAAGATTATATGGTCTGCCGGGTAAAAACCCCAATAATAAATGAATTAAATAAATGATATTTATAAAATAAAAAATATCATTATTTTATGTAGTATTTTAATATGATTTTTATTTATTTTATGGATTGATTTATTACAAGTTACTTTTTACAAGTATAAACATAGGTATATTTACCTATATATTAAGTATTTTATTTCATAATTTTGATTTTGTTACTTTACAAACTTTACATATTTTAAAAATTATAACTTATTTAAATATACATAAATATATTTTCTGATATATTTTGTACACTTAAATTTTTGTATATTATTTTATTATAGTTTTATTTTATTCTAAATATGTACATATACTATAAATACTATTTATAAAATTATAAAAATATAAAATAATGAAAAATATAAAGAATAAATAAAATGAATATTTTATTTAGGTATATAGTACAATATATGTTCAAACTTTTGCATCTTAACTCTAAATTAAATGAAGCCCCCTTCATTAAATAGCTAATTAAAAAGTATATACAATTAAAGGTGATTTTGGTACATTTGAGTTCATATGGAGAAGATATGGATCGGGGAAGTTTGGGTTTTGGCTTTTTATTCTAAGTATAAAATGCATTGTATTTTCTATATATCTTTATATTCAACTTTCATATAAAAAGTTTCTTTATTTGAGATGTAAATAATAGAAAATAAAAAATGTCTCAAAAATGCAATATTGAAGGGTAAAAATTAGAATTTTATTGTTTTATTTGGCCCTTATCTCTCTGTACTTTATTCCTTGTCGACCAGTCATCATGATGCCTAGGTCCCGGGTTAGGGTCATAAAATACCTTTGTAATTTTATTTCTTTTTCTTTTCTTTTTTTTATTCTTTTATTTTAGCTTTAAATAATGTATTTTATACAATATTTATACAATAAGTAATGAATGTTAATTTACGCAAAATAATGATATGCACATGCATTTAGCTAGGGTTTAAAGGCCAAAATGAAAGAATAAAGGTGATGAAATGGAGATTCATCACAACCTGCACGAAGAGGGAGCCAAGGCGGAGCTCAGGCGAGTATGGTCTGCAAGCTCGGATCACCCTGGACCTCTTCGTCCGCGCCAAAAGGATCGGCAAGCTCGTTGTTGTCACCAGCAAACAAAAACATGAGAGATCTGGGGATTTCAGGGGGGGATACATGATCAAAATAAAAAATAAGGTGTAGGGGTTATATGTACAAGAAGATCTTTAACCGAGGCCACAACTCGATGTAGAGCTCCATCAATCGAGGAGAGATGTCGATGTTAAAAAATGATGACCGAGGCACAAAATCTCTGAAGGAATCAAGACGAAAAAAATGAAAGATGAGACGGGGAAAATTCGAGGAACATGAGGGGTGAACGGGCTCTAACAGGGCTATAGTTATAGGGGGCCAGTTGACCATTGGTTAATCAAGGCCGACCCCCTATTGGGCCACGTTAGTCGCTAAATGAAAAACCAGAAATAAAATGTAAGAATAAATAGAAAAGAAATAATAAATGATTTTATTCTTTTTCATAAAATAAGAAAAAGTATTTATTATTTTATGTAGTATTTTTTATGGTGATTTTTATTTATTTTTTCGAGTTAATTTATCGTATGTTACTTTTTACTTGTAATAATATATGTATATTTACCTATATAATGGGCATTTTATTTTTATTTTCTATTATAGATTTTATTATTTTATAAACTTATTTTATATATTTATAACTTATTTAAATACATACAAACATATTTATTTATTTTATTTTTTCTGAAGTTATTTGACCACTTAAATAATTATGTGTATTTATTATATTGGTATATATATGTATAATTCATCTGTGTATTATAGTATACTTAATTATTTTAATGTATTTTTACTTATTTTATTTTATTTTAATTATGTACACGTATTCTAAATAATAACTGTAAAATTATAAAAATATAAAATAGTAAAAATATAAAGAATAAATAAAATGATTATTTTATTTAGTTAAATTGATAAATGGGTGTCCAAAACCTAAGTTTTGCATCTTACTCCAAATTGAATGAAATTACCTTCATTAAATGAAATCATCTTACTCCAAATTTAATTTTATGAACAATAAAGGTGAGTTTGGTGAGTTTGAGTTCATATGGAGAAGATACAGGTCTAGAAAGTTTTCCTTGTGCCTTTTTTATTCTGAGTGTCTGGGGCACACTGCGTATTATTTTTAGATGAAATAAATTTTGTATTGTTTGCATTTTTATCTACAAGTTCATGTTAAAAGTTTATTGATTTGAGGTATAAAAATAAGAAAATAAAATGTGTCTGAAAATGAATTTATTGATGAATAAAAATTAGGGTTTTTAAGTTTTTTTTGGCCCTTATCTCCGCCTACTTTATTCATCGTCGACCCAGTCATCATGATGCCTAGGTCTTGAGATTTAGAGTTATTCAATACCTTTGGTATTTCATTCCTTTTCTTTTATTTTCTTTATTCTTTTATACACTATCCACAACATAAGTAATGAACGATATTTTGTACAAAATAATGCTAATTACATGCCTTTAGATAGGGTTTAAAAGCCAAAATGAAAGAATAAAGGTGATGAAATGGAGATTCATCACTTGTTCTTAGGGAAGAGCAGCAACATTCCGATCCTCCTTTCGCCCCAATTTGGAGATCGAGCCTCGTCACCATCGTCCGATCCCCTCCTAGGATTTAATCTAGATGCTCACCTGTAAACCGTCATCGAGTGACGAGGAAGCGACACGTGGATAAATGAAGTGATCAGAGTCGTCCACCCAAGCACATGGGGGTAATTTGCAAAATACCCCTACCATTTTTGTATTTTATTTTTAGTCTAAAAACCTTCATCTATAGTTATAATATTTTGTAATTTTTGTAATTTGAACCCCCACACTTTTAATGTTTGCACTTAGGTCCAGTCCACGTTACCTCACGTGCTTGTACGTGTGAAGGGACTAGATATTTTGCACCTAAGCCATCTGATTTTTTGTATTTCAAATTAGTCCAAGAATTTTAAATTCTCGTGCAATATTTTTTTTCGAGAAATTACATTATGGACCCTTTACCTTTTGAATATTACAAAATACACTCATTAGGCATTTTTTATTAAATAAATCTGAGTGTTTTGCAAGATTGGCCCTAGATTTCTTAAGGGGTTCTGAAATCAAGGAAAATTTTTAGGAAATTGTAGAAAAGTCCCTACCAACATTGCATTTTCTTTTCGTTGATTTTATTTTTATTAAATGTCACCTATACTCTAAAAAATTTAAAAAAATTGATTAGATGCCTTAAATTTTGTTTTATCATATATAGTTTTGTTGAGACATTTTTCTTTATTTTCTATTAATAAAATTCAAAATAGAGCATTTATTCTCTATTTGCATTTGAAAATCTAAAAAATATAAAATCATTTCTAAAATTCCAAAAATAAATAAATATTTTTTATTACTATATTTAACAATTACAGACAAAAACACTAAAAATAATAAATGAAAAATATTAAAAATTAAAAATATATGAAATCCTTATAAAAATTATTAAAAAATCTTTAAAAATCTAAAAACCTCTGAATTTTGTTTATCATATATATTACCTATTAAAAATATTTTTGAAAAATTTTGAGGCATTTATTTATTTTAAATTCCAAAACTATTATGCTTATTATTATTACTCACTATTTTGTCATTTTTATTCATTTTAAAATACAAAATAGAAAAAATATAAGAAAAATCCAAAAAAATAGAGCAAAATATAAAAAGACCAAAATATTTTATTTTATCTATTTTTAGTATTTATAGCTATATTTATAACTATAAGAGCCTATATTATATATATAACTATATATACTTATAATAATAATAATATTATTATTAAAAATATTCAAAAATATTAAAAACCCCTTTAAAATAAAAAAGACTGCACCTTTGGGTATTTTCTTGATATATATATTATATTAAGAGGAAAGGGATCCTACTCCATGGAGTAGGTAACTTACCTATTCATTCTTATTTTTTGCCACTTCTTTTTATTTTTTTTAAAATGTTTACATGGATTTTCATAACTATATCCGCTCTAATATGTCATTCAAATTTCGTCAGAAACGGAGACTTCTATGCCCTCCATTCAAAATAGGTCGACTACAACAAATCTACGACTGTTAAAATTACCTGTTCACTATGGAGGGCATATGAGTCTCTGTTTCTGACTAAATTTAAATGATATATTAGAGGGATATAACTATGAAAATCCGTGGAAGCATTTTTCAAAAAAAAAGAAGCGGTAAAAAATGAGAATGGAGTAGGTACTTACCTACTTCATGGAGTATGATCCCTTTCCTCTTATATTTATATCCAATATATATTACATTATACATATTAGAGTTTAATGGGGCTGCCCCTTATGGGCAGCCAACAATGGCTGCCCCTGCGTCATTTTCGGTATTTTTTTAATTTTTTTTAAAAATATTGCTATGTATATTCATCCCTATATCCCTCCTATATGCCATTCGAATTTCGTCAAAAACAGAGACTCCTACGACCTCCATTGAGATGGTGTCGATTTAAAAAATCCTGTTACCGTTAAAAAATGACTGTCTCGATGGAGGCCATAGGAGTCTCTGTTTCTGACGAAATTCGAATGGCATATAGGAGGGATATATGGATGAATATACATGACAATATTTTTCAAAAATAAAAAAGCGTCGAAAATGACATGGGGGCAACCACGTTGGTTGCCCGCAAGGGGCAGCCCCATTAAACTCTACATATTAATATATACTTATATACATATATCTACTACATATATTAAAAGGAAAATAAAAAATCAGAAAATATAAAAAGAATATAAAAAGTATAAAATTAGAAACAACAATAAATATATAAATTAAAATCTGAAAAATATAAAATACTAAAAACCCACAAAAATACAATAAATAAGAAGAAGGGACATTTTTGGATTCATTTGCCCAATCTATCATGTTTGTTTCGTGAGTACGACACTCTGCATACTTACACCTATACAAACACTTTGTAGAGTTATAATAAAATTTAACTCCACATTTATATTGCATTTCTTTATCTCTGTTGTGGGTTAATTGTTGCTTGATTCAACGATTCTTTTTGATCGCCATAGCGACGGTGTTCTCGTTTTGTGTAGAACATCAGACCGGCAAAAATCCTGTTTCAACACATAGATAATTTATAATAAAAAAATCCACAAAAAATTAGAAAAAGTAGAAAAACACAAAATAATTATTATTACTTTCTATTAGTTAATAATAACTATACATATCCTCAATTTGCTCTTAGTGGTTCGACCCCTACACTTATGTGCTATACATATCTTTTTGTAGGGTATGATAAAGTTCAATATATATTTTAATCACTGTTTAATCATTTATAATTGGTTGATTGTTGATTTGATTGATTTATTTGGGTTCCGAGAGCAGAGAGATGCGTCGATATAACGATTGTCGGATTTGACTTGTCTGACACCGCAGACCCTTCAAGATCGGACGTTGGGATCCCCGTCACGATCTTTCTATCATTTACTAATAAAAGGTCACTAATATGAATTTTGTAAAAAATATAGGGAAACAAATAAAATTATTAAAAAATATGTGTTATTAGAAAAACTTGGAAGGACACATGTTTAAAATCTAAATATACGATGTAGGATTATTATTTATTTATATTAAATATTGATCCACTTGTTTCGACCTGGTTGGAAAATACGAACAAAATCAAAATACAATAAGTTCGATTTTTTCTGATTTTTATAAACGGCTGACATCATCGCCATCATGTCAATTTTAATCTGATCACGAAAATGCAAGATTTCCAGTTCGACTTTTAAAGTATTGACATGAACTGGTAACCGTGAACCGAAATACGCCACCACAGAATAAACCATAATCAAGAATAAGGGCATGTAGACAAAAGTCCCAATGCCCAGACGGTAGACGATAATCCGCACTGACACGGATCCTCCATATTCCAAAACCTCCTCCAAACCGGGGATCGCCATATCGCGATATATCGTCGATATATCAGCGATATATCGGTATCGACAGGTCACCGATATATCGCCGATATGGACGATATCGGATATCGACAGGAGAAAATGCCTTGGTGGATACCAGGTTTCGGCGATATGCGTCGATATATCGCCGATATATCGGCGATATATCGGTATCGACATTGTATCGAAACGATATCGATACCGATATTTCCTTCCTTGCTCCAAACCACGTCACGTGACATCTCTCACCGGATCTTGGATCCCCTCACCAAATACTAAGTTACTGCTCCCATCGCAGCCCTCCATCCGGCACCATCGGACGGATGTGCTCTCCCCTCTCAAACTGGGGCGGTGACTTCACCCTCTACACCCGGCCGGCCAAACAAACCCCTCCCACCTCCCTCAACTCTCCGCTAAACCTTCTCGCGATAGGAGTCTTGCTATCTCCTGCCCTCAACGACTCTATCCGTTTCTCTCTCTCTCTCTCTCTCTCCTGACGAAGGGTATATAAAAGGAGGGAGAGGGGAAGCGATGGCGAGCAGCGTGGTGTTCTCGGGGCTTCGAGGGTTCTCTTCTTTCTCGGAGGCTTCGAATCTCGAGCCTTGTCTGCGCTCGCCGTCGTGCTTGCCTCTGAAGGTCGATTGCTTCTCCCCCTCCCATTCCAATGCTTCTTCTCCAGTTGGGCATTGAGTTGGACCGGTTAATGTAATGCGAGGGTTGGATATGTGAAGTCATTGATTCGGTGGGAATCGGTTTCGATTGCCGGTATTTTGCGGTGGCATGTCGAGACACGCTGCGTGGAAGTTGATTTCTGAAATTGGATGGTGTACTTTGGGGTTAGTGTTGGTCTTAGATTTAGTTAAATGGCTTGTTAGATTTTTTTAAGGAGATAGATGCTTTATTTATTGAGATGATAGTTTTAATGGTCTAGGGGTTTATGCTTCAGAGGTTGCATTGTTTTGGGAGGCTTCATTGACGTGATTAGGGGGGATAATGATTGAAGTAATGCAAGAAACGCAATTCTGTTACTAGAGATTTAATGGTGTACTCGAAGATGGCTGAGGGGAAAGTTGACCTGGAGCAATGCTCGGGAAGTTGAAGCTGTTGAATTTTATTAGTGGGGCTTTTGTAGTCGTTTTATTTGGTGGTTGCTGGATTATTTTTAAATTGCCATTGAGTCAGTTGATTGGGTTATTTAATGTGAGAGGTCAGCAGATGAGAATGCATACATCCATAAGGTTTCATTCTTTTGTACTATTCATTGCACGAGCCTTGGGAAGTCTTGGAAACATGGGATAGACACCGAATTCCATGGTTGGGTATTATTTTCGGAAACAATAATGGTAGGATATGAGTTTATGATTTTTGTTTGTGTATATGCATAATGCAGTTCTCCCCTTTCTACTTCCTCCTAGCTCTTATTTGGGTTGTTGTATGTCCTATCTTTGCATCTTGACAAATTTCTCCGAGGATTTCCTGCAAAACATGCAATTTCTCTTCTTATTTTCACGTGTTTACCCATTTTTTGTGTAAAAAATACTGATGGTTTGTTGCGTTGCTATATACGGACATGTTTTGAAATTCGATGTTGTTGCCTTTCACTATGTTATAGATCACGGTTTCGTCTCATTAAGGATGGTGTGGGTTTCAAAATTCTGGATCATGAAAAATGGAAATCTGGTGAATTTAAAATTTGTTTCTGGATGGTAGGGGAATACAAGGTAAAGTTTATTAAGAAGGAAGAAATTAACGATTATATAAAAGAATGAGAATAACATTAGAAAATTGCATAGGGGCCAATGTACACTCAGGCATGAGAATTAGAGTGCTCAATGCATGTTTAGGGCTTAAGCACCAAAGTTTCCTTGCAACACTATCCAATTGAGTCAGTCATGTTGATGATTCTTGAATAGATGCAATTTTGTGTTAAATGCTAGATGTCTATTATGCTGGATTATGTTATGGAAATTCCTTTTATAATTTTCTCAAAGGCTTATTTTTTGAATTTTTATGTTCATGTAAGTGTATTATTTTGTTTCTAGTGTATTTCTAAATGGTTGAGATTTACTAATTAAGATGATGTTGTTTTGTTTTGTAGACTCAAGGTCAGGTTCTTTCTAACGGTTCCATTTCTTTGGTTGCATCTGGAATAAAATCTAAAGTAGCCGCCTTACCTACGCAGAGGTGATATCTGATATTAAAAACTATTTCATTTTTTGCAAAATTTATGGGTATTATTATTTTTAGTCCTAGGAAAACTTATTTTAGAATCATTTTGAATGGAAACAGTATGGAAGCCTCAGAGTTGGCTGATGTCAGCTGGGAAAATCTTGGCTTTGGTCTTGTTCCAACTGATTATATGTATATTGCTAAATGTTCTCGAAGTGGAAGCTTTGGCGAAGGTCAGTTACAGCCTTTTGGGAATATTGAACTGAGCCCCTCATCTGGAGTTTTGAATTATGGCCAGGTCAGTTCCGGATGTCCAAATATGGCTTTTTACCTATTCATTTGGGTTATAGTACACTGCCTATATATTTGATTTCATCTGACCTAAAGGATATTATGACGAATTGACGATACATGCTATCATGGATGGTAGGACTTTTCAATTGGCTTGACATATTTATTTTGCTTCAGATGCTTGGTTCGATATCTATGGATATGCATGTTGATTGATTTGTTCACTCAAAAAATGTCAAAGTTATATAAAATGTAGAAGCTTGTGATAGTTGAATAAAGTTAATATTCTCTCTGGAGCCTTTGGCGAGAACCCCTTGGCAGGACTAAGTTGCTATTGATACAATGATCTTTGATGCCTACTAGGGTTTCTAGATACCATCATATAATTTTGTCTTGTAAGGACATCCACAAAAGAGAGGCTATAACAAATTCCAGTGGGTTGAAAATTAAAAGGCTATGCAAACTAATTGGTCAAATATTCACTACATTCTGCATAGCTTGGACGCCAACCTTCTTCCTTTGTTGTTATTTGGGGTTAAAATCAGAAAAATGGCATTGTTATTGTTTCAATGCATTCATAGAACACTCATATCAATAGGCTATCCCTCCTTTTCACGGTATAATCATTAAGGATGTTGTACTATTGAAGTGTTTTGTGAATTGACAAAGTACTTTAATATTTAATTGTCAGTTATCCATTGTCCTTGGTCATGTTGCATGGTATCCGCTGATAGCAGGTCTTATGCAATATAGCTTTACACTCTATTGCATGGGCTTTGACATTTTTAAAAGCTGATGTTGGCTTGACACAAATAGAATAGGTATATGGTACATCTAAGAATCACTTATTTAAAAAAACTAAAAAATCATGATATTGAGATCTGTTCAATGCTTAAATATATTAAAAATCAAGTTATAAAATCAGGTATAAATAGTTTTCACTGCCAAATTGAAGCAATTCTCATTGTGCTAAAAAACATACATATTGCCTAAGCAATTTTAGTTTGACATTCTACTTTTACGGTCGTAAAAAATGGTCAAATATGCTGTTTTGACTGACTGTAGAGGGCAGTGTTTCAGTTGCACTGGTTATGGATACTTGGTCGTGCCGAATACTTGGGCTGATTAATCACATGCTTGGACAAGTTTGTGTCCAAGTACCTTTCTACTTTATTGTCATATCTTACTTATGTTTTACACAAGGCCTCAAATGTCGGATTTTGGTTTCGTTTCAGTAAGCCCAGAAAAGGAATTTCGATGGAATTTCGGTGAAATGGCCGGAAATTGGGAAAATGACTTGAAAACTCATTTTTTTCAAAATTTAAGATTTGTAATGTTGTTTAATCAATAAAAGAGATATAAATACAAGTTTTTTTGCTTATAATAAGATGTTATAATGTTCAGTACCTTAAAATAATGATTTCGGTCATCATATCGATGACCGTCCAGAGTGAAATTTCATATTTCAGTACACAGTTAGATTTTGACATTCAATTTTTCTATCAATTCTCAAAAGAATAATGATACTTTTATTTAAGAATAAATAAGACACACACACAAACACGAATATTTTAACATGTATGACAAAATAAATGCATAGTAGGGCTTGTGATCGTAAAATGTATGTTATACAAGACACAAACAAATTAATTAACACCAAGAAATTGTGTAGCATTGATAAGCACAATCTACGTCCAGCCTAATAGTAGAAAAATAGTTACAGTCAAAGACTTGGAAGGTTATTAACAACCTACCACACGTACAGACACATATACTCCTTATAGTAGAGAGAAGTAACAAGAGAGTCCTATAAAAGAACAATCTTCTAGTGTCTTGTGAGTTAAAATGATGCAATGTAATGTATTAATATGTAGGGTCTAGGAAAGCCCGGAAAAGATATGCAAGAAAAAGAGGAACTCTGAAGTTTGTTAATATGCAAGGCCCTGCCTAATAGTTACAGTCTAGTTGGCCTAGGAAAAGATAACAAGATGGTTATGTAAAGATTCTAACTATGAAGATTATGAACTCTGAAGTTAGCATTCAAAGATGAAAAAAATACATATTTGGCATCTCGAAGTATGTTAAAAAAAGACGTGTTATGAAAAAATATGGTAAAATACTTACCTTGCTTGGAATTTGGAAACTTGGCTCTCCAAGACTTAAGTTAGGTTGTGAATTGTGACTTGTGAAGCTGTGAGATGGAATGAGAACATATACATTATATTTATTGAGTTTAAAGAGGACCCTTAATGGCCTTATTTATTACAATGGTGGTTGGAATAGTGGCTTATATTGCAATGGTGGTTGAAATAGTGACCTATAAATTTCATTTAGTGACCAAATAGTACCTATGAATATCAATAAGTGGCCTAGACATGATATATGGTGAACTAGAACAATTTCAGTCGAAATTAACCGAAATGAACCGAAATTCCACTGAAATTCCACCGAAATCCGAGAAATCTGTGAACAATTTCCACCGAAATGGACCGAAATGACCGAAATTCGACCGAAATTTCGGCCGAAATCCTGGAAACTGATATTATACATGGTTTCGATATCGGTATCGCCACGAAACCGAATTTCGACCGAATTTCGGTCGAAATTCGCCGAAATTTAAGGCCATGGTTTACATATACAATATAGGCAAGATATTGCACATACTACTTGCCTTGTATTGCATAGTATTTATTTTACATTTTACAACTGCCATATTAATCTTAGGTTTTTTTATGAAGAGTTTTCCACCTCAATATGTTTTTTCAAGTCATGCATATTTATTAAGTTCCGTCAATATGCTACCTTTACACGCAATGTTAGGTTTTCCCATACAAACCCACATTATTTGATCATCCATGATCATTGATGGATGAAACATTGTGTATTTCCTCTTTATGACAATGGAGTTAAGATTTGAATAGTGACCGTGACTGGTATTGGTATGCTTTTGGGTTCTGTTTTTTTTGCTTTTTTTCCGAGCTTTGACTGCATTTAAACCTTTCTATGCACTTTAAATTTGTGATTTTGGACGGAGTCAAACATCTTTCGAAAATAAACATCAAACAAATAGAAAGGCACATATAGTAATGAGTCAATTTTTGTGGATAGGTATGTATTTATATACAATATTAGAGTATTGGCGTAACTTGGAATGTTTGTAGGGCACCTTGTGAAGAGACCCCTATTATATATCTTACGAATACTTGTGGATATTAAATCTTTTTGATTTTTATGTGGTTATAGCTAAACAAGTATTTTTTTGTTATAACTAAAATAATTCTGATATATGCAATTGGTTGATCTTTAATTACTTCCAATGTACATCAGAATCTTTAGTCAATGATGTCCTCTAATGTGAGTCAAGTACTAATCATTGGAATCTTCACTGTCTTTTATGCTCTTGTGGGGAATGAAATGGGTTAGATTTGGGTGCAGATTTAGCGACTTGAGTTAAGAAAAAATTAACACGCTGCCTTCTGTTTCGGTCAAAGGTTTATTTCAGGCGTGGGGGTGATTGATTCACTTCTATGTGGTCATGTTGTCACTGGTTCTATAGGTAGATGAAGATGTTTTAAAAAAATGGAGAAGCATCAGGATAGTATTTTGTGATTGAGACATAAACGTCGAATATATGAAAGAACAATTCTTATTAAGCCAGAAAGTGTTTAGATGACATATTGGTAATATCAAGTATGTAATACACCTCAAGTTTATGAAAGAATGATTCTTATTCAGCACAAGAGGGGTTTGATGACATGTTGGTAATACCAAGTACTTATGAAACATGTTCTAGTGCAAATACACCCAAAAGATTCAAATAATGGGTGATTCTGGACTAAATAATGATTGTCTTCATACAGTCATACCAATAACCACTATTACAAGTCAGTGCATGACAAAGTCAAGTAATAACATTAATAAATAAGCTTATAAACTGTAACGGATGGATGTATATGATTTATAAATAGTGTATGCCAGGAACTTTTGTAAATTAATAATGGTAGCTCAAAAGATTCTTAATTTCATGACAGAGATAAACATCAGATGTACTTTTAAATAATCTAACAGTAGCATATCTGATATTGTAGTTAAGTATGTAAGTGCAGTTATCTTGCTTAATGAGTTGTACAACAATATGGGTTTGCAGCATTGGACATATAAAAGCAAATGCTATTGATTGGAAATGCTTCTTTTGTATTTATTTTTGTAATTATGTATGGACCATCTTGGAATTTGCAGAGTTAATTCGAATCCATTATATTTCACACCCATGAAACATCTCTAATGTTCATCCCGTTTCTTCAGGGTCTATTTGAAGGTTTAAAAGCATACAGGACAAAAAATGATACTATTTTGCTCTTTCGTCCAGAGGAGAATGCTCAGAGAATGATTGATGGTGCAGAAAGAATGTGCATGCCAGCACCCACCAAAGATCAGTTTATGGAAGCGATAAAACTTACTGTTTTGGCTAATAAGCGTTGGGTATTTCTCTATTATATTTTAATATCTAGAGAGTGTGAAATTCATGTATTTATTGATCTATGAATGTTGACAGTATTTTACAATCTTATGTAATGCAGGTACCTCCTACAGGAAAAGGCTCCTTGTATATTAGGCCATTGCTTATGGGGAGTGGTGCAGTTCTTGGCCTGGCACCTGCTCCAGAGTACACATTTCTAATATATGTTTCTCCTGTTGGCAACTATTTTAAGGTTAGAGTTTTTTGAATTCCTTGTTAAATTAAATTTTCTTACAAGTGTTCCAGCTTCTACAAAGAAGGGATGCATGCTGGATCTTGTCTTTCTTCATACTATTATATCAAGCTTCTTGAATTTTGTCTTTCTCCATATTTGATTAGCAAGTACACATTAATAAGACATGCATATTACTCATGTGATGATGATCGTTGTAAGATTAATCGCTGCAACCATCTCACAACATGTTTGGTCTCTGGAAAATGAAAATAAAGTGTGTAGGTAATGCAACTACCATGGGGTTGCCTCATCTTGATGTTCAAATTAATTAGGTGAAGTGATTTTATCAATATATGTAAAACCATAAATCAGCTTTCCTTCTCTAACACATTATGAATGAGTTGATGGGATAAAACTCAATCTTCTTCCGCAAGTTATCTTCAAATAAGTATTAGAAATTATTGTCAACTTGGCTGTCTTTTTTTTTGAATATTTTAAATGCGTTAGGTAACCAATAGTCAGCATAAAAAATATTTGGATCTTTCGGCATGGATTTGAGCAAGAATCCATGTAGCCGATCCTACTTAAAGTGGAAGAAGGCTTCACCATTGTATTTATTATAAATGCATTTGATGTGTCTGGCTGTTTTTAATTGATGTCTGTTAATCTTTGTTACATATCAGGGCTTGAGTTTGACTCCAATTCATCTGGTGGTGGAAAATGAATTCCATCGTGCTGCTCCTGGTGGAACTGGTGGTGTGAAGACCATTGGAAACTATGCTTCGGTAGTTAACTGTTTGTAACTTAGAAAGTAGTTTTAGTACAAATCATGGTGCATATCTCCTTTGATTCTTGAATCTATTGATTAACTAGGTTGCATTGTACAATAGTTAAGAACATAACTAGGTTGCATTGTACAGTAGTTAAGAACGCAGTCCACCACATATTTGTTGCGATTCCCTTGATATTATTTTTTAGTTATATATTATTCCTATTACTTGATTTCAAGAGCTATGTGTACTTGCATGCTCGCCAAGAAATTCCAGTTGGTAATTTATTGTGAGAGAAAGGGTTTGGTTATTGTGTCATTGATGGGTCAACTTCAGACAATGAATGGATAGAACTAACTGCACCTTAATGCAAGAAATGACAACCTAAGGATGGCTATTTGAAAATACTGTTTTTTTGTCTCAGTTTCGCTGCAATATTTCTGATTGAGAGAGTTCACTCTAAACATGGCCGTCTATTTTTTTAAAGTGCCCTCCATCAAGAACTTTTGACTATCTCCCGGCTCACAAGCCATCACATTGTATTACCGATTGCACACACGGCATCATTTATCATCGATTTCAGTGCTCATTGCTGCTGTTGTTCAAATGCTTCCCGCTCTTTGTAACTTTTCTTGTTGCCTTGCACTTTGCATTTTCAGTGCACTTTTCACATCTGTTCTTTACCATCATTTCTATGTTTTTGCTTCGACCATCAGTCAATGTTGGTTCTTGTTGTTTTAAGGTCAAACTGTTTAGAGGGAAATAGAACCTTGAGCTTCTCCAAGAAGTAAACCATGAGTCCCTCTGAAAAGAAAGCTTAAAGTAGGCCGCAATAAAACTGAGTGGATGAGGAGTGTGGAAGAAGGATGTGGCAAGAATCATTTCAAAATTACATGGGTGGCTGATGGTGACCTGTATGATATTAGTTGGTATAAATGAGTGATTTTTTATGTGGCTAGGAGTTTGAACTTAGATATAAACTATTGGAGGTTGGTGGCAAGTGGGAATCTTACTTCTATGGTTCTCTTATCCTTTTTTGTCGCGATAACAAAATAACTAAGTGCAAATTTACTTGTTTTCTATTTTTTGGGCTTTTAAAAACATGTTTTTCTTTTATAACATTGTTTGTTTATGATATAATATTCAAATTTTTTGTGCAAACAAATTATTTGGAAAGAGAGCTTCTAAAAGTGTGTCTCAAGAGTTTTGCTCCTTTGGAGCATCATGCTGTTCACATAGTTTCTGTGCATAGGTCTGTTGTTTACAGTATCATTTATATGCATGTTGCACTTGTTTCTCTTTGTAGGTCTTGAAAGCTCAATCTATTGCTAAAGCTAAAGGTTACCATGATGTTTTGTATCTCGACTCTGTCAACAACAAGTTTCTTGAGGAGGTTTCTTCCTGTAACATTTTTATCGTGAAGGTAATTTTTTTTGAAGGAATATGTACATGTTTTGACTTGAATGAGTGGCCCATTATTATAAGTTAATATTTATCTGTGCTAGCAACTAACATCTTTGATTCAAGGCCACTAAGTAATGGTTTACTACATACTATAAAATATGTTGTTGCGTTATACTGTCTATCCACCCCCCCCCCCCCCCCACAGAAACTGGCCTTCTATATTGAGTTTGGTCATTCTGCCAAGTGAAGTTATTTTAACTGATTGAGTAATGTACGAGTTTGGAGCCAGCATTTTTGGATTGAAAAGATTCTTTTTGCTTCTCAATTATATGTTTGTTAAAATAAATGGATGAGAGACGTTCTAATCATGATGGGAATTTCATCTTTACCAATTACCATGCCTTGTTAGTGGGCATCCTCTTCAAAAAGTTGATGCTATTAAGGGATCTGACTCATATTGCTTAGATGGGAAAATCCATTAAGGATGATTTGATTTGATAAATTTAGGAATGAATCTTTGTAATATTCAGTAGCATTTTTTCTAGCTGGAATCCTTGAAACACTGGTGCATGCTTTTAACTCCTTCACCTGAATATGTCTGGTGAATACTTTGCAACTGATGATCATCTCTAAGCAGCGTACTTCATTCTATACTGGATCTAGCTGTTATTTTTTATGAAAGCTGGGATGGCCGATTCTTGTCACCTTGATCATATGTGGAATGTTCTTATCTTTGAAAGAATTAGATTTGAAAGAATTAGTTAATGTTATTTTTTGTATGACTATTCAGATTGTCCCTGTGATCGGTTCCCCAATTAATTGGACAAGGGTTTAAAAATAATGTACTTTGGATTTTCAGAAGTTTGAATATGCTGTAATTGTTGCTTCAGTCTTGTTACTTCATATTCCTTTTGTCATGAAAGCTGCGAACCAGTAAAATGTCATGCCATGGTCACTGGGCGCTCATGGATTTGCTTCTCTTACGTTGGTCAATTATCAAAATGAATCAACTAACTGGTTTTACTCAAGCACATTTTTGGTCTTATGTTAGTATGGATGTTTATGTAGTTGATTTGACGAGTTCTTATTTCTTAATGAATCTCTCCTAGGCTCATCCTTGATTAGTTCAGTAAGAAATTTGTTAAGGTGCACTTTAATTGTGTGGTCATACTGAGCATAAGGGAAGGAACATAACTATTTTCTTCTGGGGACTTTGTGCTTATAGTTCGTTGCTGTGGTTTTTATAGCAGTTCTTTTCTCACATACCTGTAAGTTGTAAAACATTTTCTGTTTCCCGTTTGGATAACTAAAGATGCTGATTGTTTATGTTTTACACAAATTATGATCCAACAAAGCCATGTTTACTTCGTAATATAATAGTATCCTTTCAACACTTCTGCTCACACATTGAAATCGTAACATCAGATAGCCTTTTGCAGATATGTTCGAACCACCTTATCCTAGTTTCTCAAAAAAAAGATAGCCTTTTGCACATATGTTCGAACCACCTTTTCCTAGTTTCTCCCATTTTTTCTTTTGTCTGTGCCATATCAACCTTTTGTCTGATCATTGATGCTAAACCTATTCCTCATTGTAAATTCACATTTAATTGTGATCCAGGTGCCTCTATCTTTATTTATTCAATTTAATTTTTTTTCTCAATGTGTTTGTGTCTTACGGTTATTTTATTTATCACATTGTGTTTTATGGTTATTTTATTTATCATATTACTAGAATATCGTATTTTTGTGAATGCTGTCTATTTCATTGTGTGCATACTTGTGATGTTTGGTAACATCTATGTTTTATATGCTTAGTTGTATTTGTATATGTGGTTTTCCTAATGTCCAGGATAAAGTCATTTCAACTCCAACCATAAAGGGGACAATTTTGCCAGGAATCACAAGAAAAAGCATAATTGATGTTGCTTGCAGTTTAGGGTATCAGGTATTTTTGATTTGCCGTTTAAGTTTATGTTCATGAATCATATGAAACGTTTAAGTGCTTTCTTTTAAAATGCTAAAATCCAGTAACTATTGTCTGAAAGTCCATTCAGCTGTTTCTTGGTAATTTTAACTACTGTGCCATTCCCAGTTCTATCGGGTCTTCTAATTCAAAAGACATTATTAGAAAAAACATTGGTTTACGTAGTTTTAGATGGACAAATTGTCTGTGGTACTTATATTACTCCACCCTTTACTCTTTTCGGCAATATATTACCAAAATGGTTTAACCTCATATATATTTTTTTGCAATCCAAAGAATATTAATAGAGTTTGGTAATCATCTAAGGTAAAACCTCAAGGTTTAACTGGTTACGTGTTTTGATTTTATTGTGTCTTTGATCCATATCGTTATAAGAATGATTTTTCCTGTTTTCATCTTTGTAAAAAATATTGGTATTCACCGTATTATGCGTAAAGTTGCAAAATGCTGCAGGTAGAGGAGCGCCTGGTATCTGTGGATGACTTGCTACAGGCTGATGAAGTGTTCTGTACTGGAACTGCTGTTGTCGTTTCTCCTGTAGGAAGCATAACTTACCTTGGTGAAAGGTACGTGAAGTTTCATGCTATAAACTCCCATGATTTGTTAAATGATTGTTTATAATCTACAAATAGGGTAAAACATTTTTGTTGGGTCTTGACCTTCTTTGATCCTACATTTATAGTGGGAGCTTTGTGCACAAGGTGGTCCATATATCGTTTGAAATTTTTTTGCATGCAGTGAGAATTTTCAGCTATTGAAGTTTACAATCATTGCTTTTGTTGTGACTGGATGCATATTTTGCCAAATAAATGCTTTGGATACTGGCTAACATAATTGAGCTGACAAACTGTTATAGTTCGGGTTATTATTTCTTTTCATTTTATATGTGGTGCACTCCTATCTACTCCAACTGGAATGCGAGACATTAAAAGGTCAAAATTTTAACAAGGTTTTCACATGAAATAGTTGAGATAATTTTTAATTGGTGACGGAGCTTCAAGAATGAGACCATACGAAGGGATCTTTGTTTTGTGAATATAAGCCCGGGATTGACCCAGGATAGATCTGAACGAAGGCGAATAATCCATGTAGCCGACCCTACTTAATTGTGGGGAAAGGCTTTGTTGTTGTTGTTGTGGTGGTGATGGAGCCTGAAATTTTTCATCATACCTTGATTAACTTGATGCATCCATTGTTGAGGTGAAGTGAAAATTGAGGAACGCATAAAAAAGATCGGACTGAGCTATAGGTTGGAGCTCTCTGCAATAGGCGAGGAGAGAACGTGATGGAACAGACATGATTTTTCTTTGCACGTTGCCTCATGGGGTGGGGGATGCTGTCAAGAGACTAGTACAGTTTTGAGATAAATTACAAAAATCACCTGTATTTGTTCTTTAATCCTTCATTTAATGTCCAATTTGAGTGGCAGCTTGAGAAGAAGTTGCTTAGGTTAACCGTAGTCACATGACTCACATCTTGAAATCTCTTCATTGAAAACAATGTCATTTCAGAATTTCTTTCTCAAAATCAGTCTCATAATACCTCTTAAAAAGCAGTCTCATAATAGGACCCACTTCAATGGTCTGTTGGTAGTGCAGTGTGCCTACCACCCAAAAGACCAGAGTTCAAATCTTGGGTCGGGCACCTGTGCGTGTTTCCCCCTCTTGTTTTTTTTTTAAAAAGCAGTCTCACAGGTGCGTGTTTCCCCCTCTTGGTTTTTTAAAAAAGCAGTCTCATATTGAAATGAATCAAGAGACATATTCCATGTTGTTAGCCTTATAATTATCACTATTAACATGGCAGTCATATGATTCATCTTTGAATGAGAGCAAGTTGGATTGCCCAACTTAGCATGTGAAAGTATCTCTATTGTAAAAATAAGAAAAACACTTTTGCATAATAGAAAACATGATCCATTTTTCTTCTCCTCTGTTATTGACATCTATTCTATAGCTTCTTCTGTGGTATCTGGTTTATAAGAAAATATGAATTTTGCAGGGTGGAATACAAGGCTGGTGAGGCAGGCAGTATTGCTCAACAACTTTACGTGACACTCACAAATCTTCAAATGGGTATCATTGAAGACAACATGGGATGGACACTGGAGATAAATTAGGGTCTTATGTTTCTCTTTTTTGGATCACAAGGTATATCCTTATATAACCAATACCTATTCGTTTGTGATATATTTTTCTGGAAAATGATCTTCCTCTTTTTTTCTTGACAGATTTCAAATTTCCTGGTGGAGTGAGTGGCTTTCTTCTCTGGCTCTGTATTGGTTTATCGCTAATTTACATTTTTAATTAATGTTAATGGAAATGGGGAGAATCACAGACATATTTCTGTTAGAGTTCTGCCTGTGATTCGTAATTTATTATCAATAATTTTATTGTGATGCTTCTTTGGTATGTGAATGTGTTTTTGTAAACTATATTGTTGATGTTGCTTGGATGTCATGGTGGTGTGCGATATCAGTCATCCTAAACAGATTGTCACTACTGAGTTTGTACTGAACCTGGCCATCGTTTGCTGGTATGGGCGGGCTGATTCTTGTGAGGTTCCAGGTTTTTTCCTCATCACTTCAGTAATTGGAAACTATTCAAAGGTGCAGCAAAACAACCGGATGACCACTGTATCCCTGAACATCAAAGATCAATTGCCCATGAAAGGTGCCAACCATTTGACTTGCTGAAAGTACGCTTGCCTAGATCCTTATGTACATAATCGGCAGTGGCCTTGACCCACAGTTACCTGTTTCCGTCTAATGCATTACCAGGTACAAGTCTAATACGTTACTATCAGGCGACCAAACATAAACCTTTAGGGCCCGTTCGGTTCGGGAATAAGCAGGAATAAGGATTGGGAATAAGGAGAATAAGGGTCTATTCTTTGTTCGGTTGGAGGATAGGAATAAGGAGAATAAGGTGAAATAAAGGCAGGTAAGGTGGAATAAAGATAGGAATAAGAGTGAAATAAGATGAAATAATGGGGAATAGTCGTACCACGGGGAAGCGTGTTGGGAGGAAAATGACCCCTTATTCTCCTCTATTCCCAATCCTTATTCACGTACCGAACATGGCCTTAGTTGCAAGCATAAGCAAAATTTGAAGTAACTGCACAAGTTGTCCACGTCGACAACTGCTGCAAACTGGTTGAGATATTGTGATGATCTCTCCTCAACTGCCTTTCCTTTCCCTAGATTGTGAGAAATTGTATCACAAATAGAATCATCAGTGGAGACATTCAGTAGCACAACATAAACAAGCCTTTTTTTAATTGTAAGCATGAGCAAAACTAAAGGTAACCCCGCTAGAAATTAACCGCCAGGTCAAAGTCTAGAACAACCATTCAAACTAAACATTTAGGAGGCGTTTGGTTCGAAAATAAGCAAGAGGAAAAAGCATGGGTAATAAGGAGAATAATACCCTGTTCATTTGGAGAATAAGCATTGGAATAAGGGATCAATTTTTTATCTAGTGCAGTTCTCAATAGTACGGTTATTCCCATCTATATCTCATTATTTCACATTATTTCACCTTTGCTTCTATCTTTATTCCACCTTATTTACTCTTATTCTAAGGGTCTATTCTCTATTCGGCTGGAAAAATACGAATAAGGAGAATAATGTGAAATAAGAGTATGCACGTTGGAATAAAGATAGGAATGGGGGTAGAATAACATGAAATAATGTGATGATGAGAATAATCATACTCTTGGAAATCACGTTGAATGGGGAATGTGCCAATTATTTCGGTGCTTATTCTCCAAACGAACACGACCTTAGTATCTTTTACTTGTAGGGTAGAATTACAACAAAAACACATTGTGACAACAGCTCTAACGATAGAATTTTAGCTTGTGGCAGCATATTCGGCCATTAACTTCTCTAGCACATGTTGTGAAAAGCTTGGTAGATACAGTTTTGTTGCAACTGATAATCCATTGTCAATTAAATCATCGTATTATTTTAGTGTGATGTGTGACAACACTTTCCTAGTGAACATTTAGACGATTGATTTTTTGTTGGCAAAAGAGATGTTTGGCTGCTAGAAATTTCGTCGCTATAACTTAACAGTCACAAGAGTGTTTCGTCATATTGCTATTCATAGATCACTGGAAAGGCTAAAATCTCAATCAGGAGAACATCATAAGCCCACACTAGTATATGAACTCTACCGAAAGCACAAACACGGATTGAACTAAGATTCCGGATATTAGGAGGTTCCCTATTGACAGAACAACGGAGAACATGTATAAACACACAACAAAATCCAAAGTACACCCACATGTCCTCAACCCTATCTGGACATAGCATAGCATCCATTTATCTTTAGATAAATGAACTTTATCATGGACAAGCTATCTAACGATAAGCGACCACAGCGTGATCATATCATTCATTATGTCTATGTCCATCGTACTTATTCCTTCTCTTTCCCTCGAGCCAACTAACAAGAATGATAGATAACTTTGTTCATCTCTTATCATATTTTATTTCTTATCATTTCTCTGTCCAATATGTCCAATCCAAGCCCGAATTCGTGTTTTGCACGAGGCTACCCATTTTGGCCACCTTCACCTTGCTTTCAGACCCCCTCTCGAGATCAGGGAGTTGCCTGCCGATGCTTGTGGAAACTTATTCCATGTGACCTCACGCGAACTTATAATTGGTTAATTATCACAAAGAAGCCATCACCTAACCCAATAGCTTCCTTTTGGGTTTGTTTACATGAGATTTCTTTGTATGGAAGCCGTCTCTTCAAGAGGCGACTTTGATTTTGGCCAAAGGCATCCTTTGAAAAGGCGGCTTCCATATGATTTTTTTCCATGTAAACAAACCCCAAAGGAAGCTGTGGGTTGAGGTGACAGCTTCTTTGGGGTACTTAAATAATTATAAGTTCACCTGAAGATCACGCAGAATAAGTTTCCACGATCACCGTCTAGGCGAATTTTCCTCAACTTGCTCCCCTGCCCTTTCGACTTTGATTTGAGGAGGTTTGCTCCCAGATCATGTCATCATCCAAGCTTGGCCGGAGACCTAATTTCATTGGCATTTTCGAAGCTTCAGGTACCCTCCTCCATGGTCTATTTGCAGTGAAACATATAGGAGCGAGGCGATGCTTATTTTCTGCGAATTTAGTCGGTGTTCACGCGTGTTTTTGACACAAGGGGGAGATATAAACTTTGATCGACATGAAGCGGGGAGTTATTTCCCTAAAAGGGGAGTGGGGGAAAACTATTTCCCTAAAAGGGTTCGGAATGGAAATATTTCCCAAGAGGGGGATGCATCGGTGACCGTTTGCCATTGATCTACCTGGCGCGGCAAACGGTTTGCTGCCAGTTGCTATGGGCACGGTCGACGCCGCCTGACTCCGACCTTCGAGGGCGCGATGATTTGACTAGCAGCAGCAAACCGTTCACCGCGATAGAGGTTGTCGGCGACTAGAGGACCACGACAAACGATTTACCGCGGCAAGCCCACCGTAAAAACCCTATAAAACCCCCTACCCTCTCATTTCTTCTCACTACTCTCCTCCTCACTTCCTCTTATTCCCTCTCATATCATCCTCTCATCCCCAATTTAAGGTATGTTTTTCCATTAATAATTTTATAAATGTTAAGTTAATACATTTTTTTAATTTTTTCGTATTACACATAATGTTTCTTGCAAATATTAAACATCATTAATGACATAGATATAGTAGTAATATCAGTTCTATAATTTGACATATGTTATAGGAATGCTAGTTTTATAAATGGACATATGTGCTAGTAATGTTAATTTTGTAATTGGACATATATGCTAGTGATGGGGATAGTGGGGATAGAAAGACGTGGAATAGGGATAGAGCAGGAGAATATCATCAATTGTAACTACAATAATTTTTTAGGGTTTTCATCATTCAAATAACTAGTGGGAGAATATTGTAACTACAATATAATCAATTGTAACTACAATAATTGTAACTACAATGTGGAATAGAGAATAGGAATAGGGATAGGATAGGAATATGTGGAATAGGGATAGGACATGATAATATTTCCCAAGTTGTGGAATAGGGATAGGGACGTGGACTGTGGAGTAGTCCTTCAATATTTTTTTTTTATTTTTTAGAGTTTTTATCATGTATGCCCTTTTTTATTTCTGTAATATCAATTATGCTCCTCTCTTTTTGAATTATCAATTGTAATTACAACTTCTTACAAAATTCACATTTATTTTGAAATATTTGTCAAAGTAAAGTAGGGGCATAATAGATATTACAAGGATAGAACTGTGAATTTTGTAAGGACATTTATTGGATTATTTGCATTGTTGTTCATTGTTATCACTTGCCCAATACTTTGTAGAATATAAATCACAATGAACAATGTGAAATAAAATACTTTTTTTTGGATTAGTGACGATTGACAATGTATAGGAATGACTAATATTGTTGCGCTATATGTGTTCTGGGACGGATAGAATAAATACGTGGATACTGAGATTGGTTATGAAGGAGGTCATAGTGACATGATCGGAGTGCCTGTATCTATCAGTTACAACGATCTTCTTGCTTACATATATGGGCTTACCGGATATAGATCCAATATTTACGATATTAAGATCACATGCAAGTGGCCTGCAAGTGCAAGCTCGTTTTATCCAATCATGATTGAGATAGATAAAATTACAAACTTAATATTGCAAGTGAGTCGACAGGTGGGAATGGTGTAGCTTCTAATTGAGGCGACGCAGATCACTCCATCCCAAGCTGATGTGGGAGCATTATCAGTGCAATCGTTTAACCTTAACCAATCTATATATGAGGGAGATGGTGTTGAAGATGATGATGAAAATAATGGTAAAGATAGAGATGAAGACGAAGAGGACAATGAAGAAGAAGGAATTGTCAAAGAGGGAGTGAATGAAGCTGAGGGAATGAATGAACAAGCTTGTATGGGGACTACAAGTGAGAGGGTGGGAGTACTGACCAATCACGGTCAATAATCTCTTCTTTATTCGATAAACAAATCTATGATTCACATGTGGACCACGAGATGGATTTATATTCTATGGATAATATACCAGACTTCTTCGGTTCGGATGATTGGATCTTTGGTACTTTTGCAGAGGAGGTGCCGTTTTTAAATGAAGTTACTGGTCCTCCGACTGAAGGAGCATTGGGAAAAGAATATTGGTTGACTCGATCTTTCGATTCAAAGACGTCTTAGACAATGAGTTGAGCACTTGGAGCATGTCAAAGTATGTCCAGTTTAAGGTAGATGCCTCGAAGAGCTCCCAATACACATCAAGCTATGTCTATGAGAATTGCTATTGGAGGTTGTATGCATTATATAACAATCATTGAGACAGTTGGAAAGTAAGTAGCTACCGTGCAGAACACACATGTCGTAATGCAATACTACTTGTTGATAATCATGTTTGCACTACGAAATTTGTTGGGAGGTTCATTCTTGCCACACTTAGATCCAACTTGACATTGACTCCAAGTGTTCTCTAATCCCTCGTCGAGGAAAAGTACAAGGTCAACATATCTTATAAGGAAGCATGGAATGGGAAGTGGAGGGCTTTGGAGAAGATATTCGGACATGCCATTGGGTCATATGAAGATATCCGACAGTTCATATGGCTGATGAGATACTACAATCCCGGTTCCTTTTACGAGTTCGAACATCAACTAGCGGTCGATAGTAAAATTGGTGCATAAATAGAAGGCCGGACTTCATTTTTCTGTCTATTTTGGGCCTTCGCCCCCTCAATCCAAGGTTTTGCGCATTGTCGTCTGGTGTTGAGCATCGATGCCGCCCATATGTGGGGAAAATATAAAGGACATATGCTTGCTGCTACCGCAGTAAAGGCCAATGGTCACCTCTTCCCCATTGCCTTCACCGTAGTAGAGAGTGAAAGGTTGGAGTCATGGGGGTTCTTCCTTCATAAATTGTCTGGTATAATTGATCGTGATAGTATCTGCTTCATCAGCGATAGATTTTCTGGTCTGAAGAACTTGCTGCTCCAATACTTTCCGATCAAGAGAGGCCATTATCACTATTTCTGCCTCCGACACATGCATGCGAATATGCTTGAGGCTGGGTATACTAATAAGTGGATACAACCGAATTTCTATAGTGCTGGGCAGTGACCAACAAGTATGATCATGAGAACATTATGAACCAAATCCGTACAGCCGACTCAGATGCTTATGATTGGATAATGAGTTAGGAAGGGGGGATCGACGTTATTGGGCTTGCGCTTATGATGAGGGATGTCGATTGGGGCTGACCACTACTAACCTCTATGAGAGTATCAATAGTGTTCTGAGGGGAATACGGGGCCTACCTGTATTAACACTTGGGTTGGCAGTATTCTATCGCCTAAACACCTACTTTGTTGAAAGACATAGGTTCGGTGAGAAGGTGACTGGCCACCTAATGCCTCGATACGAGAAACTAACAGATGGTCTTATACAATCAGTGCGTTGCCTGATGGTTGAGAAATTCACCCTTACGGAATTCAAGGTTCGGGCCCCCAAGGGAAACTACAAAGTCAACATAAATGGTCACCAGTCTATCTGCACATGTGGTTACATGCAAGAGATGTGATTAATTTTCCTGCATATAATTGCAGTATGCGGTAATGTCAATGTCAACACAGAACATTTGAAGTTGTGCTTTGATTTTTATACATCGATCGCATTCTGGTCCACATATGCACGTGCCTTCGTCCCGATTCCTTATCGTCACTTCTGGCCGCTCTTGGAGCCCTCACCACTGCTCCAATCGAATGTAGTTTTCTCGCCTGGACGACCTCAGAGGAGGCGACTACGTGGTAGCATGGATGAGATGGGTAAAGTTCCAGTTAGGTGTAGTCGGTGTAAGGAGTACGGTCAGAACAAAACAACGCGTGAAGAAGGCATCGATAGTTAATGTGAGGGAAATGATGACAAGGCATCGAAGAAGCACGGAAATGCAACAATTGATTGGTAACGTTGACTACACAATTCAAAACATGTCTCTGGTAGATCCCGGAATACATGATATCCTTCCCATGTACACATCATACACGGAGCCCACTATATTTTCATCTCAACAATGGGGGGATCAATACAATTATCCGATGGATGAGCCTGGTCCGTCGTATGACATACTCCCTACTCAGGAATCCCAACCAACTCAGGCTCAGCAATACTGGCAGATGGAGTCCAGTCAGACTCAGCCAACTTACACCGATGTCCCTGATTATGACATTGAACAGCTACTGCCTCACCAGTCTGGCACTGGAGCGGTGTCATGGGGCATGGAAACATCATATATGGATCTTTCCAGAGCATCCAGTGCAAGCATGCCTACAATGGTTACCCATCTAGCACTACCCCGCACCTCAAATGTTATAACTCAAAGAGGGGGTGGTTGGCCTACAATAGGAGGGGAGCATTCAACCACGACCACACTTGTAAGGGGACGTGGTGATGCAAGGAAGGGTTCAACTAGCATGGGAGAAACGAAAGAGTGGAGGCTGGTCGGAGAGCAGAAGAGAGGTCCAAGAAGGGAAAAGGAAAATGGTCTTCTTCAAAGGGACCAATATCAAATATTCTACAACATACAAAGAAGTGGTTTCATTAATTGTCACATGTTATCCCTATTGTGGAAATGAGAAAACTTTACATTTTGCACCAATACTTTACTTTATTGTTGTTTGTCATTAGTGGTGATGTAAATAGTATTTTTTGAATAAACATTATCACATGTTCTTATGCTCGTACACGTTATGGCGAAAACTCGTATTACAGTTCGTAAGTCGGTGCGCCTTCCCGACAACTGTTACCTAGCAGCGCGTGCACCATCTTGTAGTAGAGTGCCTTCCACTACAGTCACCTAAAAACCCTATATTCACCCTTTTAATCTAACCAGATTAACGATTAAATTTAATGATGTCATTGCAGTCGTGTAAAATCGGACTTTTCAAAACCACTTCGATTAATATGTCAATTAAACGCAAGCAACAATTTTTTATTTTACTTGGGCAAGCCCAAAATCGAACTCAGGGAGGAAAATTTTTCCTTAGATTAATTTATTGTTGATTCAGATATTCGGTTTTCAGGAGAATATTTTTATGATTTTTTTATATGCAATTAAGAAAATGCATTGCAATCCAGACCAAATTCGAAGGCTGAAATGTGAATATGATCAAATTAAGTCCAAAAATTCTCCAACATGGCCAAAATGTTGACTATGAAGAAATTAAGCTACCCTATTTTTTTTGAAATTTTTCGACTCTTTATGAATTAACTATGAATTAAAAATGAATGCAGGGTGATTTTTGTAAAATTAATTTTAATAAATACCAAACATCGATATTTTTCAAAAACTAATTTATCTTAGATAGGTCTATGTGAGAGACATCCAGAACAATAGTTAAAGGGTGGACTCCATGAGAGGTCACTTCAACAGATCAGTCCCGGGTGAAGGTGGAAGATTTGAAGGTGGAAAATGTGAGGGTGGTGGTGGATGTGGATAAAAGTCCGAGTCCTGAAACTGTGACTGAAGTAGATATGTACAAAAAACAGGAGAAAAGTCCTCTATAAAAAGAGAGGTGGACCAGCAGGAGTGTACGAGGGATCCGCAAAATACGGACAAAAAGTGTTCCAGTCGGCCATCTCGAAACAAAAGAAAAATGACCAGGAGAGCACGATGGTCAAATCAAGAGAAGTGAGAAAAAGGTGCAAATGCGCACAGATGATCTAGAATGCACATAAACACAAACAAACTCACACAAAATAAACACACCCCTCAATTCACCTACTCAACTCGGTGAAGATCACAAAAATGAGGTCTTTTTATCTTGTCTGTTTTAGAGTTAGGTGAGAAGTCAAAATTGTACAAACACTTAGAAAGGCTGAATGGGATTTTGGAACTACTTCTTTGTGTGTACGTGATCAATGTAAAACGAAGACAATGAGAGGATTACTCGCCCCAAGACAAAATTTTTATTTTTGTTCTTTTTTAGGGTCAAGTAATGTTAGCAGTCCCAATTTTATTGTTATCACATTTTTTGTTTTTTAATTAGAAATGCACGCGCCTATCAGGGAATCAATTCCTTTAAGCACCTAAGTAGTCAAAATCAGAGGGAGAGTCGGAAAAGCAATGCAAGAGGCAAATCAATGATGAATGCTAAACAGAAATGCTCACCTTGCCTCCAGCACTCTACATGCAACGATGCTCAGTAAAATTGAAACCTATCTATATGCAAATGCAGCTGATGAAATCGTACTAGGTGAGTAACTGCTATTATCGTGAAGAACAAGATGATAAATATCTAGAAGTAAGATCCAAAAGTCCAGTCTCTGAAGTGCATTGGTTTCCTCAACAATGGATCCTACCAGCACTATATAGTACTTCTCTCGACGCTCGATCTCATATTCAAATAGATAGCAATTTAGATTTGACTAATTCCAAATGTAGACTATAGGAGCATGTAATGATTATTAGGGGGTTTGAACCTAATGCTATCAACAAGAAAATCCTACAACTAGGGCTCAATCCCACAAAAGAAAGAAAATCGAAAATTGGAAAACAAAATAAAAAAATGTGACGAAAATAATGATAAAACCGACGAGTCCCCTAAGGGAACAATCCCTCAGGTAGTAGACCTCGTGAAGTATGAAGTAGTGTACTAGAGAGTCTCCTGAATTATTGCAAATTTAATGTCTCTCTCTCACTTTAAAATTACATAAATAAATAACATAAAATAAGAATGAAACTGTCTCCCAAAATCTTCTAAGTGTCTTCTGCTGCTCTCTCCTACCGGCTAGGGTAGAATGGCCGACTCCGCTTCCCAAGGATGCACATGATCACCTAGGCGACCCTTCTAGATGAGCGATACCTCACACAAAGTCAATAAAGAGAGGGGTTAGACAACTCAAACAAGTATATCAAATAAATGGGAAAATAAATAAAGGAAGAGCATAAACAAAAATAATACAATCAAATAAAATCCAACCTATGTGTTGTTGCTCCCCTACAACGATGCCATTCGATAATC
Organism: Ottelia alismoides; assembly: GCA_037367405.1. Lineage (NCBI taxonomy): Eukaryota > Viridiplantae > Streptophyta > Magnoliopsida > Alismatales > Hydrocharitaceae > Ottelia > Ottelia alismoides. Next base: position 968,532 of record JAZKJV010001351.1, on the reverse strand, counting down.
GAGATTTTGCGGAGGACGTGTTAATCCACAAGGCGGATCAACAGTCATTGAGATGACCTCACACTAAACCCCAATTAATTAATAATTAACTCACAATGATAATTAAGGAATAAAAACAATACGGAATTAAAATTTATTATAACTCTACAATGGATGTATATAGTATGCAAGCATGTAGAGGTTCAACACAAGGAGCAAACAAGATAGATTGGGCAAATAATTGCAAAATGTGACTGTGAAATTAAGTGTCTATGTGTCTTTTTTATGGGTTTTTAATTTTTTAAATTTACTTTTGTTTTTATATTTTTTATTTTGATTTTTAATTTTCTGTTTTTGTATTTTCTTTTTATATTTGTTATTTTTTAAATTTCTTTTTCTTTTAAAAATATATAAAGTTATACATAGGATATATATATACACAATATAGGCAAGGGTTGATATAAATATTAATAAAAATAATCAAAATAAAAAATAAAATATTTTTGAATTTTAAAAATATTTTTTACTGTTTTTTTTTTATTTTTTTGAATTTTTTTACTATTTTTTTAAATATTTTTAAAATAAAAATACCCTAAAACATGGATACAATTGATACCCAAAATTAAAAAGGAGATATAAAATAGAAAATAGAATAAAAATTTCTCCAAATTAATTTTTATATATAGATAATAATATAGAGAAAAATATAAAACAAAAAACAAATTTTTTAGAATTTTTGAGAATTTTATATATTTTTATAAAGGTTTTTAGGGTTTGCCTATTTTTTGAGTTTTCTTTTATAATTTTTAGTGATTTTTGGTCTGGAGGTTAGAAATACATAAATACACAAAATATATTTTTTGGTAATTTTTCAAAACATTTTTTATTTTTTCTGAGTTCTCTATTGCAAACATGGATAAAAAGGGATTTTTTATTTTTAGAAAATATTGAAAGATCCTAAAATTGCAAAATAATTATATAGCGTGAAAGTGTGTGTAATCAGAAATCTACCCTATTTTTGTGGTTTTTTAGAGTAATGTAGCTATACGAAATAAATACAAGAAATTAAGAGAATCTACATTATTAGCAAGGGTTTTTTTGCAAATAAAAAAAGTCAAGGGGCAAAAAATGCAATTTTCACAAAAGTTTACTACTGGAATAAAAAGTTTCTGGGCCTAATACAAAATCCAAGACCCGTAACGGGTGTATTGCAGAATTGCCAAGCTCACGTGTAGATACACGTGAGCCACGTTGGCAAGGACCCAAATGCAAATAACGACAGTCAGGGGGCTTAGATGCAATTTTCATAAAAATATATAACACTAAGTTAACTTTTCTTGACTAAACATAAATACCAAACTCTATAGTGGTACGCCTGCAAAATTGCCACCTCACATGAGGGGTCAAGTGAGGTAACATGGTGTGGTCCAAATTGCAATTAAACTAAAGTTCAGGGGGTGTTTGCAATTATTACAAAAGTTATAAAATGACAGATGAAGGTTTATGATTCAATTGTTAAATACAAAAACCATAGTGGTATGGATGAAATTTACCCCCACAACGGGCGATCGAACAGCCAAAAGCCACTCACTTGACACGTGACACACCCATGATACGCGATACCCCTTCGATTCAGACGGCAACGATTAGATTCCCTAGCTGGATCGAACGGTGGCTAGATTGCGAGATTGGACGATGGTTACACGTTAGGAAGAACCAGGTAGATCCAACGATGCAGGCGGGCGGAGGACGAACTGGGAAGAGGTCGTGCTGTCGCAAGCTTTCCCCGGCAAAATCTCATTCCTCTGGCGCGCGATGAAGCTCCAAAACGGCCGACGAGGTTCCTAGAAGGCTTCTCTATTTGAAGGAGGCATCAAAAAGGGAGGAGGGACACTTGAGTTCCTCCACGACGTCGAAGACGAGGAGTCCCAGGTGCCTCCGGCGAGAGGCCAAAATTGCTCCCAGGTGCGTTTCTTGTTTCAGGTACCAGCAAAAAGGACTAAGACAAAAAATGCAGAGCATAGAGAAGCTCCTAGAGGTGGAATGGGCATAGGGGCTACGAGGTGGCGACAACTCCGACGGCTGGCAGCGGTTGAGCATTGAGATCCTGCTCCAGAGAGGAGCAGGTTGAATGGATTAGTGCGAGATGATGGGAAGCATGAGGGCAAGAATATGGTGGTGTCATGAGGTGCAAAGAACTGGAGGAGTACAAGTGGGAGGTTCGTCGGTGGCTAGCTCCGGCAAACTATGAAGGGATGGTTTAGGGTTGTTGCGAGGGATTAAAGCTCGAATAAAAGGCATGAAACAAACCTAATAATTAAAACTAAGATAATAAAGCAAGAAAAGGTACCTCAACTAGGCGGGAAGCCAGGAAGTATACCTCGTGGCGGCGATGCACCGCTGGAGATGGTGGAACACCCCTAAGACGACTCCTTCGATCAGCCCAAGAGCATGACGAGGTCGCTGTCACCTCACTCGGCCATTTGCACGCTAAAAAGGAGTGGTCAAAAGAGGTTCAAAAAAGTGAAGAAGCACGGAGGATGGTTTTTATACAAGTGAAGAAGGTAGGGTATTCAAGGGAAGATCACGAGCGATGTAAGGAGATATGGAGGGAGATCTGTACAGGGCGTGGATGGCAGGCGTACAAGGAGCATCTTTCATGAAGGGTCCACATCCCCTTGAGCAACGAAACGAGAGGGGAAAATTCGAGAAAAGAGCTCAGCGACTATGTGTCAGAGCTACAGTACGATGACAGTGCAGTTGACCGAGGTCAATTGGCGTTGCTCCCTAGTTGGTCCTCGTGGACTGATGACACGTAAATCAATGAGGTTAAGATGGAAAAATATGCAATGGGTCGTTGTTCTCAACCAATCAATTTGGTCAACGAGAAAAATATATATAAACCACTACAGAGAAATCAATCAATGGAAAGCAAGCGATCTTGTTATTTAATTTACCTGGTATAGTGACCAGGGTCGAACACAAGGACCAGAATTAAAGAACTCACCATTCAAATTTTGAAGATAAAATTCTTAGTGGTTTTTTATTTTTCAATTCCTTTTATTTTCAGATGAGGAACAATATGCACAAGGAAAGAAATACACAAAATCTTTTTGTATTTTTTCAAAATATTCAAAAATGCTCCAAAAATTGCAGAAAATATATTTTTGGGTTTTACGGATTTTAAAATATTTTTGCTAATTTTTAGCAATAAAGGTAAACATTGCACAACTAAGAGTATTTTGCAATCTAAAATTAATTTAATGCCCAAAAGTCTTGGCAATAATTTTTATACAAAAATATGAACAAATATCTACAAAAAAACTAAAATTAGATTTTTTGGATTTTTCTACAATTTTATATATTTTTTAAGATTTTCATTATTTTATAATTTTTAAGAGTTTTATAAATATTTATTGCGTGAAATTTGGAAAGAAATTAAAGGGGAATAAAATACACCTACAGTATTTTTTTGGAACTTTTAGACAAATTTTGGATTTTTTAGGATTTTTTTATGTTCGGGCAGAGGAAAAGACATTATTTTTTTATTTTTTAAATATAAAATAAAAACAAAATGAGATGAAATTCATACACAATGAAGATGCACACAACATGAGTCTAAATTGATTTTCCAGAATTTTCAGATCACAAATAGCATTTATTCTGATAAGGAAACATGCAAATTACAAGTTTGGAAATAAAGTGACTAAAAAGTACTTTATTAATGTTTTTGAATTAAAGTAACAAGGAATAAATGCAGGGGAAAAGTTACAAATTACCTAAGATGGGCATGTGAGTGGCACGTGATATGGACCGGTGGGGGTGTTTCTGTAATTTAGGAAACCTTCGAGGGAGGAAATGCAATTTGCCCCCAAAAATTAGGGCTTTCAATTGAAGAGGATTTCATTCTTCCCAAAGACCATGGGGGCTACAGTAATGCTTCTCCAAGCCAAAGATGCACCGCCCCTTCTTCAGATCGGTGATCGGCGGAGGAGGGATCACGCGCAGGGGGTCTACGGCATTGGGGCACGGTGATGGTGGCACGCACGATTGGCAACCGTCGTGCCTGGCATGGAGAGCGTGCATGCGCTCTGGTGGAGGAGATGCAATGGCTTCATTGCAGTAAGGGACATGTGGCTGGACAGGTCCGATGGTTGCTGCTGGCGCGGGGCTCCCAGGCAAGCAGCGTGGGTTGTGATGGGGCCTCGTGACGGAGGGCGCCGGCTGACGGGCGCCGCCGCGAGGCTGGCTGAGAGGTTACAAGCAACGAGGCTGGAATTGGCGGAGGTGGTTCCACCCTATGCGGAGGATGAAGGCGACGCTCGAACGACGTGACGCTTGGCCGCTGGTGGAGCAGCCTCTGGGCGGCAGCGCTGTTGTGACGCGCGGCAGCGCAGCGGGAGGAAACCCGCAGGAGGAAGACAAGACTACACACGGAGGTGTTGGCGGATCCGCTCCAGGTAGGGGCGTCGCTGGTGATTTTTTTATTTTTATTTTTTCTTTTTAAAACTTTAAGCAGAAATATATAAAAAATTATTTTATTTTATTTTTTTGAAACAGATGGCAAAAATGATCCCGCAAAACAAATGTTAGAGAGAGAAGAAAAACATCCTTTTTTATATATTTTATTTATAAATAAATAGGGCGTGTTAATGATTATGGATCTTGGCAAAGCGGGAGATAGATCCGGAACTCCGAACACCGTGCGAGGTCGGAGGTAATAGGTTGTGCCAAATAGAATGAGAATGTGTATAGATCGAAATGTGAGGTGAAAAATCGGATTCAGACGATAAATGTGATATGGATACTTTTGGGAATTAAGATATAAAAATTAATCATGACATCGATGCAAAATTAAATCTAAAATTTATCTAGAAAAAATGAGAGAAAATAATTAAATCTCACCTCGGGATCGGATACATCGTGATGGCTTTGATGAGGGCCGACTCGCTGTCACCAGACGGCTCAGAGGCTGGGCACCCTTCTTCAACGAGAAGCTCTCGGAGATCGGGCTCCTCTCCACCAAAGATTGATCGAAGGCAAATGAGGGAGGAGCCCAATAAAAAGAGAAGAAAAATAAAAAGGAAAGATTGTATAATTAAGGAATGTATTTAGTGGTGAATTAAATAAATAAATTAATTAAAAATGAAATTAGGAATTAAATAAAATAAATAAAATAATTAATTTATAAAAAATTAATTAGCCACCTTAATAGTGGCTATTTAAGGCATGGAATCATACCTTTATATACAATGCATGTTTTCAAAAAATAATTAAATAATTAAATCTAAATTCCGTAATTAAATTAATTAAATTAATTAATGTTAGATATTTATTTTTTTGGTGATTTTTATGTAAGAAAATGAATTGTATACAAGTATTATATACATATAGTACAATATACACATGTTCAAATAAGGAAATATTTTTAAATATTTTTTTAATTTTATTTTTTAATTTTAATTTTATTTTTTAATAATGAAGAGAATACTTACAATTATGTACATTATGTATAAAAAATAAATATGAATAAGTATATACAATAAATAAATGGTGAAATTGCAAAACCATCCCAGAAAATCGACATTTCAACCGTAACTACAAAAATTATGAAACACATCCATTTGAAAGATAATTTAATTTAGAGTATAATGGAAGTGAGTTTGATTCAATTTGAGTTCGTATGGAGCCGGAATTGGTCTTTCAATTATCGCTTTACGGATTTTTTGAGTGTGATTATTTGTAATCTGTACATTATTTTGCTTTACAATTAATTTTATTATTTACAACACATTTTTATTTACAACTTTTGTTTAGAAAAATATTTAGTTTGAGGTCGATTTATATATACAAATAAAATCATGTAAGTTTTGTACAAATTTACAAAGAATAAATTCAAAAATAAAAAGGAAAAAATATTTAATTTTTTTGGATTTTCTAATGGAAGACCGTATCTCCCCCTACTTTATTCCTGGTCGATCATGTCAAGTTTTGACCTTCTCTCGGGGTTCGGGTTAGTCTGCATTTATTTCATAAATATATCCTTTATTTTTCTTTTCTTCTTTATTCTTTATTTTGAATATAAAAAGTGTTAAAAATGCATATTTAACAAATGCATGCAAAATGATAATTTCATTAAATTAGTGGGTATTTATAGGTATTTGACTAAGGAAATAAAGGTAAAATAAAAGAATAAAGGCGGTGAATCGTGGATTCATCATTCTCCTATACTTTACCTTTGCTAGTCCCTTAGCAAACACTTATCTTGAGAATAAGTGAAAATAAAAATGAAGAAAAGAAAAAGGAAAGAAGTTAGAACAATGTTGACTTTTAAACTTATCTTCATAAAATTGTAGTATGGAGCTCTGTCGAACCTTTAGATTATTAGTGTGTCGGAACCTTAATGGGAAAAGGATTTAAAACCTAACAACCTCTGAGTTCCACAAGACTCCTATTCAGGTCTCCTCAACAGTCAGGTCAGAACAAGTCTACATACACAAATTCTTATGACTATGAATCTTTACTTGTACGATGTAAGTGAAATATAGCTCCTCATGTCAAAAGTAGCAAAGAAACAACCTCTCTCAACAAGGTAACTCTAATCCCCCCAATCTAACAACTCTTTCCTCGAGGAGCGGGGATATTCCCTTCTAAGTTCAAGTACAACCAACTCAAGAAGAGGGGATGGAGAATAGAATGGACGGTAAACAATGTAGCTACCTATCCTTGGATGCATGACCAGTATAGCCAAGTCATTCGCTGCAAGCTTACAAATATTTAACTTTGAAGATCTTATTCTTTTTTTTTTCACTTGTATATACACTCCGGTAGGCATTTTACTTTTCAATCAGGCCTGTCCACTTTTGGAGATTCTGCGTTTTTTTCTCTTTTTTTTGAAAATATATACAAGGCGCATCATGTACATAAGGAGTTTTTCCTCTTGAGCCAGTAGACTATCCCTTTTTTGAAGCATTATTGCAACCCCACAACATCCTGTCTTTAGATCTCAACATCGCCAGACCAGGTTGAGACGCACTTCCCTCCCTAGAGGAGGACGAGAGGTTCTGCCTAGATATACTACCCTCTTATGCTACCCTAAGCCAAAAGATTCTGTTCCCTCACTACCTCCTCCATGAAGAGCTACGTGTAGAGTGCTTGTCCAAGGTAAGCCACGGTCTGAAAGAATCAAGCGTGTGTTATTAAATATTCTACTTAGACTAATCAAGATAACATGTGAACATAGTCTTATGGACTAAAAGAATTAAGTCACTAGGATCTGAAAAGTCTTAACTCTAGTTTTTATATGTTCCTCTGAAATTAAGTGGATTAAGGTCCAACTAAGATCCATTCTTCAATTTTATTCCAGACTTAGTTTAAATGTCAATATTATCCTGAAAATGCACATGCTAATGCAAGAAAAAATGTACAATGCATAGAAAAGAAAGCAAAATCTTTTTGTGAAATAAATTTTTAATTTTGAACTTTTTATGGATTTTTGAAAAATGATACACATGCAAAAAGAGTTTTTTATGCAAATTTTTACAGATTTTTGGTTTTTGTAGTTTTTTTTCGAAAAAGGGTTGGTACTATATACAAGTATATACAATTTTTCTTCTTCTTCTTTTAATAAGGTTAGGGATGAGATACACATATTTACACAGGAGTGAGTCAATTATTTACAAGAATCAGGTGAAAAGATTTACAACTTGAGTGATTTATATAGGTATATACATATAGTTGGATTTTTTTAATTTGTGTACAATGCATATATTCCTCAAACTTATTTGAAAAGAATTTTACAAAGAATTTTGAAAACTATAGTCCAAAATAAATTTTCAAATAATTTTACAAACATTTAAAAACTACTTTTGTAAACATTTTTCAAACTGTATATATGGATTTTCAAAATAATTTTTCAACCATTTTCAAAAAAATTGCTAATAGTTTTACAAAATAATTTTATTTCATATAAAGCAAGTTTTTAACAAAAGTTGAAAATTTTTTTCAAACATTTTTCAAATAGTTTTCAATAGATTTTTCAAATAGGTTTTCAAACTACTTTAAAAATATTTTTCAAAATATTTTAACCTGACTTATTAATCAGTATATACCAAAAGTTTTTTGAGGAAATATATGCATCTTTTTTTATTAGTTGTTGTTTTTTTTTAATTTTACATGTATTTATACAATATTTTAGCCATATTAAAAATATGAAAGTACGAGTTATGGCTAAAGTATATATGCAATATATACGACACCCTTTATACTTAGCTCGAACTATGTCCTCATAGTGATTAAAGAGATGCAAAGGAGGACATAACTCGTGTTAAGTATTGGGTCGTGAAAAGAATACTATACTACAACGACGAATAAAAGAATAAAATCAATAGATGTCGGTGATCCCCCTATACTTAGGATCAAGTAATCCTAAGTATAGAAGACTGTACACAAGGGGAAAATCGAGGGTTAGAATGTACAAATATTACCTCCCCTATACTTAGGGTAAAATATCCCTAAGTATAAGCAACAAAATAGAGGTAAGAAGAATCAAAAGAATAATCACAAGTCTGACACCCCCTATACTTATGGTAAAGTGCACCCTAAGTATAGCATAATCATGAGATGAAGATGGGGTGTTTAGATAGAAAGAATGAATGATATGGATAGAATGATCTATACATCTACGAGTAAGACAATTTTGAGGTTCCACTCAACAAGCACTGGAGTTTACGCCCCTAGCTAGGTGCACAGGCTAGTATAACACAGTATCGAGGTTCAGGACGACATCTGTGAGGTGAATACCGTATTATCGCCGTAGTCTCGGTAGGGGAACAATGATGACGTCAACAGAGTAAATTATGACACTAAAAGTAAACAATCAGGCAGGTCTCTGCTACTGGTTGAAGATTTGGGAGAATGAAATCATGCTCCGGTAGCACAAAAGAAATCATCGGCTCAAGGTCTGAGTGGTGTGACTGGATGGAGCCGAAGAAGTCGAACGTGGAGAAAGAAGGATCAATCATGGAATCCTCCACGTTAATCACCGTCTCGAATAGATAAGGAAGATCAAGAGCATGGGAGTCACTAAGAAAATCGATATCACATGCATGTAATGTAGAGAAATCAGAATCAACATCAAATAACTCGAAGATCGGGTCATCCTCGCGAGGGTTGTCGAAGAGAGAAAACTCAAAGAAATCAGAACTAACCGACGACTCGATCTCATGATCTGACAGATCAGAATCACATCCAGGCAGCGAAACCGAATACAAGGGACATAATGCATCCTCCTGCAGATAAACCTCGGGGAGTGATGCAGGCATGTAGATATAAGACGGGGAATCAGATCGTGATTGGGGATCTATGTTGTTGTCAAACACTAAGTTCCTGTACCAAAGTAACTCATCAGTTGTAAACGACATCTGAACAACCTCGAGGCATGGCATGCCGCTAGTCAACAAAGCGAAAGCATTAAACATCTCGAGATCTGATCCTCGAACTGCGGTAATGCTGTCAATCATCAGGTCCTCCAAAAATGTATCGACCTCATCAAATGGGAGGACACACAACTCAAAGACAGGACTATCTAAGTTTGTCAAATCAAAATGGTGTCCCTTATAAACTCTCTATGCTGAGATGGATCCAAATGTGTATCTGAATCAGAGAGGATCTTTTGAAGAATGGATACTGAATCAGGTGGACATGGATACTAAAAGGATTGAAAGGATGGTTGAGATGTGGGCTCCTCATCTATTTCTTGGGATTCTAGCAGATCTAGAATCCAAGAATCTTCGATGTGAAAATGCAGGACTGGCTCAAACTCTGGGTGTAAAACCAACAGGAACTCGACCAATGTCCGGCTCTAGAAACTCACAGTGGAGGCCAACACGTACGTCATCTGAAATGTAGTATAATCCACATCCTCTGAAAGGTGTGTGTTGTCTGAATCGGCATGAAGTGCTACACACTCAACTGGTGTCATATCTCCCTCGTGTGTTATCCCAAATAAATCATCTCGTGAATATGGAATGTCCGAAAGTGTTCCCAAGATGGTTTAAAAAAATCCATGTTGGGATTGTGGTGTGAACCACCACATAAGGTAACTACCAGTGCAATCTGCTCTACGGTCGTCCCCCTAATGGCGATCTGCATAAGGTCAGTCGCTGAGATTCCATGATCTGAAAATCTCCTCAATAGGTCAACAAATCTAAACCATGAATCTCTCAATGGCTCTTGGGGGTCAATAAAAAATCTCGAATACAAGACTGCATCAACACTGCTCTACGATGGGGGTAAAATCTCTACAAAAATAATGATCGTAAATCTCCCCATGTAGCAATCTTCCTTCCCAATCGTCTATGCCAATTCTTACCTCTAGTCTGAAGTGAGAAAGGGAAGGTCATTAGCATCAGCTCCTCAGAAGTAATATCAGAATACTATCGTGATCCATAAAAATCCTCAGATCAGATATATGAATATATGGCTCTGATGAATCCCTGTTCATCACTCTTTATTCTTTTATTTTAGCTAATTATCTTGGCAATGCATCATGTAAATAGGTGTAAATACAATAACTTAGCAATATTCATGCATGTGTTAATAGTGCATAATTAGCATGTATTTGTGTAAAAATAAAAGAATAAAGAATAAAAAGAAAAAGAAGGAAGTATTTAGATAAAAAACTGAGTGACCCGAACCCCAAAAGAGGGCCAAGCATTAGCCTGATCGCCAAATAAAATAAGTTGAGAGAGATAGGGCTACTCTAGCTTGTATATATATCATGTGTGTACATAAATTATTTTTACCCAAAATAAAAATAAAAATATGTTTTTATTTCCTTGTATGTATTTATAAAAATAAAATAAAAATCATAAAAATAAAATACAAATAGAATAAAATTGTCTCTCTCACTTGTACATAATGCATGTATATGTGATCCATTTTATACTTATTTTATATTTGCAAATGAATAATAAAAATAAAATAATTTTTTTTATACTCCAAAAATTAAGCTGTAAATAAATAAAATATAAAGTCGAGGTATTTTTGTAAAAATAATAAATTTAAAATAATTGTACAAAATACATAGGTTTATTATACCTATATATAATACAATATATTGTATATAGAATAATCTATTTATCATAAAAATAGATAAAAATCATAGAAAAATCCCTTGAAAAATAATAAACATTTTTCATCGTATTCATTTTTTAATTTAAATTCATTTATTATTTTTTATCTATTTATTTTTGAATTATCTTGCTATTTTATCCTGTAGCTTATTTTATCGTTTCCCCCCACTGCACCTGATTGGTCCAGGGAGGATTGTTGACTTCGATCAACTGCCCCTTGGACTTCTTTTCGCTCGGACCCGGTCTCGCCGTTGTTCGCATAATTTTCTCGACCCAATCCGATCGCCATTTCCTCCCATTTGTAGCTCCGATTATTGAGGGAAGATCCACGATCCATGCCCGTCGAAATATCTAGGGATCCATCCCTCGGTTCACGTGCCCATGCTCTATTTTTCTCGGACCCTGCAACATATAAAACCTCCTGGAGCCCCTTCTTCTTCTTCCGCATCTTTGGCTGCTGCCCTCGTCTCTGGTGACCTCCGCCCTCTTCCATGAGTGACACTGTGTGAGGGAGCGCGTTGCAGTGAGGTTTCGAGACCCATAGCCCTAGATCCAGCATTCACTCCGTCGTGTTCCACCACGAGGTGAGCTCAGCCTCTAGGCCTATCGACCCGTTGAGTCAATGACCCCCAGAGGTCCCTGACCTCCAGCCCATACGACCTCGTCCATCAGGTAGATTAGATTTAGTCTTTACTGCATTTGATTCTGTCTTTTAGGATTTTAGTCAACCTTTATTGCCTAGCTTTGTTCACCTTAGGCGGAGTTATCCATGGTCTTTCTGAGCACTCGACCACCTTCACGAGACTCCTCTCTACCTTATATGCCATCCATTCAACCCAGTTCGCCCAGGAACGGGATTTGGACTCTCCTCCTCCACCGCTTCACCAGAGGGTCACGCCATGACGTACCGATCATCCAATTCGTGTTTTAACGGGTCGAGGCACTTTGCCCTTGACCCCATGGTTCATCTGTGCAGGTTATAGTGCTTAAAGGACCTCATCTGGAGGTTAGGATACCAAGGCACAACAGCTCCAGGCTTCATGCTTCGCCAGGACTGATTCTGAGGTTGTGGGACCTTCTGAGCATCTCCATCGTTGTAGATCGTCACCGTCAACCTTTCCCCCATTAGAGCAGCCCGTGAGGACAACCCTACAACGTGTATCGGTCGATTGAAACTCGCCGATGATGAGTTCTTCGGGATTCTTCCAGGAGACGTCCCAGACGTCAGATCCGGCTCTCCCCCAGGTCTAATCTCATCCGTTCATCATCCGGGAAGCCTCAATCGCCAGATCCATCTGAGGATCACCTCCTAGCCATCCATCGTCGAATCGGTGTCTTCATATCCCAGCCGTCCGATCATAAGTGAGACGCCTTCGACCGTCGGATCGCTAATAATAAGGGGTATTTGCACTTAGGCCCTTTCTTCTTTTGCATTTATTTGTTAGTCCTGTGAATATTTTTAGCAGTTCTTTTAACTTTGGACAAATTGCATTTCAGACTTGGTGTTTTCCATATTTGCATTTCGTTCCTTCCTTTAATGTATCACGTGGAGTAACACGTGACTTTCTGGGTTATTTGCAATATAGATCATGGACTTTATGATTGTTAATGAATAAATGTTTATCAATAGGAATTGCATTTGTACCCCTGAGTGCCTGATTCACGTGCTGTTCACGTGTGACTGGGATGTTTTGCAATTTTAGCCCGAAACTATTTACACATGTTATATTTTGGCTTGAAACTTTTCAATAATTGCACGCAGGTCCCTATTTGCTGTGTCCTTTGTGTTTCATTAAATAATTATTAAATTAGCTCTAAAAATTCTACAAAAATTACATATGGCTCCTGCTATTGTGTAGTATTTATAGTAATTTTTGTGACCTAATTTAATTTTATTTGGTATTTTATAAAAATAAAAACCCTAAAAAGTGTCCCTTTTTTTTTGGAAAATAAATTAATAATAGAAAAATATCTTTAAAAATTATGAAAAAAATTCATATGATGTTTGGTTTTGTTTTAATTTCTGTGTGATTTTTGTTTCATTTTATGCTATAAAACACCTAAAAATTACAAAAGACTAAAAACCTTATAAAAATTATAGAAATTCATTAAAAATAAAAAAATGTGTTTTCATTTTCTGTAGTTGGAGTTGATTTTATATTTTCATAAAAAAATTGTTGCCAAGATTTTATAGGCAGTTTAGATATTTTTAAGGTGCCTTTTCATCTAGGTTGCACACTGCTTGTTGTTTTCGAGTTTCTTTTATTTTTAGAAAATTATATAAAAATCATAAAAACCCCATAAAATATCCACAAACATCTGAATATTTTAAAAACAAAAAAATATTTTTATTTTAAATTTTTGGGTAATTTTAGGCCTTTAAATAATTGTTTAAGTGTGATTTTTGCCTTTCCTTTATTTCTTTTTTGAATAGAAAATTATAAAAAATTAAAATTAAAAACCACCAAAAATACCTTTATTTCTTGGATTACCTGACTACTTCGTAGGATGCATTCCGTGCTCCTTGTGTTCGATCCTGGTGGCTATACCAGGTTAAATAATTAACAAGACCGCTTGCCTTGTTTTTCATGTTTGATTTCTTTCATTGGTGGTCTACATTTTCTCGTTGATCCCCATTCGAGTGGTTAAGGTCACAACGACCTTTGATATCACTTAACCTTAGTCGCTCAGACTGCTCATCAGAATAGCGCCGTTGCCGAAGAGCACGGCTTAGTAGTCAGTTTTCTGTTTTTATTTTTTTTCTTTTTCTTCTTATTTGCATTTCTCTTTTTCTTTATTTGCTTTTTCTTTTCGTTGTCTTATTTCTTTTCCTTCATTTTTATTTTAATTTTTTCTTGTTTGTATTTCCATAACTGTGATCTTACACCTCTTCTGTTTTTCTATTTCTTGCGAGGGCCCGACGAGCGAGGGTGGCTTTCTTCGGAGCGCCGAAGCACCCGAGCAAAGTGGAGGCGGCTCGTTTCTGCATCGAGCCGTAGGAGAGCGTAGGAGAGGAGGAGCAGAAGACTTGGATGACTTTTGGATTTTATTTAATTTTTATTCTATAAATTATAATAAATAGGACTTAGACACTTGGACTTGGCAGATTATCAGGGTCTGTTTCGCCGAGCACCGGTGTGCTCGGGGGACCTCACTGCGATTTTTCGCCGGTTTTGTTTTCTAGTATTTTTATTTTATTTTTTATTCTCGAAGATTTTGGCCCCTAGACTTAGGATTTTATCTTGATTGTGATGTAATTAATTAAGGTCACAATCCTAATTATCTTGCTTGTACCTATAGATCATTAAGTGGACTTAATTAATTAAATTACAAAGAAAAAAAGCTAATTCGGTCACCTGAGAGGTCACGTGCTGCTAGAGGCTGTATACATCGCTGACAGGATCCGTTGTGGTAGACATCGATCATCATAAGAGACCGGACTCCGACCTCTCTTTTTGACCTATTAGCTATTGTGCTTCACGAGTAGAAATTTTTTGTCTAAGGCCGACTTCTTCTTGCATCATATAGGTAGTTCTATTTCTGTCTTTATTTTATGCACGGATCACCCTGCATGTAGAGTGCTGGCGACAGATACGCATTTCTGACTTTGCATGCATTATAGTGTTTAACTGCGCATTGGCTTTTTTGACTTCTCCCCCTATTTTTGTATTTAAAATAATCAGGAGAATCAGAAAATTCGTTAGGCGTTGTTTGTTATTGAAAAATATCTAAAAAAGAAAAATCATAAAATTGGGACTGCTAAACACACTTGACCATAAAAAAACACCTCACCAAGAAATTTTGTCTTGGGAGATCAATCCCCTCCTCGTTTGGTTTGGATGAGCGAGAGAGTGACCCGCACACTAGACTAGAGCCATATCCGACCTCTTTACAGACTACTGGTTTCGGGTTAGTCATTCTCCAGTGAGGATCACTCCGGTTTCTGGTAAAGCGGGCCGCGATATCCTTAACAGAGCGAGTTGATCGGGTAATCGGTAAATGGTCCGGATCTTGTACTGGCTGGGAAAGATCTAGCCTTGGGATCGAGACAGTCTCCTGAGAGCGTTGGATTCCTACCAGCTCGCTTAACCGCTCTGATAGACCGATTTTTCACCTAATAAAATTGACAAGATAAAAGACCGAACCTTTACGGTCATCAGCTCAGCATTGAGTAAGTGAATTGGGGGTTTGTTTTTCCTGATCTTGTGTGTTTTCCATATCCCATCCGCCTTCCTCTCCTCCATCTATCTACTTCCCAGTTCTTGTCTCTTCTCCAGCTATCTATCTTTCTCCCTCCCACCCTCCATTTTTCTTCTCTCTGTCTATCCCTGGATGGTGGGTCACCCTCCTTTCTTGCGGACTCTCGCAGATTCTTCACCTTATTCCCATCATTCCAGTCCACTCTCGTGCGAGGTTGGAACTCCGACCGACCTTCCATTTTCTCCTTCTCTATTCCATCATTCTTCTGGGCATGCTATGCTGGACGCCTGAAGAGATTAGACTGACCAGATGCGAGACCCGGAGGATCTCATTACTAAAATGAGAGTGCACTCCATAAGCGATCACAGAGAGTAGATACAAGTTTCAGATATCTCCTATGCTAGTATGATGGATGAGAATACCGTTCAGGAAGCCCTGTCAGCTTCTACATTGAGTACCTTCATTTTAGATTTCGAGTTCATTCAAAGACTACCTAAATTTTCAGGGAAGGTGCATGAGGAGCCATATCTTCATCTGTTTGAGTTTGAGGAGTTCTGTGTGACCCATATTTATTCAGATATCACTTCTGAGGAGCTGATGTTGAAGACCTTCCCATTTTCACTCCAGGGCAGAGCCATGAGATGGCATAGATGATTGGGAAGGAAGTTCGCTACGTGGGGAGGGTTACGCTTAGAGTTTCTATAGAGATTTAATCCCCAACATAGAGCAGATATGATGCAGTCTTTCATCATGGATTTTCTAGTAGACCCCAGGAGCCATTGCATGATTCGTGGCTGAAGTTTCTTGACCTCTTGAAAGATTTCCAGATCATGGATTTTCGATGATAGACCTTGTTGAGATCTCCATGAGGAGGATGACCGCTGAGCAGATTGCACTGGTAGTTACCTCGTGTAGTGGTTCACACTACAGTTCCGACATTTATTTACTTGAGACCATCTCGAGAGCACTTTCAGAGATCCCATCTTCACCAGATGCATTAGTCAGGATATCACTGAGGGTGATGCAGTACTAGTTGGGTGTGCCACATTTCATGAGGACAAAGCTACTACACACCAGATTGAGGACATGGATTCGGCTACAGTACAGACGATGGATGACATGACTGTCACCGTGGATTATCAGACCCAGAGATTAATCGAGTTCCCATTGGTCTTCCAGCCGGAGTTCAAGTCAGTCCTGTACTTTTCAGTTGAGGAATCTTGGATATCAGATCTTATGATATTCCAAGATACAGACGAGCCCACACTGCTACAGTCGTCAGTCCAAGCATTTCAGTTTCCGTTCCCAACTTACTCAGCTTCTACTCTGTAGAGGTACTTCTCTGATTCCGATGGACATCATGATTCAGCCTAGCAGCTAGAGCTTGAGGAGGGACACCACTTTGTTATAGATAGTCCTATATTTGAGCCTTCTATCCTCCAGTTCGATGAGATTAATATATTCTTTGAGGACCAGATGTTGGCCAGCATTGCCACGGATCGAGGTTCAATATCAGCCACATCGACAACCTCCGCGTTGTTGACCAATACCATTTCCTATTTCCAGATTATTCAGAGGTAGATTTCAGTTGATGAGACATTTTGCTGCGAGGAGTGGGTGCTTGCCAGTAGCGCAGATTCCCATTTAGATTCTGATCCTTCCTTTCTCACTGATGATCTAGCATTACTCCCCGAGGGTTATCTGCGGGAGGATGCCCCATACATTGCGTACTCGATTTCACTTTCTGAGAGTTAATCCGATCCGTCAGATCACGAAATCGAGTTTTCTAATATTTCTGATCTTTTTGAGTCAGAATTGTCTCACCTCGACGACCCTCACGAGGATGAGCCGATCTTTGAGATATTCGATGATGTTTCTGATATTTCTTCATTATATGCATTGGATATTGGTTCTTTTAGTGAGTCTCTTGATCTAGATCTCCCATATCTCTATGAGACGATGATGAACATGGAGGATTCCATGACTGATCCTTCTTTCTCCACGTTTGACTTCTTCGGCTCTACCATTCAACTCAAATCTGATCTTGAGCCGATGAGTTCTTTTGTGCTACCAGATTATGATTTCATCTTCCCATATCTTTGCCCGGTAGCAGACACCCGCCTGATTGCCTACTTGGGTGTCTTCGTTTACATTATTGAATTCATCGTTGCTCATCTACCACGACTACGACGACAGTACGACATTCACCTTACAGATGTTGTCTTGAACCTTAATACTTTATTGTCCTAACCTTTGCGCCCAGCTAGGGACGTAAAACCTAGCGCTTGTTGAGAGGCACCTCAACATTGTTCACTTTGTATATACATGTTTAGTCATGATTTGTTCCTTGTTTCTTCCGTTTTTGTCTTACACCCCAGGTCTCATTTAGGATTATTTTTACTATACTTATGATGTACCTTATCCAAAGTATATGGGGGTGTAGACACCGAGCTGTTCCTTTTTGTTCTGTTTCATTACTCCTGTCGTTGCCTATACTTAAGGATCCTTGACCTTAAGTATAAGGAGAGTAATGTCATTTCTTTCATCTTGTATATATTTGTCTTCATTTCTGCTATTCCCTCTCTTGTCCTCCACATTGTTCATATTTCTTTCTATACTTAGGGATCTTTTACCCTAAGTATAGGGGCGGACAAAATGAGTCAATGCTTACCTTGTACATTTTGTCACTCGGATTTCCCTTTATGTACAGTCTGCTATACTTAGGATTACTTGATCCTAAGTATAGGGGGAAACACCGAGATCCTTTCATTCTATTCTTTGATTCGTCCTTGTAGTATAACTATTCTTTTCACTTCCCTATACTAAGCACGAGTTATGTCTTCGTCATCGCTCTTGATCCACTCCGAGGACATCGTTTGAGCTAAATACAGGGGGTGTCGTTTATATTTTATATATACTTTAGCCATAACTCGTACTTTGTGTGAATGTGTTAATAAATAAAATGGCTAAAATCCTTTATTTAAAAACCGTAAAAATTTAAAAATTTTCTTGTACATAAAATTCTTTCTTGCACATACATAACTATTTATAAATATTATTTTTGTACAAATTTTTGTAAAAATGTTTTGTTTGAGAAAATTTGTGTAAATATTTTGATAACGAAATTATGTATATAGTACAAAACTTTTGTAAAATGTTTGAAAAACAAAAGCTTGCAAAAACCCGTGTGTAAATGTGTGTAAATAGTTTGCAAAACTTCTGCATACATGCATTCATTCATTCAATCATTTTTCAAAAATTCTGAATATTTTCAAAAATCTGCATAAATTTTTTTGGTATATAATTGTACAGTTTTCTGAATCATAGATTGACATTTAAACTAGCCTGGAATTAAATTGGAAAATGGAGCTTTGTTAAGACCTTAATCCACCTAAAGGAACATTATAAGGCTTAGGGTTAAGACTTTTCAGGTCCATTAGTGACTTAATTCTTTGAGTCCACTAGGCTATGATCACATGTCATCTTGATGAGCCTAAGTAGAACACCTAACAACGCACACATGACTTTCACAGATAATGGCTTTACTTGCACCATCACCTTACACATAGCTCTCTACAGAAGAGGTGGTGAGGAGGCAGTCTTCTTTGGCTTGGTGTAGCATACGAGGGTAGTACTTCTAGGCGGAACCTCTCGTCTTCTTTTAGTGAAGGAAGTGCGTCTCAACTTGGTCTGGTAGCAGTGACGTCTAAAGACAGGAGTTGTGGGTTGCAATAATGCTTCAAACGAGGGATAGTCTACTGGCTCAAGAGGAAAAATTCCTTATGTATATATGTTTCACCATGTAGATATGTTGTACATATGCACATCGAAAAAAAATGCAAAAGAAAGAAAAACTCCAAAAAAGTGGTGGGTTTGATAGAAAATGAAATGCCCACCGGAGTGTATATAGCCAAATAAGAAAAGCTTGTGTTACCCATTCTCATCTCATGGAGCTTGTAGCATGGAGACTTAGCTACACTGGTTGGACTCCCAGGGATACATGGCTACACTGGTCGTAGTCCATTCTCTTCTTCCTCCTCTTCTTGAGCCGATTGAACTTGAACTTAGAAGGGAATATCCCGCTCCTCGAGGAAAGAGCTGCGAGACTAGGGTATTAGAGTTACCTTGTTAAGGGGGGCTATTACTTTGCCATTTCTGAGGTGGGGAACTACATATCACTTACACAGTACAAGAAAAGATTCATGGTCATTAGAGTTTGTGTATGTCGACTTGTTCTGATATGGATTATTGAGGAGTCTTGACCATAGATTGGTGGAAATTAGACGCTGTTGAGTTTTAAACCTAGATCCAAATAAGATTCCGACAAACTAATAATCCAAAGGTCCGACTGAGCTCCATACTTCAATTTAATGAAGACAAGTTTAATAATCAATCTTGATTCTTCTTCTATTTCTTTTTCTTTCTCTTTTCACTTATTTTTCAAATAAGTGTTTGCTAAGGGACTAGCAAAGGTAAAGTATAAGGGGGGGGGGGTGATGAATCCCTATTGATCACTCTTTATTCTTTTATTTTAGCTAATTATCTTGGCAATGCATCATGTAAATAGGTGTAAATACAATAACTTAGCAATATGCATGCATGTGTTAATAGTGCATAATTAGCATGTATTTGTGCAAAAATAAAAGAATAAAGAACAAAAATAAAAAGAAGGAAGTATTTAGAATAAATACGGAGTGACCCGAACCCCAAGAGAGGGCCAAGCATTGGCTTGATCGCCAAATAAAATAAGTAGAGAGAGATAGGGCCACTCTAGCTTGTATACATATATATATCATGTGTGTACATAAATTATTTTTGCCAAAAATAAAAATAAAAATATGTTTTTACTTCCTTGTATGTATTTATAAAAATAAAATAAAAATCAGAAAAATAAAATAAAAATAGAATAAAATTGGCTCTCTCACTTGTACATAATGCAAGTATATGTGATCCATTTTCTATTTATTTTATATTTGTAAATGAATAATACAAATAAAATAAAAATTATTTTATACTACAAAAATTATGTTGTAAATAAATAAATATAAAATTGGGGTATTTTTGTTAAAATATTATATTAAAAATAATTGTACAAAATACATAGGTATATTATACCTCTATATATTACAATATATTGTATATACAATAATTTATTTTTCATAAAAACAAATAAAAATCACAAAAAAATCTCTTGAAAAATAATAAACAATTTTCATTTTATGCATTTTTAATTTAATTTTTTTTATTATTTTTTATCTATTTATTTTTGAATTATCCTGTTATTTTTTCATGTAGCTTATTTTGTCGTTTTCCCCCTGCACCTGATTGGTCCAGGGAGGATTGTTGACTTCGATCAACTACCCTCCTGGACTTCTTTTCGCTCGGACCCAATCTCTCCTGTTGTTCGCATAATTTTCTCGACCCGATCCGATCACCATTTCCTCCCATTTGCAGCTCCGATTACTGATGGAAGATCTACGATCTACGCCCGTCGAAATCTCTAGGGATCCGTCCCTCGGTTCATGCGCCCATGCTCCATCTTTCTTGGACCCTGCAGCATATAAAACCTCATGGAGCCCCTTCTTCTTCTGCATGTTTGGCCGCTACCCTCGTCTCTAGTGACCTCCGCCCTCTTCCATGAGTGACATCGTGTGAGGGAGCGTGTTACAGTGAGGTTTCGAAACCCGTAGCCCTAGATCCGGGGTTCACTCTGCTGTGCTCCGCCGCGAGGTGAGCTCAGCCTCTGGGCCCGTCAACCCATTGAGGCAATGACCCCCGAAGGTCCCTGACCTCTGATAGCCGAAAAGTCACCAAGACACGGGTGAAAGAAAATAGATCAAGGGTCGTTGCGACCCGGATCTCAGAAGTCAATCGGCCAATCAAGAAAATGAAGTTCAGACCACCAAAATCAAATCCAAATCAAATAAAAGCGATAGCGGTCCTGGCTATTGGATTAGCCCTGTATAGCGACCAGGGTCAGACTCAGGGAGCACTTAATGGCCTCGTGGCCTACGAAGTAGTCTCAAAAAGGAATAAAAAATAAAATCAAAGTGTTTTTGGTGGATTTTTAATTGTTTTTATTTTTTTGGATTTTTACTTAACAAGGGAAATAAAGAAAACAAAGGAACAAGCCAATTCAAATAATTGTTTAATGCATCAAAAATTATTCAAAAATTCAAATAAAAGTGTTTTTATGTATTTTATGTTTTTTACTGTTATTAGGTAATTTTTGGTATTTTTTTGATTTTTATTTAATTTTCTAAAAATAAAATAATGCAAGAAAACAACAACAATGTCCAACCGAGCTTGAGGGACTTAGGTAAAATATATAAAAGTCCCTAAAAAGCTTGGAGGTAATTTTTTTGTATAGAAGAAGAAACAAGGAAAATTTAAGCACTGAAATTATTGTTTTTGGATTTTTAAATTAAATATTAGAATTTGTATGAGGTTTTTAGTGTTTTGTAATTTTTATGAGTTTTATATAATGAAAAATGATCAAATTGGGTCAGAAAATCAAACAAGCCAAAATACAGAGTAGCTAATTTTTTTGTAATTTTTAGATGAGTTTTAATATTTTTTGTGATTTTTCAAGTTAGACAGTAAAGAAAAAGGCTATTTTTGAATTTTTAAAAATAGCAAATAAAAGCAAAAATGTCTCCAAAAATTATAGAAAATTTTACAACATGGCAGGAACCATGTATCTAATTTTCATTGAATTTGGAGTGAGTTTGATATTTTATTCAAAATCAAAACCTAGGTATAGTGCATAGGGGCATGTACGTAAATACCAGAAGTTCCAGGGGGCCCGATGCAAAAATCCCAAGAAGTCACGCGCGAGGCGCGTGTCTGGGACACACAGGGACCTAATTGCAATAAAAGTAAAGTTTTCGGACTAATTGATAACATGTACCAAAAGTCTGAGGGCTTTATTGTAAAATACCCAAGAATATACGCACATGCAAAAATAAATCACGCACAGGGGTATAAATGCAATTATCTAAAAGTTTTCACTCATTCATGAACATCCCAGAACTACAAGGCTATCAATGCAAATATCCCAGACAAACACGTGTCGATGCACGCGACACACTACAGGCAGGGGTATACATGCAAATAGCAGAAAAGATAGGGTCCAAAGTGCAAATTACCAAACTAAAATAAAATCCTAAAAATATTTACAGGACTAAAAGTAAACTACGCTAAAGCTAAGGGCCTAAGGGAATATTTACCCTTTATTAAGTAGGCCGTCAGATGGGCGCCACATGTGCTGATCGACGTCTGGGAAGAGGTGGCGCCCAACGTTGAGTCTTCGGTGCAGATCGAACGGCTCGGGCTTGACCACGTGGGAGATCGAACGGTGGAGAGGCGCCGTGGCTAAACCTCGGCGATCGAACAATCCAGATCGCTCCTCCAAATATCTGACGCTGCTGGTGGCTCCTCAGATGAACGACTGGGATGCAAACTGGAGCTGGAGGTGCATCGGACGGTAGCTGGAGGTCGAGGAAGAATTGATGGCCGGCGACCTTCGCCGGCCTGCTGATCGGGGCTCTGATGATCGGGGAAGAAGCTCTATGGGCTCCCGCGTCGAATGGCGGCCTCCGATGACTCAATGGAGCTCCGAGGAGCTCTGGAGAGTCCGGCAGAGGCGAAGCTGCTGGACCAGATGGTCCAAGCCCTCAGATGGGCTCGGATGTCCCTGCAAAGTGCACCAGCAAACTCGCGGGTCGAGGGCAAATTGCCTCGACCCTGTGAGAGGGGGTGACGGTGGTCGGTGAGGCGGGGCGGTCGAGCTCCGGCGAGGGGTAGACGGTGGAGCTCGAAACCCCAGCTCCTGTGCGAGCTGGGTTGAATGGGGGGCGTAGAACGTGCGCGGGAGGAAGGCGAACACAATGGTGAGGTCCGATGATCGGGGTGATGGCTGAAGTGACCGGAATCGACGATGGACGGTGAGGGCGATATTTGGGGCAAATACAAAATCAAAGAACAGGGGAAAGAACTAAAGCTACCTGGATGGAGGAATCAACTGGGCTCGAGCTGCTGGAGCTCTGGGTCGTTGCCTCGCGGGTCGTCGTGGCCCGAGGCTCGAGCTCCTGCTTCAGGCGGAGCACGGCTGCGCTAGCTCACCAGATCAGAGGTCCGGTCACCTTCACCTCTCTTCGACACCACCGACGGAGAGCTGTCACCTCAGGGAAGGCAGTGGAGGTCACGGGACTGAAAGGTGGGGAGCCAAAGATGCGAAAATGGGTGGTGGAGCTCGGGCTTTATACTGCCAAGGGTCCGGCAAGAATCGATCGAGTAGGGCAGCTAAGTGCGCGGACCCCGAGGCGGGCACCCCGGCGAGGGTGTCGGATCTGTCATGGACAAGCAGGACCCGGGGTTTAGGTGTGAGAGGATCGGGTTTGGACGCGAAAATTAAGAGAAATCGGGTTGGGCATCCAAAATCCGTGAGAAGTGGTCCACAGGGGGAGTTGACCGGACGATCAACATCCCCGTTGACCAATGAGAAGCAGCCATCTGGAAATGATTTGAAAAATCAATTAAAAATAGTAAATGGCCGATTTAATAAAAACTTACAACATGAAGTATTTTTGTTTTAATTTTTTCTATTTTTTGGTGATTTTTAATTAATTTTTCAAAATAAAAATAGGGTATGTACACTTTATGCTATATATAGGTATTTACACAATATGCCCTTTTAATTTTTGATTTTTAATTTGTTATTTTTGTGCATTTTTATTCCTATTGTATATTTTATTTATTTATAGTATAAAATTAGGAGTAAAAGGGTATTTTTATTTTATTTTTATTATTTGTATTCAATAGTGAAATAAATAGGTATATACATCTATATACAAGGTATATTTACAATATTCTTTTTGGTTTTTTTTAATTTTGTTCTTTTTATTTTGTTTTTGTTTTTGTTGCTTTTATTTTATTTATTTACACCATAAAAGATAGAATATTTACAAATTTTTATAGAAATTTATTTTATTTATTTATAAGGTGAAATAAATATAAGTGAGTGGACTATATACATGATGAATATGCACAAAAGGATGTTTTTGTTTTCTTTTTAATTTTTTCTATTTTTGTTTTGATTTTTATATTTACAAATATATACAATATATACAAACCACTTTTATTCTATTTTTAGAGGAAAATATATTTATTTTATTTATAAATATATTTACACACATGAGCCCCTATCTCCCTCTACTTGGGCTTTTATGCGGTCAGGCCCATGCTGAGCCCTCCCTTGGGTTAGGTTGCTCAATATTTATTATAAATATTTCTCTCTTTTTATTTTTAATCTTTATTCTTTTATTTTTGCACAAAAACATGCTAATTATTAGTTTTTACACAATGCATGCTTTTGGTATTTATTTGTATTTACACATATCTACATGCATTTGCAAAGGTTTTTGTAGCTAAAATATAAGAATAAAGAGTGATGAATGAGTATTCATCACCCCCTATACCTTACTTTGCTAGTCCCTTAGCAAACACTTATTTGAAAAAGAAGTGAAAAAGAAGAAAGAAAAAGAAAAAGAGAAGAATGTACATGGATCAAGGTTGAATATTAAACTTTCCTTCATTAAATTGAATTATGGAGCTTAATCAGATCTTTGGATTATTAATGTGTTGGAACCTTATTTGGACTTAAGCTTAAAACTCAACAGCCTCTAAGTTCCACTAATCTCTAATCAAGACTCCTCAATAATCCAGGCCAGAACAAATCATCAAACACAAACCCTGAATACCATGAATCTTTCCTTGTCCTGTGAATGTGAGGTATAAGCTCTCCACCTCAGAAATGGCAACTTGACAACCCTCCCCAACAAGGTAACTCTATGATCTCAATCTGGCCACTCTTTCCTCGAGGAGCGGGGTATTCCCTTCTAAGTTCAAGTTCAACCAGCTCAAGAAGAGGGGGAAGAAGAGAATGGACCATGGCCAGTGTAGCCATGTATCCTTGGGAGCTTGACCAGTATAGCCAAGTCTCCCTGCTGCAAGCTACATAAGGTGGTACATGAATCTCAAGCTTTGCTTATTGCACTATATACATACTCCGGTGGGATTATCATTTTCTCTCAGACCCACCACTTTTTGGAGTTATTTTGTTTTTGCATTTTTTTTCAAGTGCATCTATACAACATATACATGTGCAGCATATATACAAGGAGTTTTTCCTCTTGAGCCAGTAGACTATCCCTCTTTTGAAGCTTTATTGCAACCCACAACTCCTGTCGTTAGACCTCATGGCAGCCAGACCAAGTTGAGACGCACTTCCTTCACTAAAAGAAGAAGAGAGGTTCCGCCTAGAAGTACTACCCTCATATGCTACCCCAAGTCAAGGAAGACTGCCTCCTCACCACCTCATCCGTAGAGAGCTCGGTGCAAAGTGCTGGTGTCCAAGTAAAGCCATTGTCCCTATGAGTCATGTATTGTTGTTAAGTGCTCTACTTAGGCTCATTGAGATGACATGTGATCATAGCCTAGTGGACTTAAAGAATTAAGTCACCATGGACCTGAAAAGCCTTAAACCTAAGCCTATAAGGTTCCTCTTATAAAGTAGATGGATTAAGATCTTAATCAAGCTCCATTTCCCAATTTGATTCGAGGCTAGTTTAAATGTCAACTATAATCCAGAAAAACTATATACATATGTACAAAAGATGCTATTTACACAAATTTTTACAAACATGCAAAATTTTTGAAAAATGTTTTGAAATCATGAATGGATGAATGCATGAAGTGCAAGTTTTGCAAAAGTATTTACACACATTTACACAAGATTTTTGCAAATTTTTGATTTTCAAAACAATTTGGAAAAATTTTGTACTATATACATAATTTTGATACAAAAATATTTACACAAGCTTTACACAAAAGATTTTTGAAATCATTTTTACAAAAATAATTTGTACACTAGCTATGTATGTGCAAATAAAAGAATGATTATGTACATGAAATTTTTTTTAATTTTTGTGATTTTTAGGGTTTTTAGCTATTTTTATTTATTAACACACTCACACAAAGTACGAGTTATGGCTAAAGTATATATGAAATATATACACACCCCCTATACTTAGCTCAAACGATATCCTCAGAGTCAAGAGCGAAGAAGAAGACATAACTCGTGCTATGTATAGGGAAGTGAAAAGGAAGGCTATATACAAAGACGAATGAATTGAATATCAAGAGACTCTCGGTTTTCCCCCTATACTTAGGATCAAGTAATCCTAAGTATAGTAGGTTGTACACAAAGGGGAAACCGAGTGGAGAATGTACAGGGTCTACCCTCCCATACTTAGGGAATAATATCCCTAAGTATAGGCAGCAAAACATGGGTAGAAAGAAACATAAGAAATACCCAAAGGTCCTACATCCCCCCTATACTTAGGGTAAAGTACATCCTAAATATAGCATAATCAAAGGATGAATACAGGGATGTAGGACTAAAGAATGTGATGATATGGACATCTGGATCTATACAGGTCGGAAGATCAGTGAAAATCAGGCGTGAGATGCAATAGATGTGAGTCAAAAGACCACATCTCACGCAAAATGAATCGGGGCAACATCAACGACCCGCGGCTCATGATCTAGAAATGGCTTGAGCCGCTGGCCGTTCACTCGAAAGGTACTCTCAGAAGACAACTCGGAATGTCAATGCTACCGTTGTCGTATACCTTTCTCACCAAGTAGGGTCCCTTCCACTTGCTCTGTAGCTTCCTTGGAAATAGGCGAAGCCTCGCATCAAACAGCCATACTCTCTGTCCAGGCTTAAAATGCTTGTGGCTGATGTGAGAATCATGCCACTCCTTCACTCTCTCCTTATACTGTAGGCTGTTTGAGAAGGCGGTATCTCTAAGCTCCTCCAAGGCTGCTAACTCTACCCTCCTCTGGTCTCCTACACCATCTGGATCCATAAGTATCTCAGTGACTGCCCAAAGTGACCTGTGTCTCAGCTCAACAAGCAAATGGCACGGCTTTACATATACGAGGCGAAAGGGAGATGTTCCCAATGGTGTCTTGAAAGAAGTCCTATATGCCCACAAGATCGAGTCCAAAAGCTGTGACCAATCCTTTCGGTCAGGGCAGACGACTTTCTGCAAAATAGTCTTGATCTCCCTGTTCGACAACTCGGCTAGACCATTCGTCTGTGGATGGTAAGGTGTGGCGACTCGATGGTCTATGCCGAACTCGCTAGAAAGGGCCTTCACCTGGTCATTAATGAAATGAGACCCCCCATCTGAAATCAATACTCGAGGTACCCCGAACCGTGTGATGATGTGCTTCCTCAAAAATCTATAAACTGTCCTCGCATCAGCGGCTCGGGCAGGGATAGCGTCAACCCAACGACTAACATAATCTACGGCCAACAGAATGTACTCGAATTCCTGACTCTTAGGGAATGGACCCATGAAATCGATGCCCCATGCGTCAAAAACCTCACAGAAGTGAATGGGCTGCATCGGCATCATATCACGCTGTCCACAAGTGCCCATCCTCTGACAGTCAGTACACCTCTTCACGAACTCATCAGAGTCCTTGAAGAGGGTAGGCCACCACAATCCAGATTGGAGCACTTTCTGTGCCGTTCTCCTCCCAGAATGGTGTCCTCCTGCCTCAAGCTTGTGGCAGTAAGTGAGGACGCTATGGTGTTCCTCCTGAGGAATGCACCGACGCCAGACGCTATCCCCTCCTTCGTGGTAAAGGATGGGATCCTCCCAGTGGTAGGACTTGGCCTTCGCAAGGAAGGTCTCAAGCCTCTGCCTGGTCCAATCTTGTGGGACTTTCCCAGCAACTAGAAAGTTCACAATATCGGTGATGAATCCACGATTCATCGCCTTTATTCTTTTATTTTAGCATCGTTTCCTTAGTCAAATACCTGTAAATACCCATTAATTCCATAAAATTACCATTTCACATGCATTTGTTAATTATGCATTTTTAAAACTTTTTGTACATAAATAAAAGAATAAAGAAGAAAAGAAAAAGAAAAGGAGGTATTTATGCAATAAATACAGACTGACCCAAACCCCGAGAGAAGGTCAAGACTTGACCTGATCGACCAGGAATAAAGTAGGGGGAGATAAGGTTGTCTGTCAGAAAAATCAAAAATATCTTGTACATATTTTTTATCTATATTTGTATAAAATTTACATTAATTTATTTGTACATAATTTGACCTCAAACCACTTACTTTTGTAAATAAAAGTTGTGAATAAAATTATGTTGTAAATAATAAAAATTTTTTATAAAATAAAATATTGTATATATTGTAAATAATTACACCCAGAAAAAGCCATAGTGCGATAATTGAAACATCAATTCCGGCTCCATATGAGCTCAAATCGAACCAAACTCACTTCCATAATACTATAAATTAAATTATCTTTCAAATGGCTGTGGTTTCGTATTTTTTGGAGTTACGGTTAAAAAGTCGATTTTCTGGGGTGTATTGTGGAGTTTACCCATATATTTGTGTATATAATTATTAATATTTATTTTTCATAATGTATATATTATAAATATTGTTTTCAATAAAAATAAAAATTAAAAAAATTAAAATAATAAAAAATTCTCGTGTAAAAATTATTTCCTTATTTGCACCTATGTACATTATATTATATGTATAAAATATATGTATACCACT
Source organism: Ottelia alismoides (assembly GCA_037367405.1). Taxonomy (NCBI): domain Eukaryota; kingdom Viridiplantae; phylum Streptophyta; class Magnoliopsida; order Alismatales; family Hydrocharitaceae; genus Ottelia; species Ottelia alismoides. Next base: position 939,555 of record JAZKJV010001351.1, on the reverse strand, counting down.
AATTTCCTTAAATAAAAACCACCAAAAAATTTAATTACCTAACATTAATTAATTAATTTAAATTAATTCCGAATTTTTAATTATTTGATTTTACTTGATTGATTTGATATTATAACATGCCATATATATCAGATTTGATTGCATACCTTTAATGGCCACCATTAAGGTGGCCAATTAATTTCCAATTAATTAATTAATTTATTTAATTTATTTATTTCGAAATTATTTATTTATTTATTTTATTTAATTGATTATTTTATTAATTCACCCAATAATCACCTTCCTTTTGTAGATAATTTCCTTTTTTGATTTTCTTCTCTTTTTAATGGGCTCCTCCTCCCTCATTCACACTTGATCAATCTTTGGAGAGAGGAGCCCGATCTCCGAGACTTTCTTGTTGCAGAAGGGTGCCCAGCCTCCGACCCATTCGGTGACAGCGTTCGGTCGTCGTTGAGGCCATCACGGCGTGTCCCATTCCAAGGTGAGATCCAACTTTCATTCCCGTTTTTTCCCATAGTTAAATCGTAGGCTTAGATTTTAGTTTAGAAATCGTTAATTTTTAGAATTTAGATCATAAAAAAAATCTCAATATTTTCCGCCCGGCACCGATCTCTCATCTCACGTCTCGATCCTTCCATCTTCACGTTCTATCTCGCACAATCTCTCACCTCCGATCACGCACGGTGGTCGGAGTGTTGGATCTCTCTTTCGCATCGCCGAGATCCATCCCCATCCACACCTCCGATTTTGTGTATAAATAAATAATAATAATAAATTTTGTTTGTCTCACATCTGTTTTTGCAGGAAAAAACAAAAAAAAATAAAATAATTTCTTTTTGTTATATCTAACATTTTGTTTTGCAGGATCATATAAAAAAAACATAAAACAAAAATAAATATAAAAAAATCTTCTTTCTATTTTCGTTTCCAGCTTTCGTTCACTGTTCAAAAAATTAGAATAAAAGATATTCTTATTATTTCTTATTACAAAGAAATAAAAAAAATAAAAAAAAATCAGAGCACGGCCACGACCAGCGCCGCCCTGTCCCGCCTGCGCGCCCTTGGCGGCGGCGCAGATCTCCTCTCCAACCGCCTCCCACCGATCCCAGATCGCGGCGGTCCTCCGTCAACCTCGGCCCCCGCATCCACCGCACGAGGCAGCGCCGCCCAGGCACGCCCCACGCGTCCTCCTCCTTCGCGCAGTCCCCAGGCGACCACCGCGGCCTGTAGCCGCCTCCGCCCCGTGAACCGTACCCTCCAGCAGACCTCCTACGCCTCCACAGCCGTTCGCCTGCGTCGCATGGCCCCCCTCCGCCGCAGCACCATCTTCAGCGGGCGGCGGTGCCGCCCCGCACCCTCCGTCCAACCGCCAGCCGCGCGACCCGTGGCACCCGCCGCGCTCTTCAGCCCTCTCGCCGCTGCTGCGGCGACCTCCGCGGCCCGCGTGGCCGCCCTCCGCCAACCCCTGCGCGCATCCCGCCGCGCGCGCCCTTTCATTGGCGGCGGCGGCAGACCCTGTTACCTATCCCTGTGAAAAGAAATGAAGACCCTAAAGAACCCTAGTGGAGTTCTATTTTTAAAATAAGAAATTGGGAAATGTGCATGGAAGTGGTTGGAAGTATCTAATATTGCAAGACGCCCCCCGCCAGTGAGCAAGTCACATGCCAAGCACTCTTACATTGGGTAATTTTCAACTTTTTGCCTTGTACTTATTTCTTGTTATCTTATGGTGCTAAAACTTTTTAAATATTACATCTTGGTCCCTGTACTGCAGAACATAAAATTTGCTTGCTCTTTTAACTGAAATAAATGTTTATCATGTGCTAAAAATTTTCAGAAAATTTGTGAATATTCCTGTTATGTGCCTCATCATTGTATAAAATTTTCATAGCTTTTCGTTGACTTTTGGTATATTTAAAAAATCAAAAACATTATCTTTTTGCTTGTCATAACTTTGAAAATTCATAAAAATGAGAAAAATTGCCTAAAAATTCCAAAAAAAATTTCTGTAGGTGTATTTTGTTGTGCTTTATTCTCTGACAAATTTTTGTGCATTTTCCATATATAAAACTCAAAAAAAAATGTAAAATACCAAAAATATTATAAAAATTGTAGAAAATTATAGAAAATTCCAAAAATAGTGATTTCAGTTGTTGATTGTAGATATTTCTTTATAGTTTATCTTAAAAATAATCTTCAGAATTTTTGAGTCTTGAAAGGTTTTTAAAATTGAAAAATACTCCTAACTGTGAATAGTCTCTTTGTTTTCGACTGTTTTATTTTTAGAAAATTACAAAAACATTTTCTTTTTAATTTCCTTTGCATTTTTGACTCCTTTATAAAAAAATACAGAAAAAGTATTGTGTGTGTGTTTTTGTGCATATTGTTCTTATTCGAAAAATAAAAAAAATATAAAAATTCAAAAAACCACTAAAAAATTAGCTTTCGAAATCTGACTACTTAGTTTTTAAATCGTGCTCCTTGTGTTCGACCGTGATCGCTATACCGGGTAAAAAGAATAGCGAAAGACCGCTTACATTGTTTTCATTGATTTCTACCTTTTTCCGAGTGGTTTTAATCATTTTTCTCGATTGACCGCGCTTGGTGATTTGGGTCACAACGACCATTTTATTTACATACTTAACCCAATTGTCAGGCGTGTCATCAGAATGGCGCCGTTGCCGGGGAGCACGGCTTTGTAGTCATTTTTCTATTTTTGTCTCTCTATATTATAATTGTTTTCTGACATTTTCTCTTGGATTTTTGTGCGAGGTACTGCTTGGACGACTTGGAGTTTCTTTTTAGAGGACCCGCGCAGGAGGTAGAGAGAGAGAAGAAGAAGCAGGGAGAAGAAGAAGAATTTTATTTTTGAGAGAGAGAGAGAAAACAATATTTTTGTAATAACTTAGACTTTGGACTTGTGGACTTGGACATTTTTCGGGGTCTGTTTCGCCAAGTGCCGGTGCACTTGGGGGACCCCACCGTTGTTTTTCGCTGGTTTTGTTTTCTCGTATTTTTTTATTTTATTTTATTTTATTTGATTCACGTGATTTTCGAGCCCCTAGCCTTAGGATTTTCTCTTGCTTGTGCCGTAATTAGTAGGGTCCCCACACTTAATTATCTGCCTGTTCCTATAGTGCGCTTAATTGGACCTACTAGTAATCAATTAATAAAAATAATCGACTCATCTCCTTCGTAGCCTACGTGCCGCAGTCCACCCTGTAAAGCGCTTTCTCCTACCCCCGATTTGTCGGGCAGAGGAGGGATGGGCCAAGACCGGACCCTTTGGCTTGGAGGTCGGTGACCTATTAGACGATTCTGCGAGTAGAACTTGCTCATCTAGGACTCGGTTTTCACCGCTGCATCATTTAGGTAGTTTATTTCCTGTCTTTAAATTTCTGCGTGGATCATATTGCATGTAGAGTGCTGGAGTAAGGTACGCATTTTCTATCTCTGCATGCATCATAGTTTTTGACCGTGCATTGGCATTTTCGACTTCCTCCCCCTGTTTCTTGGATTCTAATCATTCAAATAGGAAATCGGAAAATTCGTCAGGTGTTGTTTATTTCTTAAAAAAAATCTAAAAAAGTGAAAGCAATAAAATCTGGGACTGCTAATGCAAACTTGACCCTAAAACCCACCTCATTTAAAAATATTTGTTTTGGGGAGAGTCACCCCCTCATTGTTTGGTTTGCTTGAGCGAGAGAGTGACCCGAACACTAGGATAGAGCCACGCCTGAACTTCCATTAGACTACTGGTCTTAGAGTTAGTCGTTCTCCAGTGAGGATCTCTCCGGTAACCGGTAAAGCGGACCGTGACGTCCTTAACAGAGCGGGTTGATCGGGTAGCCGGTAAACGGTCCGCAACTTGTACTGGCTGGGAAAGATCTAGCTTTGGGATTGGGCCAGTCTCTTGGGAGCACCGGGTTCCTAACAGCTCGCTTAATCGCTCTGTAAGATTGTTTTATCACCTAACTTAAAATAGACAAGATTAACGACCGATCCTTTACGGCCAGCAGCTCATGTTGAGTAGGTGAAATTGGGGATTGACTTCTCATCTTGTTTGCTTACCAGATCTCATCCACGATCATCCCCACATCACGATGATGGGAAGGAGATCCCTTAGGTTGCCTCTGGCAGCACCGCTATCAAGCACTCCTCCCCATTCATCTAGGGCGGTTTCGGAGAGCCAAGACCCGCTCTCCGAACCTGAGTTCACTACCACCCTGTCCCCCCTCGACCACCCTTCTTCCACCAGTCCTGAGATACCTGTGCAGAGAACGACACAGTTATTTGTTAACTTGACGGCACCTAAGCCTGGGTCTTTTGCCTTTGCAGAGACCACAACATGGCCAGCAGTGATGGACGAATCGATGGACAGCCCCAGAGTACCACTTATGTTCTAGATCAGGGCGCCATCAACAACACCTTGTTAGCTTCCTTAGAGACGATGCATCGACAGATTCGGGATCAAGGAGCATTCATGGCAGAGGTTCGTCAGGAATTAGCACAGATGCGAGCTGACAGAGGAGAGAATAACCGAGGACGTGGTGGAGAGATTCCAGAGTTTGGAGGAGGATCAGATGGAAACCCGGAGGACCAGCCGGAGCAAGCTAGGCAGCCACGACCGATGAGGCAGTTACACAACCCGGCTGCAACTTTGACCCATCGATGGATTCAGCTCCCTGAGATCCTGGGTGATTTCAAGCTTCCCCCCTAGACCATTCAGCTTTTGCCCAAATTTCATGGGCTAGCCACCGAAGAGCCGCATCTACACCTGTAGGAGTTTGAGATGATCTGCAGCACTGTCCACGACAGATATGTGGACGAGGACACTATCAAAATGATAGCATTCCCTTTCTCACTGGCCGACAGAGCAACCAATTGGCTGAAACATTTGGGGAGATTTGTTACCACTTGGGAGCAGCTCTGGACCGAGTACTTAAACAAGTACTATCCACTCGGCCGGACCAACGCAACACGAGCTCTGATCAACAACTTCTCCATGATCCCCAATGAACAGTTTAATGAGGCATGGGATCGATTCCTTGAGCTCATTGATCGGTGTCCACACCATGACATATCCAAGCCCAATCTCATCCAGAGCTTCTTTTGTGGGCTGACACCGGAGCTGCAGGGGCTTGTCAACGCTTCTTGTGGGGGTTCCTACTTTGCCAAGGACGAAGACCAAGTCTGGGCTATTTATGAGGAGATGGCTGAAAATTACTCAGTGATGTCCCAGACTAGGCTCTATGCTCAAGGAAAACCCCAACCCCATGCCGTGTCCTATTATAGGATATCACGGGTTGATGCAGGTCCACCCATTTCTTCGTCAGCAGCAGCAGCCCAGGCAGAATCTTCAGCTGCTGACATGGGTATTATCAGTGAGAAGTTGGACCGTATTGAGATAATAGAAAAGAAGCAGTGCCAAGGCATGACACAGATAGATCAATTGGCACAGACTCTTAGTGACCTGAAGACCCACATCTTGTGTCTCCAGGAGGCACATGAGGCTTCTCAGCCTCGTTCCAGGTCACGAGCTGATCCCACCAGCAACCGCTCTTCCCAGCACTCTGCCCAATACCACCAGGTTCACCACATTCAGGCAGAACCGGTTCAGCAGTTGCAGCAGCACTACTCTCAGCCACCACCATCTCAGGACACTCAGATGGTAGTGTATCAGTCGGATCAGCCACTGGCAGTTCTTCCCCCTTTTCCGTACGAGCAGAAGCCGTTGATGGAAGTCAACGGGATTTGGTATGACCGGCAGCAGCCCGGGATACGCCGGGATCATCCTGGATTCAGGTGGTCCAATGGAGGTACCTCATCCCAGCAGCAGCCTCCAGCTCAGGGTGGACAGAACAGCCAGCAGCAGCCCCATTACTCCCAACCACAGCAGCACTTCTAGCAGGGTCCTCGTCCTTACCATCAAGGACAACAGTGGAGGCAGCAGCAGCAGCCTCAACAGTATTCTCAGCCTCCCCCTCAGTTCCAACGGGGGAACCCATCTGGTTCTCATGCACCTATCTATGAGAACCCGGCCCTTGATGACCTCGCCCGCTTACTCACTGACCAGCAGGCATCCTTCTAGCGAGAGATGGATGAGTTCCGGCAGGAAATGAGGGAGATAATCAAGGGAAAAGCCGCCATACCCGCTCAGATTGAACCTAGCCCGAACAATCTGAAGAGAAAGTCTGAGCAGGTATAGTTTACAAAGGCCACCACTCCTAGTAATATTTTGAATGATATTTCTTCCTCCATATTTGATGCTGATTTTGTAAAACTTAGGAGCGGTAGAAGGCCAGCCGGCGGCGCCTCGTCTGAACGACAGCCCATTGATGATTCGAGAGCGTCAAACGAGGAGGATAGCGGTGCTGATGCCGCTGATGATGTTGATGACGGTGGTGCTAACGCCACCAAGGATGATGATCCAGTCGACGGTACTGATGCCGTCATTTCTCCAGGTGCAGTTAGTGGTACTGATGCCACTATTAGATGTGATGCTGAGCCAGAGCGCGGTGCTGATGCCGCAAAGACAGATGCCGTGGGTGGTGCTGATGCCACCATTTCTAGTCCTGTTGTGTTGCCTCATACCTATGTATCTCAGGACATTATAAAAAATAACAAAAAAATGAATAAAGGAAAGGTTTCTTTATCTACTCAGAGTCCATATGTGTTGCATGATCACTCTTGTATGGATTCCAATCCTTCCCAGCAACAGGAACCTCTTCCTGACCCTCTATCTGAGGAGGGTCCAGCTATCCCTTTCCCTCAGGCACTCCGCTTAGGGCAAGGGAAGAAAATAAAAAATCCAAAAAAATCACAACAGTTAGAGTTCAGCCAACATATGATTGACAGATTCCATATCCAGCTGACTCTACAGGAGGCATTAGAGCACATCCCTCTCTTCCAGAAGCACTTGAGAGAGAAGACCACTGTATGTAGGAAGAAGAGGAATGCAGAAATCCATGTGCTGACACGTGCCACTTGCTTCGCTATACAAAATAAATTGCCAGCCAAGAAACCAGATGTAGGAGCTCCATATGTCAGATGCCACATTCATGAGCAGCAATTTGATCGTACTCTTTTGGACAGCGGTTCTTCGATTAACCTCCTACCGGCTGCCTTACTCGATCGATTCGAGTTTGGCCCTCTTAGACAGAGCAGGACGATCCTTCAGTTTGCTGATAGATCTGTAAAGAGGCCAAAGGGGTTACTTAAGGACGTTGTCGTCACAATTCAGGGCCTGAAATTCCCCGTAGACTTTGTTGTACTGGACATGGAGATCCCTGAACGTGTGATCGATGCCCCCATCATTTTAGGAAGACCATTCTTGGCCACAGCCAAGGCGGTGACCGACCATGATAGTGGGAAGGTATACTTTCGCATCGAGGGAGAAAGTGTACAAATAGAGACGATCGAGGAGACCAGATCTAAAGATTCAGAGTGCTCAGATCAAATGACTGACTCAGAGCAAATGACAGATGCAGAGCTAGACATCCACCATGAGTGTGACTTTGTGATTACAGACGACGAAGCAGTTTGGGAAGATCCCGCATCACGAGCTCTTGCCACATCCTCAGATAGTGAAGATTCACATATCATGGCAGATGAGAGATCGGAGAGCACACTCATGGACAGGATACAGTAGAGGCTGATTACCATGATCAGGATAGCGAAGACGATTTTATCTCATGCGCTTCAGATTCAGATTCCTCAGACACAGACACCAACTTTGATTGGCAGGAGTTCGATGAATATCTACCGTGTCTGGTGCCTGCAGAGCTGACAACTAGGATGGAGAGTGAGCCAGGATTGCTGACAGATATACCAGCAGAGCCATCTTCGTCAGATTTACCATTGCGAGAGTTCTCACACACAGATCTGGTAGCATTCACTCAGACATTTCAGAATCCAGATTTACCAGCTCCCACTTGTCCAGAATTGAAGACCTTACCGCAGAGCATGAAGTATAGATTCCTTGCAGGAGAGCCATATATGTTCCCAGTCATTATCTCAACAGATTTGACTGAAGACCAAGAATCTCATCTGATGGAGGTTCTTGAAAGAAACCGCAAGGCAATTGGATGGAGTGTGGCTGATCTCCAGGGGATAAGTCCGGCCCTGTGCTCCCACCACATTTATCTCAAAGAAGATGCCAAGCCCTCGCGTGAGTTCCAACGAAGGCTGAACCCGAATCTTCGAGAAGTGGTTATGAAGGAAATATCTAAGTGGTGGAGCGCCGATTTTATCTACCCCATCTCTGACTCTAAGTGGGTTAGTCCATTGCATGTGGTACCCAAGAAGACGGGTATCACCACAGTTGTGAATGAGTCTGGAGAGGAGATAGCCACCCGAGTACCCACTTCTTGGAGGGTCTGTGTGGACTACAGACGATTGAATCAGGACACCAAGAAGGACCACTTCCCGCTACCATTCATAGATCAGATCATTGAGAGATTAGCTGGGAAGAGTTACTACTGCTTTCTGGATGGGTATTCGGGATACAATCAAGTGGCCATAGCGCCTGAAGACCAAGAGAAAACAACGTTCACCTGTCCGTTTGGGACGTATGCTTTTCGACGGATGCCCTTTGGATTATGTAATGCCCCGGCTACATTCCAGAGGTGCATGCTCTCTATTTTCTCGAACATGGTTGGTGAATTTTTAGAGGTCTTCATGGACGATTTCTCGGTTTATGGTGACAGTTTTGATGCATGTCTTGATTACCTAGACCGAGTACTTCAGCGCTGCATTGAGGTCAACTTAGTCTTGTCTTGGGAGAAGAGTCACTTCATGGTGACTTAGGGGACGGTCCTTGGCCACATCATCTCCAACAGGGGCATGGAGGTCGACCCGGCCAAGGTGGATATCATCAAGAAGCTCAATCCACCGTCCAATATACGACAGTTGCGGTCTTTTCTGGGGCATGTCGGTTTTTACCGACGGTTCATACAGGACTTCAGCAAAATTGCCCAACCGCTCACAGATTTGTTGACAAAAGACACTGAGTTCTTTGTAGATGATAAGTGTCTTGCATCATTTGAGACTCTCAAGAATCTAGTTGTCGAGGCTCCTGTCCTTCAGCCGCCTGATTGGTCTCTCCCATTCGAGATCATGACGGATGCTTCTGATTTTGCCATAGGGGCTGTGCTAGGATAGAGGAGAGATGGAGCGCATTTTTCTATTCACTATGCTAGCCGAACAATGAATGCCGCTCAGCGGAATTACACAGTCACAGAGAAAGAGATGCTAGCTGTAGTCTTTGCCTTGGATAAGTTTCGATCTTACATTCTTGGATCTAAAGTGACTATCTATACTGACCACACCGCCATCCGATACTTAATGGCAAAGAAGGATGCCAAAGCCAGATTGACCAGATGGATCCTTCTACTCCAGGAGTTCGATATAGAGATTAAGGATAAACCTGGAGTTAAAAATGTTGTGGCGGATCACCTCTCCCGTTTAGAGAACCTTGAGGATTCGGATCAGATTACACCTATTACAGAGACTTTTCCAGATGAGGCGATCCTTGCAATCACCTCACTTCCATGGTACGCTGATATTGTGAATTACCTTGTCATGAAGAAGGTCCCACAAGATTGGCCCAGACAGCGACTTGAGACCTTTCTTGCAAAAGCCAAGTCGTACCATTGGGAGAATTCCACTCTTTATCATGAAGGAGGGGATAGCATCTGGAGACGGTGTATTCCTCAAGAAGAGCAACATAGTGTCCTCACCTATTGCCACAAGCTTGAGGCAGGAGGACATCATTCTGGGAGACGGACAACACAGAAGGTGCTTCAATCCGGCCTTTGGTGGCCTACCCTCTTCAAGGATTCAGATGAATTCGTGAAGAGGTGTACTGACTGTCAGAAAATGGGCACTTGTGGACAGAGAGATATGATGCCGATGCAGCCCATTCATTTCTGTGAGGTTTTTGACGCATGGGGCATCGATTTCAGGGGCCCATTTCCTAAGAGTCAGGGATTTGAGTATATCTTGCTTGCTGTAGATTATGTGAGTCGTTGGGTTGAGGCCATCCCCGCCCGAACTGCAGATGCTAATACCGTTTGCAAATTCTTGAGGAAAAATATCATTTCCTGGTTCGGGGTACCTAGAGTGTTGATATCAGACGGGGGGACTCATTTTATCAATGACAAGGTAAGGGCCCTTGCTAACGAGTTCAGCATAGATCATAGAGTTGCCACTCCTTATCATCCACAGACGAATGGTCTTGCTGAGGTTTCTAACAGGGAGATTAAGACTATATTGCAGAAGTTAGTCCGCCCAGACCGAAAGGATTGGTCACAGCTTTTGGACTCGGTCTTGTGGGCATATAGGACATCCTTCAAGACTCCATTGGGTACATCTCCATTCCGACTCGTTTATGGCAAGCCATGCCACTTACCAGTTGAGCTGAAGCATAAGTCATTATGGGCTGTTACTGAGATATTTTTGGATCCAGAGAGTGTAGGAGATCAGAGAAAGGCAGAATTGGCAGCCCTGGAGGAACTTAGAGATACAACATTCTCGAGTAGCCTACAGTATAAGGAACGAGTAAAGATATGGCATGATTCTCACATCAGCCATAAGCAGTTTGAACTGAATCAGAAAGTATGGTTATTCGATGCAAGGCTAAAGCTATTTCCAGGGAAGTTGCAGAGCAAATGGAAGGGACCATACTTGGTCCGGAAGGTGCACGACAATGGCAGCATTGATATATCTGAGATGTCATCTGAATCCACCTTCTGAGTTAACGGTCAGCGCCTGAAGCCATATCTAGATCATGAACCGCTAATCGTCAATGTTGCCCCGATTCATTTTGCATGAGATGTAGTCTTTGACTCACATCATTTGCATCTCATGCCTGATTTTCACTTTCTCTCGCAATTGTATAGATCCAGATGTCCATATCACACACTCTTTTGTCTAAACACCCCATTTCCATCTTATGATTATGCTATACTTAGGGTGTACTTTACCCTAAGTATTGGGGGGTGTCAGACGTTTGATTATTCTTTTGATTCTTTTTACCTCTGTTTTGCTGCCTATACTTAGGGATATTTTACCCTAAGTATAGGGGAGGTAGACTCAGTACATTCATCTCCTCGGTTTCCCCTTGTGTACAGTCTGCTATACTTAGGATTACTTGATCCTAAGTATAGGGGGATCACCGACTTCTATTGATTTTATTCTTTCATTCGTCGTTGTAGTATACTATTCTTTTCACTTTTCTATACGCGGCACGAGTTATGTCTTTCTTTCCAGCTCTTTGATCACTATGAGGACATAGTTCGAGCTAAGTATAGGGGGTGTCGTATATATGGTATATATACTTTAGCCATAACTCGTACTTTCATATTATTTTTTTATGGCTAAAACACTGTGTAAATACTCAAAAAATAATAATAATAATAAAAAAACTTGTAAAAAATGAATTAAAAAAATCAACTCTATATATACTTGTATAAATTACTCAATTTGTAAATTCTTGCATCTTGATTCTTGTAAAATAATCAACTCACTTTTGTGCAAATATGTATCTTCTCTAACCTTTATTAAAAACAAAAAAAAACTTAAAAAAAACTTTAAAAAGAAAAAGAATCTTGTATATATTTGTATATATTACTAACTATTTGCAAAAAAAAACTTTTGCATGTGCATTATTTTTCAAAAATCCATAAAAATTTCAAAATTTTGAAAATTGTTTCACAAAAAGATTTTGTTTTCTTTTCCTTGCATGTACATATTTTCTTGCATTTGCATGAGCATTTTTCAGGATGATTTTGACTATTAAACTAAGTCTAGAATAAATTTGAAGAATGGAGCTTAGTTGGACCTTAATCCACTTAATTTCAGAGGAACCTTATAAGATTTGGAGTTAAGACTTTTCAGGTCCTAGTGACTTAATCCTTTGAGTCCATAAGACTATGTTCACATGTCATCTTGATGAGTCTAAGTAGAACATTTAACAACACACACATGATTCTTTCAGACCGTGGCTTACCTTGGACACTGCACTTTACACGTAGCTCTTCATGGATGAGGTAGTGAGGGGGCAGAATCTTTTGGCTTGGGGTAGCATACGAGGGTAGTACATCTAGGCGGAACCTCTCGTCCTCCTCTAGGGAGGGAAGTGCGTCTCAACCTAGTTTGGTGATGTTGAGGTCTAAAGACAGGAGCTGTGGGGTTGCAATAATGCTTCAAAAGAGGGATAGTCTACTGGCTCAAGAGGAAAAACTCCTTATGTACATGCTGCACCTTGTATATATTTCAAAAAAAAAGAAGCAAAATCTCCAAAAGTGAACAGGCCTGAAAGAAAAATAAAATGCCTGTAATAAAAAAAAAGGAATAAGAGCTTCAAAGTCATATATTTATGAGCTTGCAGCGGGTGACATGGCTACACTGGTCATGCATCCATGGATAGGTAACTACACTGGTTACCGTCCATTCTCTTCTCCATCCCCTCTTCTTGAGCTGGTTGTACTTGAACTTAGAAGGGAATATCCCCGCTCCTCGAGGAAAGAGTTGCCAGACCGGGTTATTGAGTTACCTTGTTGAGAGAGGCTGAATCTTTGCTACTTTTGAGATGAAGAGCTAAATTTCACTTACACGTACAAGTAAGAATTCATAGTCATAAGAATTTGTGTCTGTAGACTTGTTCTGATCTGACTGTTGAGGAGACCTGAATAGGAGTCTTATGGAACTTAGAGGCTGTTAGGTTTTAAATCCATGTCCCATTAAGGTTCCGACACATTAATAATCCAAAGGTCCGACAGAGCTCCAGACTACATTTTTATGAAAGATAAGTTTGAAAGTCAACATTGTTCTAACTTCTTTCCTTTTTCTTTTCTTTATTTTTATTTTCACTTATTTTCCAAATAAGTGTTTGCTAAGGGACTAGCAAAGGTAAAGTATAGGGGAATGATGAATCCACGATTCATCGCCTTTATTCTTTTATTTTAGCATCGTTTCCTTAGTCAAATACCTGTAAATACCCATTAATTCCATAAAATTACCATTTCACATGCATTTGTTAATTATGCATTTTTAACACTTTTTGTACATAAATAAAAGAATAAAGAAGAAAAGAAAAAGAAAAGGAGGTATTTATGCAATAAATACAGACTGACCCAAACCCCGAGAGAAGGTCAAGACTTGACCTGATCGATCGGGAATAAAGTAGGGGGAGATAAGGTTGTCTGTCAGAAAAATCAAAAATATCTTGTACATGTTTTTTATCTATATCTGTATAAAATTTACATTAATTTATTTGTACATAATTTGACCTCAAACCACTTACTTTTGTAAATAAAAGTTGTGAATAAAATTATGTTGTAAATAATAAAAATTTTTTATAAAATAAAATATTGTATATATTGTAAATAATTACACCGAGAAAAAGCCGTAGTGCGATAATTGAAACATCAATTCCGGCTCCATATGAGCTCAAATCGAACCAAACTCACTTCCATAATACTATAAATTAAATTATCTTTCAAATGGCTGTGGTTTCGTATTTTTTGGAGTTACGGTTAAAAAGTCGATTTTCTGGGGTGTATTGTGCAGTTTACCCATATATTTGTGTATATAATTATTAATATTTATTTTTCATAATGTATATATTATAAATATTGTTTTCAATAAAAATAAAAATTAAAAAAATTAAAATAAAAAAATTCTTGTGTAAAAATTATTTCCTTATTTGCACCTATGTACATTATATTATATGTATATAATATATGTATACCACTAATTTCCTTAAATAAAAACCACCAAAAAATTTAATTACCTAACATTAATTAATTAATTAAAATTTATTCCGAATTTTTTAATTATTTGATTTTACTTGATTGATTTGATATTATAACATGCCATATATATCAGATTTGATTGCATACCTTTAATGGCCACCATTAAGGTGGCCAATTAATTTCCAATTAATTTATTAATTTATATAATTTATTTATTTCGAAATTATTTATTTATTTATTTTATTTAATTGATTATTTTATAAATTCACCCAATAATCACCTTCCTTTTGTAGATAATTTCCTTTTTTGATTTTCTTCTCTTTTTAATGGGCTCCTCCTCCCTCATTCACACTTGATCAATCTTTGGAGAGAGGAGCCCGATCTCCGAGACTTTCTTGTTGCAGAAGGGTGCCCAGCCTCCGACCCATTTGGTGACAGCGTTCGGTCGTCGTCGAGGCCATCACGGCGTGTCCCATTCCAAGGTGAGATCCAACTTTCATTCCTGTTTTTTTCCCATAGTTAAATCGTAGGCTTAGATTTTAGTTTAGAAATCGTTAATTTTTAGAATTTAGATCATAAAAAAATCTCAATATTTTCCGCCCAGCACCGATCTCTCATCTCACGTCTCGATCCTTCCATCTTCACGTTCTATCTCGCACAATCTCTCACCTCCGATCACGCACGGTGGTCGGAGTGTTGGATATCTCTTTCGCATCGCCGAGATCCATCCTCATCCACACCTCCGATTTTGTGTATAAATAAATAATAATAATAAATTTTGTTTGTCTCACATCTGTTTTTGCAGGAAAATACAAAAAAAAAATAAAATAATTTCTTTTTGTTATATCTAACATTTGTTTTGCAGGAATAAACAACAAAATAAAAAAAATCTTTTACCTCTAACATTTTGTTTTGCAGGATCATCTAAAAAACATAAAACAAAAAAAAAATAAAAAAATCTTCTTTCTATTTTCGTTTCCAGCTTTCGTTCACTGTTCAAAAAATTAGAATAAAAGATATTCTTATTATTTCTGATTACAAAGAAATAAAAAAAATAAAAAAAATCAGAGCACGACCACGACCAGCACCGCCCTGTCCCGCCTGCGCGCCCCTGGCGGCGGCGCAGATCTCCTCTCCAACCGCCTCCCACCGATACCAGATCGCGGCGGTCCTCCGTCAACCTCGGCCCCCGCATCCACCGCACGAGGCAGCGCCGCCCAGGCGCACCCCACGCGTCCTCCTCCTTCGCGCAGTCCCCAGGCGACCACCGCGGCCTGTAGCCGCCTCCGCCCCGTGAACCCGTACCCTCCAGCAGACCTCCTACGCCTCCACAGCCGTTCGCCTGCGTCGCGTGGCCCCCCTCCGCCGCAGCACCATCTTCAGCGGGCGGCGGCGCCGCCCCGCACCCTCCGTCCAACCGCCAGCCGCGCGACCCGTGGCACCCGCCGCGCTCTTCGGCCCTCTCGCCGCTGCTGCGGCGACCTCCGTGGCCCGCGTGGCCGCCCTCCGCCGACCCCTGCGCGCATCCTGCCGTGCGCGCCCTCTCATTGGCGGCGGTGCCGGACCCTGTTACCTTTCCCTGTGAAAAGAAACGAAGACCCTAAAGAACCCTAGTGGAGTTCTATTTTTAAAATAAGAAATTGGGAAATGTGCATGGAAGTGCTTGGAAGTATCTAATATTGCAAGACGCCCCCCGCCAGTGAGCAAGTCACATGCCAAGCACTCTTACATTAGGTAATTTTCAACTTTTTGCCTTGTACTTATTTCTTGTTATCTTATGGTGCTAAAACTTTTTAAATATTACGTCTTGGTCCCTGTACTGCAGAACATAAAATTTGCTTGCTCTTTTACCTGAAATAAATGTTTATCATGTGCTAAAAATTTTCAGAAAATTTGTGAATATTCCTGTTATGTGCCTCATCATTGTATAAAATTTTCATAGCTTTTCGTTGACTTTTGGTATATTTAAAAAATCAAAAACATTATCTTTTTGCTTGTCATAACTTTGAAAATTCATAAAAATTAGAAAAATTGCCTAAAAATTCCAAAAAAAAAATTTCTGTAGGTGTATTTTGTTGTGCTTTATTCTCTGATCAATTTTTGTGCATTTTCCATATATAAAACTCAAAAAATGTAAAATACCAAAAATATTATAAAAATTGTAGAAAATTATAGAAAATTCCAAAAATAGTGATTTCAGTTGTTGATTGTAGATATTTCTTTATAGTTTATCTTAAAAATTATCTCCAGAATTTTTGAGTATTGAAAGGTTTTTAAAATTAAAAAATACTCCTAACTGTGAATAGTTTCTTTGTTTTCCACTGTTTTATTTTTAGAAAATTACAAAAACATTTTCTTTTTAATTTCCTTTGCATTTTTGACTCCTTTATAAAAAAAATACAGAAAAGGTATTGTGTGTGTGTGTTTTTGTGCATATTGTTCTTATTCAAAAAATAAAAAAAATATAAAAATTCAAAAAACCACTAAAAAATTAGCTTTCAAAATCTGACTACTTAATTTTTAAATCGTGCTCCTTGTGTTCGACCCTGGTCGCTATACCAGGTAAAAAGAATAGCGAAAGACCGCTTACATTTCTTCATTGATTTATATTTTATTTAAGTGGTATTATTTATTTTCTCGTTGACCGAATCCCGTGGTTGAGAACGACGACATTTTTGACATTATATTTACACCTCTCTCGACCGCGCGGTTTTCGACTCATCAATCGGCATACCACGGGAGTGAGGCGATAGCAAGGATCGCCTCATCTGGGAAGGTCTCACAGATGGGATCAATATGCTCAGACTCCTCAGGCTGCTCTAAACGGGAGAGATGATCCGCCACCACATTCTTGACTCCAGGATTATCCTTGATCTCAATGTCGAACTCCTGGGGTAGAAGGATCCATCTAGTCAGTCTGGCCTTGGCAGCCTTCTTTGCCATGAGGTATCGGATGGCGGTGTGACCAGTATACAGGGTCACTCTAGATCCAATGATGTAAGATTTGAACTTATCTAGGGCGAACACTACGGCTAGCATCTCCTTCTCTGTGACAGTATAATTCCGCTGGGCGGAATCCAATGTGCGGCTAGCATAGTGGATAGCAAAGGGGACTCCATCCCTCCTCTGTCCCAGCACGGCCCCCACGGCAAAATCGGAGGCATCCGTCATGATCTCGAATGGGAGAGACCAATCAGGCGGCTGGAGAACAGGAGCCTCAATAACACACTGCTTGAGAGTCTCAAAGGACGAAAGACACTTGTCATCGACAAGGAACTCGGTGTCTTTCGTCAGTAGGTCAGTCAACGGCCGGGCAATCCTGCTGAAATCATGAATGAATCGTCGGTAGAAACCGACGTGCCCCAGGAATGACCGTAACTGCCTCAGATTGGACGGCGGTGCGAGTTTTCTAATGACATCTACCTTGGCCGGATCAACCTCCATGCCCCTGTTGGAGATGATATGGCCAAGCACCATCCCTTGAGTCACCATGAAGTGACTCTTCTCCCAAGATAGCACCAAGTGAACCTCTATACATCGCTGGAGTACTCGGTCTAGGCAGTCAAGACAGGAGTCAAATCCGTCGCCGTAAACCGAGAAATCGTCCATGAAGACCTCCAAACACTCCCCTACCATGTCCGAAAAAATCGACAACATGCATCTCTGGAAAGTCGCAGGGGCATTGCATAGCCCAAATGGCATGCGTCGGAAGGCGTACGTGCCGAAGGGACATGTAAAGGTGGTCTTCTCCTGGTCCTCAGGAGCGATGGCCACCTGATTGTAGCCCGAGTACCCATCCAAAAAACAATAGTGGCTCTTCCCTACCAGTCTCTCAATGATCTGGTCAATAAAAGGCAGGGGGAAATGATCCTTCTTGGTGGCCTGGTTGAGTCTCCTGTAGTCAACGCAGACCCGCCAAGAAGTGGGTACTCGTGTAGCAATCTCCTCCCCCGACTCACTGATCACAGTCATGATGCCCGTCTTTTTGGGCACCACATGCAAGGGGCTGACCCACTTGGAGTCGGAGATGAGATAGATAAAATCGGCGCTCCACCATTTCGAGATTTCCTTCATGACAACCTCTCTCAAATTGGGATTCAGCCGCTGCTAGAACTCACGCGACGGCTTTGCCCCATCCTCGAGATAGATATGGTGGGAGCACAGGGCCGGACTAATCCCCTGAAGATCTGCTACGCTCCATCCGATTGCCTTGCGGTTCTTTTCAAGAACCCCCATCAGTCGGGATTCTTGTTCTCCAGTCAGATCGGCGGAGATGATGACTGGGTACATCTCAGGCTCACCCGCAAGGAATCAATACTTCAGCGAAGTAGGGAGCGGCTTCAGCTCTGGACAGCTGGGTGCTGGCAAATCTGTCTTCGAAAGAAGCCGCGTGTATGCTGCCAAATCTGCCCGGGAGAATGAGAACGTACTCTCGCAAACTGGATCCGAAGAAGGCTGCTCAACTGAACTGTCTCTGATCTGCTCGGCATCTACCTCCTCCTCAGCTGTAGGCTCAGTGGAACTCAGGTCTGGCATATAATCCTCACAATCTGCCCAATTAGACTCTGAATCCGAGGGATCTGCATCAAACAAGGTGGCATCAGTACTACCATCATCACAAAAATCAGTGTCGCGGTCAGGAACCGGCTCTGCTGCCTCTGAAGTATCCTGGACCAGGAATGTGCTCTCCAAGCTCTCCTTTGCTGTCATCTTTGCATCAGCGGTGTCTGAAAATGAGAGGATGGCCTGTGCTGCTGGGTCTGCCCAAACTGCCTCATCGTTTGTGATCACAAAGTCACAATCCTGGTGGATGTCTAGCCCTGCCTCTGTCAGCTGCTCTGTGTCTGAAGTGGTCTCTGAGCATGATCTCTCTCTGGCTTGGCTGTCCTCGACCATCTCTATTTGTACACTTTCGCCCTCGACGCAAAAGTATACCTTCCCGCTATCATGGTCAGTCACCGCCTTGGCTGTGGCCAAGAATGGATGACCGAGAATGATGGGGGTATCGGTCACTGAATCAGGGATCTCCATGTCCAACACTACGAAGTCCACGGGGAATTGCAGGCCCTGAATAGTGACGACAACGTCTCGCAACAACCCCTTCAGCCTCTTGACAGATCGATCAACAAACTGAAGGACTGTCCTGCTTTGTCTAAGAGTGCCCAACTCGAAACGGTCGAGAAGGGCTGCCGGAAGGAGGTTGATCGACGATCCGCTATCTAGTAGAGTGCGGTCGAACCTCTACTCTCTAATGTGACATCTGACATAAGGGGCTCCTGAATCTGGCCTCTTGGCTGGCAGACGGTTCTGGATTGCGAAACACGTGGCTTTCGTCAGCACATGGATTTGTGAATGGTGGTTCCTCCTCTTCCTCCTGACTGTGGTCCTGTCTCTCAACGAACGCTGAAGAAGGGGAATGTGCTGCAAAGCCTCCTGAAGAGTCAGCTGTATGTGAATCGGTCTATCATCTGCTGGATGAACTCCTCCTGGTCTCTCTTTTTGGGGTTTTCTATTTTCTTCCCCTTCCCCATCTGAAGGGCTCTAGGGAAGGGGATCACTGGGTCCTTCTCAGATGAAGGACTAGGAAAAGGTCTAGACGGCTCGACGACCGGATCCGCACATACATCACGCACCACAGTGGGACCCGAAAAAACCAAACCTTTTCCTTTATTCACAACATGGTTCCGAGATACATCAGAAGTGGGAAAAACAACAGATCTCTCTACATGAACTCTGGTGGCCTCAGTACCACCATCGGCTGGATCAACTGGACGTCTCGCGGCCTCAGTACCGCGCTCTGGCTCGGCATCAGGAGTAGCCTCAGTACCACCTCCTCGAACTGGTGAAATGGCGGCCTCAGCACCGCCTGTGGAGTCAGCATCCTTGGTGGCATCAGTACCACCATAATCATCTCGAGCGGCCTCAGTACCGCTCTCCTCCTCCTCATCTGGCGCTCTAGGTATATCCTCATGACGTCGCTCAGACGAGGCGCCGCCTGCTGGTGTCCTACCACTCCTAAGTGTGATAAAATCAGCATCAAAAAGGTCTGCAGACATATCATCAAACGGATCACTAGGAGTGGCATACTCAGTGTAGGCTACCTGCTCAAATTTCCGCTTCAGGCTGTTGGGGTTCGGCTCGATCTGGGCAGGGATGGCAGCCTTCCCTCTCACTATGTCCCGCATCTCTTGGCGGAACTTGTCCATCTCCCGTCTGAAGGTAGCCTGCTGGTCCGTGAGGAGGCGGGCTATATCGTCCAAGGTGGGGCTCTCGTAAGGTGGGCCATGAGAGCCCGACGGGTAGCCTCTCTGGTAATGAGGCTGCTGGAACTGGTGCTGCTGCTGCTGAGAGGGGTATGGGTGTGGTGGATGCTGCTGCTGGTGAGGCTGCTCACGCCTCCAAGACTGTCCCTGCTGATAGGGACGAGGACCATAGGACGACTGCTGCTGCTGTGGTGGTGGGTACACTGGGGGCTGCTGCTGCGGCTGGTGCTCTCTGCTGGCTGTACTGGCCTCCCTGACCAGATGGCTGCTGCTGGGGCTGGGTACCTCCGTTCCCCCACCTAAATCCGGGATGGTCTCGTCGGATTCCAGGCTGAGGGCAGTCATACCAAATCCCGTTGACATCCATCAACGGCTCTGCATCGTACTGGGGTGGCGGTAGCACTGCCAGAGGCTGATCCGACTGGTATACCACCATCTGCAAGTCTGGAGATGGTGGTGACTGGTAGGTGGGCTGCGACTGCTGGTACGGCTCCGCCTGTACAAGGTGAACCTGTCTAGGCTGCTGGTGTGAGCTGGAGCGCTGGGACGAGCTGCTGCTGCTGCCGTGATCACCTCGCGACTGAAGACGGGGCTGGGAAGCCGTCTGTGCCTCCTAGAGACACATGAGCTGGGTCTTCATGTCGCTCAGAGTCTGCGCCATCTGCTCCATCTGAGTGATGCCCTGACACTGCTTCTTCTCAATCAGCTCCATCCGATCCAACTTCTCACTAATAATGCCCATGTCCGCAGTTGAAGACTTTGCCTGTGCTGCTGCTACTGCGGACGAACTGGAAGGACTGGCGTCGACCCGTGCTATCCTCTGGTACTGCACGGGTCCTGGCTGCTGGGGTCTACCCTGAGTGTACAATCGGGTCTGAGACATCACCATGTAATTCTCGGCCATCTCCTCGTAGATGGCCCAGACCTGGTCGTGATCCTTGGCGAAGTAAGACCCGCCATAAGAAGCGTTTACCAAGCCCTGGAGCTCTGGTGTCAGCCCGCTGAAAAAGCTCTGCACAAGGTTGGGCTTGGAAATGTCGTGGTGCGGGCATCGATCAGTCATCTCTCGGAACCTCTCCCATGCCTCATGGAAATGCTCGTTGGGGAGCATGGAGAAGTTGCTGATAAGGGCTCTCGCTGCATTGGTCCACCCGAGTGGATAGTACTTATGCAAGTACTCGGTGCGGAGCTGCTCCCAAGTGTAAACAAACTTCCCCAAATGCTTCAGCCAGGTGGCTGCTCTATCTACCAAAGAGAAGTTGAAGACAATCATCCTGATGGTATCCTGGTCCACCTGACGGTCGTGGACAATACTGCAAATCATAAGGAACTCCTGGAGGTGGAGATGGGGCTCCTCAGTGGCAAGCCCATGGAAACGGAGAAGAAGCTGCAAGGTGTTCGGGGGGAACTTGAAGTCCCCCACGATCGCTGGAAGCACTACCCAATGATGCATTAGTGTCGATCCGGGGTTGTGCAACTCACCGCATCGGTCTCGGTGGCTCTCCTGCTCCTGCCGCAGCGGCTGCCGCAGCGGCGGCAGCTGTTGCGGCTGCTGCAGCTGCTGCTGCTGCATCATCCGAGATCCTTGACCTGTCTCTCCTCTGCTCTCTCTGCTCTCATCTGCTCCATCTCCCTCCTCATATCTAGCATGAACGCTCCATGATCCCTCAACTACTGCTGAACTGTCTCGAGGGAGGCGATCAGGGTGGAGTTGATCGCGCCGTGGTCCAATACAAAGTGCTCAGGCTGTGGACCTCTGCTGCGATCGTCAGAACTGCCGGCCATGGTGTCTGCAAAATCATATGATCCGAACTCAGGTGCCGATAAATCTGCTAATCTCTCCTCTGGCACTGGTCTCTCGAAACTGAAAGAAAGGGGGTCGAGGGGGAACAGGGTGGAATCATACTCGGGCTCGGAGAGCTGGTCTCGGCTCTCACGAGCCAACCTAGATGAACGGGTAGACGTGCCCGAAAGTGGTGCAGCCAGAGGCTGCCTAAGAGATCGTCTACCCATCATCGTGATGTAGCGAGTAAGGCGGATGGGATCTGGAGAAACTATGATCAGAAAACAAACCCCTCTGTTCACCAACGCAACGCGAGCTGAAGACCGTAAAGGCTCGGTCAAATTATCTTGTCTATTTTATTATGGTGAACAAACAGAATATCAGAGCGATTACATGACCTGCTGGGATACCCGATACTATCCCCAACCGACTGTCCCGCACTAAAGAGTCGGTAATCAGTCGAGGAAGGTACCTGCGGGCTCTACCTAGTGTACGGGTCACTCTCTCGCACAAGCAAACCAAACAATGAGGGGGTTGCTCTCCCCAAGACAGATTTTTTAGATCAGGTGTCTTTTAGGGTCAATAGCTTAAACAGTCCCAATTTTATTATTTTTCTTTTTAATATTTTTCAATAAAAACAAAAGGCCTAACGAATTTTTCGGTTCTCCTGATTATTTAGTCAAAAACAGGGGGAGAAGACGAAAAAGCCGATGCGCGATGAAATCAATGATGCATGCAAAGATAAAAATGCGTACCTATCTCCAGCACTCTACATGCAAAGTGATCCGCGCAGAATTGTAAAGCAGGAAATAAACTACCTAAATGGTGCAGCGGTGAAAACGGAGTCCTAAACATGCAACTTCTACTCGATAGAACCGTCTAACTAGTCACAGGTCCTTCAAGCCAAAGGGTCCGGTCTCGGTCTACCCCTCCTCCTCCCGACACATCGGGTTCAAGAGCAACGCTTGGTAGGGCAGGCTACGACACGTAGGCTACGAAGGGAGTGAGTCAGTTATTTTTATTAATGATTTATTAGTAGATCCAATTAATGAACTATAGGTGCAGGCAGATAATTAAGTGTTTGGATCCTACTAATTACGGCACAGTCAAGCAGAAAATGCTAAATCTAGGGGCTCGAGAAAAATCGCGTAAAACCGTAAAAGGCAACGAAGAAAAAACAAAACCGTGAAAAGCTGCGAAAAAGCCTAAGGGTCCCCTGAGCACACCGGTGCTCGGCGAGACAGACCCGCTAAACAAGTCCAAGTCCACAATCTGTCCCTGTATTATTACAATAATCAAATGAAGTAAAATAAAATCTAACTACTCTACTCTAATCCTCTCCCACTCAGCTCTCTCTCAGGCTCTCCTGCGGCTCCGTACAGAAAGGAGCCACCTCCAAGATCCGCGGTTGCGTCGGCTTCTCGAAAGCTGCCGCCTCGGTCCTCGGGCCCTCGCAAGAAAAAGTCAGAGTGTCACAAACCAAGAATAATAATCAAATATAAACAAGGAATAAAACAGGGGTATATGTGCAAAAATGCCAAATAAAATAAACAGGCAAAATCAAACAAAAACAAAAATAAAAGAAAATAAAAGAAAATAAAACAAAAATAAGAGAAAAAGAAAAAGCCACGAAAAGCCACGGACTCAGAAAGAGTCGCGAAAAGCCGCGAAAAAGAAAACAAAGAGAAAATGAAAAATAAAAAGAAAAACTACTAAGCCGTGCTTCCCCGGCAATGACGCCATTCTGATAGCCGAAAAGACACCAAGACACGGGTGAAAGAAAATAGATCAAGGGTCGTTGCGACCCGGATCTCGGAAGTCAATCGGCCAATCAAGAAAATGAAGTTCAGACAACCAAAATCAAATCCAAATCAAATAAAAGCGATAGCGGTCCTGGCTATTGGATTAGCCTGGTATAGCGACCAGGGTCGGACTTAGGGAGCACGTGATGGCCTCGCGGCCTACGAAGTAGTTTCAAAAAGGAATAAAAAATAAAATCAAAGTGTTTTTAGTGGATTTTTAATTGTTTTTAATTTTTTTTGGATTTTTACTTAACAAGGGAAATAAAGAAAATAAAGGAACAAGCCAATTCAAAGAATTATTTAATGCGTCAAAAATTACTCAAAAATTAAAATAAAAGTGTTTTTTGTATTTTATGTTTTTTTACTGTTTTTGGGTAATTTTTGGTATTTTTCTGATTTTTATTTAATTTTCTAAAAATAAAACAATGCAAGAAAACAACAACAATGTCCAGCCGAGCTTGAGGTACTTAGATAAAATATCTAAAAGTCCTAAAAAGCTTTGAGGTATTTTTCCTGTATAGAAGAAGAAACAAGAAAAATTTAGGCATTGAAATTATTGTTTTTGGATTTTTAAATTAATTATTAGAATTTTTATGAAGTTTATAGTGTTTTGTAATTTTTATGAGTTTTATATAATGAAAAATGACCAAATTGGGTCAGAAAAACAAACAAGACAAAATACATAGTAGCTAATTTTTTTGTAATTTTTAGATGAGTTTTAATATTTTTTTGTGATTTATCAAGTCAGACAGTAAAGAAAAAGGCTGTTTTTGAATTTTTAAAAATAGCAACTAAAAGCAAAAATGTCTCAAAAAATTCTAGAAAAATTTACAACATGGCAGGAGCCATGTATCCAATTTTCATTGAATTTGGAGTGAGTTTGATATTTTATTCAAAATCAAAATCTAGGTATAGTGCATAGGGACCTGTATGTAAATACCAGAAGTTCCAGGGGGTCCGGTGCAAAAATCCCAAGAAGTCACGCGCGAGGCGCGTGTCTGGGGCACACATGGACTAATTGCAATAAAAGTAAAGTTCTCGGACTAATTGATAACAGGTACCAAAAGTCTGAGGGCTTTACTGTAAAATACCCAAGAATATACACACATGCACAAATAAATCACGCACAGAGGTATAAATGCAATTATCTAAAAGTTTTCATTCATTCATGAACATCCCAGAACTACAAGGCTATCAATGCAAATATCCCAGACAAACACGTCTCGATGCACGCGACACACTACAGGCAGGGGTATACATGCAAATAGCAGAAAAGATAGGGTCCAAAGTGCAAATTACCAAACTAAAATAAAATCCTAAAAATATTTACAGGACTAAAAGTAAACTACGCTAAAGCTAAGGGCCTAAGGGAATATTTACCCTTTATTAAGTAGGCCGTCAGATGGGCGCCACGTGTGGTGATCGACGGCTGGGAAGAGGTGGCGCCCAACCCTGAGTCTTCGGTGCAGATCGAACGGCTCGGGCTTGACCACGTGGGAGATCGAACGGTGGAGAGGTGCTGTGGCTAAACCTCGGCGATCGAACGATCCAGATCGCTCCTCCAAAGATCTGACACTGCTGGTGGCTCCTCAGATGAACGGCTGGGATGCAAACTGGAGCTGGAGGTGCATCGGACGGTAGCTAGAGGTCGAGGAAGAACTGATGGCCGGCGACCTTCGCCGGCCCGCTGCGCGCACTCCCGGCCTCCTCGCGGGGCTCTGATGATCGGGGAAGAAGCTCTGTGGGCTCCCGCGTCGAATGGCGGCCTCCGATGACTCAATGGAGCTCCGAGGAGCTCTGGAGAGTCCGGCGGAGGCGAAGCTGTTGGACCAGATGGTCCAAGCCCTCAGATGGGCTCGGATGTCCCTGCAAAGTGCACCAGCAAACTCGCGGGTTGAGGGCAAATTGCCTCGACCCTGTGAGAGGGGGTGACGGTGGTCGGTGAGGCGGGGCAGTCGAGCTCCGGCGAGGGGTAGACGGTGGAGCTCGAAACACCAGCTCCTGTGCGAGCTGGGTTGAATGGGGGGCGTAGAACGTGCGCGGGAGGAAGGCGAACACAATGGTGAGGTCCGATGATCGGGGTGATGGCTGAAGTGACCGGAATCGACGATGGACGGCGAGGGCGATATTTGGGGCAAATGCAAAATCAAAGAACAGGGGAAAGAACTAAAGCTACCTGGATGGAGGAATCGACTGGGCTCGAGCTGCTGGAGCTTTGGGTCGTTGCCTCGCGGGTCGTCGTGGCCCGAGGCTCGAGCTCCTGCTTCAGGCGGAGCACGGCGGCGCTAGCTCGCCAGATCAGAGGTTCGGTCACCTTCACCTCTCTTCGACACCACCGACGGAGAGCTGTCACCTCAGGGAAGGCAGTGGAGGTCACGGGACTGAAAGGTGGGGAGCCAAAGATGCGAAAATGGGTGGCGGAGCTCGGGCTTTATAGTTCCAAGGGTCCGGCAAGAATCGATCGGGTAGGGCAGCTTAGTGCGCGGACCCCGAGGCGGGCACCCCAACGAGGGTGTCGGATCTGTCATGGACAAGTAGGACCCGGGGTTTAGGTGTGAGAGGATCGGGTTTGGACGCGAAAATTAAGAGAAATCGGGTCGGGCATCCAAAATCCGTGGGAAGTGGTCCACAGGGGGAGTTGACCGGACGGTCAACATCCCCGTTGACCAATGAGAAGCAACCATCTAGAAATGATTTGAAAAATCAACTAAAAATAGTAAATGGCCGATTTAATAAAAACTTACAACAAGAAATATTTTTGTTTTAATTTTTTCTAATTTTTGGTGATTTTTAATTAATTTTTCAAAATAAAAATAGGGTATGTACACTTTATGCTATATATAGGTATTTACACAATATGCCTTTTTAATTTTTGATTTTTAATTTGTTATTTTTGTGCATTTTTATTCCTATTGTATATTTTATTTATTTATAGTATAAAATTAGGAGTAAAAGGATATTTTTATTTTATTTTTATTATTTGTATACAATAGTGAAATAAATAGGTATATACATCTATATACAAGGTATATTTACAATATTCTTTTTGTTTTTTTTTATTTTTGTTCTTTTTATTTTGTTTTTGTTTTTGTTGTTTTTATTTTATTTATTTACACCATAAAAGATAGAATATTTACAAATTTTTATAGAAATTAATTTTATTTATTTATAAGGTGAAATAAATATAAGTGAGTGGACTATATACATGATGAATATGCACAAAAGGATGTTTTTGTTTTCTTTTTAATTTTTTCTATTTTTGTTTTGATTTTTATTTTTACAAATATATACAATATATACAAACCACTTTTATTCTATTTTTAGAGGAAAATATATTTATTTTATTTATAAATATATTTACACACATGAGCCCCTATCTCCCTCTACTTTGGCTTTTATGCGGTCAGGCCCATGCTGAGCCCTCCCTTGGGTTAGGTTGCTCGATATTTATTCTAAATATTTCCCTCTTTTTCTTTTTAATCTTTATTCTGTTATTTTTGCACAAAAACATGCTAATTATTAGTTTTACACAATGCATGC
The DNA here is from genome assembly GCA_037367405.1 of Ottelia alismoides. Taxonomy (NCBI): domain Eukaryota; kingdom Viridiplantae; phylum Streptophyta; class Magnoliopsida; order Alismatales; family Hydrocharitaceae; genus Ottelia; species Ottelia alismoides. The sequence continues at coordinate 912,410 of JAZKJV010001351.1, read as the reverse complement.
TTTTGGTAATTATTTGTATTTACACATATCTACATGCATTTGCAAAGGTTTTTGTAGCTAAAATATAAGAATAAAGAGTGATGAATGTGTATTCATCAACCTCCAACCCAGACGACCTCGTCCATCAGGTAGATTAGATTTAGTCTTTACTACATTTGATACTGTCTTTTAGGATTTTAGTCAACCTTTATTGCCTAGCTTCGTTCACCTTGGCCGGAGTTATCCCTTGTCCTTCTGAGCACTCGACCACCTTTACGAGACTCCTCTCCACCTTCTACGCCATCCATTCAACCCAGTTCACCCAGGAACGGAATTTGGACTCTCCTCCTCCGCCGCTTCGCCGGAGGGTCACGCCATGATGCACCGATCATCCAATACGTGTTTTAACGGGTCGAGGCACTTTTGCCTCGACCCCGTGGTTCATCTGTGCATGTTATAGCGATTAAAGGACCTCATCTGGAGGTTAGGATACCAAGGCACAATAGCTCCAGGATCCATGCTTCGTCGGAACTGATTCTGAGTTTCTGAGACCTTCTGAGCATCTCCATCGCTATGGACAGCCACCGTCAGCCTTTCCCCCATCAGAGTAGCCTGTGAGGATGCCCCTGTAACGTGTATCGGCCGATTGAAACTCACCGACGATGAGTTTTTTGGGGTTCTTTCCAGGAGCCATCCCAGCCGTCAGATCTGTCTCTCTCCCATGTCTAATCTCGTTCATTCATCATTTGAGAAGCCTCGATCACCGGATCCATCTGAGGATCACCTCACTTCCGTCCATCGTCGAATACGTGTCTTCATATCTCAGTCGTTTGATCATAAGTAAGGCGCCTTCAACCGTCGGATCGCTAATAATAGGGGATATTTGCACTTAGGCCATTTCTTCTTTTGCATTAACTTGTTAGTCCTGTAAATATTTTTAGTAGTTCTTTTTATTTTGGACAAATTGCATTTCCGACCTGGTGTTTTCCATATTTGCATTTCGATCCTTCCTTTAGTGTATCACGTGGAGTGACACGTGACCTTCTTGGTTATTTGCAATATAGATCCTGGACTTTATTGTTGTTAATGAATGAATGTTTATCAATAGGAATTGCATTTATACCCCTGAGTGCCTGATTTACATGCTGTTCACGTGTGACTTGGACGTTTTGCAATTTTAGCCTGGAACTATTTACACATGTTATATTTTGGCTTGAAACTTTTCAATAATTACACATAGGTCCCTGATTGCTATGTCCTTTGTGTTTACTTAAGTAATTATTAAATTAGCTCCGAAAATTCTACAAAAAATTACATGTGGCCCTTGTTACTGTGTAGTATTTATAGTTATTTTTGTGACCTAATTTAATTTTATTTGGTATTTTTTAAAAATCACCCTAAAAAGTGTCCCTGTCTATTTTGGAAAATAAATTAAAAATAGAAAAATATCTTTAAAAATTCTGAAAAAAATTTGTGTGTTTGTTTTGTTTTAATTTTTCTGTGATTTTTGTTTCATTTTCTATTATAAAACACCTAAAAATTACAAAAGACTAAAAATCTTATAAAAATGATTAAAAATTCATTAAAAATAAAAAATGTGGATTCAGTTTCTATAGTTAGAGTTGATTTTATATTTTCATAAAAAAATTGTTGCCAAGATTTTGTAGGCACTTTAGATATTTTTAATGTGCCTTTTCATCTAGGCTACACACTCCTTGTTGTTTTTACTTTCTTTTATTTTTACAAAATTATATAAAAAAGAATAACACCATAAAATACCCAAAAACATCTGAATACTTTAAAAACATAAAAATATTTTTTTTGAATTTTTGAGTAATTTTAGGCCTTTAAATAATTGTTTGAGTGTTATTTTTGCCTTTCCTTTATTTCTTTTCTAAATAGAAAATTATAAAAAAATTAAAATTAAAAATCACCAAAAATACCTTTATTTCTTTGATTACCTGACTATTTTGTAGGATTCATTCCGTGCTCCTTGTGTTCGACTCTGGTGGCTATACCAGGTTAAATAATTAGCAAGACCACTCTTTTTTATTTTCATGCGTGATTTATTTTATTGGTGGTCTGATTTTTCTTGTTGACCGTGCCTTGCGGGTCGCAACGACCCTTGATATTCCTTAACCCGAGTTGTGTTAGCGGGTCATCAGGCTCCTCATGCACTCCCCTTGAAAACTTTGGCAGTAGATTAATGAACTCTAAATCCAGAATGAAGGGATTCAATGTAGAATCGAACTGCGCTTCATGATCTGGGTACTCATCCATCATCCCAGGATAGAAGTCATCTAAAACTCATAACTGCTCCATGTGATTTCCTATGGAATGAACTCTCATCTCAGCAAGGTGAACACCCGTGTCTCGTATCTGGTCAATCTGAACTCTTTGGGTGTCTTTGCTTAGGACATCATGCCCAGAAGAAAGAAGGAATGGGGAGGGGGTCGAAAGAGAAGAAGACGAGAGGTTGTTCAGAGTTCCGACCTCCCTAGAGGTGATCGAAGATGAGGGGAAGGAAGATAAAGAGCCATAAGATCTGGTTGAAGTAAAGGGTGACCCATCATTAGGAGAGAGGAAAGGAGAATGATAAGGGTGGGAGGGAGGGATAAGAAGACGGAGTGAAGACACGATGGGAGACGGAGGGTGACTGCTAATCATCTAAGATGAACGCAACCAACTCACACCAAAGACATACAAACACAAAGCAAACCCTTGTTTCACCATCTCTACGCAATGTGATGACCGTGAGATCTGGTCTTTTATCGTTTCAATTTTAGAGTTAGGTGATCAAACAGAAGTTGTGCAAACACTTAGGAGGCTTTATGGGATTTGGGCATTACTCCTTAGTGTGTACAAGAGCACTTAAAAATGAATACAATGAGGGGGTTGCTCTCCCAAAATAATGAAGTGTATTGGTTACGTTTTCATTTTAATAGTTAACTTCAATTATCAGTCCTGATTTTTGATTTTTGATTATTTTTGGACATTTTCAATGAAACGACTAACGAGATTTCCGCTTTCCTTTATTCCTATATCCACAAAATAGAGGGAGAAAACAGAAAAGCCAATGCACGAGAAAATATGGATGTGAATGCTAGAGATATAGGTGTGTACCTTATTCTAGCACTCTAAATGCAATATGATCCGTGCAGAAAAATAAAACTAACTATATGCAAAATACAAGCAGGAACCGTCCTAAACAATAACTTCTACTTGGGAATAACCGGTTAATTCTTTGACTAAGTCCAACGTTCTATGGGAACAGATATTCTTTTAGAGCGTTTGGACCTAGTAATTACCTGTCTCAACCAAATAAAACCTAAGTCTAGGGGCTCCACTCACAAAAAACAAATAAAAATAAAGAGATAAAAATGACAGAAAAACTGCGATGAGGTCCCCCAAGTGCACCGGCACTTGGCGAAACATATTTTGAAATGTCCAAATATCTTAATGTACAAGTGTTCAGAGTTATCTTAAATTGTTACAATTATTCACAAAAATTCTCTAAATAAAATAACAGTCTTCTGCTCCTCTGCTCCTCTTCCTATGTTGGACCTTCCAAAGTGTCTGAGTCGTATCCACGATGGTTCCTTGCATAAAGTGAAACAAGAGATTGTCAGAAGGCAGTTATAATAACTAGAGATAAAAAATGAAACTGAAAAATGACTACAAAGCTATGCTCCCCGACAACGTGCGCCATTCTGATGATACGTAAATCGATGCGGTTAAGATGGAAAAATATGCAATGGGTCGTTGTTCTCAACCAATCGATTCGGTCAACGAGAAAAATATGTATAAACCACTTAAGAGAAATCAATCAATAGAAAGTAAGCGGTCTTTGCTATTTAATTTACTTGGTATAGCGACCAGGGTCGAACACAAGGAGCACGATTAAAGAACTCAGTAGTCAAATTTTGAAGATACAACTCTTAGTGGTTTTTGATTTTTCATTTTTTTAATTTTCAGATGAGGAACAATATGCACAAGGAAAAAAATATTATTTTTTTTATTTTTCAAAATATTAAAAAATGCTCAGAAAATTGTAGAAAATATAGTTTTGGGTTTACAGGTTTTAAAATATTTTGGTAACTTTTCCAAATTTTTCTGATATTTTTCTAATTTTATAAAAATCAAACAGTGGTAACAAAGGTAAAGAATGCACATCTAAGAGTATTTTGCAGCTTAAAATTTAATTAATGTCCAAAACTCATGGCAATGATTTTTATACAAAAATATACACAAATATCTTCAAACATAAACTGAAATCAGAATTTTTGGATTTTTCTACAATTATATATATTTTAAGATTTTCAATATTTTGTAAATTTTAAGAGTTTTATAAATGTTTATTGAGTGAAATTTGGAAAGAAATTAAAGGGGAATTAAATACACATATAATATTTTTTTAGAATTTTTAGATAAGTTTTCGAATTTTTTGGATTTTTCTAATTTCGGGAAAAGAAAAAGACACCAATTTCATTTTTTTAAATACCAAATAAAAACAAAATGAGATGAAATTTATACACAATGAAGATGCACACAACATGAGTCTAAATTGATTTTTCCAGAATTTTCAAATCACAAATAGCATTTATTTTGATAAGGAAACATGCAAATTACATGTCTGGATATAAAGGGACTGAAAAGTACTTTATTAATGTTTTTGCAATTAAAGTAATAAGAAATATATACAGGGGCAAAGTTGCAAATTAACCAAGATGGGCATGTGAGTGGCACATGATCTGGACCAGTGGGGGGTGTTTTTCAGCAATTTAGGAAACCTTGGAGGGTGGAAATGCAATTTGCCCCCACCTAAAGACCATGGGGGTGGCGGTGCTACTTCTCCAAGCCAAAGGTGCGACGCCCCTTCTTCAGATCAGCGATCGACGGAGGATGGATCGCACACTGGGGGTATACGGCGTTGGGTCGCGGTGATGGTGGCGCGCGCGATCGACGGTCGTCGTGCTCGACGATGGAGAGCGCGTAGGCACTTTGGCGGAGGAGATGCGGTAGATTCACGGTGGCAAGGGACAGGTGGTTGGACAAGTCCGATGGTTGCTACTAGCGTGGGGCTCCCAGGAGGGCGGCTCAGGTTGTGATGGGGCCTCGTGGCGGAGAGCGTCGGCTGAACGGGCGCCGTCGCAAGGCTGGCTGAGAGGTTGCAGGAGACAAGGTTGGCGTTGGCGGAGGCGGTTCCACCCTAGGCAGAGGTTGAAGGTGGCGCTCGAACGGCGTGGTGTCTGGTCGTAGGTGGACTAGCCTCTAGGTGGCGGTGCCGCTGTGACACGAGGTGGCGTGGTGGGAGGAGACCTGCAGGTGGAAGACGGGACCGCGTGGGTGAAGGTGTTGGTGGATCCACTCCATGCAGGGGCACCACTGGCAATTTTTTTTATTTTTTTTATTTTTAAAACTACATGCAGAAATATATAAAAAATTATTTTATTTTATTTTTTTGAATCCGAATGGCAAAAATCTTTTTTTCTTTTTTCTTTTTCTTTAGATGATCTGCAAAATAAATGTTAGAGAGAGAAGAAAAACAATCTATTTTTTATATATTTTAATTATAAAGAAAATAGGGCTTGTGAACGGTTGCGGATCTTGGCGATGCGGGAGATAGATCCGGAACTCCGACGCGAGGTTGGAGGTGATAGGTTGTGCAAAATAGAGTGGGAACGTGTAGAGATTGGAATGAGAGGTGAAAAATCAGATTCGGACGACAAATGTGATATGTATGTTTCTGGGAACTAAGATTTAAAATTAATCATGATATGGATAAATCTAAAATTTATCTAGGAAAAATGACGGAAAAATAATTTAGATCTTACCTCGGGATCGGATACGCCGTGATGGCCCCGACAAGGGCTGACTCGATGTCACCGGACGGCTCGGAGGTTGGACACCCATCTTCGACGAGAAGCTTTCGGAGATCGGGCTCCTCTCCACCAAAGTCGGGCTCCTCTCCACCAAAGATTGATCAAAGGCAAATGAGGGAAGAGGAGCCCTATAAAAAGAGAAGAGAAATAAAAAAGGAAAGAATGTACAATTATGGAATGTATTTAGTGGTGAATGAAATAAATGAATAAAATAAAAAAATTAATTAATTAAAAATGAAATTCGGAATTAAATAAAATAAATCAAATAATTAATTTATAAAAATTAATTAGCCACCTTAATGGTGGCCATTTAAGGCATGGAAGCATATCTTTATATACATGACATGTTTTTAAAATAATAATTAAATAATTAAATCCAAATTTTGTAATTAAATTAATTTAATTAATTAATGTTAGATATTTAATTTTTTGGTGATTTTTATGTAAGAAAATTAATTGTATACAAGTATTATATACATATAGTATAATTTACACATATACAAATAAGGAAATTATTTTTAAATAATTTTCTTTAAAATTTTATTTTTAAAAATTTATTTGTATTTTTTAAAATGAAGAGAATATTTACAATTATGTACATTATGCATAAAAAATATATATGAAAAAGTATATACAATAAATAAATGGTGAAATTGCAAAAACCACCATAGAAAACCGACTTTTCAACCGTAACTCCAAAAATTATGAAACACATCCATTTGAAAGATAATTTAACTTAGAGTACAATGTAAGTGAGTTTGATTAAACTTGAGTTCGTATGGAGCCAGAATTGGTCTTTCAATTATCGCTTTACAACTTTTTTTTGAGTGTGATTATTTGTAATCTGTAATTATTTTGCTTTGCAATTAGTTTTATTATTTACAACACATTTTTATTTACAACTTTTGTTTAGAAAAATATTTAGTTTGAGGTCAATTTATATATAAATAAAATCATGTATGTTTAGTACAAATATACAAAGTATAAATTAAAAAATAAAAAGGGAAAAATTATTTACAAATTATTTTTGGATTTTCTAATGGAAGACCCTATCTTCCCCTACTTTATTCCTGGTTGAAAAGGTCAAGTTTTGACCATCTCTCGGGGTTCGGGCCAGTCTGCATTTATTTCATAAATGCATCCTTTATTTTTCTTTTCTTTTTTGTTTTCTTCTTTATTCTTTTATTTTGAATATAAAAAGTGTTAACAATGTATATTTAACAAATGCATGGAAAATAATAATATAATGAAATTAGTGGGTATTTACAGGTATTTGACTAAGGAAATGAAGCTAAAATAAAAGAATAAAGGCGATGAATCGTGGATCATCATGGATAAATTAGGAAAAACATCATAGAAAATAGTTATAAAATAGATATTAATAATTTTTTTTATTAATTTTAGATTCTAAAATTAAAAATGATTATTATTTTATGATTTTTTATTATGATTTTTATTTAATTTCTAGAGGTATATAATTATAAGTTACTTTTTAGGGTTAGAATATTGGTATATTTATCTATATATTTATGTATTTTATTTTTATTTTGTATTTTTGACATAATTATTTTAATTTATTATTTTATAAAATTATAACTTATTTTTATATAGTTAAATATATTTTTATTATATTTTTCCAATGTAATATATATACTTAATTAAATGAGTCTATTTATTATATAGGTATAGTTATATGTATTTTACCTATGTATTTTCTATATATATTTTATTTTGTTGTTTTCTTTATGGTTTTATTTTAGTTTTAATATAAACATATATTATAAATATTATTTACAAAATTATAAAAAATATAAAATCATAAAAATAAAAAATAAAATGATTATTTTAATCGGGTAAACTATACAATAAAGGTCCAAAACCTAACTTTCATACCTTAACACCAAAAAATATGAAACCACCTCATTAAATAGCTTATTAAAATTTATTTAAATTAAAGGTTATTTTGATATATTTTGACTTTTTATTTGAGAGATATGGGTATGGGAAGTTGGGACTTTAGAAATTTATTCAGACTATAACTTTTACACAGTACATTATTTTTGTATGAAATAAATTTTGTATTTTTCTATAATTTATTATATGCAACTTTCATGTGCAAAGTTTCTTTATTTGAATTATAAAAAGTAGAAAATAAAATAGGTCCCAAAAATGAATAAGGATTGAATAAATAAAAGGGATTTTTATTGTATTTTTGGCCCTTATCTCTCCCTACTTTATTCCTTGTCGACCTAGTCATAAAGATGCCAATGTCTTAGGGTTTAAGTTCATAAAATATCTTTGATATTTTATTATTTTCTTTTCTTTTCTTTATTTTTTTATTTTTGCATTAAAAATAGTATTTTATACACATTTTGTTCAACAATGCATGATGTTAATTGATGCAAATTAAGGGTATTTACATGCATTTACTCGGGTTTTTAAGGCCAAAATGATAGAATAAAGGTGATGAAATGGAGATTTATCAACAAGCAGAGATCACGTGCTCATGCACGTGTTTAGTGGAACAATTTACGCATTAGCTGCACACACTTCTGCATATTGCGCGCAAGCCCCTAACTTTCTAGATAACTACATATCTACCCCTATAATGTAGATAACTTCTATATAGTATTATATAGGTAATAAATAAACAACAAAATATAAAAATATAAGAAATACAAAATGCCGTATTTTAATTTATATACAATATAAAATCAGTTTTGCAAAATAAAAATATTTTCTATTTTAAATAAATATTTGAAAAACATAAAAATATAATAAACATTAAAAATTCATATAAAATATAAACATTTCATTAAAAATCTATTAAAATTACTCTTATTATACTTTACCCTATTTTACACATAAAATCAAAAACAAAATAAAAATTAAATAATAAAACCAATAAAAAATACAAAATACATAAATATTCAAAAATTGACAATTAAATAAATAAAAATCATAAAAATACGTACAACATATCATTTTAAAGATAATTTCATCTACTTTCTAATAAAAATGAAATAAAAATATTTTCGTACTGATTAGTTTTTTAAATATCACAAATACTTCACAATTTTTTAATAAAAAATAGTCTTTCACTTTAAAAATAAACCAAAATCCACAAAAATCCTGAAATCTCTTAAAAATTCATTAGAACAGTAAAACAAAATAAAAACATAAACAAAAATTAAAAACTAAATAAAAATACTAAACATTTTCTAAAATATTAAAAAATTAAAAAATACTTAAAATCACGAAAATAATATCAAATTCACAAAAATTAAATAAAAATCCATAAAAATCTCTAAAAATATAAAAAATTAGGAAACTCATAAAACCTTAATTTTATACCATTTAACCCTATTTCTCTCAGTTTGCCTCCTTGAGTTCGACACTCTCGTACTAAACACTATACACAATAGTTAAGGAGTCTAAATAAAAAAATAAATTTCCTGCTAAAATCCACCTGGTCGATACAATGACCTTTTTATTTCTAGATCATGTGCGGTTCTTTAGAAGACGTCGTTACCGGGGATGCAGTGCTAGGGGTAGACCATAAATACTTTAGGTTTAGGGTTTCTTCATTTCTGTTTCGCCATCTTATTTTCCTAACTTCACGGCTTTTTGTTTCTGATTTGTGCAGCACATGTTGAGCCGCTCTGCTGAGTACCAGAAAGCCAAAAAATTTTATTTTCTCTTATAATAGCTTTGTAAAAAAATATAAAAAGGTCAAGGGCACTTTCCTATTTTTCAGATTTCATAAAAGGGGCCCATTTAGGGCATCTCGACTTGTACCTTCCTCCTCTTTCTCGGGGTTTGTTTCACCCGAGTGTCGTGCATTTGGGGGAGGAGAGCGCCCGACACAACTTTTTCGAGGCAAGGTGTTTGTTTTGGATTTTTCGTTTTTCTTTGTCTGCGCCTCTGTAGCTAGACTTAGGATACACAACCTAGATGCTTGTTAATCACCTAGGTTAAAAAATAAAAATGCAAAAATCGTCAGATGTTGTTTAAAAGAATTTCAAAAAAAAATGATAACTAAAAATAAAACAGGATCTGCTAACAATATTTGACTCTAAAAATAAACATAACAGACTTCGCTTGTTTTGGGAGAGCAATCCCCAACGAATGTTTGGAAGGTACTCTCCAGATTTGTGAGTGAGAGATGACCCGTAAGGCTGGAGCCAAAGCTCGAATTTATGTTGGAATACTACTTATTTCATACAATTAATCACTTACTCTTCAGTGGAGACTCTCGGGTAGCTGGAAATAGTCCGAGTTTCCTGAGCAGAGTGAAAGGTTTATAGGACTCTGTGTAAGGCTCCGTCCTCAAGTAACATGGGTTGCCGAAAATGATCCGTACTTACTCCCATACTGGCTGAGATTAGGTGATTCTTTATAAGAACTCGAGACAGTCTTCTAGAGAAGTTTTGGGCACCTGTTAGCTTGTGTAATCTGTGAGAAGACTTGCTTGCCAATTAACCCTAAAATTGACAAGAAAAACTTATCGAACTTTTACAGTAATCACCAGGTTGAGTTGGTGAATACGAGATTTGCTTTGCATTTGATTTTGTGGTGTGAGTCCCATCTTTCAGAGATCTATATCAATTAATCATCTGTCTTATCAAGATGATGGGTAGGCGATCGCTTTGGTCGACTCTGACCGATCCGATCTCTCAAGTTCCTGCGCAACCATCTAGATTAGTTCAGGATGTCTCTCTTCCCAAACTGAAATCTAATTGAGTTCCTTCTTCCAGGAGTGACCCTAACCCTTGAAGTTCTTCTCCCATCCTATCTTCTTATCCTTCTTCATCATCATCACCTTCAGTTCGAGAGAACCCTGACCTATTTCAGCAGTTGCATGTTGACCTAGTCGAACCTGATCTAGACTCTTTTTCCTTTCCAGAGGCTATGGATGGAAAAGGACCACAACAGCATCAGACTTCCTCGGTAGTAATTAATTAGGCCACGATCAATAGTGGCCTCTTTTATTTTTTTATTTTATATTTTTGTATTTGATTTCAATTTTCTGTTTTATATTTTCTGTTTTATATTTTTATATTTCCTTTTTCTTTTAATAGTATAACATAGCTATATATAGAGTATATGTACAAAGTAGGCTACGGTATATATAAATAAAAAGAAAAATAGCAAAAATAAAGAAAATAAAATCTTTTTGGGTTTTAAAATATTTTTTAACTGTTTTTTTTGTGATTTTTAGCAATATGTGCTAATTTTTTATATTTTTAAAGTCAAAAATACCCTAAAGTAGGGATAAAATTAATAGGTCGAATTAAAATGTAAGAGAAAAATACCAAACTGTATAAAAATTGCTCCAAATCAATTTTCATTTATTAATAATAATATGTAAAAAATATTAAATAGAAAACACAATTTTTGGTATTTTTGAGAATTTTATAAATTTTTATAAGTGTTTTTAGGGTTTTTCAATTTTTAAGAGTTTTTTTTATAATTTTTAGGGATTTTTGCTCTGAAAAATTAAAATACTTAAAAACAAAATATATTTTTTGGGAATTTTTTAAAACGTTTTATATTTTTTATGGGTTTATTACTATAAACAGGGGCAAAAAGGGCACTTTTTAATTTTTAATGAATAATAAAAAGTCCTAAATGCAAAATGAAATGGATGGCATGAAAGTGTGTGCAATCAGGAGTCTACATCGATTTTTGTGGATTTTTTGAGCAATGTAGCTATTTAAAATAAATACAAGAAACAAAGAGAAACTACATTACTAGCAGGAGCCTTTTTGTAAATAAAAATAAAGTTTGGGGGCCTCATTGCAATTTTTCCAAAAAAATTAAATGCAATTAAAAAGTTTCTGGACCGAATCAAAATACACCAAAGCAGGAGGGCACGCCTGCAAAATCGCTACCTTACGTGGGTGCCACGTAAGTGACGTAGTGAAGACCAAATGGCAAAAACAGAAAAGTTTAGGGGTCTAAATGCAAAATACACAAAAATATATTAAAGGTGGATGAATGTTTATGGTTCAAATATTAAATACAAAAAAACTCCGGGTGTAATTGCAAAATACCTAGTAAAGGTAAGAATCCAACGTGCAGGCACCTTCACTAATCCACGTGGCACGCTAGCGTTGCGCCATGCCGGTTGGCAGATGAATGGCCAGGATTAGATCCTGGCTCTTGATCGTACGATGATGAGGCAAACAATCGAATAGAGGCTGGAGGATCTGGGAGTGGAAGCCAATCCAACGTCTGCGGACTTCCCTGGATGAACAGGGAAGAACAAAGCTGCTGGCAAGCTTCAATCGACGAGGATGCCCTACTCCAGCCACCTTCTTCGCTGAAGAAGGGCTCCAATGATGCCTTTAGGAGTCCTCAACCGAATGGCGATGCCAAAATGTTTTAGAAGGCTCCCGTGCTCTGCTGCGAGGTCAAGGAGAGTTGGCGGCCCAGGGTATCTTGATCCTGCAAAAATCAACTCCAAAAGGAGTCCTCTGGCTCTTGACCCTACAAGAAAAGCTCAAGCAAGAAAACAAAGGGCTCAGGGCTCTTATTGGCTAGGTGGGATGGCTGGTGCGACGTGGTGGAGGTACCTCTATCGAGCGGTGGAGTGAGGCACATGTTCTCCAGATCCACACTAGATCTAGGTGAATGGAAGGAGGTGGAGCATAGAATAAGCAAAGGGGAAAGAAGATGAGGTGATTCGGTGGTCGAGAACATGCAGGAACACGGTGGTGGAGTTCGCCCTCCGATGAACTACGGGGGATGGATTTAACACAAAAATACGTAATGAAAATGTTGATTAAAGGAGGGATTTAAACCTAGGGGCTAAAATAAGTTAAGAAAGTAAGGAAAATGGTACCTCAATGGAGTAGAGATGTGAAGCAAGACCTCGATGCCAACGTACGACGGAGGTGGTGGAGACCGCCTGAGTTGCCCTCCTTCGATCGACCAAATTGCTCATCGAGGACCCTGTCACCGTCCTCGAGCTGTGGGACGGTAAAGGGAGATAAAGAAAGGGCCAAAGAGGTTCAAAAGTTGGATCGAAGGTAGATGGAAGGTTTTGTACAGGTGACAAGGATGATGGGAAGATCGATGAGCAATGGGCGATTCAACGACACACCATGAGATAAGCATCAGGCGTGTATGAGCATGGAACGAGGAAGAAGATGTGAAGAGGAATCCAAGTAGATTGGTGAAAGAATCGACTTGTAAAAAGTCGAGAAAAGTAGGTCGAAGCTTGGGGTGTCAGGCTACAGGGTGTAGGCCAGTCATTTGACCGCGGTCAACTGATGGGCCTCCTACGTGGACCAACTAGGAAAAACATCCTGGAAAATAATTATAAAATAGATATTAAATAGAAAATGATTTTATTTATTTTATATTATAAATAGAAAATGTTTATTTTTTATAAGGTATTTTATTATTATTTTTATTTATTTTATAGAGGTAATTAATCACAATTTACTTTTTAGGGTTAATATATAGGTACATTCATCTATGTTTTTAAGTCATTTATTTTGTATTTTTGATTTTATCAATTTAGTTTGTTATTTTATATAATTATAATTTATTTTTGTATACTTAAATATATTTTTATTATATTTTTAAGAGATAATATATACATTGAAATAAATAGGTATATTATTTATATATGTATACTTATAGGTATTTCATCTATGTATTATATGTACATATTTTATTTTAAAACTTTCATTTTTGTTTTATTTCTATTTTAATATGTACATTTACAAAAATATAAAAAATATAAAATTATAAAAATAATAAATAATTAAAAAAATGAATATTTTAATCGGGTAAACTATATAAGGGTCCAAAACCTAACTTTCACTCCTTAACTCCAAAAAATATGAAACCAACCTCATTAGATAGCTTATCAAAATTGATATGCAATTAAAGGTGATTTTGATATATTTTGAGTTTTTATTTGAGAGATAAGGGTCTGGGAAGTTGAGATTTTGGAAATTTATTCAGAGTATATCTTTTATTCTGTATAATATTTTTGTATGAAATGAATTTTGTATTTTTCTTTATTTTATTATCTACAATTTTATGTACAAAGTTTCTTTATTTAAAGTATAAAAAGTGGAAATGAAATAGGTCCCAAAAATAGTAAAGAATGAATTAATAAAAGGGGTTTTTATTGTATTTTGGACCCTTATCTCCCCCTACTTTATTCCTTGTTGGCCTCGTCATCAAGATGTCTAGGTCTCGGGGTTTAAGGTCATAAAATATCTTCAATATTTTATTCTTTTTCTTTTTTTCTTTATTCTATAATTTGGCATTAAAAACTGTATTTTATACAGTTTTTACACAACAATGCATGAATGCTAATTTACCTAAATTACAGGCATTTACTAGGGTTTTTAAGGCCAAAATGATAAAAAGGTGATGTAATTCATCACCTTTATTCTATCATTTTGACCATAAAAACCCTAGTAAATGCGTGTAAATACCCTTAATTCATGTAATTTATCACTCATACATTATTGTGTAAATAGCGTATAACATATTATTTTTAATGCCAAAATTATAGAATAAATAAAAGAAAAAGAAAAAGGATAAAATATTGTAAATATTTTATGAGCCTAAAGCCCGAGACCTAGGCATCTTGATGATTAGGACGACAAGGAATAAAGTAGGGGGAGATAAGGTCCAAAATACAATAAACTTCACTTTTATTTAATTCCTTTTTATTCATTTTTGGGACCTATTTTTAGTTCCATTTTTATACTTCAAATAAAGAAACTTTGAACATGAAAGTTGTAGATTATTAAATATATAAAAATACAAAATTAATTTCATACAAAAAAATGTAAAGATAAAAAGATATGATCTGAATAAAATTCTAAAATCTCAACTTCCCCGACCCATATCTCTCAAATAAAAACTCGAAATATATCGAAATCACCTTTAATTGTATATAACTTTTAATAAGCTTTTTAATGAAGGCAGTTTCATATTTTTGGAGTTACGGTGTGGAAGTTAGGTTTTGGACCCCTATTATATAGTTATACCGATTAAAATATTCATTTTATTTATTATTCATTATTTTTATTATTTTATATTTTTATAATTTTGTAAATATTATTTATAATATATGTGCATATTAAAACATGAATAAAACACTAAAGAAAATTCAAAAATAAATATGCAAAGAAGACATATAGATGAATTGCCTATAACTATACCTATATAGATAATATAACTATTTATTTAATTGTATATATTACATCAGAAAAATAAAATAAACATATATTTACGTGTATGAAATTAAGTTATAAATTTATGAAATAATAAACTTAATTATAAAAATTAAATAAAAAAAATAAAAATAAAAGATTAAAATAGAATGACAAATATACCTATATATAGCCCCTAAAAAATAATAAATTATAATTTTAGACATTGAAAAAATAAATAAAAATCACAATAAAAATTCAGAAATTAATAAATACATAAAAATTATAAAAACCTTTTGAAAAATTACCAAAAAGTGTATTTTGTGTATTTTTATATTTTTGAACTTCAGACCAAAAATCACTACAAATTATAAAAGAAAACTTAAAAATATAAAAACTCAAAAAACCTTTATAAAAATTTATAAAACCCATAAAAAAATCCAAAAATTGTATTTTTTAGTTCTGAATTTTCTTTATTTTATTATCTTTATTTTAAAATTGACTTGGAGAATTTTTTATTTTGTTTGGTATTTTATATCTCCATTTTAATTTTGGCCAATAAATTATTCCCTAATTTTGGGTTTTTTACTTTTAAAATATTTAAATTTTAGCAAAAATTCTTAAAAATCACAAAAAACATTAAAAAGTTACTAAAACCCAAAAATATTTTATTTTCCTATTTTTTATTATTTTTGCTAATTTTTATTATGACTCCAGCTTGTAGTGTGTATATATATATCTTATATGCTTATTATATATATTAAAAAATAAAATATAAAAAATATAAAAAGAACATACAAAATCAGAAAAATAAAAATCAAAATATAAAATATATAAAAATAAATAAAAAATAAAAAAACCACAAAAATTGCAAACTTGGCTAATGTTTGAGAGATAATTGGTGCATTGATTTCTATCTTACTTGCTCTATTCCTTTGCTTCCTGTGTTCGGCACCTACTTGCTTGCCATTATACATTCTTAGTAGGGTATAATAAATTTTAACTCTTGCTCTTAATTTCTTAATTACTTGTGTGGGTTAACTGTTAAACAACGAGAGGACTCGAGTAGTCACCTCAGTGATAGTGAGCCTGATTTGTTAGGCCATTATTTAGCGGCTCCCATCTTCTCATTTTTCAAATGGTGCCGTTGTCGGGGAACATCAGCTTGTAGAGTAGATTTTATCTCTTTCACTTGCTTAGCCATTTTCAATTATCTCTCTTTGCTTGATTATTATGTTTGAATTGTCTGACGTTTCTTTGTTGTCTTCTTGCGAGGGAACGTGGACCAAGGAGGATCGCCTAGGTGATTCTATGCAACTTTGGGAAACGGAGTCGTCTATTCTACCCTAACCGGTAGGAGAGAGCAGGAGTCTCTTAAGAGAGAGAGGATAGTTTATTTGTTGAGAGAGAGAGAGAGAGATTTATTTGACTATTAATTTTGTAATAATACATGTACTTTGAACTTTTGACACTCATGCCCAATTTCCAAGTGTTTGTGCACTTGGGGGATAGCTCCGGCAGGAACGCGGTGGTGGAGTTCGCCGGAGGCTAGCTCCGGCGAACTACGGGGGATCGATTTAATACAAAATACGTAATGAAAATGTTGATTAAATGCAGGATTTAAATCTAGGGGCAAAATTAAGCTAAGAAAGTAAGGAAAATGGTACCTCAACGACATAGAGATGTGAAGCAAGACCTCGATGCTAGCGTACGACGGAGGTGGTGGAGACCGCCTGAGACACCCTCCTTCGATCGGCCAAATTGCTCAGCGAGGACCCTATCACCGTCCTCAAACTGTAGGATGCTAAAAGGGAGAAAAAGAGAGTGCCAAAGAGGTTCAAAAGTCGGATCGAAGGTGGATGAAGTTTTTGTACAGGTGACAAGGCCGGTGGGAACATCGATGAGCCACGGGCGATTCAACAACACACCACGAGATAAGCACCAAGCGTGTATGACATGGATCGAGGACGAAGACATCAAAAGGAATCCAAGTAGATTGGTAAAAAAATAGACTTGTAAAAAGACGAGAAAAGTGGGTCAAATCTAAGGGTGTTAGGCTAAAGGCGTAGGCCAATCAGTTGACCGGGGTAAACTGTCCGGGCCTCCGGGTTGGTTCACATGGATCAACTTGGAAAAACGTCCTGGAAAAAAATTATAAAATATATATTAAATAATAAATGATTTTATTACATTTTGATTATAAAATAAAATTATTTATTATTTTAGAAAGTATTTTATTATTATTATTTATTTTTTAGAGGTAATTAATTACAATTTACATTTTAGGGTTAATATATAGGTATATTCATCTATGTTTTTAAGTCGTTTATTTTGTATTTTTGATTTTATCAATTTAGTTTATTATTTTATATAATTATAATTTATTTTTATATATTAATATATTTTTATTATATTTTAAAGATATAATATATATACTTAAATAAATAGGTATATTATTTATATAGGTACACCTATAGGTATTTCATCTATGTATTATATGTACATATTTTCTTTTAATGTTTCTTTATTATTTTATTCTTATTTTAATATGTACATATATTATAAATAATAATAAAAATTATAAAAATATAAAATCATAAAAATAATAAATATTTAATAAAATGAATATTTTAATCAGGTAAACTATACAATAGGGGTCCAAAACATAACTTTGATATCTTAACTCCAAAAAATATGAAATCACCTTCAATAAATAACTTATTAAAAGTTATATATAAAGGTGATTTTGATATATTTTGAGTTTCTATTTGAGAGGTATGGGTCTGGGAAGTTGAGATTTTGGAAATTTATTTTGAGTATGTCTTTTATTCTGTATATTATTTTTGTATGAAATAAATTTTGTATTTTTCTTTATTTTATTATCTACAATTTTATGTACAAAGTTTCTTTAATTGAAGTATAAAAGAGGAAATAAAAATAGGTCCTAAAAATTAATAAAGAATGAATTAATAAAAGGGATTTTTATTGTATTTTGGACCCTTATCTCCCCCTACTTTATTCCTTGTTGGCCTGGTCATCCTAAGTTTTGGGGTTTAGGGTCATAAAATATCTTCAATATTTTATTCTTTTTCTTTTTTTATTCTTTAATTTGGCATTAAAAACTGTATTTTATACATTATTTACACAAAAATGCATGAATGTTAATTTACCTAAATTAGAGGTATTCACATGCATTTACTAGGGGTTTTAAGGCCAAAATGATAGAATAAAGGTGATGAAATGGAGATTCATCACCCCCTATACTTGCCTTTGCAAGTCCCTAGCAAACACTTATGCAATAAGTGCATAAAATAAAAATAAGAGAAAAGAAAAAGAAAGAAATTGGATTGAATTTAATTATCAAACTTGTCTTCACAAAATCAAAGTTTGGAGCTTAAGCCGGACCTTGGGAGTTTTAGTACGAGTAGAACCTTAGTGGGAATCAGATTTGAAATTCAACAACCTTCGAGAATCCCAAAAACTCTGCTCAAGTCTCCTCAATAGCCAGATCAGAATACTTCAACTCATACGCAAAACCTTACGACTACTGACTCGTACAATGTATGTGATAGTGGCTCTCCCCAACTGAAATGACAAAGAGATTGATTTCTCCAGTTTGACAACCCAGTGTTTCCCCAATCCAGCAACTCCTTCCTCGAGGAGCGGGTATTCCCTTCTAAGTTCTAGTGACAACCAGCTCAAGAGGAGGGGTGAAGAGAAGAATGGACGGTAGCCAGTGTAGCTACCTATCCTAGGATGCATGACCAGTGTAGTCAAGTCATCCAGCTGCATGCTCACATGATTTGACTTTGAAGCTCAAGCATGCTTATTGGCTATACAAATATACACACCCCGTCATGCATTTTATTTTTAATAAAGCCTGTCCACATTTTTAGAGTTTTTGTTTATTGCTTTTTTTAAATACTATATACAACATCATTTACATAAGGAGATTTTCCTCTTGAACCAGTATACTATCCCTCTTTTGAAGCATTATTGCAACCCATACTCTCCTATCTTTAGACATCTACACTACTGGACGGGTTGGGATGCACTTTCCTCCCTAGACGAGGACAAATGTTTCCACTTGTGTGCATCTCATACCGGCAAATCCAACCCCTCATCACTACAACTGAGTTAAGCCATGTTAAAGGTGCATGTGTCCAAGTTAGGTCAAAATACTCTACTTAGGCAGTCAAGAATCCATTGTACCAAGTCTCACGATCCTCAAAGAATTAAGTCAACTAGACCTGAACTACCTCAATTCAAGCTCATATAAGGTTCATGTTATTAGGTAGATTTTAAGGTCCAACCAAGCTCCAATCTTCAGAATTTACTTAGACTTGTTCAATTATCAAACTCAATCTGAAAAATGTGAATGCTATGCAGATGCTATATACAATGCACAAAATATTTTTGTAATGCAATTTTCAAAGTTTTTGAGCTTTTTTATGGATTTTTGAAAAGATGATGCATATGTATATTTTTGGTATATTTATTTTTTTTATTTTTTTTCAAAAAGATTTTGCAAATGTTTTTGGTCTTTTTGGTTTTGCAAATGTTTTTGTGATTTTTGAAAACAAAAAGTTTTGGACAAAAACTTACACAGAGATGCATCTTATATTTATAAGAGTTAAGCTTTAAGAATTTACAAGGGGTAAGTGATCATTTTTATAAGTATATATATACAGTTTAATAAAGAATTTTAATGTGATGTATATATTTGTCAAACTTTTTTGAAGAAGATTTTAGAAATAATTTTGGAAAACTATAGACCAAAAAAATTTTACAAATCATTTTTACAAACATGTACACACATTTGAAAATCATTTTGCAAAATCTTTTCAAAAAGTATATATAGATTTTTCAAAATATATTTGCAACCTTTTTTCAAATCATTTGCAAATCATTTTTCTATTTCACACAAATAAAATAAGTTTTTACAAGCAAAAAATCTTTTACACAGGTTGAAAATATTAAACAAAATGTTTTCCAAACAGTTTTCAAAATATTTTTCAAAAAGATTTTCAAACTATTTTTCAAATATTTTGCAAAAAATATTTTTACCTGATTTATTAATTAGTAAAAAAAGGTATTTAAGGAATAATATGCATCTTTTCATTAAGTGTTTTTAATGAATTTTATAGTATATTAACCATAATTGTTATCTAAAAATACAAAAGTACGAGTTATGGCTAAAGTATATACGTAGTATATACGACCCCCTATACTTATCTTGGGCTATGTCCTCATAGATTAGAGAGAAAAGAGAAGACATAAATCATACCGAGTATAGAAAAGTCTAAAGAATAAATGAATAAGGAATGAATGAACGAATGAGAAGTCGACCGTCCCCCCATAGTTAGGATCAAATAATCCTAAGTATAGCATACTATATGCAAAGGAGGGGGGGTCAAAGGTGGGAATGAATAGATCGTACTTAGAATGTCTCCGCCACTTAGGGTAAGATACCCCTAAGTATAGACATTAAAGAGGATCAAAAAGAATGACAAAACTCGGGATGCACACCCCCTATACTTAGGACAAAGTACGTCATAAGTATAGAAGACCGACAAAAAGGGTTGACACCTTTTCAGTAGAAAAAGAAAAATGAAAATGGAAAAGAAGAAAAGAGATCAGAAGATAGAAGAAGAGAACGAGTAGAATGTACACATCACTACCACTATACTTAGATTAAAGAGTCCCTAATATAGGCAACAACATGAGTGATGAAACAGAATGAATAATGAACACTCGACTCGTCCACTCCCTATACTTAGGACAAAGTACGTCCTAAGAAAGGCACACATGAGAATGGTGCGGATGAGCAAAACGAAAGATGGACAGAGGAAAATGAAAGCGAATATACAACATAGATGGATATATAGAGATCAAGAAGGTCAAAAGCGAACTTTCTTGCGAGACTGTTGAGGAATAGATCTGACAAGGTGGAGGTCGATATCGGGGTCCACAGTGGACGGAAGCCGATCAAGATCGACCTAGTGAAGATCCTCAATGGTCCTACGGCGTGAAGGCACCGACGGGTCAGTGGAAGAAGTGTGGCTATGTCCGGCCTTGGGTGTCTCGCGGATATCAAAGTGAAAAGGGACGAACTCATCATCAGAAGAAGTAAAGTCAAGGTCGTCCTGTGAGGTCTCTCCTAGGTCAAAACCAAAAGGAACGAACTCATCTTTAGAAGTAGTCGAGTCATGTTCGTCCTCAAAAGTCTCAATCGGATCATCATTCTCATCAAAAGGCCCATATTCCTGAATAAAAGCAACCAAATCAAATTCAGCCTTAGTCTCATCAATATCTGCCCTCCTCTTAATAGTGTAATTGTGTAAATCTTGTAGATGTCATCAATGCATCGCCAAACACCAGAAGAAGGAACTCCAAGGTCCATGCTTTCTGAGTCTCCCTCCATGTAGAAGAATTCTCGGGCCTTAGTGGAATCCAACATACAACAAAAATCTCTGATGGTCTCATCAAGGTCATGGTCTTCAGGGTAAGCTAAGATAGGTGAAGTCGCATCAGATACAAGTCTCTGGTCGGCAGTGGGTGCAGTGATGATCACTTTGCTCTCGTCAACGTGACGGAAGCGAATCTCTCCTGATCCATAGTCAATAACGACTCTCACAAAGGCGAGAAAAGGTCGTATAAGGATGATTGGAGAGTGCTCCCCCTGGAAGTATCCATGGGTAATATGACAAAATCAACATTGTATCTCATGCTCTGAATCCAAATGACGACATTATCTCGAATACACTTCAGCCTCTTTATTGATCCATCAGCAAACTGAATGATCATCTTGGTCTTCTTGAGAGGTCCTAAGTGAAGAGATTGTACCAGTACGAAGGGTATGATGCTGATTCAAGCACCTTCGTCAAGGAGAGTGTGATCACATGTACGGTTAGAGATGATACATCGGATGAATGGGGTATCAGTGTTCCTTTTCATAGAAGATGGACGGTGTGTGATGGCATGGGCAGTGGCCATGGTCAAGATATGACACTCAGAGTTGCTCCTCCGCTTTCTCTTCTTGGGTTGAGGAGCGGAAAAATGGGTCATGGCCTACTGAAGTGGGGCATGAATGATCCATGAATGGTAGCCACCACTTCAGGTTCAATCAACATTTTTTGAATTTTTGGATCTCCTCCGTACAAGGGAGGAGATCGGAATCAACATCTACACGAGGACGACTAAGAGCAGTTTGTACAGTGTGAGCCTTGAGGTCAAGGATGGGACAAGATGTGAGTGGATGTGCGGTCAAAAGATCTAGCAAGTGGTCTCTCTCCTCACAGTTTGAATCGATCATGTGTTTCTCGAAATCTTTTTGTATATTTAAAATCTCATGTTTGTATTTTGGGTGATTGCAAGCTCTCATGAAAAATCCTCAAGTGAATCCATATCCTCAAAGAATGGAGCATTAGTCTGGCTCTTATTTATGCTAAATAGATCGCTAATCCTTGAGTTCATATGCTCCATCATATGGTTCAAGGTCTCAAGTGTGGACAACATGAAAGGTGACTCCAAAATCTCATGATCGGGTGAATGGGATGAGGATGGTTGGTGTGGACAAAAATCACATTCCGGCTCATGGTATTCTACGAAAAGTGGATTGTCGAAATGTGGAGGTGATGGTGGTGGTGATGAGGGTAGAAATCAAAATCCGAATCCTGAAATAATGGGTCGGGCAGATATGTACAAAAATCAGGAGCGAATTCCTCCTGGAAAAAGGGAGGTGGACCAGCTGGAGTGTACGAGGAATCTGCAAAGTCCCGATAGAAAGCGCTCCAGTCGGCCATCTCAAAATAAAAGAAAATGATCGAAAGAGCACGTGGTCAAATCAAGAGAAATGAGAAGAAAGATGCAAATGCACAAAGACAATCTATAATGCACACAAACAAACATACACAAAATAAACACACCCCTAATTCACCAACTCAACTCAGTGAAAACCGTGAAAGTTCGGAATCTTGTTTGTTTCAGAGTTAGGTGAGAAGTCAAATTGTGCAAACATTAGGTTGGCTTAATGGGACTTGGGCACTAACCTTAGTGTGTACGCGAGCAAATAAAAGCAAAGACAATGAGGGGATTACTCGCCCCAAGACCAATATTTTTCTTGTTCATGTATTTTAGGCTCGAGTAATGTTAGCAGTCCCAATTTTATTGTTATCGCTTTTTTGTAATTTTGATAAAAATGCACACACCTAATGAGGAGTTAATTTTACTTAGCATCTAGGTAGTCAAAATCAGGGGTAGAGACTCGGAAAAGCAATGCGTGGTGAAAACTATGATGTATGCTAAAGAGAAATGCTCACCTTACCTCCAACACTCTACATGCAAAGATGCTCAACAGAATTGAAACCTATCTATATGCAAATGCAGTCGATGAAATTGCCCCAGATGAGAAGTTGCTATTATCATGAAGAACAATATGCTAAATATCTAAAAGTGAGATCCAAAAGTCCAGTCTCTGAAGTGCATCGGTGTCCGCCACAATGGATTCTGCCAACGTTGTAAAGCACTTCTCTTGGTGCTCGATCTCAAATCCAAATAGATAGAAATTTATATTTGACTAAGTCCAAAAATAACTACAGGAGCATGCAATGGTTATTAGGTGTTTGTACCTAATGCTATCTCAAGCAATCCTACAACTAGGGCTCAATCACACAAAATAAATACAAAATAGGAAAACAAAATAAAAAAGACGATAAAATGTGACAAAACCGACGAGTCCCTCAAGAGAACAATCCCTCGGACAATGGACCTCGTAAAGTGTTAAGTGTACTGGAGTGTCTAGAATATTACAAATTGATTGTCTCTCTCTCACTTTAAATTACAAAATAAAATAAATGCTCAAAATATGATTGTCTTCTCAAGTCCTCCAAGCCTCCTTGGTGCTAGGTCAGGAATCTCGCACTGCCTTCACATGGTTGCGCAGGCACCTTGAGTAAAGCGCCTCCCTCGATCCACAGTACCTCACACAAAGTCAACAAGAGAGGGAGATTAGACAAGTCACAGTAATATCAAATAAAGGAGAAAATAAATAAGCCAAAACTATAGAAAAATAAATTAAACAACCAACCAAAAACCAATATATGAGCAGTTGCTCCCCGACAATGACGCCATTTGTTGAAGAGGATTTTGCGAGGGTCTAGAAATTTCACAAGGCAAGAAATTCAGTTGATGCGTCGACTGCTCATGAAACGCGACTTCAAACAACAATTAACCAACAACAAATAAATCAAGCAATGAAATGTAAATGTGGAGTTAATATTAATTATAACTCTATAATGGATGTGTATAGTATGCAAGCATGTAGAGTCGAGCACAGGGAGCACAAACGATAGATCTCGCAAATTAATGCACAAAATGTGATTGTGAGACAATTTGTCTATATGTTCTTTCTTTTTTTGTGGGTTTTAAAATATTAATATTTTTTATTTTTGTATTTTGATTTTAATTTTCTATTTTTATATTTTCTTTTTATATTTTTATATTTCCTTTTTCTTTTAATATGTATAATATAACTATATATTGAGTATATGTACAAAGTAGGCTAGGGAAGATATAAGTAATAAAAAATAGCCAAAATAAAGAAAATAAAATCTTTTGGGGTTTTAAAATTTTTTTACTATTTTTGTGATTATTTAGGAATTTTTGCTAATTTTTATATATTTTTAAAGTCAAAAGTACCTCAAATAGGGATACAAATAATAGGTCGAATTAAAATGGAACAGAAAAATATAAAACTATATCAAAATTGTTCTAAATTAGTTTTAATGTATTAATAATAATATGGATAAAATATAAAATAGAAAACACAATTTTTGGAATTTTTGAGAATTTTATACATTTTTATAAGTGTTTTAAGTTTTTTTTTCAATTTTTAGAGTTTTCTTTTATAATTTTCAAGGATTTTTGGTCTGAAGGTTAAAAATACTTAAATAAACAAACTAGATTTTTTAGGAATCTTTCAAAATGTTTTTATATTTATTATGGGGTTTCCATTGCAAATAAGGGCAAAAAAGGCACTTTTTGATTTTTAATAATAAAAAGTACTAATATGAATAATGAAATAGATGGCCTAAAAGTGTGTGCAATCAAGAATCTAAAACTATTTTTATGGATTTTTTAGAGCAATGTAGCTATTTAAAATAAATACAAGAAACAAAGAGAAACTACATTACTAGCAGAGGCCTATTTGTGAATAAAAAATAAAGTCCAAGGGCCTCGCTGTAATTTTTCCAAAAATATGAAACACAATTAAAAAGTTTCTCATTTGAATCAAAATATACAACAGTAGGAGGGCATACCTGCAAAATCACCACCTCACGTGGGGTGCCACGTGAGGTGATGTGGTGCGAACCAAATGGCAAATACAGAAAAGTTTGAGGGCCTATATGCAAAATACACAAAAATATAATAAAGGCATATGAATGTTTATGGTTTAAATATTAAATACAAAAAGACTCTGGGTGTAATTGCAAAATACCCAGTAAAGGCACGGATCCAACTGTGGAGGGGCCTTCACTAATCCATATGGTGCGCTAGCGTTGCGCGATGCCAGTTGGCGGATGAATGGCTAAGATTAGATCTTGGATCTTGATCATACGACGGCAAGGCGAACAATCAAACAGAGGCTGGATGATCTAGGGGTGGAAGTCAATCCAACTTTTGTGGCCATCCCTTGATGAACATGGAAGAACAAGGCCGCTGGCGAGCTTCAATCGACGAGGGTGTGCTACTCCGACCACCTCCTTCGCTGCAGAAGGGCTCCAACGATGCCTAGAGGAGTCCTCAACCGAATGGCGGTGCCGGAATGGAAAAGAAGGCTCCCATGCTCTGCTGCGAGGTTAAGGAGAGTTAGCGGCCCCAGGTACCTTGATCCTGCAAAAATCGACTCCAAAAGGAGTCCTCTAGCTCCTGACCCTACAAGAAAAGCTCAAGCAAGAATATGAAGGGCTCATGGCTCTTATTGGAGAGGGGGGATGGCAAGCTGGGATTTAAACTTAAGGGCTAAAATAAGATAAGAAAGTAAGGAAAAAGGTACCTCAACGGCGTAGAGCCATGAAGCAATACCTCAACACCGGTGTGTGATGGAGATGGTGGAGACTGCCTGAGACACCCTCTTTCGATCGGCCAAATCACTCAGCGAGGACCCTATCACCGTCCTCGAGCTGTGGGATGTGAAAAGGGAGAGAAAGAGAGGTCCAAAGAGGTTCCAAAGTCAGATAGAAGGTGGATGAAAGGTTTTATACATGTGACAAGGCTGGTGGGAAGATCGATGAGCAACGGGCAATTTAGTGCCACACACCGCGAGTTAAGCACCATGCGTGTATGAGCATGGATCGAGGAAGAAGTCATCAAAAGGTTTCCAAGTTGATTGGTGAAAGAATCAACTTGTAAAAAGTCGAGAAAAGTGGTTCAAAGCTATAAGTGTCAGCTACAAGGCGTAGGCCAGTCAGTTGACCGAGGTCAATTGACCGAGCCTCCTAGTTAGTCCACGTGGACCAACCAGGAAAAACGTCCTGGAAAATAATTATAAAATAGATATTAAATGATAATTGATTTTGTTAATTTCAGATTATAAAATAAAAAATGTTTACTAATTTACAAAGTATTTTTTTTATTATTGTTTATTTTTCAGATGTAATTAATTACAATTTACTTTTTAGGGTTAATATATAGGTATATTCATCTTTGTTTTTAAGTCTTTTATTTTGTATTTTTGATATTATTTATTTAGTTTATTATTTTATATAATTATAACTTGTTTTTAGATACTTAAATATATACACTTAAATAAATAAGTATATTATTTATATATGTATACTTAAAGGTATTTGATCTATGTATTTTATGTACATATTTTATTTTAATGTTTTCTTTATTATTTTATTCCTATTTTAATATGTACATACATTATAAATAACATTTACAAAATTGTAAAAATACAAAATTATAAAAATAATAAATAATTAATAAAAGAAATATTTTAATCAGGTATACAATACAATAGGGTCCAGAACCTAACTTTCACATCTTAACTCCAAAAAATATGAAACCACCTTCATTAAATAGCTTATTAAAGGTTATATACAATTAAAGTGATTTTGCTATATTTTGAGTTTTTATTTGAGAGATATGTGTCTAGAAAGTTGAGATTTTGGAAATTTATTCAGAGTATATCTTTTATTATATATATTATTTTTTATATGAAATCAATTTTGTATTTTTCTTTATTTTATGATCTACAATTTTATGTATAAAGTTTCTTTATTTGAAGTATAAAAAGTGGAAATAAAAATAGGCCCCAAAAATTAATAAAGAATGAATTAATAAAAGGGGTTTTTATTGTATTTTGGACCCTTATCTCCCCCTACTTTATTCCTTGTCGACGTAGTCATCAAGATGCCTAGGTCTCGAGGTTTAGGGTCATAAAATATCTTCGATATTTTATTCTTTTATTCTTTTCTTTTCTTTATTCTATAAATTTGGCATTAAAAACTGTATTTTATACAATACTTACACAACAATGCATGAATGTTAATCTGCCTAAAATAGAGGTATT
Organism: Ottelia alismoides; assembly: GCA_037367405.1. Taxonomy (NCBI): domain Eukaryota; kingdom Viridiplantae; phylum Streptophyta; class Magnoliopsida; order Alismatales; family Hydrocharitaceae; genus Ottelia; species Ottelia alismoides. The sequence continues at coordinate 884,784 of JAZKJV010001351.1, read as the reverse complement.
TACAAGCATTTAATAGGTTTTTTAGGCCAAAATTGTAGAATAAAGGTGACATACCTTCAATTAATCTCCTTCCTTATTCCTTACTTGACAAGTTTGAGTTCAGACCTCTTTGACCAAGTCGAACGATCTTACAGTTTGCTGATAGATCAGTTAAGAGGCCTAGGGGATTAGCTGAAGATGTTATCGTCAGCATTGAGGGTTTGGAATTCCCTGTGGACCTCATCGTGTTAGACATGGTAGTCGCTGACTGTGTGACTGATACCCCGATCATATTGGGACGACCTTCTCTGGTGACAGCTAAGCCCATTTCCGACTATGGTACTGGGAAGGTGTACTTTCATGTCCAAGGTGAGAGTATACATATAGAGACGATCCAGGATGCCAAAGCTAAATCAGAAGAATCAGAGCGAGTATCTGATGACAGGCCCGATAGTCATCAATACTATGATTTTTTACATACTAACGATGAGGCAATTTGGGTTGAACCGAGTACACAATCTTTTATCACACCTTTAGTAGTGTCTGAGATTCAGATATCATATGATGGAATATTGGAGAGTGAAATCTTGGAGCCGATTAATGATAAGGGTTTTGGAGATGATTTTGGAACTGTTTCAGATCATTTTGATACTCATGATCCCTCCGAGTACGAAGTAAACAATCAATTCTGTCAGTTACCTTTAGATCAGTCAGATTCAGAAGATGTTGATTGGCAGTGTTTCGCAGAATTCCTATCACTTCATACTTTGTCAGAAGAGCCTACAGCCAACCTGGAGATTGAGCCAGTTCAGAATATCCAGCTATCAGATAATCAGTCTCTATATCTTTCTAAGTCAGAGTAGGCCGAGCTTACGCATGCCGACCTAGTATCCTATACCCAGGCCCTAGTCATACCAACTCTTCCTGTTCCTTCTCACCCTGAGCTGAAACTTTACCTCAGAGCATGAAATACTGATTCCTTACTGTAGAGACTAAAATGTTTCCGGTCATCATCGCTTCCAATCTGACCGAAGATAAAGAATCCCATCTGATGGAGATTATTGAAAAGAATGGCAAGGTAATCAGGTGATCAGTAGTTGATCTCCATGGGACAAGTCCGGCTCTATGCTCCCACAACATCTTTCTCAAGGATGACGCGAAACCATCTCGTGAGTTTCACCCCAAGGTGAACCCGAATCTTCGAGTGGTGGTTATGAAGGAAATATCCAAGTGGTGGAGCATTGATTTTATCTATCCCATCCCTGACTCCAAATAAGTTAGTCCTTTAGATGCGGTACCCAAGAATATCGGTATTATTACAATGAGAAATGAGGACGAAGAGGAGATCGGTACCTGAGTACTGACTTCTTGGTGAGTATGTATGGACTATAGATGTTTGAATCAGGAAACCAAGAAGGATCACTTCCCACTACCATTCATTGATCAGATCATCGAATGGTTAGCCGGGAAGAGCCATTATTGCTTCCTTGATGGGTACTCGGTGTTGGAAATGCGAGCCCACAGCGAGCCATTATGCAATAAATGTTATTGCAATTCACTCCTTAATCTGAAATAAAGAGTACATAGTTTGCATAATAGGTCCCTTAGTACAATTAGGGTTATGTACCATGGCCATCTTAATGATCATATAGCTGTTGATTCAATTATTGAATCATAGAGGCTGGTGCTTAGATGAATATCTAATGAGTTAGATTGAGGACTCATCAAGCACCGTCAAATGATTATTAAGAGATGATCTCCAGCCTGAGTAGGAGATGGCAATCCTTTCTCAGTTAGGCTGATATCTGACCGACTTCTTGATGCAGGTCCTCTGCATAGGAATAGAGATTCGGAGGTGTCAGATTAATTAGGTCAAAGAGTTGACTTAACGAGATCGAGATAACCAAAGTCCTATATCATATGCTGTCATGATATAGGCACACATCCTCTGACCGAAGACAGATGTGTTACTATATGTCTGAGTATGTACATTTGGCAGACCAATAGGTTGATGACCTAATCAAGGTCTATACACCGGCGCGCTGGTGTGCATATAAGGGCATATGAGTAATACGATCTCTCAAAGGGATCATACAGGTTCACTAATGAACCGGAAGACATGAGCTCACTCATGAGATATTGGGAAGAATCAAATTTCGTGTGCACGGTCGTCTCGCTTTGGAAGCTTGACTGAATTTGTAGGTTTGATATATACTTTTGGAAAGTATATGATCAAGACCTAGGTATGATATATGCTTTTGGAAAGTATATGATCGATACCAACTCCCAATGATCGAATGAGAAACTTACTGATGTAACCCTGAAGTAGACAGTGTAAAGTTGATCTAATACTTCGGGTTTATTCTGAGTCTTCCAGTATGCAGGATGTACAGGTATTGGGAATGCCTGAGGGTGATGTGATCATAAACGGTTGTATAACCATGACGCTTCCATTCCTAGGGAGTGATGAAACGGGTCTGGATTTTAGTGACTCCTCTCAGTAGAGAAGTAATCTAATCTTAGTTCAAATGTTGGACATTAATCTGAATGTGATTCAGATTCAATGAGAAGATTAGATTTGCGGTCTTGATTTAATCAAGCATCTATGGGAGGCCCGAGATCTGGATTTGAGATGTGATCTCAATATCCATGTCACTATATGTGGAACAATACAATCGCCCTGTCCTTATCTCCAAGTATTCGCGGAGAAAGCGCATTGTCCTTGAAAGAGTTCATGGATAATTCTATTGTTGATATATGTATCCGAGCATTGAGAAAATGGATAATTAAATGTGATTTAATTATCATGAATAATATGAATTTGATTCATATTATAAGGAGAGTTATCTTAGATAATTAAATGTGATTTGATTATCAAAGATGTAGATAATGTGAATGTGATTCATATTATTTGAGTACATGAGAATAAGTTATCCAATATAATTAAATATGATTTAATTGTTATGGATAAGAATAATGTGGATAGAAATATCCAATTATTCATAATATATTATAAATGTGATTTATAATGTATTAGAGAGAGTTAATTATAATTTATATGTGTTGATTAATTATTATGTGTATTGGATACACATTGTGTAATTAATTGACAATGTAAATTATATATTGTTTTGGGTTGTGAATTTGATTCACAATTTTTCCAATGTCAAGATTGCAATATTCCCAAAATTAATTGAGAATTATTTTTTGGTGAATAATTGTTGGAAAATAAGTTGAGAGAAAAACAAGGAGATATGCAATCCCATGGGAATCCATGGGATTGCCCTCCCCATATGGGAAGAGGGGGGCGGCACCAATTCCTTTATGGAATTGGTGGCCGTCCACTCCTCCCAATAGGGAAGGAGGCTCTCATTTGTTTTTCCACTCCTTATTTGGTTGGTTTAATTTGGTATTAATATATATTTGATTTATCAAATATATTTAATCAAAATTAAATCACAAGTTGTTGGCTTTTACCAACAACAACCTTGACCATTGGATTGTCATAAATCAAATCTCAACCATTGATTTTATATGACACATGGATTGAGATCCATGGATCCCAAAACCCTATAAATAGAGAGGCATACCCATGCTCTCTCTTTACACACAGATAATGCTTGAGAAGCATCTCTCTCTCTTTCTCTCTAGAGGTCAGCCCTCTCTCTCCCTCTCATGGCCGTCCACCATGGATGCCATGGAGAGGTTCTCCATCGCCGCGGCATCGTCGTTATGCTGCCCGTTCTTCTGCTCGTGGATCTCCGTCTCCTTCGGTGCGCCTCGCTCGTGAAGAAGACGTCGGATCTCGTGTGTTGAGATCAGGAGATCCGCCGCTTGGATCATCAACATGGATTGCGAGAAGCACGCGGTTCATCCCCGCGCTCGCAAGCGTCTCCTCCGTCGGATCGGACTTGAGACAGGAGGTCTCTTCGTTTAGAGACTCGATCGCAACCACGCTTCAAGAGGTAATCCTATTACTTGTTTGTGGTTTAGATGAAACGATCCGAGAAGTGTTCTTGGATCATGTGGTTTCGTCGTAAGAATTTTTTTTAAATTCCGCTGTATCGAGCAACTAGTGCGACTAGTCGCTCTTCGTCGTATTCGATACGACGCTCACGCTTCCGTGATGCGCTTGAGGATCTAACCATATCCTTCAAGTGGTATCAGAGCCTTAGGTCGATGGTTTCGAATAGTGATTCGCTAACCGAGGACGACTTGGGTTCGCTAAGGTCGCGAAAGTTTTCATCGCATTTGATTTCGCAGATCTGTTTAGTAAATAAATTCGGCACTGTTTAAATTGTTTAAACACGAATTTTATACTTGGATTATGTTCCCCATTAAATAAGAAAACCATAGGATCTGAGTTTGCGTAAATCGGATTTCGTATGCTAGAGATATGGTCGTTTTAATGAACATGTATGCACTGTTGCGGGAACTGTGAATCTGAACGTGATTAAAATGTTAATTACTGTTTAGACTTGCCTCGAAATGCGTGAACTTCACTTAGGTTCTGTCCAAAATCAAATTAGCAAACTTTAGAAACTTTGCTTAATTTGGATTTAATATGATTGAGATATGCCAATTTTAGTAAGTAGGGGTCACTGCTGAAATTGCTTTCCTAATCTAGAACCAAGTGATTGTCAATTAGTGAAATTAATTGTTAATTTCGTGAAATAATCTTGAAAAATATTTGTGAAAATATTGAAACATGATTATTTGCCTAATTGACTTGGCCCCAACCAATTAGTTGATTAGATTTGATCTAAACCTTAATTTGAATTACAATCATCAAACTTCTTGCTTGAATAGGACTTGGGAATTTGCCTAGCAAATTTCCTTAAAATCAAAATTGTTTTGATTACTATATGGTATAATTTCGGTTGAAGAACCGATGATCATCTCAAGTACAAAATAATCAATTTGGCATTATCCTTTCCCGAGGTGGATATGGTGTCTAGTCGGGGATCGCTGGTCAGCGGGTTGCAACGTATGTGGTCCGCCCCACTCCCGTCGGTACTGGCCATGACAGCGGGTATGGCCGGGATAATGTCCGAGGGATTATAATGTATTTTTCTAATTATTAAAATACGAATTAATACGTACTTTGAGAATAATACCATATATATATTCAAGCATAAAATTAAGTTTGATTGATTAAATTGGATTGATAATTAATTTAATATGATTAAGTTAATTATATCCAATTAAGAATACTCTAATATGATTAGAGTTGATAATTCCCTTGGAAGAATTAATTATATGAATGTGATTCATAGTAATTAATTAAATTTGAATAAGAGGTGGAGGATCACATAAGTGACATCCATGGTCTCCCGTCAAGGCGAAGGGTTTCCGTCGCCAGGGATTGTATATAGGAGACGCCTGTACGAAGTGACAGCTCCTATATGCAAGCGCATCTGGATCGGACTCTTTGCTTCTCGAAAGAGTAAGGCCGTATGCGTAGTGACCCCAATATCGGATCCTCATATTATTGGGGCGATATTGGATTGCGCATAGCGAGTTCTATTCCTGTTGACGGTTGGTTCAATTAACGACGGGTCAACATCACCTTAGGGGTGGTGGGCCCGGGTGTTAAAGACCGAATTGGGAAATGCAAGTTGGACTTGCAAGGCGGAATGTGTTCCCGCTTCTCTTTATTGGAGTTGCAGTTTCTCATATTATTGGGATGTAACAAAGATAAAGAGGAGATCCCAGATCTTGCTGAGATATAATGGTAAGTATATCTCTTACATTGAAAGTGATTAAGGGAATGAACTTTCATTGTTGACAGGGCAAGACAACTTTGATATAAAAACTCCTAAATCAAAGTATAATATGTGTATATATATATAAATATATACCCTTATGCAAATTACTTATTTCAGATAATCCTTCATTAAACCCACTCAATGTTATACTCATTAATAACCAGTAGAATATTATGGATTGGACCCTTGATCCAGATATTGTACTTGCGATTGGACACATAATGTATGTGGTTGCAATGTGCAAGTTTCCTCATAATAATGAGAAGTGATAATTAAATAAGATAATAGGACTAAAACCCTAGGGTTTGTATGTCTCTATGAGTCTTGATCTTATCGAATGTACTTTTGAAGTGACATGTCGATGATGATCGTAATTATCAAATTAATCCTTATAAAATCAATAAAGATATTCTGGCATACATATGTGCTCTTGACATTTAATCATGAATGACATGGTTCTCTACATCATGTAGAATGGTAGCTCTATTAGAGATAATGTATTCAAATTGTTTGAATACCTACCAGAACCTATGTTTTAAGAGTTTAGATGGATGTAGATGATGAGTTTCATCATTCTACTGTCTATACTCTAGTCATTCATGAAGCTTCATAATATTCATATTATATGAATTGGGTGAAGCATGTATAAATGTTGAAATACTCTTATATTGAAAATTTTGATTTTAACATAAGAGATCCTTGGTTTTGAGCAAAGGTTATTTTTAGACAAAGGGAGCGCAGTGGAAGCATGGGTTGGACCCAAGTAAGAGGTATAGTCAAAGAGTTGACTGTACTTCTGTGACTTCCATATGACATCCAAAGAGTTGGATGAATGCCAATACTGCAATAAGTTGATGTGTTGATAGTATGACTATCAAGTCTGTCTAGAACCCTCAGAAAAGGACTCGGATGGAGCATCAGTATAATCTACATATAATCATTGATATTGACTTACTTATTTGATAAGATAAAGTCTAATAATTGTATCTCAATTTTCTAATGACACTTGCAATTGGTTGCATATATATTAGAAATTTGATCTTAAGGTTTAATGGTCATCCATGTTGGAATTGATGCAATTGTTGCAATAATTTCCACCGGATGAATAGACTTCATATTTTCAGTGGGAGCCCTTAGTCTTAGAGAATGTCTCTATGACCTAGATATTAGAATACACTCATTGTTTATTTCTAAATGTTGGGAATAAACATGAAATCTGGAATAGACCTATCATAAAGAGTTATGATGGAGATATTTCAGATAGTAATCTTACATCTAGTAGACTCCACTAAATTAGAAAATTAATGAATTGTTCATTAAGATTTCTAATACTGAAAATTAAACCTTTAAAGATCAATAGGAGGATAAAGATCATTTGACAATGATCTGACATAATGTTTTGGACATATGTCTGTTGATGAGAGCAATGGACAAGTAAGAGATGAAACTTTAGAATGTCTAATATTTCAAAACTTGCATACTTATGAATATTGTATTCAAAGTAAAATGTCCAATACACCCTTCTTTTGGAATGGTGTAAGATGTTAAGGTATTCAAGATCTCATACATATTGATGTATGTGAATCATCTATATCAGAATAAACATTTTGGATATGTGATATCTATTAATGATTATTTGTGATATGAAATTTCTTCTCTTCACATAGAAAACTTTGAAATGTTCAAAGATTTCACAATTTTGGTTTAGAACCAAAGTTTGAAGGAAGATGAAATGAATTTGATCTAATCAAGGTAGCTTGTACCTATTAGATGAATTCAAGAAATACCTTATGGAGATGTGAATATCATTCCTATCTCAATCCTCCTAATGAACCTGAACTCAATGGAGTTGTAGGGAGATACAATTGATCATGTTTGACATGATTTAATCAATGATTAATCCTAGCATAATTATCTCTTAAGTTTCCAAGATATATATGTAGTAGAGACTGCATTATATACTTAATAAGGTTCCATGCATGTAAGCTGGAATCTAGCACTAGAGAGTGCTACTTCATTAGGAAAATAAAGGATGGTATTGAATACCTACTTTATGACCTTGAGATTCTTAAAAGATCTCATCTTTGAGAATATGATTCTTATAGGATGACTCTCTTGAGAATCAAGATGAAAATGAAGTAAAGGAACTCATTTAATCTTGAAAAGATAATGAGGTTCCTGAAATCGGAAACAAAAATAGATAATTAAAGATGAAACATTAATATCTCTTCAAATAAGTTTGATGATGGATTCCATGTGTCAGTTAAATTCTGAAAATGATCGGACTTCATGTAAAGAAGCTCCTGAGGATCATGACATGGAAAGATGGATGTTAGCAATAAAAGTCTAATGTAGATTTCATATACAAGTGTTGTATATGGACCCTCGAGGATCCACCTATATGGGTCAGACCCATTAAGGTGTAAATGGATCTTTAAGAGATAGAGGGAACCTGATGAGAAGGTAGAGACCTTCAAAGCACGGTTCATAGCCATGAGCTACACATCGAAGAGAAGGCATCGCTTGCGATAAGACTTGCTCTCCAGTGACCTTGCTTTAACCCATCAGAATATTGCTAACTATAGCTACACAACTTGACTATGACATCTTCATGATGTGACTCAAGATTGCATTCCTCTATGAATACCTCTCTGAGGATATTCATATGAAGTAGCCCCAGGGCTTCATGGTTGAGGAAAGCAAGGTGTGCTGGCTGAAGAACTCCATCTTTGGACTCCAATAAAGCTTCCTGTAGTTGGAACATAAGATTTGATGAAATTATAAATGTTATGATTTCAGATAGAATCTTGATGAACCATGCGAAGCTTAGTGGGAGTGCCATTGTGTTCATCGTGTTAAATGTAGATATTATTCTAATCATTTGGAATAATATAAGGATAATAATAAGTGTTTTAAAATTTGGTTGTTTCATACCTTGAGATACGATTTCAAGGATACCTCTTAGATCTTAATTCTGAAGTCGTTCAGAAGCAAAGAGAAGAGGGTATTGGGACTGTCGCATTAGTAGTACACCTTGGACTTATTCCATTTTCTGGAAAATTCCAAGAAAGGCTTCCTTCCCTTAAGATGTGGTAGTGACCTGTCTGAAGGAATAGCACCTCAAAGAGTTGAGGAAATGATTGCTAGAACTGCTTGCACTTGTGCGTCAGTTATGAGAAGCTGGGTATATGCTAGATGTGTACAAGAGCCAGATGTCTGCCATGCAGTGGGAGTAGTAAACTGTTACTAATCCTACTATGGAGATAAAACACTTGATTGCAGTAATAATAATATCTTCAAAGATGATAAAACTTGGAGATAGTGATCTCAAAGTCTTATCTTCAAAAGTTTAAGACCTTGTAGATAGTGATCTATAAGGGTCTTAACTGTAGATACCTTAAGAGATAGAGATCTCCAGTAATGAAGGTATTCTGATAAGGGTTATGGGAATACTGGTTATGATAATTAATAAGATGTAGTGTCAAGGACACTATAACCGACAAAATTGAGTATTGGTTGCATAGGATGCAATATTCGCATTGGATGCGAGCACTGTTACTAGGAGATATGCAAGTGCCGTAAAAGGACTTGGCGTAGTCTCTTGGGAACGGAGTGACTGATCAGCTTACCTAGCTATTTTCTAAATAGCCTATGATTATCACATGAGTGTGGGTTTAAATGATTAGCCCATTAATGGCTCTTTGGGCTAGTGGGAGATTGTTGGAAATGCGAGCCCACGGCGAGCCATTATGCAATAAATGTTATTACAATTCACTCCTTAATCTGAAATAAAGAGTACATAGTTTGCATAATAGGTCCCTTAGTACAATTAGGGTTATGTACCATGGCCATCTTAATGGTCATATAGCTGTTGATTCAATTATTGAATCATAGAGGCTGGTGCTTAGATGAATATCTAATGAGTTAGATTAAGGACTCATCAAGCACCGTCAAATGATTATTAAGAGATGATCTCCAGCCTGAGTAGGAGATGGCAATCCTTTCTCAGTTAGGCTGATATCTGACCGACTTCTTGATGCAGGTCCTCTGCATAGGAATAGAGATTCGGAGGTGTCAGATTAGTTAGGTCAAAGAGTTGACTTAACGAGATCGAGATAACCAAAGTCCTATATCATATGCTGTCATGATATAGGCACACATCCTCTGACCGGAGACAGATGTGTTACTATATGTCTGAGTATGTACATTTGGCAGACCAATAGGTTGATGACCTAATCAAGGTCTATACACCGGCGCGCTGGTGTGCATATAAGGGCATATGAGTAATACGATCTCTCAAAGGGATCATACAGGTTCACTACTGAACCGGAAGACATGAGCTCACTCATGAGATATTGGGAAGAATCAAATTCCGTGCGCACGGTCGTCTCGCTTTGGAAGCTTGACTGAATTTGTAGGTTTGATATATACTTTTGGAAAGTATATGATCAAGACCTAGGTATGATATATGCTTTTGGAAAGTATATGATCGATACCAACTCCCAATGATCGAATGAGAAACTTACTGATGTAACCCTGAAGTAGACAGTGTAAAGTTGATCTAATACTTCGGGTTTATTCTGAGTCTTCCAGTATGCAGGATGTACAGGTATTGGGAATGCCTGAGGGTGATGTGATCATAAACGGTTGTATAACCATGACGCTTCCATTCCTAGGGAGTGATGAAACGGGTCTGGATTTTAGTGACTCCTCTCAGTAGAGAAGTAATCTAATCTTAGTTCAAATGTTGGACATTAATCTGAATGTGATTCAGATTCAATGAGAAGATTAGATTTGCGGTCTTGATTTAATCAAGCATCTATGGGAGGCCCGAGATCTGGATTTGAGATGTGATCTCAATATCCATGTCACTATACGTGGAACAATACAATTGCCCTGTCCTTATCTCCAAGTATTCGCGGAGAAAGCGCATTGTCCTTGAAAGAGTTCATGGATAATTCTATTGTTGATATATGTATCCGAGCATTGAGAAAATGGATAATTAAATGTGATTTAATTATCATGAATAATATGAATTTGATTCATATTATAAGGAGAGTTATCTTAGATAATTAAATGTGATTTGATTATCAAAGATGTAGATAATGTGAATGTGATTCATATTATTTGAGTACATGAGAATAAGTTATCCAATATAATTAAATATGATTTAATTGTTATGGATAAGAATAATGTGGATAGAAATATCCAATTATTCATAATATATTATAAATGTGATTTATAATGTATTAGAGAGAGTTAATTATAATTTATATGTGTTGATTAATTATTATGTGTATTGGATACACATTGTGTAATTAATTGACAATGTAAATTATATATTGTTTTGGGTTGTGAATTTGATTCACAATTTTTCCAATGTCAAGATTGCAATATTCCCAAAATTAATTGAGAATTATTTTTTGGTGAATAATTGTTGGAAAATAAGTTGAGAGAAAAACAAGGAGATATGCAATCCCATGGGAATCCATGGGATTGCCCTCCCCATATGGGAAGAGGGGGGCGGCACCAATTCCTTTATGGAATTGGTGGCCGTCCACTCCTCCCAATAGGGAAGGAGGCTCTCATTTGTTTTTCCACTCCTTATTTGGTTGGTTTAATTTGGTATTAATATATATTTGATTTATCAAATATATTTAATCAAAATTAAATCACAAGTTGTTGGCTTTTACCAACAACAACCTTGACCATTGGAGTGTCATAAATCAAATCTCAACCATTGATTTTATATGACACATGGATTGAGATCCATGGATCCCAAAACCCTATAAATAGAGAGGCATACCCATGCTCTCTCTTTACACACACATAATGCTTGAGAAGCATCTCTCTCTCTTTCTCTCTAGAGGTCAGCCCTTTCTCTCTCCCTCTCATGGCCGTCCACCATGGATGCCATGGAGAGGTTCTCCATCGCCGCGACATCGTCGTTATGCTGCCCGTTCTTCTGCTCGTGGATCTCCGTCTCCTTCGGTGCGCCTCGCTCGTGAAGAAGACGTCGGATCTCGTGTGTCGAGATCAGGAGATCCGCCGCTTGGATCATCAACATGGATTGCGAGAAGCACGCAGTTCATCCCCGCGCTCGCAAGCGTCTCCTCCGTCGGATCGGACTTGAGACAGGAGGTCTCTTCGTTTAGAGACTCGATCGCAACCACGCTTCAAGAGGTAATCCTATTACTTGTTTGTGGTTTAGACGAAACGATCCGAGAAGTGTTCTTGGATCATGTGGTTTCGTCGTAAGATTTTTTTTTTAAATTCCGCTGCATCGAGCAACTACTGCGACTAGTCGCTCTTCGTCATATTCGATACGACGCTCACGCTTCCGTGATGCGCTTGAGGATCTAACCATATCCTTCACTCGGGGTATAACCAGGTAGCCATATCACCTGAAGAGCAAGAATAGACAACATTCACTTGTCTGGTTGAAACATATGTTTTCAAACGAATGCCCTTTGGATTATGTAATGCTCCGGCTACATTCTAGAGGTGCATGCGTTCGATTTTTGCGGACATGGTGGGTGACTTTTTAGAAGTCTTCATGGATGATTTTTCGGTCTACGTTAAGATTTTGACTCCTGACTTTCTAGCCTAGACCGCGTGCTTCAGAGGTGCACAGAGTTATCTCGTTCTTTCTTGGGAGAAGAGTTATTTTATGATGACTCAGGGGACGATCCTTGGTCATATCATCTCTAACAGAGGCATGAAGGTGGACCGAACCAACATCGATATCATAAAGAAGCTCAATCCACCGTCCAATTTAAAGCAGTTACAATCTTTCCTTGGGCATGTCAGTTTCTACCGACATTTCATTCGAGATTTCTGTAAAATTGCCCGACCGTTATCTGAACTTCTAGCTAAAGACACTGAATTTATCGTAAATGATAAGTGACTTTCAGCTTTTGAAACTCTCAAGAGCATGGTTGTAGAGGCTCTTGTCCTTCAGCCACCTGATTGGTCTCTCCCATTTGAGATCATAACGGACGTCTCTGATTTTGTCATTGGGGTTGTGTTGGGGCAGAGGAGGGATGACCTACCTTATGCTATACACTATGCTAGCAAAACTTTAGATTCTGCCAAACGGAATTACACGGTTACAAAGAAAGAAATGCCAGTCGTAGTATTTACCTTAGTTAAATTTAGGTCCCACATATTAGGGTCAAGAGTAACCATCTTCACTGACCATACCGCCATCAGGTACTTAATGGATAAGAAGGATTCCAAACCGTGTCTGACCAGATGGATCCTTCTACTCCAGGACTTCGATATCATGATCAAGGATAATCCTGGAGTCAAGAATGTGGTGGTGGATCACCTCTCCCGACTAGAATTACCTGAGACTTCTGAGTTCGATGCACCAATCACCGAGTCCTTCCCCGACAAGACGATTCTTGCTGTCACCCCGCTCCCATGGTATGTCGACATTGTGAACTTTCTTGTTTCTAAGAAAGTCCACAAGGTTGGTCCAGGCAGAGACTTGATACCTTCCTCGCGAAATTCAGGTCTTACCATTGGAAGGATCCAATCCTTTATCATGAAGGAGTGAATTCCATCTAGCATTGGTGTATTCCTCAGGAGGAATACCAGAGTGTCCTCATGTATTGCCATAGATTAGAAGCTAGAGGACACCTTTTAGGGAAGACGAAAACACATAAGGTGCTTCAATCCAACCTTTGGTGGCCTATGCTCGTTGTGGATGCCCATGCATTCATAAAGAGTACAATGTCAAAGAATGGGCACTTGTGGATATAGAGACATGATGCCGATGCAGTCGATTCACTTCTGTGAAATGTTTGATGCATAGGGTATTGACTTTATGGGCCCGTTCCCTGAGAGTCAGGGATTCGAGTATATACTTCTAATTGTAGATTATGTGAGTTGTTAGGTAGAGATTATTCCTGCCCAAGCCACTAATGCGAACATGGTTTACATGTTCCTGAGAAAGCATATCATTACACGGTTAGGGGTCCCTTCGGTTTTGATATCAGACAGAGGTAGCCACTTCAGCAATGACAAGGTAAGAGCACTTGCTAACAAGCTCGGCATAGACCATCAGGCTGCTACTCTGTATTATCCGCAAACAAATGGTCTAACTGGTGTCTCGAATATGGAGGATAAGACGATCTTGCTAAAGGTTGGCCAGTCATATCGAAAGAATTGGTCGCAGCTTTTGGACCTGGTTCTTTGGGCCTATAGAACATCCTTCAAAACTCCATTGGTACATCTCCCTTTTGACTCGTTTATGGCAAGCCATGCCACCTACCTGTTGAGATCAAGCATAGATCTTGGTAGGCAGTGAAAGAGGTTATCTTCGGACTAGATGATGCGGGAGATCAGAGGCAGACAGAATTGGAAGCCCTGGAGGAATTGAGAGACGAAGCTTTCATGAGTAGCCTACACTATAAGGAGCAGATGAAAGAGTGGAATGATGCTCACATCAGCCACATGCAATTTGAGCCTGATCAGAAAGTTTGACTATTCGATGAGAGATTGAAGCTATTTTCAGGGAAACTTCAGAACAAGTGGAAAGGCCCATATCTTGTGCGAAAGGTGTATGACAATGGTAGCATCGATATATCTGAGTTGTCGTCTGATTCCACTTTTCGAGTTAATGGTCAGCGGTTGAAACCCTTTCTTGACCATGAGCCACCGATCATTGAGGTTGCTCCGATTCATTTTGTATGAGATGTGCTCTTCACTCTTTATACTATGCATCTCATACCTGATTTTCACGATCACTTTGTATATATTCTCAATTTTATTTTTTCTTCATTCCATTTGTCTTACACCCTTATGTATTGTCTACAATTTTTACAATACTAAAGATGTGCTTTATCCTAAGTATAAGGGGTTTAGACACTATGTTGATCACATGATTCTGTTCTATTACCCTTGTTGTTGCTTATACTTAGGGTGCACTTTACCCTAAGTATCGGGGGTAATATCACTCATTATCGCTTTTGATTGATTCGATTTTTTGTATCGTCTGCTCTCTCGCTTATCCCTCGTTTGTTGAGATTCTTCTCTCTACTTAGGGATATTTTACCCAAAGTATTGGGGGGACAAGACGAGTCGTTGATTATCTACATTCTCTTGACCTCAGTCATCTTCGGTTTTGAGTCTGTTATCCTTAGGATTACTTGATCCTAAGTATAGAGGGGATGGATGACTTCTATTCATTTATTCGTTATTCTTTTTGAGTCGTTGTAGTATGTAATTCTTTTCACCTATCTATACTTAGCTCAAGTTATGTCTTCCTTTGCCGCTTCTTTGGTCACTATGAGGACATAGTTCACACTAAGTATAGGGGGTGTCGTACATATATGCTATATATACTTTAGAAGCCATATCTCACACTTTATTATATTTTTAAAAATATGGCTTTTTAAAAGTATGGATGTATATTGTGGGTTTCTAAAAGCCACAAGAAAATCGTAAATATGACTTATTTAAAAACGGCTTAAAATTGTTTATAAAAAATATTGTAAAATTCTTGTATAAAATCCTTAATTATTTAAATCTTATAAAATCCTTATAAAATCTTGTATAAAAGCCGTATAATCTAGTGTATATAAAAGTTGTATAAAATTCGTTGAAAAATGTACAAAATTCTTGTAAATTCATGTAAATAGAATTAATTCACTAACTTTTTCAAAAAGACCCTAAAAAATAAAAAGTTTTAAAATTCAAAAAATATTGTAAAATTGTTTAAAAAACACTTAAAAATCTTAATCCGAAAAATGTACTTCATAAAAAAATTACTTCATTCGTATTTTTCAGAACAAGTCTGATTCTTAAATCGAATGGATCTAAGTTTGAGAGATGTAACCTGGTTTAGGTTGTAATCCACTTAATTCTAAAGGGACTTTATTAGAAACTGGAATTAAGACTCTTTAGGTCTTTTAGACTTAATTCTTTGGGTTCCATGAGACCATGTTTGGAATTCAACTTACATGTGCCTAAGTAGGGCACCTGGTGTCATCCGTTTAACTCTTCTTCATTTGAACCAATTTTGAACTCATGCACTCTACACTTTGCTCATCTTTCATGGGGCTGTGAAGGGCAATCCATGTTGGTGGTGCATTTCCATCCTTGTCTAGTGGCACTGACGTTTAAAGATGGGAGAGATTGGTGTTGAAATAAAGCTTCGGATGAGGGAAAGATCTGCTGGCACAATTTTTCCAAGATCCCAAAAAATGGACGGAAAGAAAATATGCTATATTCGTCGGGGCATAAAAGAGCTATACAATGCAACAATCATTACTACCAAAAAGAAGCCAAACACCAAATATCAATATGACCACAGTGGTCCAAGATTTAGAAAGCCCGCATTATCTTAGTACAGACTTAGCTAAACTGGCCAGGCTTCACTAGAAGATGTGATTCCATTGATCACACTCCAGTTCTCTTCTCATTCTTCTTACTTCTTTCTATATTCGATTGTGGACACAGCATGACCTGACCTTAAAAGGAAATACCACCCTCCTCGAGGATCGAGTAGCTGGATGAGGGTCCAATGGGAGTGTATTAGTGGGATGGGCGGTTTCTTTGCTTCTCTAAAACGGGAAAAGCTAAAACCCTTCACACACAATACAAATTACTTTTAAAGCTGAAAAGTTTGCGTGATGAATGGGTGGATCTGAGCTTGCTGTTGAGGTGAACCTAGATAAGGATTTGTGGAACTTGAGAGCTGTCGAGGCTTAAATCCTGATTCAAATAGAGTCAAGACACACTATTAATCCAAAGGTCTAATCCAAGTTCTATATTTTGAGTGAAGTGAGATTTGGTTTAAAGAAACAAGAATGTTCTAAGTTCTTTTATTTTACCTTTTTCTTTTCTTTGTTATTGCACTTATTTATAGAATAATTGTTTGTTAAGGACTAGGAAAGGTAAAGAATAGGCGAATGATGAATCTGTGATTCATCGCCTTTGTTCTTTTGTTTTGGCTAAAATCATTGGTAAAATACATGTAAATATTCACTAATTCCCACTAATTATTATTCTAACCACAAATATTAATATTATATACTTAACACTTATTTTATCCAAAAATAAAATAATAAAGAGAAAAATGGAAAATAAAATAAAATAAGGATGTATATAATAAATGTACAGACTGATCTTAACCTCGAGATCAGGTCAATATTGACGTGGTCGATAAAATAAACAAGTAGGAGGACATAAGGATCATCACGTATAAAAATACCAGATAACCGAGATCACAAAAATACCTTTATTCATATTTCACCTTGTACATATTTCACCTATTTTATTTATCATCAAGAAAATTTCAAATAAAAACATTTACTCCATAAAAGTTGTTCATAAAAATACAATTTATTTTATAAGAATATTAAAAGAGTATTTAATATAAAAATAATTAATTACGATGAAGCGAAAAAGCTGTAAAAGTTGATTATCAAGGTTTATAACTATTTATAGACAACTCAAATCGACCAAACTCGCTTTTAATCTCGGTTTTATACTTAACACTAATTTTTAAAAATATCAAAAAAATATTAGAATAAAACGGGTGAATTTTGGCGTTTAGGCCCGTTGTCTATATGTATTATATATAAATACTTCCCGATTTTCTAATAAATTAACCATAACTCCGTATAACTTCATTTGTTTTCTATAATACTTTTAAAATTCAATATAAAAAAATAATAATATAAATTAAGTCAAAATATCAATAAATCCTGAAGCCATGAAGCCGCTACCTAAATTTTCCAGACCTCATAACTCGGCTATATGGACTCCGAATTGGGCAAACTCAGTCTTAAAAGTTCGTTTTTTTGAATTATCTAACAATTACTCTGATTTTGTTAAAATCAGAGTTAATATGCAAATGTGAGTTTTGGGACCGTATTAGTATAAAATATACAATATACCTTAATTTATATTATTACTTAATATAGGAAATATTAGTATTTATATAATTTACTTTTTATCTTTTATTTTAAAACTTAAAAAATCATTTAATTTTTAATTTATTAATTAAGTTATTATCTATTTATTTACTTAATTATTTAATCATTTATTATTCTTTAATTAATCCATTTAATTATTAATTCAACTCAAGCGAGAACTACAGATAACACGATTTTTCTCGTTCATTCTTGAGACTAGGTTATGCATCTCTACTCGCCGATCTCAAGAATATATATTGATGGTGGTCTTTGTGATTGATTGACCAGTTACATGACCCCTCTTTGAAGTGAGGTGGGTCCTAAGTGAATTGGCTTATTCGAAAAATCCTTGTTCTTTGGAAGAATCTCGTGTTTGGTATTGCATGGTTCCACTCTACAAGAACTCCAAATCATTATTCATCCTCTTTATGAAAAATGATTAATTGCTTAATTATTTATTTTATTTATTTTTTCTTTTCTCTCTCTCCCTATTTTCTTTCTCTCTCTTCCTTTCCACTTTCTTCTTCTTCTTCTTCTTCCCTGTTGCTTTTCTTCCGTAGTCGACCCTTTCTTCTCTTCCGCCATTTCTTCTCCTCCATCCAACTAACCTGTCGACCGGCCGTTGACCATTAGGTCGGTAGGCTAACTATCTCGCCATCCACCTCTATAAAAGGAGTCATCGACCCCCCTCACTGGAATTATCCGCCATTTTACTTTGCTTCTTTTTCTAGAGCTGAGAGAGAGAGAGAGATGCAGAGCAAGGGTGACAACCCCGGCTCTTCTCCCTCAGCGAGATCATTGTCAGTAGCGAGATCAACTTCTACGCGCCGAGCCTCCTCCACTACTGAGAGTAGAGGCTACGATCAGCGGACCTTCGTCGAGTTCTGCATTCCTAGGTGTTGTATACGTCTATATTCTTCGACATCCAAGTTAGCTCCCTATGCTTGTATACTCCTTCCTCTGTTCTCCTTTTCAATCCCTCTTTTCTTCTCTCAATACCTTCATTCCTATCTGATTTCAATGCAAATACATCGAAGTTCTCTAATTTCACCGATGACTTCATTCACATATGATCCCCCACACATTCTCATTCTATCTCCCACCATCTGATCACCTTCGGCCACACACGGTGGTTGGAGATCCAGTTCCATTCCATCGCCAACGACTGATAAGGTGACCCGAGAGACTAAGGGTAAATGGTATCAATGCTCGTTGCGACCTCAACCACTCGGACCGGGCTCAACAAGCAAAAGAAAAGACCACCAAAATAAGAAATCAATCAATTAGGCAAAAGTAGCGGTCTCGCTATATTATTTTACCTGGTATAGCTACCAGGGTCGAACACAAGGAGCACAATATGCGAAAGCTACGAAGTTGTCGGGAATCCAAGTAAATAAAAAGAAAAGGTGGTTTTTAATTTTTTTTAAATTATTTATGATTTTAAAATTAAGAAAAAGGCTAAAATGAATCCAAAAATTCCCAAGCAAACAATTATTTAAAGCATAAAAAATACTCAGAAAATTCAAATAAAATATTTTTGGGTTTCTAAAATATTCAAATGTTTTTGTTAATTTTCTTAGATTTTTTTGATTTTAAATTAATTTTTAAATGTCAAATACGGCTAAAATAAACAGTGTACAGCCAAAATCTAAAGGCAATTTAAAATTGCTTAAAATGCCTATAAAATTCAAACGATAATTTTATGTGAAACTACAAGAAAAAATTTTACTATAAAAGAAGATAACATATTTTTTTTATTTTTTTTTGAATTTTTAATGATTTTTCTAATGTTTTTACTCTTTTTCAATTTTTATGATTTTTATAAATGAAAATGCAACAAAAATTGGATAGAAATAACAACAACTCAAAACAAGCAAACAAGATTTTTTTTAGAAATTTTCAAAGATTTTCAATATTTTTAATTGATTTTTAAAACAAATAGTAGCACTTTTTGGGGTTTTTGAATTTTTAAAAATATTAAATGAAAACAAAATGAAACCAAAAATACAAAGAAATTCCTACACCATGGCAGGAGCCATGTGTCAAAGGTTCATGGATTTTGGACAATGTTTGCTATTTATTTCATCACAAATAAAAAGCACAACACACATGAACCAATATGCAATTATTGGAAAGTTTCTAGCCAAACAGTAACACACAGAAATAGTTTAGGGCTTAATCTGTAAAAAGTCTAGATCCTCATGTGGGCAGCACGTGACCCAGGCACTCAGGGGTATAAATACAAATCCTATTTATAAAGATTCATTTATTAACAAACATAAAATCTAGGACGAAACAATGCAAATAACCCATAGGTCACGTGGTAGACCGCGTGCTACACAAACAGAGGGACTAGAACGCAAATAACAGAAGCATAAGGTCATAGATGCAAAATATCCAAACTAAAAACAAGTACTAAAAATATTTACAGGACTAACAAATAAATGCAAAAAGGTAGCATGGCCTAAGTGCAAATACCCTTCTTTATTAACGATCCAACGGTCGCCAACGTTCCACTTAAGATCAGGTGGTTGAGCATAGGAGACACCGGTTTGATGATGAACGACTGAGAGTTGATCTTCAGATGGATTGGACGATCGAGGACTCCTTAAAGATGGACGAACACGATCAGAACTGGAGGGGGTCTCAATCCAACGGCGGAGACAACACCTGGAAGCGCGGTGAAGAAGTCATCGTCGACGAAGTTCGATCGAGTGATACGTGATGCAGGGACATTCTCCATAGCTGCTCGGATGGGGAAAAGGATGCTGGTGGCTGTTCACAGCGGTGGCGATGCTCCGATGAGGCCGAGGCCGTCGGAAACGGCCCGACGAAGCTGGAGACCTGGAGCTGTTATGCTTTGATGTTCGAACCTCCAGATGAGGCCCTTTGGGCTCTAAAACTATACAAATGAGTTACTGGGTTGAGGGCAAAGTGCCTCGAGCCATCAGTGCGTGGAATGGGTGGTCAGATGATGCGGGGCGTAGCCCTCCAGCGAGGCGATGGCGGAGGAGGACCTGGAGTCTCGTCCCTGGGCGAAGGAGGTGAACGGATGGGCATAGAAGGTGGGGAGAAGTCTAACGAAGGTGCTACGATCATCGAGATAGCGAATGGGAGGTCCGACCACGGTGAATATAGCTAAGCAATCAGCTGGACCAAAGCTCGAAAATCTGGAAATAGAAGCTAACAAGAAGAAATCGGAGTTACCTAGTGAATGGAGTCGTCTGGGCTGAAGGTCATGGACCTCCGAGGGTCTTCACCTCGATGATTTGATGTGTCCAGAGGCTAGATCTCACCTCGCGGTGGAGCACGACTAAACGTTCGTGGACCTAAGGTTTCCAGGCTCGAATCCTCTCTACAACGGCCTCTATCGCATGCGGTCACTTGTGGATCGAGGTGGAGGTCACTGGAGATGAGAGGGTGGCCAAAGATGAAGAAGAAAATGCGGCTCCAGAAGATTTTATACTCAGCAGGGTCCGAGAAGTGTGGGGCTTGAGCGTGCGAACCGAGGGATGGATCCCTAACGGAATCATCTCGGGCGTGTATAATGGATCGTCCCTCGGTAATCGGAGCAGCGGAGTGACAAGGATGGTGGTCGGGTCGGATCACAAAAATTAGGAGAAAGTCAGGTGGAAACCAGATCAGGGTGAAGAAAGGTCCGGGGGGCAGTTGACCAGGGTCAACAGTCCGCCCTGGACCAATCAGAAAAAAGATACATAAAATAATTGAAAATTCAATTAAAAATAGCAAACAATTTTATTTTAAAAAGTTTATAAAATAAAAATATTTATTATTTTTCAAACTATTTTTCTGTGATTTTTATTTATTTTTATGAAAAATAATTTATGATATATACAGTATATTATATTATATACATGTATAAAATACCTATGTATTTTATACAATTATTTTTATTTTCTTATATTTGCGCAAATACCCAATTTTATATTTAATTTATTTACAACATAAAATTTAGAGTCTAAAATAATTTTTATTTTATTTTTATTAATTATTTACAAGTGTAAAAATAAATAGTTATATGATACATATATACATGTATTATATACAAGGTAAGAGAGAGAAAATTTTATTTTTATTTTATTTTTCTAATTTTTGTTTTATTTCTAGAAATATATACAAGGGAATAAAATCATCTTTTTATTTTTTTGTAAAAAAAAAAATATATACACATAGGAAGGAGTATGTACACGGTAGAGTGGCCCTATCTCTTTCTACTTATTTTATTTGGCGATCAGGTCCATTTTGGACCCTCTCTAGGGTTCAGGTCACTCAATATTTATTCTAGATATCTCCTTCTTTTTTTATTCTTTATTCTTTTATTTTTGCACAAATACATGCTAATTATTAATTATTAAAAAATACTTGCTTATTGCTAATTTATTATATTTACAGCAATATACATGATGCTTTGCTAAGATATTTAGCTAAAATTAAAGAATAAAGAGTGATGAATGAGGATTCATCACCCCCTATACTTTACTTTTGATAGTCCTTTAGCAAACACTTATTTGAAAAAGAAGTGAAAAGAGAAAGGAAAAGAAAAAGAAGGTGAAGGAGGTGAATCAAGGTTGATTATTAATCTTGTCTTCATTAAATTGAAGTATGGAGCTCCGTCAGACCTTTGGATTATTAGTTTGTCGGAACCTTATTTGGACTTAGGTTTAAAACTCAATAGCCTATAAGTTCCACCAATCTATGGTCAAGACTCCTCAATAATCCAAATCAGAACAAGTCTACATACACAAACTCTAATGACCATGAATCTTTTCTTGTAGTGTGTAAGTGATATGTAGCTCCCCACCTCAGAAATGGCAAAGTGACAACCCCCCTCAACAAGGTAACTCTAATGCCCTAGTCTGGCAACTCTTTCCTCGAGGAGCGGGGTATTCCCTTCTAAATTCAAGTTCAACCGGCAAAGAAGAGGAGGAAGAAGAGAATGGACCGTGGCCAGTGTAGCCATGTAACCTAGGGAGCCCAACTAGTGTAGCCAGGTCTCCCTGCTGCAAGCTTCATGAGATGGGCATGGGTAACATAAGCTTTGCTTTATTTGGCTATATACACTCCGGTGGGTATTCCATTTTCTATCAGACCCACCACTTTTTTGGAGTTTTTCTTTTCTTTTTGCACACATTTTTTCGATGTGCATATGTACAACATATCTACATGGTGCAACATATGCACGTAAGGAGTTTTTTCTCTTGAGCCAGTAGACTATCCCTCTTTTGAAGCATTATTGCAATCCACAACTCCTGTCTTTAGACCTCAATGCCACCAGACCAAGTTGAGACGCACTTTCTTCACTAAAAGAAGAGGAGAGGTTCCGCCTAGAAGTACTACCCTCATATGCTACCCCAAGACAAAGAAGATTGCCTCCTCACCACCTCATCCGTAGAGAGCTAGGTGTAAAGTTCTGGTGCTAGTAAAGCCATTGTCTGTGAGAGTCATGTGTGCGTTGTTAAGTGTTCTACTTAGGCTCATCAAGATGACATATGATCATAGCCTAGTGGACTCAAAGAATTAAGTCACCATGGACCTGAAAAGTCTCAACCCTAAGCCCTATAAGGTTCCTCTTATAATTAAGTGGATTAAGGTCTTAACCAAGCTCTATTTTTCAATTTAATTCCAAGATAGTTTAAATGTCAACTATGATTCAGAAAACCTATACAAGTATATACAAAAATGCTTTTGTGCAAGTTTTCAAAATATGCAAAATTTTTGAAAAATATTTGAATGAATGGATGCGTGCATGAATGCAGAAGTTTTGCAAAATATTTACGTAAATTTACAAAAGGATTTTTGCAAACCTTTTGTTTTTCTAACATTTTACAAAAATCTTGTACTATATACATAATTTTGATATCAAAATATTTACAAGCTCTTTACACACAAAATATTTTTACAAAACATTTGTACAAAAATAGTTTTGTAGATAGCTATGTATGTGCAATAAAGAATTTTATGTACAAGAAAAAATTTTAAATTTTTAAGGGTTTTTAAGGTTTTTAGCCATTAAATTTTTTAACACACTCACACAAAGTATGAGTTATGGCTAAAGTATATATGAAATATTTACGACACCTCCCTATACTTAGCTCGAACGATGTCCTTAGAGTGAATCAAGAGCGATGAAGAAGACATAACTCGTGATTAGTATAGGGAAGTGAAAAGGAAAACTATACTACAACGACGAATGAAAGAATAGAATGGAAAAGAATCTCGGTGTTTCCCCCTTATATTTAGGATCAAGTAATCCTAAGTATAGCAGGCTGTACACAAAGGGAAATCCGAGTGGGAGAATGTACAGGGTATACCTCCCCTATACTTAGGGTAAAATATCCCTAAGTATAGGCAGCAAAACAGAGGTAGAAAGAATCAAAAGGAAATCAAAAGTCTTACACCCCCTATACTTAGGGTAAAGTACACCCTAAGTATAGCATAATCAGATATGCAAATGGGGTGTTGGACTGAAGAATGGTGTGATATGGACATCTGGATCTATACAAGGCAGAAGACAGTGATAATCAGGTACGAGATGCAATAGATGTGAGTCAAAGACCACATCTCACGCAAAATGAATAGGGGCAACGTCAACGACCAGTGGCTCATGATCAAAATATGATTTGAGCCGCTGTCCGTTAACATGAAATGTAGACTCATATGACATCTCAGATATGTCAATGCTTCCATTGTCATGTACCTTTCGGACCAGGTATGGTCCCTTCCACTTGCTCTATAACTTCCCTGGAAATAATCTAAGCCTAGGATTGAACAACCATACTCTCTATCCTGGCTCAAACTGCTTGTGGCTGATATGAAAATCATGCCACTCCTTCACTCTCTCTTTGTACTGTAGGCTGCTCGAAAAGGCTATATCTCTAAGCTCCTCCAGGGCTGCCAATTCTACCCTCCTTTGGTCTCCTACACTCACTGGATCCAAAAGTATGTCTGTGACAACCCAAAGTGACTTATGCCTAAGCTCAACAAGTAAATGGCAGAGCTTTCCATAAATGAGGCGAAAGGAAGATGTATCCAAAGGAGTCTTGAAGGACGTCCGATATGCCCACAAGATCGAGTCCAAAAGCTGTGACCAATCCTTTCGGTCAAGGCGGACGACCTTCTGTAATATAGTCTTGATCTCCCTATTCGACACTTCAGCAAGACCATTGGTCTGAGGATGATATGGAGTGGCTACTCGATGGTCAATGCTAAACTCGCTAGCAAGGGCCTTTACCTTGTCATTGACGAAATGAGACCCCCCGTCAGATATCAACACTCAAGGCACTCCGAACCATGAAATGATATTCTTCCTCAAAAATCTGCATACAGTCCTAGCATCTACGATTCGAGCGGGGATGGCCTCAACCCAACGACTCACATAATCAACGACTAATAGAATGTACTCGAATCCCTGACTCTTAGGGAATGGACCCATGAAATCGATTCCCCATGCGTCAAAAACCTTACAGAAGTGAATGGGCTGCATCGACATCATATCACGCTGTCCACAAGTGCCCATCCTTTGACAGTCAGTACACCTCTTCACGAATTCATCAGAATCCTTGAAGAGGGTAGGACACCATAGGTCGGATTGGAGCACTTTCTGTGCCGTTCTCCTCCCAGAGTGATGTCCTCCTGCCTCAAGATTGTGGCAGTAAGTGAGGACGCTATGGTGCTCCTCCTGAGAAATGCACCGACGCCAGACGCTATCCCCTCCTTCATGATAAAGGACGGAATCCTTCCAACGGTAGAACTTGACCTTTGTAAGGAAGGTCTCAAGTCGCTGCCTGGGCCAACCCTGTGGAACTTTCTTGGCAACAAGATAGTTCACAATATCGACATACCACAGGAGCGAGGAGACAATAAGGATCGCCTCATCTGGGAATGTCTTAGAAATAGGGTCAATCTTCTCAGAATCCTCAAGATGCTCTAATCGAGAGAGATGATCCACATCACATTCTTGACTCCAAGCTTATCCTTAATCTCAATATCAAATTCCTGGAGTAGAAGGATCCATCTAGTCAATCTCGCTTTGGCATCCTTCTTTTCCATGAGGTACCTGATGGCGGTATGATATGTGAATATAGTCACCTTAGATCCAATGATGTATGATATGAACTTATCTAGGGCAAAGACTACGGCTAGCATCTCCTTCTCAGTGACGGTGTAGTTCCGCTGGGAGGCATCCAATGTACGACTAGCATAGTGAATGAAAAATGGCACTCCATCCCTCCTCTGTCCCAGCAGGACCCCTACGGCAAAATCGGAGGCATCCGTCATGATCTCGAATGGGAGAGACCAATCAGGCGGTTGGAGGACAGGAGCCTCAACAACTAGACTCTTGAGAGTCTCAAATGACGTAAGACACTTATCATCCACAATGAACTCAGTGTCTTTGGTTAGCAAATCGGTCAACGGTCGGGCAATCCTGCTGAAATCATGAATGAAGCGTCGGTAGAAACCGACGTACCCCATAAAAGACCGTAACTGTCACAAGTTGGATGGTGGACTGAGTTTCCTAATGATATCCACCTTGGTCGGATCAACCTCCATGCCCATGTTGGAGATGATATGGCCATGCACCGTCCCTTGAGTCACCATTAAGTGACTCTTCTCTCAAGATAGCACAAGATGGACCTCGATGCATCACTGAAGGACTCGGTCTAGGCAGTCAAGACAAGCATCAAACCCATTGCCATAGACCGAAAAGTCGTCCATGAAGACCTCCAAGCACTCACCCACCATGTCCGAGAAGATGGACAACATGCACCTTTGGAATGTCACCGGGGTGTTACATAGACCAAAGGGCATCTGTCTGAAAGCATATGTCCCAAAGGGACAGGTGAATGTGGTCTTGTCCCAGTCTTCAGGCGTAATGGCCACCTGATTGTATCCGGAGTACCTGTCAAGAAAGCAGTAATGACTCTTCCTAGCTAGCCTATCTATAATTTGATCAATAAAAGGCAACGGGAAATGATCCTTCTTGGTGGCCTTATTCAATCGTCTGTAGTCCACACAAACCCTCCAAGAAGTGGGTACCCAGGTAGCGATCTCCTCTCCAAACTCACTCACAACTATAGTGATGTCCGTCTTCTTGGGCACCACATGCAATGGACTAACCCACTTGGATTCGGAGATGGGGTAGATAAAATCGGCGCACCACCATTTTGAGATCTCCTTCATGACAACCTCTCGAAGATTTGGGTTCAGCCGCAGTTGAAACTCACGCGACGGCTTGTCGTCCTCTTCGAGATAGATATGGTGGGAGCAGAGGGCCGAACTTATCCCCTGGAGATCGTCTACGCTCCATCCTATCACCTTGCGGTTCTTTTCAAGAACCTCCATCAAACGAGATTCTTGCTCTCTAGTCAAATCCACTGAGATAATGACTGGATGCATCTCATGCTCACCCGCAAGGAACCTATACTTCAACGACTGCGGCAAGGGCTTCAGCTCTGGACAACTGGGAGCCGGCGGATCTGGTCTCTAAAAGGTCTGAGTGAATGCAACCAAATTTGCATGGGAGAACTCTCGCTAAACCTAAAAATCTGGCAAAGACTGCTCTGCTGGTGTGTCTGTGCTCTGAATGGAATCAGTCTCCATCCTAGCTACTGGCTATGTGGAAATTAGACATGGAATCATATCATCGAATTCTGCCCAATCAATATGTGACTCCGAGGGATCTGAATCAAAAGAAGTATCAACTGCCTCGCTCTCCTGAACGTGATCTGTTGCCGGAAGTGTGTCCTATACCAAGAATGCACTCTCCAAGCTCTCCCGTGCTAGAATCTGTGTATCAGTGGAATCTGAAGGTGAGAGGATGGCTCGTGAAACTGGGTCTGACCAAACTGCTTCATCATCTGTGATCACAAAATGGCACTCCTGGTGGATGACTCGCTCTGCCTCTATCATCTGCTGTAAGTGGCTCTGAGCAAGCTGAATCTCACGCTCTAGTCTCATCGATCATCTCTATTTGTATACTATCGCCCTCGACGTGAAAGTACACCTTCCCGCTATCATGATCGGACACTGGCTTGGCTGTGGCCAAGAACGGACGTCCTAAAATGATAAGGGTATTGGTCACAGACTCAAGGATCTCCATGTCCAACACAATGAAGTCCACGAGGAATTTCAGTCCCTGAATTGTGACGACCACATCCTTTAGCAACCCTTTCATCCTCTTGACAGATCGATTAGAAAATTGAAGGACTGCCTTGCTCTGTCTAAGAGGGCCAAACTCGAATCGGTTGAGTAAGGCTGTCGGAAGTAGGTTAATAGAAGAGCCGCTGTCTAATAGAGTCTGATTGAACCTCTACTCATGTATATGGCATATGACATAAGGAGCTCATGCATCTGGCCTCTTGGCTGACAGACGGTTCTGGATGGCGAAGCAGGTGGCATGAGTGAGTACATGGATCTCTGAGTGGTGGTTCCTCCTCTTTATGCGAATAGTGGTCCTCTCTCTAAGGTTCCTTTAGAAGAGGGGGATGTGCTCGAAGGCCTCCTGTAGAGTCAGTTGTATCTGAAATCTGTCCATCATCTGCTGGTTGAACTCTAGCTACTAAGATTTTTTGGGATTTTCTTGTTTGGTCTCCTTAGCCAAGTGGAGTGCTTGGAGAAAGGGGATGGCTGGGCCCTCCTCAGATGGAGGGCTAGGATTGGGTCCCTCCTGCTGTGGCAAAGTGGAATCCATACAAACATCTCCAAGTAACACAAATGGACTCACAAATGAAGAACCCTTTCCTTTATTACCAGAATAGTCCTGAGATACATCAACAGAAGAGAATGCAACATGAATAGAAATGGTGGCCTCAGCACCACCCACGACATCTGGACTTGCGGCATCAGCACCGCACTCTGGCTCAGCATCACATCTAGTGGCATCAGTACCACCTCTTGCATCTGGTGAAATGACGGCCTCAGTACCGTCAGCTGTATCAACGTCCTTGGTGGCGTCAGCACCACCACCATCATCATCATCACGAGCGGTATCAGTACCACTCTCCTCTTCGTCTGGCGCTCCTGAGGCTGCATGTGGTCATCGCTCAGACCAGCTAGCATCCTACCACTCCTAAGTGTAACAAAGTCAACATCAAAAGTGTATGCAGAAATATCACCATGTGAATCACTAGGAACAGTAACCTCTGTAAACTCTACCTGCTCAGATTTCCTCTTGAGATTGTTCAGATTTGGCTCAATCTGGGCGGGTATGGCAGCCTTTCCTTTCACTATCTCTCTCATCTCCTGACAGAACTCGTCCATCTCCTGCTTGAAGGTAGCCTGCTGCTCGGAGATGAGGTGGGCTAGATCATCTAAAGCTGGGTTCTCATTGGAGGGCCCATGAGAACCAGACGGGTGGCCTCTCTGAAAGTGAGGCTACTACTGAGGATGAGAGGGATACTGCTGCTGAGAATGATATTGCTGAGGCTGCTGCTGCTGCCTCCACGATTGTCCCTGCTGATAAGGACAAGGACCATGCTGCTGGTAATGTGGACGAGGAAGTGACTGTGGCTGTGGGAACTTGGGCTGCTGGTGCTACTGGATGATCTGGTCACCCTGAACTGGAGGCTGTTGCTGGGAACTAGTACCTCCGGTCGACCAACGGAATCCGGATGGTCTCGTTGGATCCTAGGCTGAGGTCGGTCGTACCAAATCTTGTTGACGTCCATCAACGGCTCCTGCTCGTAAGTAGGTGGGGGGAGAACTGCCAGGGGCTGGTCCGGCTGATACACCACCATCTGGCTATCCTGAGATGGTGGTGGCTGGACATACTGCTGATGCTGGAACGACCCTGCTTGAATATGATGTAGTGGGCGGAGGGCTGGGTCGAGCTGTTGCTGCCGGTATCTGCTCGTGATCTGAGACGGGGCTGAGAAACCGCTTTGCCTCCTGGAGACACATGATCTGGGTCTTCAGGTCACTCAGCGTCTGTGCCATCTGATCGATCTGCGTCATGTCCTGGCACTGCTTCTTCTCTATCAACTTGATCCGGTCCAACTTCTCACTGACAATCCCCATATCAGCGGCCGTCGACTTTGCCTGTGCTACGGCTACTGATGATGTAGATGGACCGGCAACAACCCGTGCTATCCTCTGATAGGACACGGCCTGTAGTGTGGGCTTCCCCTGTGTATACAATCGGCTCTGGGACATCACCGTGTAGTTCTCGGCCATCTCCTCGTAGATGACCCAGACCTGATCCTCGTCCTTGGCGAAGTAGGAACCCCCACAGGATGCATTGACTAGCCCCTGCAACTCTGGTGTAAGCCTGCAGAAGAAACTCTGGAAAAGGTTGGGCTTGGATATATCATGATGGGGATACCGATTGTGAGCTCCCTGAATCGGTCCCATGCCTCGTGAAATTGCTCGTTGGGGAGCATGGAAAAGTTGTTGATCAGGGCCCTGGCTGCATTCGTCCGGCCAAGTGGATAGTACTTGTTCAAGTACTCGTTCCGGAGCTATTCCCACGTCATGATAAATCTCCCTAGGTGCTTCAGCTAGTTGGTTGCTCTGTCTACGAGGGAGAATGGGAAGGCTATCATCCTGATGGTGTCCTCGTCCATGAGGCGATCATGGACTGTATTGTAGATAATCTCGAACTCCTGGAGATGGAGGTGTGGCTCCTCTGTGATGAGTCCGTGGAAGCGGGGTAGAAGCTGAATCGTCTGAGGTGAGAGCTTGAAATCTCCCAAAATGGCTGGCAGCACTAGCTATCTATGGGTTAGAGTTGCACCAGGGTTGTGCAACTCCCTCATAGGTCATGCAGGTGATTGCTGTGCTGGCTATGTTGGCTCCTCAGGCTCTGTGGCATCATGAATATCTCCTCCTCCTCCACCAGCTCTATGCTGCTCTCTGTCGGCTCGCATCTGCTCCATATCCCTACGCATATCCACCATGAAAGCCTCCTGGTCCCAGATCTGACGCTACATGGTCTCAAGGGAGGCTAACAGGGTGTTGTTGATGGCACCCTGGTCAAGTACGTATGTCTGGGTCTCGCTGGGTCCATTGGTGTGCTCCTCACTGCTGGCCATGGTCTCTACAAAGGCAAAAGACCCAAACTCAGGTGCCGATAAATTAACTATCTGCTGTGGTCTCTGCTCGGGCATCTCAGGACTGGTAGAAGGGTGGTCGAGGGGGAACATGGCAGAGTCGAACTCGGGTTTGGAGAGTAGGTCTCGGCTCTCGTGAACCAACCTAGATGAGCGGGCCGAAGTGCTCGAAAGCAGTGCATCCAGAGGCTGCCTAAGGGACCTCCAACCCATCATCTTGATGTGGCGAGTAGAGGCAGATGAGATCTAGAAAAGCATGCAAGATCGGTCAAGCGAACCCTCGATTCACCTACGCACTCAGAGCTGATGACCGTAAAAGTTCGGTCTTTTATCTTGTCGATTTTATTAGGTGATCAAACAACCTTTTAGAGCGATTAAGCGAGCAATTGGGAATCCAACACTCTCAGGAGACTGTCCCAATCCAAGGTTAGATCTTTCCCATCCAGTGCAAGTCGCGGACCGTTTACTGGCTACTCGATCGACTCGCTCTATTAAGGATATCGCAGCCCGCTTTACCGGAGACCGGAGTGATCCTCACTGGAGAATGACTAACCTGAGACCATTAGTCTTAAGAAAGGTCAGATGTGGCACTAGCCTAGTGTGCGGGTCACTCTCTCGCTCATCCAAACCATACAATGAGGGGATTACTCTCCCAATACAAATTTTTAGGTGGAGCGCCTTTTAGGGTCAAGTATGCTTAAAGAATCCCAATTTTATGGTTTTTGTTTTTAAGTATTTTTCAAATCAAACAATGCCTAACGAATTTTTCGGTTCTCCTAGTTATTTTAAGTCCAAAAATAGGAGGAGAAAGTGAAAAAGCCGATGCGTGACTAAACACGGTGATGCATGTAGAGTAAGAGATGCGTACCTGACTCCAGCTCTCTACATGCAAAGTGATCCGCGCATAAATTAAAAGGCAGAAATAAACCTATCTATATAATGCAAGAAGAAATTGGCCTTAGACAAATAATTTCTACTCGCGAAGAACTGTAGCTAACGGGTCAACAAGAGGGGTCAGGGTCCGATCTCTGATGCCGATCGGTGTCCGCCATAACGGATCCTGCCAACGCTGTATACAACCTCTAGCGGCACGTGACCCTCAGGTGACCAGGTTAACTTTTTATTGATGAGTTAATTAACAAGGTCCAATTATGATCTATAGGAGTAGATATGTAATTAGGGTTGGCCTTAAATAATTACATCACAAGGTAAGCAAAAATCCTAAGTCTAATGGCCAAAACTTCGAGATTCAAAATAAAAGAAAAGTAGTCAAAAATCAAAATCGATGAAAACCCACGGTGAGATCCCCCAAGCACATCGGTGCTCAGTGAAACAGACCCCGAGATAACCAGCAAGTTTGAGAGTCCGAGAGTCTGTCCTGTATTATTACAACAATAATAGTGCAGAAAATAAATCTAATCTAAGCTAAGCTACAATACAGCTCCCCATACTCCTGCTCTGGATCTCTCACGCTCTCCTGCAGCTCGATACAGAAACGCACCACCTCCAAGTCACGCAGGTGCCTCGACTCTCCGAAGATAGCCGCCCTCGCTCGTCGGGCCCTCGCAAGAATGTCAGAACAAAATTGTGTCAGACCACCGTTATTATAAAAATAGAAAATACAATAAAATAGAAGGAAAAAATGCAAAAATAAAAACAAATAAAATAAAATAAAAAAGAAATAACAACAAAAAAACAAAAAAAGAAATCAAAGAAAAGAAAAGAAAATAAAGAAAAAGAAAGCCGAAAAAGGGAAAACCGACTACCAAGCCATGCTCCCCGGCAACGGCGCCATTCTGATGAGGTGACCCGAGCATCTAAGGGTAAATGGTATCAATGGTCATTGCGACCTCAACCACTCGGATCGGGCCCAATAAGAAAAATAGAAGACCACCAAAAATAAGAAATCAATCAATCAGGCAAAGGTAGCGGTCTTGCTACTTTATTTTACCTGGTATAGCTACCAAGGTCAAACACAAAGAGCACGATATACGAAAGCTACCACAAGTAGTCAGGAATCCAAGTAAATAAAAAGAAAAGGTGATTTTTTATTTTTCAATTTTTTTTATGATTTTAAAATTAAGAAAAAGGCTAAAAGAATTCAAAAACTCACAAACAAACAATTATTTAAAGCATCAAAAATACTCAGAAAATTCAAATAAAAATATTTTTAGGTTTTTAAAATATTCAAATATTTTTGTTAATTTTCTTAGATTTTTCTGATTTTTAATTAATTCTCTAAAAGTCAAACAAGGCTAAAAATGATAAATAGTGTACAACCAGAATCTAAAGGCAATTTAAAATTGCTTAAAATGCCTATAAAATTCAAACTACAATTTTGTGTGAAACTACAGGAAAAAATCTAACTATATAAGAGAGAACTTATTTTTTTGAATTTTTATTAATTTTTTAATGATTTTTCTAAAGTTTTTAGTCTTTTTAAATTTTTATGGTTTTTATAAATGGAAATGCAACAAAAATTGGATGAAATGAAAATAACTCAGAAAGAGCAAACATGAATTTTTTTAGAATTTTTCAAGGATTTTCAATATTTTTAATTGATTTTTAAAACTAACAACATCACTTTTTGGGGTTTTGAATTTTTAAAAATATTAAATGAAAATAAAATGAAACGAAAAATTCAAAAAAATTCCTACACCATGGCAAGAGCCTTGTATCAAAATTTCATGGATTTTGGACAATGTTTGCTATTTATTTCATCAAAAATAAAAAGCACAACAAACAAGGACCAATATGCAATTATTGGAAAGTTTCCAGCCAAACATTAACACACGGAAATAGTTTAGGTCTTAATCTGCAAAAAGTCTAGATCCTCACATTGGCGGCACACGATCCATGCACTCAGGGGTATAAATGCTAATCCTATTTTTAAAGATTCATTCATTAACAAACATACAAAACATGCAAATAACCCAGAGGTCACGTAATAGACTGCGTGCTACACAAACAGAGGGACTAGAACGCAAATAACAGAAGCATAAGGTCCTAGATGCAAAATGTTCAAACTAAAAACAAGTACTAAAAATATTTACAGGACTAACAAATAAATGCAAAAAGGTAGCATGGCCTAAGTGCAAATACCCTTCTTTTATTGACGATCCAAAGGTCGACAACACTCCACTTAAGATCGGACGGCTGAGCACAGGAGACACCGGTTCGACGATGAACGGCTGAGAGTTGATCTTCAGATGGATCGGATAATCGAGGACTCCCCAAAGATGGATGGACACGATCAGAACTGGAGGGGGTCTCGATCAAATGGCGGAGACGGCACTTGGAAGAGTGGCGAAGAACTCACCGCCGACTGATGAATACCCATTCATCACTCTTTATTCTAATATTTTAGCTACAAAAACCTTTGCAAATACATGTAGATATCTGTAAATAGTGATAATTATCATTTGACATGCATTGTATAAAATTAAATAATTAGCATGTTTTTGTGCATAAATAAAAGAATAAAGAGATAAAAGAAAAAGAGGGAGATATTTAGAATAAATATTGAGCGACCTAATCCCAAGGGAGGGCTCAGCATGGGCCTGACCGCATAAAAGCCCAAGTAGAGAGAGATAAGGAAGCTCATGTGTGTAAATATACCTGTAAATAGAATAAAAATATTTTCCTCTAAAAATAAAATAAAATGGGCTTGTATATATTTGTATACATTTGTAAATATTAAATTCAAAATAAAAATAAGAAAAAATAAAAAAAAGAAACTAAAAATACCCTTCCTTGTATATATTCACCATGTACATAAACCCACTTCTATATTTATTTACCCCTATAAATAAATAAAATAAATCCCATAAAAATTGTATATATTCTATATTTTATGGTGTTAATAAATAAAATAAAAACCATTAAAACAAAAATAAAATAAAAGGAACAAAAATTAAAAATCAAAATAAACATTGTATATAGACCTTGTATATAATTGTATATAACTATTTATTTAACCCTTGTAAATAAATAATAAAAATAAAATAAAAATATCAAAATATTCCAAATGTTATCTTATAAATAAATAAAATATAAATGTGGAATAAAAATGCACAAAAATAATTAATTAAAAATTAAAAATTAAAAATCAAAATTGCATATATACCTATACATAGTACTATATTGTAAATGCCTAATTTATATTTCAAAAAAATATTTAAAAATCACAAAAAAAATAGTTTAAAATAAGAGGAACATTTTTCATGTTTTGACTTTTGTGAAATTCAGCCATTTTCTATTTTAATTTGAATTTCCAAACCATTTCCACGTGGCCGCATTCTACTGGTCCACGGGGGATGTTGACCCCCCGGTCAACTCCCCCCTGGACCACAGACCCGCAGATCCAGTGCCCTGACCCGATTTCTCCGAATTATAGACACTTGATCCGAGCACCAAATCCGTAAATCCCGGGTCATAATCCATCTACGTTCCTCCCTGATCCACGCCCGAGCGGGGTTTTGGGGATCCGTGCACCGATCGAGTCACCCGACTCCCATCTTCTCGGACCCCTAGCCAATTAAATGCCCAGCTCCGCCACACGATTCTGGTATCTTTGGCTCGTGCATTCTCCACCCCAGGATCTCCATTGCTCTCGCCTGAGGGACAGCAAGCTGAGGGCAGTGTCGCAGCGAGGAAGGAGTGTGTGGACCATCGATCCGGCGACTTAGCGCCGCAGTGCGCCGCCACCAGCGTGGTGCTCGAGCCTCGGGCATCGACGGCCCTCGAGGCTAGGACCCAGAGCTCTGTCAGCTCATCCCCAGTCGGCATCGACCATCGGGTAGCCTTCTTTCCTTCTCTTTTTCGCCAATTTCGATTTACGCCCAAATCGTCCCTTCGCCGTCGACCCTCGATTCCGACCACCCTCGTCCACATCTCGACCATCGGATTCGACCATCACCTTCGCACATCTCCCACGCACGTTCTTCACCCAGCCACTCATCCCAGTTCGCACAGGAACTGGGATTGAAGCTCCACCGTCGTCGCTTCGCCGGAGCTTCTCCATTCCGACGCACCATTCACCCCCATCACCTCTAACCGGGTCGAGGCACTTTGCCCTCGACCCAGGAGTCTGTTGAGTTGCTTTGCAGGTCAAGACAGGCCCATCTGAGGGTCTGAACGTTCAGGAGCAGCAGCTCCAGCTCCGCCTCCGTTGCCGGAGCGTCTCTGACGTTCCCAGCCTCATCGGAGTCCCCCATTGGCTGCGGACCACTGAGGCGAGTCTTTTCCGATCATCCGTAGCCCCTATAGACGTCCAGCGTGCCCACATTCCTCCGGCGAAGTTCGCCGGCGAGGAGTTCCTCCAGGTCCTTCCTTTGCCGTCCATCCGACCCTGGAGTGCCAGATTAAATCTGGACCGTCCACTGATACAAAGAGGCATCCCGCACCAGCACCGTTAGATCACCACGTGGCGCCATCTGCACCGTCCGCGACAGAGGAGAGGCGAGCCTTGACCATAGCCACACGATCAGACACGTGGCGAGCCTTCCGCCGTTGGATCAGTGCCGAGGGCTCTTCGTTGAGCTGCCACCGCTTTCAGCCGTTAGATCTGACACATGGCTGCTGCTCAGCCCTCGGATCTGAATAAGGGGTAATTTCCCTTAGGCCCCCTCTCTTTTTGTTTTTACAAATTAGTCTTGTAAATATTTTATCCATTTCATTTTATTTTGGTACATTTGCATAGTGGACCTGGTAGTTTGTCTTATTTGCTTTTATACCCCTGTACGTTGTGGTCACGTGCATCGTCACGTGTAGTTTGTGGTAAATTGCATGTAAGGGCCTGTATTTTATGCTTGTTATTGAATGGAAAAATCTTTTTAGGCATTTGCACATATACCCATGTGAATGTTTTATTTGTGCATGTGCCGAATTTAGTGGGTAAATTGCAGATAGTTTCCTGGGCTTTTAGCACCTGTTGCTAAATGGCCCTTGGAACTATTTTTTTACATTTAGGTCCTTGAGTGCCCAGATCACGTGCGTCGTGCGTGAGTCCTTGGATATTTTTCACATGGACCCCCTAGGTTTCTTAGCTTGTTATTTTTAGGCCCTCCAAAGATATTTTTATTGCAACTAGGTCCATGTGCACTATGGGCTCTTGGTTGCTTTAATAAAATATCAAATCATATCCAAATTAAGTGAAAATTTGACATGTGGCTCCTACCACTGTGTAGAAATTTCGTTGACTTTTAGGAAATTTTTAGAGCCTATTTGTTATTTTTAAAAATTCAAAAACATCAATTTTTCTTACTGTCTAGATATAAAATTCACAAAAAAATATTAAAACATCTCTAAAAATTCTAAAAAAATAGATTATGTTTATTTTAGTGTGTTTGATTTTCTGACCAATTTTGGTCATTTTAGGATGTATAAACCTTATAAAAATTGAAAAAGCCCTAAAAACCCATAAAAATTCTAATAAATAATTGAGAACTACAAAAATAATAAATCCAGTTCCTAATTTTTCCTTGTAGTTCATACTTTACAGGAAAATTATCTTCAGGCCTTGAAACAACCATTTAGCATTTTTAAATGGTTGTAGAAGCCTGACTGGATAGTGTCTTTGGTTTTCAGCCTTGTTTTATTTTTATAAAATTCCCTAAAAATCAGAAAAATACCAAAAATTAATCGAAAACATAAAAATATATAAAAAAACATAAAAATATTTTTGTTTGAATTTTTGGATTAATTTTGAGTGTTTAAATAATTGTGTGAAGTTGCTTGTTTCTCTTGTTTTTTTATTTTCTTTCTTATTTAAAAATCCAAAAAAAAATATAAAAAATATTAAAAACCCACCAAAAATAGTTTTCTTTTATTTACTTTTATTTCAGACTACTTCGTAGGCCGCGAGGCCATTACGTGCTCCATGAGTCCGACCCTGGTCGCTATACTAGGCTAATCTAATAGCCAGGGCCACTATTGAGTTTCTTTGATTTTTATCGTGTTTTGGTGGTCTGATCTCATATTTTCTTGTTGATCCGGATTTCTCGAGTGACTGAGGTCGCAACGACCTTAGTTTTATTTCATCTACCTTAGTTGCTCGAAAATTTGGCCCATTAGAATGGCGCCGTTGCCGGGGAGCACGGCTTAGTAGTCTTTATTTTTCATTTTATTTTTGTTTTCTTTTTCGTGGCTTTCCGCGGCTCTTTCTTAGCTCGCGGCTTTTCGTGACTTTTTATTTTTATTTTTATTTTATTTTATTTTTGTTTTCTTTTATTTTTGTTTTTGATTGTTTTTGCTTGTTCATTTTTGTTTTCATTTTTGCATATATACACCCTGCTTGCTTTATTTTATTTTATCTATTTCATTTTTATCTGGTATTTTACACTCTTTTGTTTTCTTGCGAGGGCCCGAGGACCGAGGCGGCAACTCTAGAGTAGCCGGTGCAACCGCGGTGATCGGAGGCGGCTCCCTTCTGCACGGAGCCGCAGGAGAGCGTAAGGAAGCAGCTGAGTGGGAGAGAAGTAGTTTAGTGTAGTTAGGTTTATTTTCAGTTTATTTGAATTGTTGTAATAATACAGGGACAAATCACTTGGACTTAGACACTCTCGGGTCTGTTTCGCCGAGTACCGGTGTGCTCAGGGGACCCATTATTTTTCTTCGCGGCTTTTTATGCGACTTTTGATTTTTCACTGCCTTTTCCGGTTTCTCGCGATTTTCTCGAACCCCTAGTCTTAGGAATTTCTATTTTATTGTGACGTAATTCATAGAATCCAAACCCCTAATAAATTTGCCTATTCCTATAGTTCGGTAATTGGACCTATAATAAAAGATTAATAAAATAGCTGATTCGCTTCCTTCGAGCCTACGTGCCGCAGCCCGCCCTGCCAAGCGCTGCTCCTGAACCCGAATTATCGGGAGGAGGAGGGGTGGACCAAGACCGGACCCTTTGGATCAGAGGCTGGTGATCAGCTAGTTGTTCTTTCAAGTAGAATTGCCTGTTTAGGGACTTGGTTTTCTGCCTGCACCATTTAGGTAGTTTATTTTCTGTCTTTCAATTCTGCACGGATCATCTTGCATGTAGACTGCTGGAGTTAGGCACGCATTTCTTACTCTGCATGCATCATTGATTTCATCGCGCATCAGCTTTTTCGTCTTCTCCCCCCTGTTTTGGACTTAATAACCAGGAGAACCAAAAAATTCGTTAGGCGTTTTTGCTTTTATTGAAAAATACCTAAAAAAGAGAAATCATAAAATTGGGAATGTTAACACTATCGACCCTAAAAGACACTTCACCTAAAAATTTGTCTTGGGGAGAGCAACCCCCTCATTGTCTGGTTTTCTTGTGCGAGAGAGTGACCCCGAACACTAGATAGAGCCCTTCGATATTCTTCTCGACTGATTACTGGCTATTTCTGTACGGGACATTCGGTTGGGAAAATATAGGGTAACCCAACAGGTCACATAATCGCTCTGCTATCCTGACTGATCACCAAAATAAAATTGACAAGATAATTGACCGAGCCTCTACAGTCTTCAGCTCGCGTTGCATTGGTGAATCGGGGGTTTGCTTGTGATCATAGTTGTTACCAGATCTCATCCGCACTACTCGCCACATCAAGATGATGGGAAGACGATCTCTTAGGCAGCCTCTGGCTGCACCGCTTTCGGGCACGTCTACCCGCTCATCTAGGTTGGTTCACGAGAGCCGAGACCTGCTCTCCAAACCCGAGTATGACTCCACCCTGTTCCCCCTTGATCCCCCTTCTTCTGAGACCGAGATACCAGTGCCAGAGGAGAGACAGACAGATGATTTATCGACACTTGAGTTTGAATGTTTTGATTTTGCAGAGACTATGGCCGGCAGTAGTGATGATCACACCAGAGGTCCGCAGCATGAGCATTTCGTTCTGGACCAGGGTGCGATCAACTCCACCCTGATCGCCTCCCTCGAGACAATTCAGCAGCAGTTGAGGGATCAGGGAGCATTCATGTTGGACATGAGGTGAGAGATGGAGCAGTTGAGAGCTGCTCGCGACCAGCGCGAGCCCGGAGACGGGCCAAGGATACCCGACCACGCGGCAGCCGCCGCCGCAGCCGCAGCAGCAGCAGCAGATCCACCGAGACCGATGCGGGAGTTACACAACCTCGGATCGACCTTGATGCATCACTGGGTTGTTCTACCAGCTATCGTGGGGGACTTTAAGTTCCCCCTGAACACTCTGCAGCTCCTCCCCCAATTCCATGGGCTCGCCACAGAGGAGCCCCATCTCCACCTCTAGGAGTTTCTGATGATCTGCAGCACCGTCCACGACCGTCAGGTGGACCAGGATACCATACGGATGATTGCCTTCCCCTTCTCCTTAGCAGACAGAGCAGCCACCTGGCTGAAGCACTTGGGGAAGTTCGTCTACACATGGGAGCAGCTCTGCACCGAGTACTTGCATAAGTACTATCCACTCAGGCGGACGAACGCCGCTAGAGCCCTGATCAGCAACTTCTCCATGCTCCCCAACGAGCAGTTTCACGAGGCATGGGAGAGGTTCAGAGAGCTGACCGACAGATGCCCGCACCATGATATTTCCAAGCCGAACCTTGTTCAGAGCTTTTTCAGCGGGCTGACACCAGAGCTTCAGGGCTTGGTGAAC
The DNA here is from genome assembly GCA_037367405.1 of Ottelia alismoides. Lineage (NCBI taxonomy): Eukaryota > Viridiplantae > Streptophyta > Magnoliopsida > Alismatales > Hydrocharitaceae > Ottelia > Ottelia alismoides. Next base: position 844,441 of record JAZKJV010001351.1, on the reverse strand, counting down.
GCTTCTTGTAGCGGGTCCTATTTCGCCAAGGACCACGATCAGGTCTGGGCCATCTACGAGGAGATGGCTGAGAACAACATGGTAATGTCCCAGACCCAATTGTACACTCAGGGGAGAGCCCAGCCACAGACCGTGCAGTACCAGAGAATAGCACGGGTCGACATAGGTCCATCCAGTTCGTCTGCGGCAGCAGCACAGGTATAGAGTTCAGCCGCAGACATGGGGATCATCAGTGAGAAGCTGGACCGGATGGAGATTATTGAGAAGAAGCAGTGCCAGGGCATCACGTAGATGGAGCAGATGGCACAGACTCTGAGTGACCTGAAGACACAGCTCATGTGCCGCAGTATGGTCCTCGTCCCTATCAGTAGGGACAGTCTTGGAGGCATGATCAGCCTCATCAGCCGCAGCATCAGCCACATTCTTACCCCTCTAAGCCACAACACCAACAGCCTCACTACCAGAGAGGCTACTTGTCAGGCTCTCATGGGCCATCCTTTGAGAGCCCCGATTTGGATGATATAGCCTGCCTTCTCACATATCAGCAGACTACTTTTCGACGGGAGATGGATGAGTTCCGCCAGGAGATGCGGGACATCGTGAGAGGGAAGGCCGCCATCCCTGCCCAGATCGAGCCGAATCCCAACAACCTCAAGAGGAAGTCTGAGCAGGTAGTTTGCACTGAGTATGCCACTCCGAGTGATACTTTTGGTGATATGTCTGCATATATTTTTGATATTATTTTGTCATACTTAGGAGCGGTAGGATGCCAGCAGGAGGCGCCTCGTCTGAGCGACACCACGAGGATCCTTCTAAAGCGCCCGACGAGGAGGAGAGCGGTACTAAGGCCGCTAGAGATGATGACGGTGGTACTGATGCCACCACAGATGCTGATCCCACCGGCGGTACTGAGGCCGCCGTTTCACCAGTTGGAGGAGGTGGTACTGAGGCCACCCATGTTGCCGAGCCAGAGCGCGGTACTGAGGCAGCCCGTCTACCAGCCGATGGTGGTGCTGATGCCACCAGTTCTTCTGAGATTCCTGTTGTTTTTCCTGTTACTGATGTATCTCGGAACACTTCTGTGAATAAAGGAAAGGGTTTGTTTTCTTCTGGTCCCACTGTGGTGCATGATGTATGTGTGGATCCGGCCGTCGAGCCGTTTAGACCCTTTCCTAGTCCTTCATTTGAGAAGGATCCTGTGATCCCCTTCCCTAGAGCTCTTCAGATGGGGAAGGGGAAGAAAAATGAAAATCCCAAAAAGATGCAGCAGGAAGAGTTCGGCCAGCAGATGATAGACCGTTTTCAAATACAGCTGACTCTTCAGGAGGCTTTGCAGCACATCCCTCTACTCCAGCGTTCACTTAGAGACAGAACCACAGTCAGGAGGAAAAGGAGGAACCACCATTCAGAGATTCACGTGCTGACGAGAGCTACTTATTTCACGATCCAGAACCGTCTGCCGGCCAAGAGGCCAGATTCAGGATCCCCGTATGTCAGATGCCATATCAGAGAGCAGAGGTTCGACCGTACTCTATTAGACAGCGGATTGTCGATCAACCTACTTCCGGCAGCCCTTCTCGACCGCTTCGAGCTGGGTACTCTTCGACAGAGCAGGACAGTCCTTCAGTTTGCTGATCGATCTGTCAAGAGGCCGAAGGGGTTGCTTAGAGACGTTGTCGTCACGATTCAGGGCCTGTAATTCCCCGTGGACTTCGTAGTGTTGGACATGGAGATCCCTGATTCAATGACCGATACCCCCATCATTCTCGGTCGCCCGTTCTTGGCCATAGCCAAGGCAGTGACCGACCATGATAGCGGGAAGGTATACTTTCGCGTCAAGGGCAAAAGTGTACAAATAGAGACGGTCGAGGACAGCCGAGACAGAGACAGAGCATGCTCAGAGACTACTTCAGATACAGAGCAGATGACAAATGCCGGGCTAGACATCCACCAGGACTGTGACTTTGTGATTACAGGTGATGAGGCAGTATGGTCAGATCCAGACGCACAAGCCATCCTCTCACATTCAGAGTCCGCTGATGCAGAGACGCCAGCAGAGGAGAGCTTGGAGAGCGCATTCCTGGTCCAGGATACTTTTGAGGCAGCAGAGCCGGTTCTTGACCGCGAGACTGATGTTTCTGATGATGGTGGTACTGAGGCCACCTTGATTGATACAGATCCCTCGGAGTCAGATTTTGACTGGGCAGATTTTGATGATCACATGCCAGATCTGACTTCCACTGAGCCTGCAGTTAGGGAGGAGGTAGATGCCGAGCAGAGCAGAGACAGTCCATCAGGGCAGCCTTCTCCAGATTCAGAGAGTGATAGAGAGTTTCAGTTCTCCCATGTGGATTTGGCAGCCTTCACGCAGAGTTTTCAGAGGCCAGATCCACCAGCACCCAGTTGTCCAGAGCTGAAGCCACTTCCTATGTCGCTGAAGTATAGGTTCCTTGCGGGTGAGCATGAGATGTACCCAGTCATTATCTCCGTCGATTTGACTAAAGAGCAGGAATCCCGTTTGATGGGGGTTCTTGAAAAGAACCGCAAGGCGATAGGATGGAGCGTAGTAGATATCCAGAGATAAGTTCGGCCCTGTGCTCCCACCATATCTATCTCGAGGATGAGGCGAAGTCGTCGTGTGAGTTCCAGCGGCGGCTGAACCCGAATCTTAGAGAGGTTGTCATGAAGGAGATTTCGAAATGGTGGAGCGCCGATTTTATCTACCCCATCTCCGACTCCAAGTGGGTCAGCCCTTTGCATGTGGTGCCCAAGAAGACGGGAATCACTACAGTGGTCAGCGAGTCTGGAGAGGAGATTGCTACACGGGTACCCACTTCTTGGCGGGTCTGCGTTGACTATAGGAGACTCAACCAGGCCACCCAAGAAGGATCATTTCCCCCTGCCCTTTATAGATCAGATCATTGAGAGATTGGCAGCGAAGAGCCACTATTGTTTTTTGGATGGGTACTCGGGCTACAACCAGGTGGCCATCGCTCCCGAGGACCAGGACAAGACTACCTTTACTTGTCCCTTCGACACATACGCCTTCCGACGCATGCCATTTGCGCTATACAATGCCCCTGCAACCTTTCAGAGATGCATGTTGTCGATCTTTTCGGACATGGTAGGGGAGTGCTTGGAGGTCTTCATGGATGATTTCTCGATTTACGGCGACGGATTCGACTCCTGTCTTGACTGCCTAGACCGAGTCCTTCAGCGATGTATAGAGGTTCACTTGGTGTTATCTTGGGAGAAGAGTCACTTCATGGTGACTCAAGGGACGATGCTTGGCCACATCATCTCCAACAGGGGCATGGAGGTTGATCCGGTCAAGGTAGATGTCATTAGAAAACTCGCACCGCCGTCCAATTTGCGGCAGTTACGGTCATTCATGGGGCACGTCGGTTTCTACCGATGATTCATTCATGATTTCAGTAGGATTGCCCGACCGTTGACTGACCTGCTGACGAAAGACACCGAGTTCCTTGTCGATGACAAGTGTCTTTCGTCCTTTGGGACTCTCAAGAGATGTGTTGTTGAGGCTCCTGTTCTTCAGCCGCCTGATTGGTCTCTCCCATTCAAGATCATGACGGATGCCTCCGATTTTGTCATGGGGGCCATGCTGGGACAGAGGAGGGATGGAGTTCCATTTGCTATCCACTACGCTAGCCGCACATTGGATTCCGCACAACGGAACTACACAGTCAAAGAGAAGGAGATGGTAGCCGTAGTGTTCGCCCTAGATAAGTTCAGATCATACATTATTGGATCTAGAGTGACCTTGTACACAAATCATACCACCATCAAGTACCTCATGGCAAAGAAGGATGCCAAGGCCAGACTGACTAGATGGATCCTTCTACTCCAGGAGTTCGACATTGAGATCAAGGATAAGCATGGAGTCAAGAATGTGGTGGCAGATCATCTCTCCCGATTAGAGCACCTTGAGGATTCTGAGCAGATTGACCCTATTTGTGAGACCTTCCCAGATGAGGTGATCCTTGCTATCGCCTCTCTCCCGTGGTATGCCGATATTGTGAACTTTCTTTTTGCTAAGAAAGTTCCACAAGATTGGCCCAGGCAGAGGATTGAGACCTTCCTAGCGAAGGCCAAGTCCTACCACTGGGAGGATCCCATCCTTTACCATGAAGGAGGGGATAGCGTCTGGCGTAGGTGCATTCCTCAGGAGGAGCACCATAGTGTCCTCACTTACTGCCACAAGCTTGAGGCAGGAGGACATCACTCTGGGAGGAGAACGGCACAGAAAGTGCTCCAATCCGGCCTATGGTGGCCGACCCTCTTCAAGGACTCTGATGAGTTCGTGAAGAGGTGTACTGACTGTCAGAGGATGGGCACTTGTGGACAGCGTGATATGATGCCGATGCAGCCCATTCACTTCTGTGAGGTTTTTGATGCATGGGGCATCGATTTCATGGGTCCATTCCCTAAGAGTCAGGGATTTGAGTACATTCTGTTGGCCGTTGATTATGTGAGTCGTTGGGTTGAGGCCATCCCTGCCGAACCACAGATGTCAGGACAGTTTGCAGATTTTTGAGGAAGCACATCATTACGCAGTTCGGGGTACCTCGAGTGTTGATTTCTGACGGGGGTCTCATTTCATCAACGACCAGGTAAAGGCCCTTGCTAGCGAGTTCGGCATAGACCATCGAGTTGCCACTCCATACCATCCACAGACGAATGGTTTGGTCGAGGTGTCGAATAGGGAGATCAAGACTATTTTGCAGAAAGTCGTCCGCCCTGACCGAAGGATTGGTCATAGCTTTTGGACTTGGTCTTGTGGGCATATAGGACGTCTTTCAAGACACCATTGGGCACATCTCCCTTTCGCCTCGTTTATGGCAAGCCGTGCCATTTACCTGTTGAGCTGAGACACAAGTCACTTTGGGCAGTTACAGATATTCTTTTGGATCCAGATAGTGTAGGAGACCAGAGGAGGGCAGAGTTAGCAGCCTTAGAGGAGCTTCGTGATACCGCCTTCTCAAACAACCTATAGTACAAGGAGAGAGTGAAGGAGTGGCATGATTCTCATATCAGCCACAAGCATTTTGAGCCTGGACAGAGAGTATAGCTGTTTGATGCTAGGCTTCGTCTATTTCCAGGGAAGCTACAGAGCAAATGGAAGGGACCTTATCTTGTGAGAAAGGTACACGGCAATGGGAGCATTGATATATCTGAGTTGTCTTCTGAGAGTACCTTTCGAGTGAACGGCCAGCGGCTCAAGCCATTTCTATATCATGAGCCGCGGGTCGTTGATGTTGCCCCTATTCATTTTGCGTGAGATGTGGTCTCTTGACTCACATCTATTGCATCTGACGCCTGATTATCACTGTTCTCCCGACCTGTATAGATCCAGATGTCCATATCATTTCATTCTTTAGTCCACATCCCCTTCTCATCCTTTGATTATGCTATACTTAGGGTGTACTTTACCCTAAGTATAGGGGGGATGTAGGACCTTTGGGTGTTCTTTTGATTCTTTTCTATCCCTGTTTTGCTGCCTATACTTAGGGATATTTTACCCTAAGTATAGGGGGGGTATACCCTGTACATTCTCCTCTCGGTTTTCCCTTTGTGTACAGCCTGCTATACTTAGGATTATTTGATCCTAAGTATAGGGTGGAAAGCTGAGACTCTCTTGATTTTCTATTCATTCATTCGTCTTTGTATATAGCCTTCCTTTTCACTTCCCTATACCTAGCACGAGTTATGTCTTCTTCATCGCTCTTGACTCTAAGGACATCGTTCGAGCTAAGTATAGGGGGTGTGTATATATTTCATATATACTTTAGCCATAACTCGTACTTTGTGTGAGTGTGTTAATAAATAAAAATGGCTAAACACCTAAAAATCATAAAAATTAAAAAAATTTCCCTGTAAATAAACATTCTTTTATTGCACATACATAGCTATTGTACAAATTATTTTTGTAAAAATGTTTTCAAAAACTTTTTGTGTAAAGTTTGTGTAAATATGTGCATATCAAAATCATGTATATAGTACAAAATTTTTCCAAAATGTTTTGAAAATCAAAAGTTTGCAAAAATCTTGTGTAAATTTGTGTAAATATTTTGCAAAACTTGCATTTATGCACACATCCATGATTTCAAAACATTTTTCAAAAATTTTGCATGTTTGTAAATATTGTGTAAATAGCATCTTTGTATATACTTGTATATAGTTTTTCCCGGATTATAGTTGACATTTAAACTAGCATGGAATTAAATTGGGAAATGGAGCTTGATTAAGATCTTAATCCACCTAATTCTAAGAGGAACCTTATAGGGCTTAGGGTTAAGGCTTTTGAGGTCCATGGTGACTTAATTCTTTGAGTCCACTAGGCTATGATCACATGTCATCTCAATGAGCCTAGGTAGAGCACTTAACAACACACACATGACTCATATAGACAATGGCTTTACTTGGACACCGCACTTAGCACCGAGCTCTCTACGGATGAGATGGTGAGGAGGCAGTCTTCCTTGCTTGGGGTAGCATATGAGGGTAGTACTTCCAGGCGGAACCTCTCTTCTTCTTTTAGTGAAGGAAGTGCGTCTCAACTTGGTCTGGTTGCCATGAGGTCTAACGACAGGAGTTGTGGGTTGCAATAATGCTTCAAAAGAGGGATAGTCTACTGGCTCAAGAGGAAAAACACCTTGTATATATGCTGCACATGTATATGGTGTATAGATGCACTTGAAAAAAAATGCAAAAAGAAAATAACTCCAAAAAAGTGGTGGGTCTGATAGAAAATGATAATCCCACAGGAGTATGTATATAGTGCAATAAGCAAAGCTTGAGATTCATGTCCCACCTTATGTAGCTTGCAGCAGGGAGACTTGGCTACACTGGTTGAGCTCCCAAGGATACATGGCTACACTGGCCATGGTCCATTCTCTTCTTCCCCCTCTTCTTGAGCCGGTTGAACTTGAACTTAGAAGGGAATACCCGGCTCCTCGAGGAAAGAGTGGCCAGATTGGGGTCATAGAGTTACCTTGTTGGGGAGGGTTGTCAAGTTGCCACTTCTGAGGTGGAGAGCTTATACTTCACATTCACAGTACAAGGAAAGACTCATGGTCTTCAAGGTTTGTGTTTGTAGACTTGTTCTGATCTGGATTGTTGAGGGGTCTTGATTATAGATTGGTGGAACTTAAAGGCTGTTGAGCTTTAAACTTAAGTCCAAATAAGGTTCCGACACATTAATAATCCAAAGATCTGATCGAGCTCCATATTTCAATTTAATGAAGGCAAGTTTAATAATCAACCTTGATCCATGTACATTCTCCTCTTTTTCTTTCTCTTTTTCACTTCTTTATCAAATAAGTGTTTGCTAAGAGACTAGCAAAGTTAAGTATAGGGGGGTGATGAATACCCATTCATCACTCTTTATTCTTATATTTTAGCTACAAAAACCTTTGCAAATACATGTAGATATCTGTAAATAGTGATAATTATCATTTGACATGCATTGTATAAAATTAAATAATTAGCATGTTTTTGTGCATAAATAAAAGAATAAAGAGATAAAAGAAAAAGAGGGAGATATTTAGAATAAATATTGAGCGACCTAATCCCAAGGGAGGGCTCAGCATGGGCCTGACCTCATAAAAGCCCAAGTAGAGAGAGATAAGGAAGCTCATGTGTGTAAATATACCTGTGAATAAAATAAAAATATTTTCCTCTAAAAATAAAATAAAATGGGCTTGTATATATTCGTATACATTTGTAAATATTAAATTCAAAATAAAAATAAGAAAAAGTAAAAAAAGAAACTAAAAATACCCTTCCTTGTATATATTCACCATGTACATAAACCCACTTCTATATTTATTTACCCCTATAAATAAATAAATTAAAATCCCATAAAAATTGTATATATTCTATATTTTATGATGTTAATAAATAAAATAAAAACCATTAAAACAAAAATAAAATAAAAAGAACAAAAATTAAAAATCAAAATAAACATTGTATATAGACCTTGTATATAATTGTATATAACTATTTATTTAACCCTTGTAAATAAATAATAAAAATAAAATAAAAACATCAAAATATTCCAAATGTTATCTTGTAAATAAATAAAATGTAAATTTGGAATAAAAATGCACAAAAATAATTAATTAAAAATCAAAAATTTAAAATTAATATTGTATATATACCTATACATAGTACTATATTGTAAATACCTAATTTATATTTCAAAAAAATAATTAAAAATCACAAAAAAATAGTTTAAAATAAGAGGAACATTTTTCATGTTTTGACTTTTGTGAAATTCGGCCATTTTCTATTTTAATTTGAATTTCCAAACCATTTCCACGTGGTCGCATTCCACTGGTCCACGGGGGATGTTGATCCCCCGGTCAACTCCCCCCTGGACCACAGACCCGCGGATCCATTGCCCGACCCGATTTCTCCGAATTATAGACACTTGATTCGAGCTCCAAATCCGTAAATCCCAGGTCATAATCCATCTATGTTCCTCCCTGATCCACGCCCGAGTGGGGTTTTGGGGATCCGCGCTCCGATCGAGTCACCCGACTCCCATCTTCTCGGACCCCTAGCCACTTAAATGCCCAGCTTTGCCGCACGATTCTGGTATCTTTGGCTCGTGCATTCTCCACCCCAGGACCTCCATTGCTCTCGCCTGAGTGACAGCAAGCTGAGGGCAGTGTCGCAGCGAGGAAGGAGTGTGTGGACCATCGATCCGGCGACTTAGCGCCGCTGTTCGCCGCCACCAGCGTGGTGCTCGAGCCTCGGGCATCGACGGCCGTCGAGGCTAGGACCCAGAGCTCCGTCAGCTCATCCCCAGTCGGCATCGACCATCAGGTAGCCTTCTTTCCTTCTCTTTTTCGCCAATTTCGATTTACGCCCAAATCGTCCCTTCGCCGTCGACCCTCAATTCCGACCACCCTCATCCACATCTCGACCATCGGATTCGACCATCACCTTCGCACATCTCCCACGCACGTTCTTCACCCAGCCACTCATCCCAGTTCACACAGGAACTGGGATTGAAGCTCTACCGTCGTCGCTTCGCTGGAGCTTCTCCATTCCGACGCACCGTTCACCCCCATCACCTCTAACCGGGTCGAGGCACTTTGCCCTCGACCCAGGAGTCTGTTGCGTTGCTTTGCAGGTCAAGACATGCCCATCTGAGGGTCTGAACGTTCAGGAGCAGCAGCTCCAGCTCCGCCTCCGTTGTCGGAGCGTCTCTGACGTTCCCGGCCTCATCGGAGTCCCCCATTGGCTGCGGACCACTGAAGCGAGTCTTTTCCGATCATCCGCAGCCCCTGCAGACGTCCAGCGTGCCCACATTCCTCCGGCGAAGTTCGCCGGCGAGGAGTTCCTCCAGGTCCTTCCTCTGCCGTCCATCCGACCTTGGAGTGCCAGATTGAATCTGGACCGTCCACTGATACGAAGAGGCGTCCCGCACTAGCACCGTTAGATCACCACGTGGTGCCATCTGCACCGTCCGCGACAGAGGAGAGGCGAGCCTTGACCAGAGTCGCACGATCAGACACGTGGCGAGCCTTCTGCCGTTGGATCAGCGCCGAGGGCTCTTCGTTGAGCTGCCACCGCTTTCAACCGTTACATCAGACACGTGGCCGCTGCTCAGCCCTCAGATCTGAATAAGGGGTAATTTCCCTTAGCCCCCCTGTCTTTTTGTTTTTACGAACTGGTCCTGTAAATATTTTATCCATTTCATTTTATTTTGGTACATTTGCATAGTGGACCTGGTAGTTTGTCTTATTTGCTTTTATAGCCCTGTACGTTGTGGTCACGTGCATCGTCACGTATAGTTTATGGTAAATTGCATGTAAGGGCCTGCATTTTCTGCTTGTTATTAAATGGAAAAATCTTTTTAGATATTTGCACATATACCCCTGTGAATGTTTTATTTGTGCATGTGCCTAATTTAGTGGGTAAATTGCAGATAGTACCCTGGGCTTTTAGCACCTGTTGCTAAAAAGCCCTTGGAACTATTTTATTTACATTTAGGTCCTTGAGTGCCCAGATCACGCACGTCGTGCGTGAGTCCTTGGATATTTTGCACCTGGACCCCCTGGGCTTCATGGCTTGTTATTTTTAGGCCCTCCAAAGATATTTTTATTGCAACTAGGTCCCTATGCACTGTGGGCTCTTGGTTGCTTTAAATAAAATATCAAATCATATCCAAATTAAGTGAAAATTTGATACGTGGCTCCTGCCACTGTGTAGAATTTTCGCTGAATTTTGGGAAATTTTTGGAGCCTATTTTTTATTTTTAAAAATTCAAAAACATCAATTTTTCTCATGTCCAGATATAAAATTCAAAAAAAATATTAAAACATCTCTAAAAATTCTAAAAAAAATAGATTATGTTTATTTTACTGTGTTTGATTTTCTGACCAATTTTGGTCATTTTTGGATGTATATAACTTATAAAAATTGAAAAAGCCCTAAAAACCCATAAAAATTCTAATAAATAATTGAAAACTCCAAAAATAATAAATCTAGTTCCTAATTTTTCCTTGTAGTTTCATACTTTATAGGAAAATTACCTCCAGGCCTTCAAACAACCATTTGGCATTTTTAAATGGTTGTAGAAGCCTGACTGGACAATGTCTTTGGTTTTCAGCCTTGTTTTATTTTTATAAGATTCCCTAAAAATTAGAAAAATACTAAAAATTAACTAAAAACATAAAAAAATATAAAAAACATAAAAATATTTTTGTTTGAATTTTTGGATTAATTTTGAGTGTTTAAATAATTGTGTGAAGTTGCTTGTTTCTCTTGTTTTTTTTCTTTTCTTTATTATTTAAAAATCCAAAAAATATTAAAAATATTAAAAACCCACCAAAAATAGTTTTCTTTTATTTACTTTTATTTCAGACTACTTCGTAGGCCGCGAGGCCATCACATGCTCCTTGAGTCCGACCCAGGTCGCTATACCAGGCTAATCTAATAGCCAGGACTACTATTGAGTTTCTTTGATTTTTATCGTGTTTTGGTGGTCTGATCTCATATTTTCTTGTTGATCCGGATTTCTCGAGCGACTGAGGTCGCAACGACCTTAGTTTTATTTCATCTACCTTAGTTGCTCGAAAATTTGGCCCATCACCGACGAACTTTGATCGAGCAATACGTGCTGCAGGGACGTCCTCCATAGCTGCTCGGATGGGGAAAAGGATGCTGGCGGCTGTCCACAGCGGTGGGGATGCTCCGATGAGGCCGAGGCCGTCAGAAACGGGCCGACGAAGCTGGAGACCTGGAGCTGCTGTGCTTTGATGTTCGGACCTCCAGATGAGGCCCGTTGGGCTCTAAACCTGCACAGATGAGTTACTGGGTCGAGGGCAAAGTGCCTCGACCTGTCAGTGCGCGGAATGGGTGGTCAGATGATGCGAGGCGTAGCCTTTCGGCGAGGCGACGGCGGAGGAGGACCTGGAGTCTCGTCCCTGGGCGAACGAGGTGAACGGATGGGCATAGATGGTGGGGAGAAGTCTAACGAAGGTGATACGATCGTCGGGATAACAAATGGGAGGTCCGATCAGGGTGAATATAGCTAAGCAAATCAGCTGGACCAAAGCTCGAAAATCTGGAAATAGAAGCGAACAAGAAGAAATCGGAGTTACCTGGTGAATGGAGTCGTCTGGGCTGAAGGTCAAGGACCTCCGAGGGTCTTTACCTCGATGGTTTGACGTGTCCAGAGTCTAGATCTCACCTCGCGGTGGAGCATGGCAAAACGTTCACCGGACCTAAGGCTTCCAGGCTCGAATCCTCTCTACAACGACCTCTATCGCACGCTGTCACTCGTGGGTCGAGGTGGAGGTCACTGGAGACGAGGGGGTGGCCAAAGATGAAGAAGAAAATGTGGCTCCATGAGATTTTATACCCAACAGGGTCCAAGAAGTGTGGAGCTTGAGCGCGCGAACCGAGGGGCGGACCCCTAATGGAATCATCGGGCATGTATCATGGATCGTCCCTCGGTAATCGGAGCAGCGGAGTGACAAGGATGGTGGTCGGGTCAGTTCAGGAAAATTAGGAGAAAGTCGGGTGGAAACCGGATCCGGGTGAAGAAAGGTCCAGGGGGGCAGTTGACCGGGGTCAATAGTCCGCTCGAGACCAATCAGAAAAATATATATAAAAATAATCGAAAATTCAATTGAAAATAGCAAAAAATTTTATTTTAAAAAGTTTATAAAATAAAAATGTTATTTTTCAAACTATTTTCTGTGATTTTTTATTTTTATGAAAATAATTTATGATATATACAGTATATTATATTATATACATGTATAAAATACCTATGTATTTTATACAATTATTTTTATTTTCTTATTTTTGCACAAATACCCCAATTTTATATTTAATTTATTTGCAACATAAATTTTGGAGTCTAAAATAATTTTTATTTTATTTTTATTAATTATTTACAAGCGTAAAAATAAATAGGTATATGATACATATATACATGTATTATGTACAAGGTAAGAGAGAGAATTTTGTTTTTATTTTATTTTTTGATTTTTTTTATTTTTAGAAATATATACAAGGGGATAAAAACATCTTTTTATTTTTATTTTTTTGTAAAAAATAAAATATATACACATAGGAAGGAGTAAGTACATGGTAGAGTGGCTCTATCTCTCTCTACTTATTTATTTGGCGATCAGGTCCATTTTGGACCCTCTCTTGGGTTCAGGTCACTCAATATTTATTCTAAATATCTCCTTCTTTTTCTTTTATTTTGCACAAATACATGCTAATTATTAATTATTAACAAATGCATGCTTATTGCTAATTTATTGTATATACAGCTATATACATGATGCTTTGCTAAAATATTTAGCTAAAATAAAAGAATAAAGAGTGATGAATGAGGATTCATCAACGACTGAACCAAATTCATCCATATTCCAACATTTCCTTAAATTTTGGCCAAGAATCGAATCGTGAGCCGTAGCTTCCATTGTAGGTACTTGGATCAACTAATTGCATCATCGAGTATCGGATCCACGTAAACCATTACCTACATGCAAGGTCGGACATCATACGGTAATCGTCACTACTGAATCGCATTTAGATACAACATCAATGAAGCTGAAACATTATCGAGTTCCTCTGCCCGAAAACATCATCAGAAACTGGAGGTTGAATCGTGGAGCGAAATCATGATGCATTGAAATCATCATCATTCGATAGCTGGAATCTGATTCTAAAAACCATCGAGCATCAGAAGCAGTACCGAACCAGAGATCTGGCATCTCTGCCTTGAATTGATGCTCGAAGACCTTAATTTGGGGAAGAACTCCCGGTACAGGAGACGTCCGATCGTGCAAGCATTGGACGTACCATATAAAAGCTGCTCCACCACTTAACAGAGAGAACATGACCAACAAATGTGTTGCAGATTTTTTGGGAACAATTTCATTAGAACCCCCGAATCTTCTGCATTTTGAGAACAGATTCAGTTCGAACTACTGCACGTGCCATTGCACGTGAATACTGGTGAATTTGCATTAACACCCTGTGCATTTTCCTTGTCCACAAGCAGATCCAACAGGCGTAGATCACATGCTCAAGCACGTGTCTAGTGGGACAATTTGTGCATTATCCCTCATGCACTTCTGCATATTGTGTGCAAGCCCCTAACTTTCCACATAACTAAATATCTACCCCTATATTGTAGATAAATTCTATATATTATTATATACATAATAAATAAAAAACAAAATATAAAAACATAATAAAAATATATAAAATACTGTATTTTACTCTCTATATAGTATAAAATCAATTTTGCAAAATAAAAATATTTTATATTTTTAATAAATCTTTTTTAAAAAATATAATAAACATTAAAAATTCATTAAAAATAAAAAATTCATTAAAAATCTAACAAAAATTACCCTTAGTATGTTTTGCCCTACTTTACACATAAAAAATTAATAATAAAATCAATAAAAATTACAAAATAAATAAAACTTCAAATTCGTAACTAAATAAACAAAAATCATAAAAATACGTACAACATATCATTTTAAAGATAATTTTACCTACTTTCTAATAAAAATAAAAGAAAATATTTTCATACTGACTACTATTTTAAAAATTGCAAATACTTCACAATTTTTAATAAAAAAATAGTCTTTCACTTTGAAAATAAATCAAAATCCACAAAAGTCCTAAAATCTCTTAAAAACTCATAAAAAAGTAAAAAAATAAAACTAAATAAAAATTACATAATATTTTCTAAAATAATAAAAATTACAAAATACTTAAAATCACAAAAATAATATAAAAATCACAAAAATTAAATAAAAATCCATAAAATTCTCTAAAAATATATGAAAATTAAGAAACCAATAAAACCTTAATTTTCTACCATTTAACCCTATTTTTCAACAGTTTGCCTCCCTGAGTTTGACACTCCCATACTAAACACTATACTCATTAGTTTAGGAGTCTTAATAAAAAATAATTTTTCTGTTAAAATCCACCTAGGATACAACGACCTTTTTATTCGTAGATCAAGTGTCATTCTTCATTAGGATTTTGAAATTTTTTCTTGAGTATAAAAGGCAAATTGGATATTCTTTTTATGTAAAATAAATTTTGTATGTGTATTTCTATCTACAACTTTCATGTACAAAGTTTATTGATTTGAGGTATAAATAAAATAAGTCCCATAAAGGAATTATTGAGGAATTGAAAATTAAATTTTTATTGTATTTTGGTCATTATCTTCCCCTACTTCATTCCTTGTCGATGCAGTCATCATGTTGCCTATGCCTTAAGGTTTAGGATCATTCAATACCTATAGTATTTCATTTATTTTTCTTTTATTTTTCTTATATCTTTATTTTGGCTTTAAATACAATAATTTATACAATATGTGCAAAGTAAATAATAGATGTCACTTTATGTAAAATAATGCTACTTACATGCATTTAGTTAAGATTTAAAGGCCAAAATGAAAGAATAAAGGTGATGAAATGGAGATTCATCATCTATGCTGGCCAAAAGGGGGTTCCCGGATCTATGGATCTCTTGGATGAAGAGGTGTATGACCACTGCATCTTACTCAGTTTTTGTTAATAATCGTCCCGAGGGAGGTTTCTTCCAACCGTAGCGGGGTGTTCGTCAGGGATGCCCTCTAGCATCACTCCTCTTTGTGATGGCAGTAGATGTGTTGCCTTGTATGGTGAATCAGGTAGTGGCTCATGGCCTTACGGCAGGTTATTCTTTGGGGACATCTCCATTCCGGTTCTCTAATATGCAAATGACACTATTTTTTGTCGAGGGCAAGGCTGCTGAAGTGAGGGGAATGTCAATGATTTTGGACATCTTTGGGGATCTCTCTAGCCTTAACCTCAACATAGTTAAGTCCAGCATGATCTCTTTTAATCTATTGGAGGAGGAGGTAGAATCATGTATTGTGGAGTTGTGGTGCCCTTGCAGTCCGAGGCCGATTACAAACCTATGGCTACCATTGGGTTGTGGTCGCCTTAATCTCTTTGACTGGCTCCCAGTGGTGGAGAAATCGGAAAGGAGGCTGGATGGTTGGAAGGAATCCTAGGTTTCTCATGGTAGGCGTTTTACTCTGGTGAAGGCAGTCCGAACAATAATCCCAGTTTTCTTCATATCGACGAGACTTCTTCTGGTGGAAATACACAATTGTCTCGAGAAGATTATGCAAAGGTTTTTTTGGGGTAGGACTAGTGGGGATGGTCATGCCCTGCATCTTATTGATTAACAATCGGTTACATTGCCAAAGGAGAATGGGGACTCGGTGTGCTAAGACTAGAGCTAACGAATCGTGCTCTTTTGTTGAAATGGGTTGCGAGAATTTGGGGGTGATAACGAGGACGTTTGTAGTAGGCTCATACACAATATCTATGGGACCGAGGAGCGGTTTGCTAGTGGTTTTCATCACATGCGGTTTCGAACAACATTATGGAAGGATATTCGTGTGATTCTCCCAGATCTTCCTCATCTCTTCTGTCGATGCTTAGGTCATGGTTGTACCTTTTTATTCTGGACTTATGAGTGTATGAATGGCATGCCTCTTATTAACCGCTTCCCGCGCTTATATGTGATGGTAGAGGACAAAAGTGGTCGTGTCGTTGATTTGTGGGATGACTGTGTTTGGAGACCTGTTTTCACCGATGCGCTCTCTGAATGGCATATGCAAGAATATCAAGATCTGATGGAATCGTTATCTAGGGTGGAGGGCACAATGGGTTTTGAGATAAGGCTATTTCTCTATGAAGAAGGCAAGCACTTTGTTGATCAAGGGTGCATAACCACTTCATGAGGACCTTGTTAAGGATTGCAGAACGATTTGGGAGCTGAGGATTCAGGCACACATTAGAGTATTATTGTGGCTCCTGAGACATGGGAGGATACTCATGAGGGAGAAGTGGACTCGCATCTTTCACTCTGAGGATAACTCATGTGTTCTGTGTAGTTCATGTTTGGAATCCACCGTGCACCTGTGTTTGGGATGTGAAAAGACGAAAGAATTTTGGCGGATGTTGGATGTGGCTAGGTGATGAATCTGTGATTCATCGCCTTTATTCTTTCATTTTGGCTAAAATCCTTGGTAAAATACATGTAAATATTCACTAATTCTAATTAATTATTATTCTAATCAAAAATATTAATATTATATAATTAACACTTATTTTCTATCCAAAATAAAAGAATAAAGAGAAAAAAAATAAAATAAAAGAAGGCTGTATATAGAAGATATGCAGACTGATCCTAACCCCGAGACCAGGTCGATATTGATCGGAACGACAAATAAACAAGTAGGGGGAGATAAGGATCCTAACTTATAAAAATTTCCAGAAAATAAAGACCAAAAATATAATTTACCCATTTTTCACCTTGTAAATACTTCCCCTATTTTATTTATCATCAAAATCACTTCAAATCAAAACACTCCTTTTGTAAAAGTTGTTCATAAAAATATATATTATTTTATAAAAATATTAGAAAAATATTTCAGCTTAAAAATAAAATAACCGTAATGAACCGGAAAAGCCGTAAAAGCCGACTTCCGAGATTCATATCTATTTATAGAAAACTCCAAAATGATCAAACTCACTTTTAGAATCTGTTTTGTACATAATACTATTTATTAAAAATATCAGAAAAATATTCTGATAAAACCGGTGAGTTTCGACTTTTTGGACCCGTTGTATATATTTGTACTATGTGTAGAAACTTCCGTGATTTTTAATTAAATAACCGTAAACCGTATTAACTTAATTATTTTTCCTAAAATCATCTAAAATTGTATATAAAAATATAAAAATAAAAGCAACTTAAAATACCGAAAAATCCGGAGGCCCGAAGCCGCTACTTTTTTCGTCCGGACCTCATAACTCGGCCGTATCAACTACGAATTTAGCAAACTCAGTCCCTAAAATTGTATTTTTCAATTATCTACAAAATGACACTAGTTTCGCTAAAATCGGAGATAATGCGAAAAACGCGGTTTTCGGGGGTCGTATTGATATATTGTACAATAAGCCATAATTTATATTATTATTTAATACATTAATACTCTTATTATTTATTCATAAATAAATTATATTTCATATTTATTTATTTTACTTAATTAATTTAACTATTTATTTATTTAATTAATTACTACTTAATTACATAATTATATACTTAATTATTACTTAATTACTTCTTAATCATATTTAATTATTAATTATTTAATTAATTACGAAATTAATTATCTAATTATTATTAATTATTTACTTCAATTAATTATTTGTTATTTTATTTGTTATTTATTTTCTCTCTTTTTCTCTCTCTTCTCTTTCTTCCACCTCTCTCTTACTTTACCCATTTCTATCTTCTTCTACCCGTCACCTTTCATCTTCCTCCTTTTTCCCTTCTTCCTCCGAACCAACCGCCATCTCCTCTTCTCTTCCAACCGCACCAACGGCCTGGCCGTTGGCCGGCCGTTCGCGCAACCTCCATGGTTCCCGTCACCACTCCGGTGACGCCATGCCTTCCCGCTCTATAATTAGCCGACCTTTCCCTCCAAGCTCACAATCCACCATTTGAGTCTCATTCTTCCACCTTCAGTTCCGGCGCACGCGCGCGCGCGAGAGAGAGAGAGACTGCAGCATCTTCCGCCGCCGTCAAGCACGGAGAAAAAGCGGCGCGATCTGCACCGACGTCGAGCATCACTCCGCCATCGTGCGTGAAGCCTCCCTCTGCCGCGGTCGAGGCCATCACCCAGGGGCTCCATCGGAACTCCTTTCCCAGGCGTACCACATCCGTCTATTCCTTTATCCAAGTAGGTTTCCTTCTCTGATCTTATCCTTTTTCTTCCATTCTCTTCTCATCCTCTCTATTCTCCTCTCAATCACTCTCTTCTCCGTCACTCATTTTCAAATCGTACTCCCGTTCATCGTTAAACCATCCACCTTCGTGTTTCCCCATCTCATTTCACCTGCTATTACCTCATAGATTTGATCACGTCCGACTACACACAGTGGCCGGAGATCGGGGTTCATCTTCCCACTACCGAAAACCCCTTCATTCATACATCTAGAGTTTAATCTGGAATCGACGCAGCGACCTCGAGTTTATTAAAAAATGTGCAGGTACAAGTATTGCATCTGAAGCTTAGATGCCAAACAAATCCCGTTCTTCTACTTAGATCGAGAATCTATAGCTATCAATATGGAATGCGTTGATATGCCTTGAATCCTAACCATCTGACCCAGGTTGAAGAACTGCATATGCATCCCCCTGTCGTACCATACCCCAACAGGACGGGGGTCTCGCTGCCCGGTCAGCGAGCCTGTGGGGGGGGTCCAGGGGGGGATCAGGTGCGCCCCCCTCCTGCGGGGGTGTGGGGGCAGCGCCCCTGTCGAAAATTTTATGGAGTGGTTCTATTTGTATTCGAGTATTTGGATCCTTCTATTTTTAGGGATCCGTATGTATGGGAGTGCTATATAAACTCCTTAGGGTTAGGGTTTTATGTATCCTCTGTATTCATTCTTTTCTCCACATAGTGAAACCGATCGCCGCCGCCCAAGGACGTAGCCCAGTTACGGGTGAACCTTGTAAATCCGTGTGTTTGCGTTCTTGCTTGTTTGACCGTGTTTGTGCGTGTTCGCTTCCGCGATTCGCAACAAACTGGTATCAGAGCTTGGGGTTCCGTCAAGATCATCCAGCAAGATGTCGTCACACAATATGAAGATCGAGAAGTTCACAGGGAAGAACGGATTCAGTCTATGGCAGATCAAGATGCACGCCCTCCTGAAGCAGCAGCGCATCTGGGCGTCGTTGGACCAGGAGCGTGCGAAGGCACTCGAACCCTCCGAGTTGACGGTGCAGGAAGAGAAGGCGCACTTGACGATTATGCTGTGTCTGGCAGACAAGATTATCACGGAGGTTGCTGATGAGACTTCTGCGGCCGGTCTGTGGTTAAGACTCGAAAGTCTATACATGACGAAGTCTCTGACCAACAAGTTGCTTTGAAGCAACATTTGTTCTCTCTCCGCATGCAGGAAGGTACATCTCTTAAAGAACATCTAGATCGCTTAAATACATTGTTGATGATTTAAGAAACGTAGATGTTAAGATTGAAGATGAGGATGCTGCTTTGATTTTGTTAGTTTCTCTTCCATTATCATTTGAGAACTTTGTTCAATCGTTCATTGTGGGAAGAGAATCGATAACCTAGAGGAAGTTCGCGCGAGTCTGCATACGCGTGAACTTCGACATATGGCTACCGGGAAGCAGGACTCTAACGCTGCAGGTTTGGTTATGACTCATGAGAAGAGTCATGCCAATTCTGGATACGCAAAGAAGGGAAAGCAAAAGTCCAAATCGAAGAATCACAATGCTACGGACATTTGCAATTACTGCAAGGAACCTGGACAATGGAAGAAGGACTGCCCGAAGAAGAAAGGGAAAGCCACAGTTGCTGCCGTGGCTCATGGAGGCGCAGATTCTGAAGATGACCTGGTTCTCACCGTCACAGATCAGACGACCACAGACAACACATGGATTCTTGATTCAGGCTGTTCTTACCATATGACTCCCAAGGAAGACTGGTTCTACAACTACGAGAAGATAGATGGTGGGAACGTTGTCATGGGGAATGATGCAGCATGCAAGATAGTAGGCATCGGCTCTGTGAAGATCAAGATGCATGATGGAGTCGTGAGGATGGTCACAGAAGTACGTCATGTCCCTGATTTGAGGAAGAACCTAATATCCCTTGGAGTCTTGGACTCTAAAAGATATAGGTACAGTGCTGAAGGTGGAGTCATGCAGGTTGCCAAAGGCGGGGTGGTTGTCATCAAGGGCAACAAGCAGAAGACCCTATACATACTGCAAGGGTCTACAGTTACAGGGTGTCTCAAGCCGTAAGATCAGTGTCCGAATTGTGGCATATGCGGCTAGGACACATGAGTCAGATGGGGATGAATATCCTCAATCAGAAGGGTCTCATCGGGGATCTCAAGGGATCTAAGTTGTAGTTCTGTGAGCATTGCGTGTTCGGGAAACAACACAGAAAGCAATTCAGTAAAGCTATCCATAGGACGAAGGAGACACTTGACTACATCCATGCTGATTGTTGGGGCCCTTCACGGGTTCCATCTTTGGGAGGCGCCAGGTATTTTCTATCTATTATTGATGATTATTCCAGGATGGTGTGGGTGTATTTTATGAAGCACAAGAGCGAAGCATTTCAGGCCTTCAGGCAGTGGAAGATCTTGGTGGAAAATCAGACTTCTAAGAAGGTGAAGCGTCTTCGCACAGATAACGGACTGGAGTTCTGTTCATCGGAGTTCAATGAGTTCTGCAAGGAGGAGGGTGTTGCGAGACATCTTACCGTTAGAGATACGTCACAATAAAACGGAGTTGCTGAACGAATGAACAGAACGCCTCTGGAGAGAGCAAGGTGCATGCTCTCTAATGCTGGACTTGGTAGAGCATTCTGGGCTGAAGCTGTGAATACAGCCTGTTACTTGGTGAATCGGAGTCCCGTGTCTGCCATTGATTGCAAAACACCCATGGAGGTATGGTCTGATAATCATGCTGATTATTCTATTTTACGAGTCTTTGGTTGTGCTGCTTATTATCATGTTAGTGAAGGAAAGTTAGAACCAAGGGCAAAGAAAGGGGTGTTTACAGGATATGGTGCAGGAGTGAAGGGGTATAGAATATGGTCCCCTTCTGAGCATAGAATTATTGTTAGCAGGAATGTTACTTTTGATGAGAATTCCGTGCTTCACTCGAGTAGTGAGTCTGTTGATGCAGGGACAAGTGATGATGTGTCCGAACAGGTGGAGTTCGAACTGACACCAAGTAGCGATCACGCAGTTGGTCACACCACTCCTGATCAGGCTGTTGTTGAACAGCCTGAAGCAGAGCAACCAGAAGAGAGGCAACCTAGTATTGCTACTGATCGGCCCCGTAGAGAGATACATCCACCGCAGAGATACGGATTCGAAGTCATGGTTGCATTTGCACTGCAGGTTGCGGAGGAGGCAGAGTCACCAGAACCCTTCACTTACAGGGAGGCAATATTTGGGGCAGAATCTGAGCAGTGGATTGCTGCTATGGGTGAGGAGATGGAGTCTTTTCACAAGAATCAGACATGGGAACTTGTCAAATTGCCAAAGGGGAGGAAGATCGTTGGATGCAAATGGGTCTTCAAGAAAAAGACAGGAATTTCAGACAGTGAAGGCATCAAATACAAAGCATGTCTAGTTGTAAAGGGTTACAGTCAGAAGGAAGGTGTGGATTACAACGAGATATTTTCTCCTGTTGTAAGACATACATCCATCAGGATGCTACTAGCTCTTGTAGCACATCAAGACATGGAGCTGGAGCAGTTAGATGTGATGACAACCTTCCTACATGATGAACTCAAAGAAGACATTCTTATGAGCCAACCAGAGGGATTCCTATCTCAGGGTAAGGAAGATCATGTATGTAGATTGAAGAAGTCTTTGTATGGGCTTAAGCAGTCTCCCAGGCAGTGGTACAAGAAGTTTGATAGTTTCATGACTGATCATGGGTTCAACAGGAGCCCATACGATTGTTGTGTTTACCACAACAAGGTGGATGATGGATCCTTCATCTATCTGTTACTGTACGTCGATGATATGCTGATTGCTGCCAAACAGAGGAGTACCATAGATGATCTGAAGAAGCTCCTTAGTTCAGAATTTGACATGAAGGATCTTGGTACAGCGAAGAAGATTTTAGGGATGGAGATCATTAGAGGTCGTGCAGAAGGGAAACTTTTCTTATCTCAGAAGAACTACATTGAGAAAGTTCTACTGAGATTTTGGATGTCTACAGCCAAGCCTCTAAGTACTCCATCCGCTTCAAATATTCATCTCTCAGTTTCTTTTGCACCACAGTCAAATGCTGATAAGGAATACATGTCACGTGTTCCTTATACCAGCGCAGTTTGGAGTCTTATGTATGCCATGGTATGCACAAGACCTGACATCGCTCATGCTGTAAGCGTTGTTAGTAGATTCATGGGTAACCCAGGAAAGGAGCATTGGCAGGCAGTCAAGCGGATTTTCCGCTATCTGAAAGGAACAACAGACATTGGCCTCATTTATAGAAGTGATTCAGAGTGCTTGGTTGCTGGATATTCAGATTCAGACTATGCAGCAGATATTGATGGGAGGAGATCGATGACAGGCTACGTCTTCACTTTAGGGAATTCAATCATCAGTTGGAAGGCTACCTTACAGCCATCGGTTACTTTGTCTACTACAGAGGCAGAATACATGGCACTGACAGAGGCTGCAAAGGAATGCATTTGGCTGAAGGGCTTACTTGGAGACCTCGGTCTGCAACAAAATCAGGCTATAGTATATTGTGACAGTCTTAGTGCAATATGCTTAGCCAAGGATCATGTTCATCATGAGAGAACCAAGCACATAGATGTCAGATATCACTTCATTCGTTCTGAGAAGAGGATCAAGGTGAAGAAGGTTGGTACAACAGATAATCGAGCCGATATGTTCACGAAGGCGGTTCCTGGGAGTAAGTTCAAACATTGTTTGGACTTGCTCAATGTCGACAGTTGGGAGTAGCCTCAAGGAGGGGCTGGCGGCGGCACGACGAAGCTTAGCGAAGCTTCTCAGAGGATTCAATTCAAGGTGGAGATTGTTGATATGCCTTGAATCCTAACCATCTGACACAGGTTGAAGAACTGCATATAAATCCCCCTGCCGTACCATACCCCAACAGGACGGGGGTCTCGTTGTATGGGACGTCTGTATGGGAGTGCTATATAAACTCCTTAGGGTTAGGGTTTTATGTATCCTCTGTATTCATTCTTTTCTCCACACAGTGAAACCGATCGCCGCCGCTTAAGGACGTAGCCTAATTACGGGTGAACCTTGTAAATCCGTGTGTTTGCGTTCTTTCTTGTTTGATCGTGTTTGTGCGTGTTCGCTTCCGCGATTCGCAACAGAATGAATGTCCTGAAGCAGAACCGCAAGCATCGCCAGTTTTGATTCAATTGAGAAACACGTTGAAGTCGCCACGAACCTTCACAAGCGAATCCGTCGAGGAAATTCGGGACAACTTGCAATCGAGCACATACGTCCACATCGAGACCTCCGCCTCGGAGCACAAAGTCCCGCTACAGATCGTAGCATCTCTGCTGCCACATATGAAAAATTAGGCGGTGAACTACTGAACACCTTCGAGCATCGCCGCCATCCGCAACTATCCATTTCGCATCCGGGAATCTTCTCTGATTGACGAACATATATGAAGCTAAAAACCACTGCTACTCGTGAGAACTTTCCATGATTAAGATCCAAGCACAATCATTGCCTGGAGCTCCTGCAACAGAAATAATTTGGGGGAACAACTCATAGCTCCAAGTCCGAACAGAACCACGCGTCATCAACAGCTCGACGCCGCACCGCCCCACCGCTCAAGCCTGGAGCACCGCTTCTGATCAGCGAGTGCGTCAGATTTTTTTCGTGGACTTTTTACGTGCGCACCCCCGGAGGTTCAGCAAACGTCAAATGGGTCCAAGTGGCAGAGCACTTCACGTGATTCATCGCATGGATCTGGGAAGTTTGCACAAATGCCCCCTGAATATCATTGAAGTTCGAAGAGGTCCCTGCCAGACTGCGTCACGTTCTTGTATTTTGGAGATATTGCGAGGAAGCCCCCCTACGGGTTTCGATATTTTACACGCATGCCCAATTTCTGAGCTTTTACACTTGCGCCCTTAACTTTCAGACATATCACATCTATACCCCTATACACTATATAAATATTATACATACTATATACTTAATAAATAACAATATAAAATATAAAAATACACTAAAACACATAAAATAATATATTTTATACTATTCACAGTATTAAATACGTTTAAAAAATCAAATTTAAAAAAAACAAATACTAAAACCAATTAAAAATATAAAATACACAAAAACTTGTAAAAATCATAACTAAATAAAGAAAAATCCTCTAAAAACGCACAACCTATCATTTTAAAGGGAATTTCATCTACTTTATACAGAAAATACAATAAAAATATTTCCATATTGTTTTCAATCTTAAAAATTTAAAATACATCCCAGTTTTAAATAAAAATACATTCTTCACATTAAAAATAAACAAAGTCCATAAAAAACCTAAAATCCTTTAAAAAATTCATAAAAAAGTAAAATAAAATTAAATTATAAAAATAACAAAATAAAAATCAAATAAAAATTTAAACATTTTCTAAAATAATAAAAAAAATTATAATACTAAAAAAATCATAAAAAGAATATAAAATTCTTAAAATCCAAATAAAAATTCTGAAAAATTCCTAAAAATAAAATAAAAATTAGAAGACCCATTACCTAAGTTTTTCTACCGATTCTCCCTAGTTTTAAACAGTTTGCCTCCTTGAGTTCGACACTCCCGTGCTTAACCACTTTACATTAAGTTTAGGAGTATAAATAAAAATAAAAAGATTAATTAATTTTAATCTTTTCTATAAAAAACTCACATGGTCGATACGACGACCGAAATTTCTCTCTGACTCTTTTACAGGTACAGAAGACAAGTGATCAGGTGCCTTTTTCAGATGACGTCGTTGCCAGGGAGGAAGCGCTAGGACGGATCACGAAGACCTTAGGATTAGATTTTAATTTCGTGATTCACTTCTCTAACCTTACGGTTTTTGTTTCTGATTTGTGCAGCACAGCTCGAGCTGCGCAGTTGAGAACCGCAAAGCCGAGTAGTTTAGAATTTTTGTAAATTTTTGTAAAAAAAACATATAAAAAAGTGTCGTAGAAAGGGGCCTCGTAAAGGCATCCCAACTTGTATCTTTCACGGGGTCTGTTTCACCAAGGTTGTACTCCTGGGGGAGCCAGGCACCCACCGCGGCTTTTTCGATCATGATTTTTCTCGACGGTTTTCCGCGACTTTTCTGAGTTATGTGCTTGTTAGGTGTTTTACGGGTTTTCCCTTCTCTGCATAACCGTAGCTTAGATGTTTTCTTAGGATTCAACATCTAGGTGCTTGAATCTAGGTCCGATCCCGAAAACAAAAACACGTTAGGCCATTTTTCTCTAAAAATATCCAAAAAAAGTGAAAATCGAAAATTAAAACAGGGGCTGCTAATCTATCTGATCATAAAATAAACGTAAGGACTCACTTCTTTTTGGGAGAGCAATCCTCGAAAGTGCATATCAGATACCATCTCTAGACTTTGCGAGAGAGAGACGACACATAAGGTAGAGCCAGAGTCTGGGCTTCTATCGAAGTACTACTTAGTTCACACTTTTACTCACCTTATCTTCAGTGGGTACTCTCGGGTAGCCGGAAATGGTCCGAGTTCACTTAGCAGAGTGGAAGGTTTAGAGGACATTGTGTAAGGCTCCGTCCTCAAGTAACACGGGTAGACGGAAACGGTCCGTACTTACTTCCATACTGGTGAGACTAGGTGAGTTCTGGTGAGAACTCGGGACAGTACAACATCGAAGTCTCGGGCACCTATCTAATCTCGCTAATCTGAGAGAACGTTGTTTGCCAAACAATTATAAAATCGAAAAGATAAACGATCGAACTCTTAAGGTCATCACCAGGGTTGAGTTGGTGAATATGGGTTTCTTTACGTTTGACTTGTGGTGTGAGTCCTATATCTTCCCGATCTCAATCTCATCGATTAGTTGTCATCTTACTCTCAAGATGATGGGTGGTCGATCACTTCGGCCGACTCTTACGGCACCATTTTCACGCACACCTACCCATCCATCTAGATTAGTTCAAGAGAACCCTCTCTTCGAACCCGATTCTCGCAATCGCCTTCTTTGATCTCATCTCGTGGTTTGGTTCGTGAGAATCTCCCGTTTGAGACAGAATCAGGACAAATGTCTTCTTCCAGGCGTAACTCTAACCCTGGAAGCTCTTCTCCGATTCTTTTTCCTATTCATTCCTTATCATCATCGACTTCGATTCGAAGGAACCCTGACCTTCATTTCCAACATATGATCGAGACTCGCGAGCTGAATCCAGACCTGATGATAGATTCAAACCTCCGAGCTGCTAAGACGAGAGTGCAGACAGAGCAGCCAGCATCTTCTTCATCGGAAGCTGAGTCAGTTTCTACTTCGAGATTGCTGATCTTTCTGATTGATTCAGACTTTGTATCATTGCTGCCGAAGTTTCATGGAAAGCCACACGAAGAGCCGTACGATCATCTTTATGAGTTCGAGGAGATTTGCAGCACTCGATTTTACTCAGACACCACACCTAAGGATGTGAAGGTGAATACCTTTCCCTTGACACTCATGGACGGAGCTGCGAGATGGCTCCAACTTCTAGGAAAGGAGAAAGCTAACTAGGGTACGCTTCGAACTGCCTTCCTCCGGAAATTTTATCCCATTAGCCTAGCCAACTTCATGCGGTATGTTATCAGAGAATTTACACATGATCCCCACGAGCCACTTCAGGATATATGGTTCCGATTCCAGATTCTTCTGAGGAGATTCCCGGATCACGAGATCTCCAGAGCTGAGCTAGCTCAGATATTCTACATGGGGATGACTGCAGATCAACAGACATTGGTCGATGCCTCGTGCGGCGGTTCACACCGCAGTCTTGACAAGGACTCGCTCTGGAATCTCTTCATAGATATTTCTGATGTCAAGACAACAAACGAGGGCGATGCCAGACCAGATCACATAGATGTGATCCACTTCCTGTTAATTTAGGCATTGCGCATCAAGCAGTCGGTGTGGACACTGATGCAGTCTCAAGGATGGACGCTGAGTCAGCGGAGAGTTCTCATCCTCAGAGACCGATACATATTCTGTTGAGTTTTCAGCAGGAGTATGAGTCGGTTCCGTGCTTTCTAGTTCATGAACCCTGGATACCTACTCTTCAGGCATTCCAAAATAGAGAGCGAGAACCCTTGCTGTTTCAACATACGTATCAACCAATTCAGTTTACATATCAGGACCAGTGCTACGAGCAGCCGCCTCAGGAGTATATCTTTTCATATTCATTTGCTTGTCTTGATCGTCTTCAGCACTCAGAGATGGATGTGGGACATTACTTCGAGAGCCGTGATATAGATGGTTCCACATTCGACCATTTTGTCCGTCTGATTCATGAGCAGGCCGACTACCGAAGGGAGCAGATGGACACCTTCAAAGATTTCATCGCCAGCATCATTACAGAGCAGAGATCAGTTTCAGATTTTTCTGTCTCACCCGAATTTTTGAATTCTATTCCCTCCAGTTCCCATGATGATCGAAAGCAACCTGCAGTTGCTTAAACATTTAGGAGCGAGGAGCATGCATCAGGCAACGACGTGGGTGCACATTCAGACTCTGATTCTCCTCTTAGCGAAGGCGAAAAATCTCATAAGAATAGAAAAAGAAGAAAAATCCAAAAACAAAAATAAAGACAAGACTCCAAACACTTCTGGTCGATCTCGATCTGCTGATATTCATAGAACCAGTCCCCGTCATCGAAAAAGATCTTCTTCTTCTTCTTATCCTCCGAGTGTACAGACTAATAAGGAGGATGTACATATACTTTTCCCAGATACTCTGAATCTCGGGAAGGGTGAAATAACAGAAAACTTTAAAAATATTCAAGAATCAAAATTCACGAAAGAGATGTTGGACCAAATTCAGATCAAACTCACTCTTTCGGAGGCATTGGTCCACATTCCTCTTCTTCCAAAATGCCTGAAGCAACATACAACACCGAAGAGAAAGAAGAGGCAAAATCATTGCTCTGAAAAATAAGTGTTGACCATTGCCACTTGTTATGCCATCCAACACACATCTTCCAAGAAGAAAAAGAAAGATATTGGAGCACCATTCGTCAGTTGCCAGATATCTGATCAAGAGTTCGAGCACACCTTGTTGTATAGCGGATCATCAGTGAACATATTACCCTTCCATCTTATCGAGACTCTTCGTCTAGGGCCTCTGAAGCGAGCCCGAATGATTCTACAATTTCCTGACCGATCTGTCAAGAGGCCAAAGGGTATACTTCGTGATGTTGTCGTGATGGTACAAGGCACAAAATTCACTGTGGATTTTGTTGTCTTAGACTCTGACTCTTCGGTACTATCACAGGATGCTGCCATTATTCTCAGCAGGCCTTTTATGCGAGCAGCGAAGGCCGTGATTTATTATGGGACGGACAATGTCACATTTCCTTCCAGCAGCATAGTGCTGAACCCCTAGCTGATAGAGACTCTGCCATGGGACGAGGTGATTCCAAACCAACAGATTCAGAGACATGTGTGATCACAGATGAGATACAACACGATCATATTCTTTCTGATTCTACAGAGACCCAAGATTTCCTCTCCAGAGACGAAAACTTGGAGAACATAGATTTTGGTGATCCAAGTACACATGTTTGGAGATGTGTTGACGAGATCCGTAGTATCTATATCATTGAGTCAAACCCGCTGGTGGCACGTACGGCAGAACTTGTTTCGGTCCCTTTGTTCGAGCCTTCAAGTCAAGAAATAATTGAGCCCTCTTGTCACACAGATATAGATAAGGGCTATGTTGATGAGGAGATTGATCAGATCGCAGCAGATTTTGACTTCTTTCTCGCATCTACTCCAGACACAACACCGATGTCTCTACAGTCACACAAGGTTGAGAATACAGTGTTAGAGGATGATTGATGACGCGCCTGACAACTGGGTTAAGTATGTAAATAAAATGGTCGTTGTGACCCAAATCACCAAGCGCGGTCAATCGAGAAAAATAAATTAAACCACTTAATAAAAAGATGAATCGATGAAAACAATGTATGTAAGCGGTCTTCGCTATTCTTTTTACCTGGTATAGCGACCAGGGTCGAACACAAGGAGCACGATTTAAAAACTAAGTAGTCAAATTTCCAAAGCTAATTTTTAGTGGTTTTTCAATTTTTATTTTTTTATTATTTTAAAAAACAAGCACAAATGAAGAAAAGTGATAAAACAGAACACACACAATCTTTTTGGTATTTTTCAAAATAATAAAAAATGTACAGAAAATTCAAGAGAAAATGTTTTTGTGTTTTATATGTTTTAAAATATTTTTGGTAAATTTTTCGCAATTTTCTAATGTTTTTGTTATTTTCTAAAAATGAAACAGTGGAGAATAAATAAAAGTACACAGCCAGGAGTCTTTTTCAATTTAAAAGTTCATTAAAAGTTCAAAACTCCAAGAGATTATTTTTAACAGAAACTAGAAAGCAATATCTACAAAAGAGATCAAAATCACTATTTTTGGATTTTTCTATAATTTTCTACAATTTTTATAAGATTTTTCGTATTTTGCAAATTTTTTGGTTTTTATAAATGGGAAATGGACAAAAATTAGTCAGAAAATAAAGCACAACAAAATACACCTACAGAAATTTTTATGAAATTTTTAAACACCTTTTCGATTTTTATGACTTTTCAGAGTGTAGGCAAGCAAAAGACAATGTTTTGATTTTTTTAAATATATCAAATCAAGTCAAAATGCTATGAAAGTTTTATGCAATGTCAAAGCACATAGCAAGAGCTTACACTAATTTTTGCAAAATTTTTGGTCTCTCAAAAACATTAATTTCATCAAGAAGAACATGCAAAGTTCAAGTCTCAGAACTACAGGGACTTATTTGTAAAGATTCAAAGTTTTTACTTGAAAAGATGACAGAAATAAAATATGGGCGGAATAGTGCAATTTACCCAATTATTTTTTTTAATTCCATGCCTAGGGTTATTTTGGATGCTTCGTTTCTTCAACCAGAGGCAAAGGGAGCCGCCGCCCCTCACGGATTGGGATGGAGGCAAGCGGCCGGCGGGTCGCAGCGACGCGCGCGGGCCGGCGGTGCCGCCCGCGGCTGGAGGAGGTACGGAGGGTGCGCGGAGGGAGCACCTGCTGGCAGGGGGGACGCGGCGCCCTAGAGGGCTGAAGGCGGACGCGTGGGAGGACAGGAGCAGCCCGCGCGTGTCGCGCGGGGGCGGCGCCTGCGATGGACGGGTGCACGCCGCGCGGGTGCACGGAGTACGGGCGCGTGGCCTGGTTGCGCGCCCGCACGCGGTGGCGCAGGTGGCGGACCTGGGGGGTGCTGGGCGCGGGCGGAGACCGGCGCGGTTCTGGAGGGAGATCTGGAGGCGTGCGAGTTCTGGGCGGTACGCGTGGAGGGCGCACAGGCCGGAGGCGCGCGGGCTTGGCTTGCCGCGCAGGTGGCGGGGGTGTGCCTCGCTGGAGGTGGTTCGCGGCGGCAGGGGGCTAACGTCGAGGAGAATGGGGCCGCCGTGTGGGGGGTAGGTCGAAGACGCACGGCCGCGGTTCTGGACGGAGGTGCGGAGAAGGACGGGGACGCGAGGCGGCGGCGCCGGGTTGCGGCGCAGGAGGAAGGGGGCCGCCACTGTGGAGGGGAGGCGGCTGGGCGGAGGCGTGTTGGGCGGCGCCGCCGCGTGGGCTGGAAGAGGGGACGCGGGGGTGGCGACCCGCCCCTGTGCGTGCCCTTTTTTTAATTTTTTTTAATTTTTTTTAATTACTTAGTGTCCTGCAGCAAATGTTAGTAAACAAAAAAATGTATTTTTTATTTTTTTTTGTTTTGACCTGCAAAATAGATTGTTAGAAAAAGAGTTGAATGTTTTTTTTTTAATTTTTCTTCTCCTGCAAAACTTTTGCAAAATGTTAGAAATGAACATAAATATATCGTTTTTTTTGTTTTTTTTATTTCGATGAACCTGCAAAACAAATGATTAGAAATAAAAAGAAGACAACAACAATAATTTTTTTATTTTGTTATTTATTCCTGCAAAATAGAAGTTAGATAAAAATACAAATGATTTTTTTTATTAGTTATTTTTTTGTATCTTTCCTGCAAAAATATATGTGAGACAAACAGGAAAAATAATTTTATAATGTTCTTTTATTTATACACAAGAATAGGAACGGTGAATGGGAAGATCTCGGTAAGATGGAAGAGAGATCCGTGGCTTCGGTCACCGTGCGTGACCGGAGATGGAAGATTGCGCGAGGTAGAAAAAGAAATGCGATGGTCCAGATGTGAGATGAAAAATCGGTGTTGGAGGCGGAAAATATGTGGTGGAAATTTTCGAGATTTTTAATCTAAAAAATTACTCCCTACTCCTACACTAAGATCTAAGCCTACAATTTACCTAGGAAAAACGACAAGTAAAAGTGGATCTCACCTCGGGGATCGGACAAGCCATGATGGCCTCGACGAAGCTCAAGCCGCTGTCACCGACTGGATCGGAGGCTAGGACCCTCTTCAACAAGAAACCTCTCGGAAACTGGGCTCCTCTCCGCCAAAGATTGATCCAGTTTGAATGAGGGAGGAGGAGCCCATTAAAAAGAGAAGAAAATAAAAAAGGAAAGTATCTACAAAAAAGGAAGGTTATTATTGGGTGAATTAAAAAAATAATTAAATTAATAAATTAATTAAATAATTAATTACGAAATTCAAAATTAATAAATTAAATAAATTAATAAATTAATTGGCCACCTTAATGGTGGCCATTAAAGGCATGCAATCAAATCATATATATATAAGGCATGTTATAAAATCAAATCAATTAATTAAAATCAAATAATTAAATAAAAAATTCGGAATTAATTTAAATTAATTAATTAATGTTAGGTAATTAATTTTTTTTGTGGAT
This sequence comes from Ottelia alismoides, assembly GCA_037367405.1. NCBI lineage: Eukaryota > Viridiplantae > Streptophyta > Magnoliopsida > Alismatales > Hydrocharitaceae > Ottelia > Ottelia alismoides. The sequence continues at coordinate 812,247 of JAZKJV010001351.1, read as the reverse complement.
TTTATAAATGGAAGTTAGTGGCATACATATATTATATACATATGATATAATGTACATAGGTGCAAATAAGGAAATATTTTTTTTATACAAGAATTTTTTTAATAAATTTTTTTAATTTTTATTTTTATTGAAAACAATATTTATAATATATACATTAAGTAAAAATAAATATTAATAATTATATACACAAATACATGGGTAAACTGCACAATACACCCCAGAAAATCAACTTTTTAACCGTAACTCCAAAAAATACGAAACCACAGCCATTTGAAAGATAATTTAATTTATAGTATTATGGAAGTGAGTTTGGTTCGATTTGAGCTCGTATGGAGCCGGAATTGATGTTTCAATTATTGCATTACGGCTTTTTCTGGGTGTAATTATTTACAATATATACATTATTTTATTTTACAAATATTTTTATTATTTACAACACAATTTTATTCACAACTTTTATTTACAAAAATAAGTGATTTGAGATCAAATTATATACAAATAAAATAATACAAATTTTATACAACTATACATGAAAAATATGTACAAGACATTTTTTTGAGATTTTCTGACAGACAACCTTATCTCCCCCTACTTTATTCCTGGTCGATCAGGTCAAGTCTTGACCTTCTCTCGGGGTTTGGGTCAGTCTGTATTTATTGCATAAATACTTCCTTTTCTTTTTGTTTTCTTCTTTATTCTTTTATTTATATACAAAAAGTGTTAAAAATGCATAATTAACAAATGCATGTAAAATGGTAATTTTATGAAATTAGTGGGTATTTACAGGTATTTGACTAAGGAAATAATGCTAAAATAAAAGAATAAAGGCGATGAATCGTGGATTCATCATTCCCCTATACTTTACCTTTGCTAGTCCCTTAGCAAACACTTATTTGGAAAATAAGTGAAAATAAAAATAAAGAAAAGAAGAAGGAAAGAAGTTAGAACGATGTTGACTTTCAAACTTATCTTCATAAAATGTAGTCTGGAGCTCTGTCGGATCTTTGGATTATTAATGTGTCGGAACCTTAATGGGACCTGGATTTAAAACCTAACAGCCTCTAAGTTCCATAAGACTCCTATTCATATCTCCTCAACAGTCAGATCAGAACAAATCTACAGACACAAACTCTTATGACTATGAATTCTTACTTGTACGTGTAAGTGAAATTTAGCTCTTCATCTCAAAAGTAGCAAAGATTCAGCCTCTCTCAACAAGGTAACTCAATAACCCAGTCTGGCAACTCTTTCCTCGAGGAGCGGGGATATTCCCTTCTAAGTTCAAGTACAACCAGCTCAAGAAGAGGGGATGGAGAAGAGAATGGACGGTAACCAGTGTAGTTACCTATCCTTGGATGCATGACCAGTGTAGCCATGTCACCCGCTGCAAGCTCATGAATATATGACTTTGAAGCTCTTATTCCCTTTTTTTTTACAGGCATTTTATTTTTCTATCAAGCCTGTCCACTTTTGGAGATTTTGCTTCTTCTTTTTTTTTTGAAATATATACAAGGTGCAGCATGTACATAAGGAGTTTTTCCTCTTGAGCCAGTAGACTATCCCTCTTTTGAAGCATTATTGCAACCCCACAGCTCCTGTCTTTAGACCTCAACATCACCAGACTAGGTTGAGACGCACTTCCCTCCCTAGAGGAGGACGAGAGGTTCCGCCTAGATGTACTACCCTCGTATGCTACCCCAAGCCAAAAGATTCTGCCCCCTCACTACCTCATCCATGAAGAGCTACGTGTAAAGTGCAGTGTCCAAGGTCAGCCACGGTCTGAATGAATCATGTGTGTGTTGTTAAATATTCTACTTAGACTCATCAAGATGACATATGAACATAGTCTTATGGACTCAAAGAATTAAGTCACTAGGACCTGAAAAGTCTTAGCTCCAAATCTTATAAGGTTCCTCTGAAATTAAGTGGATTAAGGTCCAACTAAGCTCCATTCTTCAAATTTATTCCAGACTTGGTTTAATAGTCAAAATCATCCTGAAAAATGCTCATGCAAATGCAAGAAAATATGTACATGCAAGGAAAAAGAAAACAAAATCTTTTTGTGAAACAATTTTCAAATTTTGAAATTTTTATGGATTTTTTGAAAAATGATGATGCACATGCAAAAAGTTTTTTTTTTAAAAAGTTAGTAATATATACAAGTATATAAGAGAGAATTTTTTTAAAAGGAAAAGATACATATAAACACAAGAGAGAGTTGATTATTTTACAAGAATGAGATGCAAGAATTTACAAAATTGAGTAATTTATACAAGTATATACAGAGTTGATTTTTTTGTTAATTCATTTTTTTAAGAACCTCTTTTTTTTGAGTATTTACACAGTATTTTAGCCATATTAAAAAAATAATATATGAAAGTACGAGTTATGGCTAAAGTATATATACAATATATACGACACCCCCTATACTTAGCTCGAACTATGTCCTCATAGTGATCAAAGAGCTGAAAGAAAGACATAACCTCGTGCCGCGTATAGAAAAGTGAAACGAATAATATACTACAACGACGAATAAAAGAATGAAATCAATAGAGGTCGGTGATCCCCCTATACTTAGGATCAAGTAATCCTAAGTATAGCAGACTGTACACAAAGGGAAAACCGAGGAGATGAATATACAGAGTCTACCTCCCCTATACTTAGGGTAAAATATCCCTAAGTATAGACAGCAAAACAAAGGTAAAAAGAATCAAAAGAATAATCAAACGTCTGACACCCCCCTATGCTTAGGGTAAAGTACACCCTAAGTATGGAATGATCATGCGATGGAGATGGGGTGCAAGACAGAAAGAATGTATGATATGGACAGATGGTCTATATAGATGTGATTCGATCAATGTTGAGGTGCCTCTCAACAAGCGCTAGAGTTTACGCCCCTAGCTGGGCGCAAATGTTAGGATAACGCCGTATCGAGGTTCAGGACGGCATCTGTAATGCGAATACCGTACTGTTGTTGTCGTCTCAGTGGGAGAACAACAACGGGGTCAGGAGGGTCAAGAGAGTAAATGATAACACCCAGGTAATCAATCAGGCGGGTGTTTGCTACCGAATCAAGATATGAGCAGATGAAGTCGGGCTCCGGTAGCACAAAAGAAATCATCGACTCAAGGTCTATATGGAGTGAAAGGATGGAGCCGAAGTAATCAAACGTGGAGAAGGAAGGATCGGTCATAGAATCCTCCACGTCAATCATCGTCTCGAATAGGTATGGAAGATCATGATCAGGAGACTCACTAGAAAGGTTGATATCCGATGCATGGAATGTAGACAAATCAGTGAAATCATCGAATACCTCAAAGATTGGGTCATCTCGCGAGGGTCGTCGAGGAGAGAATCATCAAATTCATTATCAGAAATATCAAAATACTCAGTCTCGTGATCCGTCAGATCGGATGCACTCCCAGAAAGTGATACCGAGTACACATTGTCCATGGCATCCTCCCGCAGATAACCCTCGGGGAGTAATGCCAAATCATCAGGGAAGTTGGGATCAATGCTGTCCAATGTCATGTCCTCTAAAAATGTATCGACCTCATCAAATGGGAGGACACATGGCTCAAGTACGGGACTATCAAGTTCTGTAAAATCCAAAATCGGTCCCTCATCAAACTCCCTATGCTGAGATGAATCCAAATGTATCTCTGAATTTGAGAAGATCTCCTGAAGACAAGACACTGTATCAACTACGTATGGATACTGGAAAGAATCAGAGGATGGCTGAGAAGTGGGTTCCTCCTCTATCTCTTGGGATCCTAGCAGATCTAGAATCGAACAATCATCATTGTGGAGGTGCGGGACTGGCTCAAAATCTGATTGTAAATCCAATGGGTCCTCAACCAATGTCCGGCTCTGGGAACTCACAACAGTAGGCAACACATCGATCAAATGAAAAGTAGAAGCATCCATATCCTCGAATTTGTGTGTGCTATCAAGATCAACATGGTGTGTCACACACTCAACTGTTGTCATCTCTCCCTTATGTGTTGTCCCAAATAAATCATCTGGTGTATATGCAAGATCAGAAAGTGTATCCAAGATGGTCTCAACAAAATCCAAGTCAGGACTGTGGTGTGAACCACCACATGAGGTAATGACATATGCAATCTGCTTTACGGTCCTCCCCCTCATGGCGATATGGATAAGGTCAGTCATCGAAAATCCATGATCTGGAAATCGCCTCACAAGTTCTCGTAACCTCAACCATGAATCTATCAACGGCTTTTGGGGGTTAACAGAAAAATTACGAATACACGACCGCATCATCTCTGCTCTACACTGGGGGTAAAATTTCATCAAAAATAATGATCGTAAATCTCCCCATGTAGTAATCTTCCTTCCCAATCGCCTATGCCAACTCTTGGCTCTACTCTGAAGTGTAAATGGGAAGGTAATCAGCATCATGTCCTCAGAAGTGATATCCAAATATGATCGTGATACACAAAAATCCTCAAATTCATCGATATGCAAATAAGGTTCCTCGTGCATTTCCCCAAAAAACTTAGGCAGTAGATCAATTAACTCTAAATCCAGAACAAAGGGTCTCAAGGTAGAAGCGGACTGGACTTCATGATCTGTGTACTCATCCAATGTCCTAGGATACAAGTCATCTAAAGCTCGCAACTGCCCCATTCGATTGCCTATGGGATGCACTCTCATCTCAGTAATGTGAACACCCATGTCTCGTGTTTGGTCAATCTGGTCTCTGTGGGTGTCACTCACAGCACGTCCCAAACGGGAGGGTGGGTAGGGAGAAGATGAGAAGTTGGATGGAGTTCCGACCTCTCGAGAGAGTGAACGTGAGTGATGGGTGTGAAATGAAGAAGCCACAAAATTCGGCTGGAATGGAAAGTGGCCCATTGTGATGAGAGGAAACTGAAGGGAGGGATGGAGGGATAGAAGGGAGTGAAAGAAAGAAAAGGCAGGAACGAAGAGAGAGATAGAAGGGAGGGAGGGTGGGTTAGAGACAGAAGGTGACTGCTAATGATAGAGGAAGATGATTGTAACCGACTCACACCAAAGACATACAAAACACAAAGCAAACCCCCAGTTTACCAACTCAACACAAAGTGAAGACCGTGAGATTCGGTCCTTTATCTTTTCAATTTTAGAGTTAGGTGATCAACGAAAGTTGTACAAACACTTAGGAGGCTTGAATAGGATTTGGGCACTACTCCTTATGTGTACGCGAGTGAGTAAAAGCGCAAACAATGAGGGGATTGCTCTCCCAATACAATGAAGTGAATCAATTACGTTTGATTTTAGAGTCAAGTTCAATTAGCAGTCCCAATTTTTTTAATTTTTTGATTTTGTATTTTTTTTGGATATTTTCAATAACAACGTCTAACGAGCATTCCGATTTCCTCTTTGAATGATTAGAATCCAAGAAACAGGGGGAGGAAGTCGAAAATGCCAATGCACGGTCAAAAACTATGATGCATGCAGAGATAGAAATGCGTACCTTACTCCAGCACTCTACATGCAATATGATCCGCGCAGAAATTTAAATACAGAAATAAAACTACCTAAATGATGCAGCGGTGAAAACCGAGTCCTAGACGAGCAAGTTCTACTCGCAGAACCGTCTAATCGGTCACCGACCTCCAAGCCAAGGTCCGGTCTTGGCCCACCCCTCCTCTGCCCGACAAATCGGGGGTAGGAGAAAGCGCTTTACAGGGTGGACTGCGGCACGTAAGCTACGAAGGAGATGAGTCGATTATTTTTATTAATTGATTATTAGTAGGTCCAATTAAGCGCACTATAGGAACAGACAGATAATTAAGTGTGGGGACCCTACTAATTACGGCACAAGCAAGAGAAAATCCTAAGGCTAGGGGCTCGAAAATCACGTGAATCAAATAAAATAAAATAATAAAAAATGGAGAAACAAAACCAGCGAAAAAACAACGGTGAGGTCCCCCAAGTGCATCGGCACTTGGCGAAACAGACCCCGGAAAAATGTCCAAGTCCACAAGTGTTCAAAGGTCCTAAATTATTACAAAAAAATTGTTCTCTCAAAAATAAAATTCTTCTTCTTCTCCCTGCTTCTTTCTTCCCGTGCGGGTCCTCAAAAAGTAAACTCCAAGTTGTCCACGCAGTACCTCGCACAAAAAATTAGAGAGAAAAGGTCAGAAAACAATTATAATATAGAGAGACAAAAAATAGAAAATGAAAAATGACTACAAAGCTGTGCTCCCCGACAACGGCGCCATTCTGATGACACGAAATTCGTTAGGTTAAGAGAGGATAAATAATATCAAAGATGTGTCGTTGTCCTCAACCGCACGATTCGGTCATCGAGAAAAATTAATGAAACCACTCAAAATAAGATAGATATCAAGGAAATAATGTAAGCGGCTTTTCCGCTATTCTTTTTACCTGGTATAGCGACCAGGGTCGAACACAAGGAGCACGTTTGAAAAACTAAGCAGTCAGATTTCAGAAAAGCTAATTTTTAGTGGTTTTTCAATTTTTATTTTTTTATTATTTTTAAAAACAAGCACAAATGAAGAAAAGTGATAAAACAGAACACACACAATCTTTTTGGTATTTTCAAAATAATCAAAATGTACAGAAAATTCAAGAGAAAATGTTTTTGTGTTTTATATGTTTTAAAATATTTTTGGTAATTTTTTCGCAATTTTCTAATGTTTTTGTTATTTTCTAAAAATGAAACAGTGGAGAATAAATAAAAGTACACAGCCAGGAGTCTTTTTCAATTTAAAAGTTCATTAAAAGTTCAAAACTCCAAGAGATTATTTTTAACAGAAACTAGAAAGCAATATCTACAAAAAGAGATCAAAATCACTATTTTTGGATTTTTCTATAATTTTCTACAATTTTTATAAGATTTTTCATATTTTGCAAATTTTTTGGTTTTATAAATGGGAAATGGACAAAAATTAGTCAGAAAATAAAGCACAACAAAATACACCTAGAGAAATTTTTATGAAATTTTTAAACACTTTTTCGATTTTTATGACTTTTCAGAGTGTAGGCAAGCAAAAGACAATGTTTGATTTTTTTTAATATATCAAATCAAGTCAAAATGCTATGAAAGTTTTATGCAATGTCAAAGCACATAGCAGGTGCTTACACTAATTTTTGCAAAATTTTTGGTCTCTCAAAAACATTAATTTCATCAAGAAGAACATGCAAAGTTCAAGTCTCAGAACTACAGGTACTTATTTGTAAAGATTCAAAGTTTTTACTTGAAAAGATGACAGAAATAAAATATGGGTGGAATAGTGCAATTTACCCAATTCTTTTTTTTTAATCCCATGCCTAGGGTTCTTTTGGATGCTTCGTTTCTTCAACCAGAGGCAAAGGAGCCGCCGCCCCTCACAGATTGGGATGGAGGCAAGCGGCCGGGGGTCGCGGCGACGCGCGCGGGCCGGCGGCGCTGCCCGCGGCTGGAGGAGGTACGGAGGGTGCGCGGAGGGAGCACTAGCTGGCAGGGGGGACGCGGTGCCCTGGAGGGCTGAAGGCGGACGCGTGGGAGGACAGGAGCAGCCCGTGCGTGTCGCGCGGGGGCGGCGCCTGCGATTGACGGGTGCACGCCGCGCAGGCGCACGGAGGACGGGCGCGTGGCCTGGTTGCGCGCCCGCACGCGGTGGCGCAGGTGGCGGACCTGGGGGGTGCTGGGCACGGGCGGAGACAGGCGTGGTTATGGAGGGAGATCTGGAGGCGTGCGAGTTCTGGGCGGTACGCGTGGAGGGCGCACAGGCCGGAGGTGCGCGGGTTTGGCTTGCCGCGCAGGTGGCGGGGGTGTGCCTCGCTGGAGGTGGTTCGCGGCAACAGGGGGCTAACGTCGGGGAGAATGGGGCCACCGTGTGGGGGGCAGGTCGAAGACGCGCGGCCGCGGTTCTGGACGGAGGTGCGGAGAAGGACGGGGACGCGAGGCGGCGGCGCCGGGTTGCGGCGCAGGAGGAAGGGGGGCCGCCGCTGTGGAGGGGAGGCGGCTGGGCGGAGGCGTGTTGGGCGGCACCGCCGCGTGGGCTAGAAGAGGGGACGCGGGGGTGGCGACCGCCCCTGTGCGTGCCTTTTTTTATTTTTTTTATTTTTTTTAATTACTTTGTGTCCTGCAGCAAATGTTAGTAAACAAAAAAATGTATTTTTTATTTTTTTTTGTTTTGACCTGCAAAATAGATTGTTAGAAAAAGAGTTGAATGTTTTTTTTTTAATTTTTCTTCTCCTGCAAAACTTTTGCAAAATGTTAGAAATGAACATAAATATATGGTTTTTTTGTTTTTTTTTATTTCGATGAACCTACAAAACAAATGATTAGAAATAAAAAGAAGACAACAACAATAATTTTTTTTATTTTATTATTTATTCCTGCAAAATAGAAGTTAGATAAAAATACAAATGATTTTTTTTATTAGTTATTTTTTTGTATCTTTCCTGCAAAAATATATGTGAGACAAACAGGAAAAATAATTTTATAATGTTCTTTTATTTATACACAAGAATAGGAACGGTGAATGGGAAGATCTCGGTAAGATGGAAGAGAGATTCGTGGCTCCGGTCACCGTGCGTGACCGGAGGTGGAAGGTTGCGCGAGGTAGAAAAAGAAATGCGATAGTCCAGATGTGAGATGAAAAATCGGTGTTGGAGGCGGAAAATATGTGGTGGAAATTTCGAGATTTTTAATCTAAAAAATTACTCCCTACTCCTACACTAAGATCTAAGCCTACAATTTACCTAGGAAAAACGACAAGTAAAAGTGGATCTCACCTCGGGGATCGGACAAGCCATGTTGGCCTCGACGAAGCTCAAGCCGCTGTTACCGACTGGATCGGAGGCTAGGACCCTCTTCAACAAGAAACCTCTCGGAAACTGGGCTCCTCTCCGCCAAAGATTGATCCAGTTTGAATGAGGGAGGAGGAGCCCATTAAAAAGAGAAGAAAATAAAAAACGGAAAGTATCTACAAAAAAGGAAGGTTATTATTGGGTGAAATAAAAAAATAATTAAATTAATAAATTAATTAAATAATTAATTACGAAATTCGAAATTAATAAATTAAATAAATTAATAAATTAATTGGAAATTAATTGGCCAACTTAATGGTGGCCATTAAAGGCATGCAATCAAATCATATATATAAGGCATGTTATAAAATCAAATCAATTAATTAAAATCAAATAATTAAATAAAAAATTCGGAAATTAATTTAAATTAAATTAATTAATGTTAGGTAATTAATTTTTTTTGTGGATTTTATAAATGGAAGTTAGTGGCATACATATATATATACATATGATATAATGTACATAGGTGCAAATAAGGAAATATTTTTTATACAAGAATTTTTTAATAATTTTTTTAATTTTTATTTTTATTGAAAATAATATTTATAATATATACATTAAGTAAAAATAAATATTAATAATTATATACACAAATACATGGGTAAAACTGCACAATACACCCCAGAAAACCGACTTTTTAACCGTAACTCCAAAAAATACGAAACCACAACCATTTGAAAGATAATTTAATTTATAGTATTATGGAAGTGAGTTTGGTTCGATTTGAGCTCGTATGGAGCCGGAATTGTTGTTTCAATTATTACATTACGGCTTTTTCTGGGTGTAATTATTTACAATATATACATTATTTTGTTTTACAAATATTTTTATTATTTACAACACAATTTTATTCACAACTTTTATTTACAAAATAAGTGATTTGAGGTCAAATTATATACAAATAAAATAATACAAATTTTATACAACTATACATGAAAAATATGTACAAGACATTTTTTTGAGATTTTCTGACAGACATCCTTATCTCCCCCTACTTTATTCCTGGTCGATCAGGTCAAGTCTTGACCTTCTCTCGGGGTTTGGGTCAGTCTGTATTTATTGCATAAATACTGCCTTTTCTTTTTCTTTTCTTCTTTATTCTTTTATTTATATACAAAAAGTGTTAAAAATGCATAATTAACAAATGCATGTAAAATGGTAATTTTATGAAATTAGTGGGTATTTACAGGTATTTGACTAAGGAAATAATGCTAAAATAAAAGAATAAAGGCGATGAATCGTGGATTCATCAATGATTATTCATCTTCTTATCTCAGTGCTGATGATCATAGTGATTCAGAGACCGTGGTGCATCTTTCAGAGGTCAGTTCTGTCCATCTCTTCGGCCGTCTGGGCCGCTCCTCACCGGTCGACACAGATCAGGGATTCTCTGATTCAAATATGGACATCTCTGAGGATGACCCTGATGTCGACCTGAATCTTGTAAATTCTATCATTCCTAGGTCGCGAAAGAAGGCCACTCTTCGGCTTTCTTGAGCCTGTACAGTTCGTTGATTTGTTCATTCTTTTTCACCTGGTATATATTTTCGATTTCATCCTTCTTCCTTCTGTTTGTCTTACACCCTGAGGTTTATCTAGCTTTGCTATACTTAGGATGTGCTTTATCCTAAGTATAGGAGGGTGTAGACATCGTGTTGTTCTTCTCGTCTTGTTCGATCACCCCTGTTGTTGCTTATACTTAGGGTGCACTTTACCCTAAGTATAGGGAGGGTGATCTCGCTCATATCGTCTTTTGATCGTTCCCGATCTTTGTCTCGTCTGCTCCCTCGTTTGTCCCTCATCTTTTGATTTTTGTTTCTATACTTAGGGATATTTTACCCTAAGTATAGGGGGACAAGCCGAGCCGTTGAGTGTGTACATTCTCTTGACCTCGATCATCTCGGTTTTGAGTTCGCTATCCTTAGGATCACTTGATCCTAAGTATAGAGGAGATGATCGACTTCTATTCATTCATTCCTTATTTTTGAGTCATTGTAGTATAGATTCTTTTCACCGATCTATACTTAGCCCGAGTTATGTCTTTCTTTGCCGCTTCTTTGATTACTATGAGGACATAGTTCACGCTAAGTATAGGGGGGGTGTTGTATATATGCTATATATACTTTTAGAAACCATAACTCGTACTTTCTCGTATTTTTAATAATAAGGCTTCCTAAAAGTATGGGTGTATATTTTGGGTTTTTTAAAAGCCGCAAGAAAATCGTAAAAATGTTTTATAAAAAAACTTAAAAATATGTACATAAAAAATGTTGTAAAATTCTTTGATAAAATCCTTAAAAATGTGAAAAATAAAATCCTTGTAAAAATTTGTATAAAAGCCGTATAATTTTTTATATAAAATATGTATAAAATTCTTTGTAAAATACACAAAAATCCGTGTAAAAGTTGTATAAATTAAATTAATCCATTAACTTTTACAAAAAGACCCCTAAAAATTGAAAAGTTTTAAAATTCAATAAAAATTTGCAAAATTCTTCCAAATCCATTTAAAGCATTTAAGCCGAAAAAATTTACTTCATAAAAAAAATTGTTGCATTCATTAGCATTTTTCAGAACAAGTTTGATTCTTGAATTGAATGGATCTAAGTCCGAGAGATGGAGCTTGGTTTAGGCCTTAATCCACTTAATTCTAAAGGGACATTATTAGGAACTGATGAATCCACGTTTCATCATCTTTATTCTATCATTTTGGCCTTAAAAACCCTAGTAAATGCGTGTAAATAGCATTAACTCATGCATTTTAGCATTCATGCATATGTATGTAAATACTATATAAAATACGGTTTTTAATACCAAAATTATAGAATATAGAAAAGAAAAGAAAAAGAATAAAATATTGTAAATATTTTATGACCCGAAACCCCGAGACCTAGGCATCTCGATGAATAGGTCGACAAGGAAAAAAGTAGGGGAGATAAGGGCTAAAATACAATAAAAATACCTTACATTTCATTCATTCTTTATTAATTTTGGGACCTATTTTTGGTTCCACTTTTTATACCTCAAATGAAGAAACTTTGTACATAAAAGTTGTAGATAATTAAATAAATAAAAATACAAAATTGATTTCACTCAAAAATAATACACAGATAAAAAGTTATGGTCTGAATAAAAATCCAGAATACCAAATTCCCAGACCCGTATCTCACAAATGAAAACTCCAAATGCATCAAACTCACCTTTAATTGTATATAATTCAAAATAAGCTATTTAATGGCGGTGGTTTCGCATTTGGCGGAGCTACGGTTTGAAAGTTGAGTTTTGGACCCCTATTGTATACTTGTACAGATTAAAATATTCAATTTATTATATATTCATTATTTTTATATTTTATATTTTTATATTTTTGTAAATATTACTTATAATATATTTTTATATTAAAATCAGAACAAAAATACAAAAGAAACACAAATTAAAATACTTGTATATAATATACCTAGGTATAATACCTATATACATACCTATAATATTACTACTTCTATTTTATTAAATATACAAAACACATCAATAAAATAAAATAAAAATATATTTATGTCTATAAAAATATTTTATAATTTTATAAAATAATAAACAAAATTAAAGAAATTAAAAACACCAAAATAAAATAAAAGATTAAAAAATATAGATATAGATACCTATAAAGGGTATAAATGGCAAATTGTAATTATTAGCCTCATAAAAATAAATAAAAATCATAATAAAATAATTTATAAAATAATAAACATTTTTTATTTTTTAACCATAATTTAATAAATTGATTTGCTATTTTTAATTGAATTTACAAATGTTTTTCCCAGGGATTTTTGTGGTTGGTCCACGTGGACCAACCAGGTGGAAGTTGACCCGCTGGTCAACTCCCTGGTCTGCACCTGCAGCTGTCAGCTGCGTTTTTAGCCATTTTCTCGGAATTTTAGAGCTCACCTCATTCACATTTTGACCTCGGGCCCTTCTTCACCTTTTCTCCCCATATATTCATGATACACGCCTAGTACTTGCTTTGGTCTTTGGATCGAAGATTTGCTCGATAAAACTCGATCTTCATGCCTCCTCGCCCACTCTCAGCCCAATGTTCTGAAGCTTGTCAGACTGCGTTTTTTTGGCGTTTTCTTCGAATTTTGAAGAGCGCATCTTTCACCATTTGGCATTGCTTCCTTCTTGACTTTTGTTCACCATATATTGAGGATACACGCCCATGGTTGTTTTCGGGGAGTGCATCACTGGTGTGCTCCAGAAGCACCGTTCTTTGTGCCCCATCGACCACTCTTTAAAAAAGACCTCCAATCCTCCATTTCAATTTTGAACTCCTTTTGCCCCTTCCTTCTCCCTTCTTTCATGTGCTGAGGTTAGAGGGAGGTGACAGCAACTTCACCTCGCCGTTAGGAGGAGCGGAGGAGCGGCGCGGAGGCGTATCCACCCCCATCTCCGACCCTTGGCCATGAGGTTTATCTCTTGGTTCTTCCAAGCCAATCGAGGTCATCTTTGCTTGTTTTCCTTTATTTTTCTTTGATTTAGACTAGTTGTAGTGTAACCTTTTATTTCCTATATTTGTTGGCTTGATTTGTGCTCCATTCATCATCCACTTCCCCCTCGCCGAAGCTAGCTCCAGCGAGTCCATTTCCGCTACCTACTCCATTCAATCACCCACATTTGCCCTAGGACCGTCCACTGTTGTAGTTGTGTTTTATTTGCAGGTCCCAGGGGTCAAGAGACTCCATCTGGAGTCGGATTTTGCCAAAGAATGAGGTAGCTGGAGCCATAACTCATCCTCGACGCCGTGGTGGCCCTCCAGTGGTCTTTCCACCATTTTGACGCCGCCGACAGCTCGAGGGGATCTCCAGGAGGAAGCGCGGCATTTTGGGACTTCATTGCACGTCGGAGGGGAGCGGATAGGCCGGTGAAAGTTCGTCTTGGTCGGTGAGTGATGAATACCCATTCATCACTCTTTATTCTTCTATTTTAGCTACAAAAACCTTTGCAAATACATGTAGATATGTGTAAATACAAATAAATACCAAAAGCATGCATTGTGTAAAAACCTATAATTAGCATGTTTTTGTGCACAAAATAAAAGAATAAAGAGCAAAAAGAAAAAGAGGGAAATATTTAGAATAAATATTGAGCAACCTAACCCAAGGGAGGGCTCAGCATGGGCCTGACCGCATAAAAGCCAAAGTAGAGGGAGATAGGAGCTCATGTGTATATACTTCTGTAAATAAATAAAATTATATTTTCCTCACCCAAAAATATGTTTGTCCATATTGTGTGTATATTTAGAAACTATTAAAAACAAAATAAAAAGATAAAAATCAAAAAGTCAAAAATACCCTTTCACCATGTGCATAAACCACACCATTGTATTCATGTAACCTTGTAAATAAATTCAATTATTTTCTAAACTTTTTGTAAATATTCTATGTTACATATTGTAAATATATAAAATAACAAGAAACAAAACAAAAATCAAATAAAAATTACAAAATTAAAATACAAAAATACATTGTATAAATACCATGTATATAAATGTATTCAACCATTTATTTCACCCTTGTATATAAGTGATAAAAATAAACTAAAAATATTCTTTTATTCCTCATTTTATCTTGTAAATAAATAAAATACAAAATGAGCATAAAAATACATAAAAATAACAAATAAAAAATCAAAAATAAAAATCCATATAGTGTACATATACCTATATATATAGCTACCCTATTTTTATTCCCAAAAATTAATTAAAAATCACCAAAAAATAGAAAAAAATAAAAGAAAAATATTTCATGTTTTGAGTTTTCTTTAATTCGGTCTATTTTTACCCTAAAATAAATAAACAAAAATCGAGCACACGTGGCCGCTCCTGATTGGTCCACGGGGGACTGTTGACCCCGGTCAACTCCCCCGCGGACTCCTTCCTATTCTGGAAGACGCGCGCCGCCCCGTCTTCTCCGATTTTCCCACGCGTCTCCAGGCTGTCTCCCACGCATACCCCGCGCCCGGATTCTTCGCCGTTCATCCCTCTCCCTCGCCGGATCCTCCGCCACGAAATCAACACCTTCCATCGCTGTCGCCCCTCAACCCTAATCGCCCCTGTCACCTTATATATTCTTCCCTCCGCCGCCTTCGCGCCCCATCTTTGGACCATCTCCTTCTTCCCAGTGACCTCCATCGGCATCGCGAGAGTGACAGCAAGCGTCTGCCCTTGTTGCAGTGAGGTGAGGAAGCGTATCCATTGATCCGGCGAACTCCGCCGCCACTGCTCCGCCACCGGCGTCGAGCATCGAGCCTCAGGCCTTGACGCCCTTCGAGGCTACGACCAGGAGCAAGATCAGCTCCAGCATAGTCTACTGCAGCCACCAGGTAACCTTAGCTCCTTCTAATTTCTTCCAATTTCCGATTTCGCCCAATTCGTATCTCCGACGCATTTCTCCGATTCCGACCATCTCGCGTTACATCTCGACCATCCGACTCGATCATCACCTTCGCAATCCCCTCACGCACCTTCTACGCCCTTTCACTCAACCCAGATCGCACAGGATCTGGGAGTCGAGCTGTATCGTCTCCGCCTCGCCGGAGCTCGTTCGCCCCACAGCACCGTCCACCTTCACCCCGCCTTCTTGGGTCGAGGCATTTTGCCCTCGACCCGCGAAGCTTCTTGTCCACTTTGCAGGTCCAAAGGAGGTGTCTGAGCCTCCAGTCCATTCAAGACCAGAGCTTCGCTCCGCCAGGCCTCGCCGGAGCCCCTCCAAGGCTCGGCTGGACCATCGGCCATCACCATCAGCTGCGGGAAGTCACCAGGAACGTGTTCCGATCAGTATCAGCAGCTGAGGAGGACCGAAGTCCACGCACGAGGCCGGCGAAGTTCGCCGGCCATCAGTTCTTCCTCCATCTTCCAGAGCCGTCCGATGAAGCCCTCGCTCCAGTTCTAATCCCAGCCGTCGATCTGTAGAGGAGCAGCAGCCGTCGATCCATCAGAGGATCTCATCTGGACCGTTGCAGTCGAGGAGAGAAGCACCCGAGCCCAGTACCGCTTGATCATCCACGTGGACCTCTCTCGACCATCCGATCTGAGCCTGGTCTCCTTCGAAGAACCACGTTGCATCTCCACCGTCCGATCACCCACGTGGACGCACACCAGCCGTCGGATCAGGCCAGCGCTTCCATAGTTAAAGGCGCGTTTGTTCTCCACCGTCAGATCTGCCACGCGTCAACATCGGGCCGTCGATAATAATAAAAGGGGTAAATTTCTCCTAGACCCCTCTGTTTGTTCTATTTCATTTTAGTCCTGTAACTTTTAATTCAAGTTGTTTATTTTCTGGGATATTTGCATCAAGGACCTCGTACTTATTTTATTTGCACTTATACCCCTGCCAGTTGTGAACCACGTGCTTCGTCACGTGTTTTGTTGGGATATTTGCATAAGACCCCTTGTAGTTCTGGATGTTATTCATTGAATAAAAAGTTTTGTTTATTTGCATATATACCCCTGTGAGCATTGATTATGCGCATGTGCGTTTTATTTTGGGTAAATTGCAAATGAGCCCCCTGGACTTTTGATACGAGTTATCAATAGGTCCTTGGGACTTATTTTTATTACATTTGGGTCCTTGAGTGCCCCAGGCACGTGCTTGGCACGTGTTTCGCTGGGTATTTTGCACCAGACCCCCAGAACTTTTGGGTATTTGCACTTAGGTCCCTGTGCACAGTGCCCCTCCTTTATTTTTGAATAAAATATCAAACGACCTCCAAATCCAATGAGATTTTGACACATGGCTCCTGCCATGGTGTAGGAATTTCTATGATTTTTGGGGACATTTTTTATTTCATTTATTATTTTTAAAAATTCAAAAACCCCTATTTTTGCTACTGTTTGACTTTAAAAATACCAAAAAAATTATAAAAACTCCACCAAAAATTCTAAAAAAATTAGATACTGTTTCTTGCTTGTTGATTGATTTTCTAGCCAATTTTGGCTACTTTTCATCACTTAAAAACCTTAAAAATTGAAAAACCCCTAAAAACCCATAAAAATTATAATAAATAAATTAAAAATCCAAAAACAATAATTAGGGTGCCTAAATTTTCCTTATTCTTTCTAGATTATAGGAAAATTACCTTTAGGGCTTTTTGAGATCCAGGAGTATTTTATTTTTGGGTCTTAAGCCTTGCTGGACAGTACCCTCTGTTTTTCGCATTGTTTGATTTTTAATAAATAATTTACCCATTAGAAAAATTCCAAAAATTCACCAAAAACAGTAAAAAACTTAAAATACATAAAAACCATTTTTCCTTAATTTTTGCATTATTTTTGGAGTGTTTTATAAATTGTTGAAGTTCCCTTGTATTTACTTTCTCTCATTTTCTCATCATTAAAAAAATCTAAAAATTATAAAAACAAATAAAAACATTAAAAAAAGACTCCCTTGGATTTCTGACTACATCGTAGGCCGCAAGGCCAATCTGTGCTCCTTGTGTTCGACCCTGGGAGCTATACCAGGTTAATCCTATAGCTAGACCGCTCTTTCTGGTGCTTGCCTGTTTTTATCTCTGTGAGTGGTTGATTTCTTCTTGATATTCTCCGTTTTTGTGATTGAGGTCGCAACGACCACTTTCCAGCCTTTACCTTGATCGTATCTTCGGGCTATCAGAATGGCGCCGTTGCCGGGGAGCACGGCTTTGTAGTCAGTTTTCATTCTTCTATTTTTGTCTCTCTATATTATAATTGTTTTCTGACATTCTCTCTTGGATTTTTGTGCGAGGTACTGCTTGGACGACTTGGAGCTTACTATTTAGAGGACCCGCGCAGGAGGAAGAGAGAGAGGAGAAGAAATTTTCTACTTAGAGAGAGAGAGAGAACAATTTTTTGTAATAATCTAGGACTTGGACTTTGAACTGTGGACATTTGTAACTTAGCGGGTCTGTTTCGCCGAGCACCGGTGTGCTCGGGGGACCCATTTGGATTTTCGCGGCTTTTATCGTGGTTTTTATAGCTAGCTGCCTTTTCCGGTGTTTCTCGCGGTTTTAGCCCCTAGACATAGGAATTTTGATTGATTGTGACGTAAATTTTAAGGCCCAACACCTAATAGAATATCTGTTCCTATAGAACGTAATTGGACCTTAATAAAATTCACTGAAAAAGTTAGTTTAATTGGATTTGAGACCACGTGCCGTGAGGAGTCACATACAGCGCTGGCAGGACCCGTTGTGGCGGGCACCGAGTGACTCCCAAGATCGGACTCCGGACTCGATTCGGTTAGCTAACTATTGTTCTTCACGATCAATAGAAGTTGCTTGTCTAAGGCCGGTTTTTCCCGCTGCACCATTTAGGTAGTTTTACTCTATCTTTAAATTCTGCGCGGATCACTTGCATGTAGAGTGCTGGAGACAAGGTACGCATTTCTTTCTCTGCATGCATCATTGATTTCTTCGCGCATCGGCTTTTTCGTCTTCTCCCTCTGTTTTTGGCTTAATCATCAGGAGAATCGGAAAAATCGTTAGGCCGCTTGTATTTATTTTGAAAAAAATTAAAAAGAAAAACAAAAAAATTGGGACTGGATAACATTATTGACCCTAAAAGACACTCACATTAAAAATTTGTCTTGGGGAGAGCAACCCCCTCCTTGTATGGTTTGGATGCGCGAGAGAGTGACCCGCACCCTAGGTAGAACCCTCCGGTGTTATTTCTAGCTGACTACCGACTCTTCCGTGCGGGCCAGTCGGTTGGAGTAGCATCGGGTATCCTAACAGGTCACGTAAGCGCTCTGATATCTTGCATGTTCACCAAATAAAAATTGACAAGATAAATTGACCGATCTTTCACGGTCTTCAGATTGTGTTGCGTTGGTGAAACGGGGGTTTGCTTTGCGATCATATTTTCTCCAGATCCCATCCGCCCAACTCGCCAAGATCAAGATGATGGGTAGACGATCTCTTAGGCAGCCTCTGGCCGCACCGCTTTCAGGCGCGTCTACTCCATCATCTAGGTTGGCCCGTGAGAGTCGAGACCAGCTCTCCGGGCCCGAGTTCGATTCCACCCTGTTCCCCCTCGATCCCCTTTCTTCTGCTACTGAGAGACATGAGCCCGAGGAAAGACGAATTAATTTGACAGAACCTGAGTTAGGCTCATCTGATTTTGCAGACGTCCCTATGGCCGGAGCCGGCAGTTCAGACGATCGCCAGCCCGAACATTTTGTCTTAGACCAAGGGGCGATCAACTCCACCCTGATCGCATCATTAGAGACGGTTCAGCAACAGTTACGCGATCAGGGAGCATTCATGATAGAGATGAGGAGGGAGTTGGAGAGACTCCGAAGAGAGCGAGACGAGCCGAGCGAGCCGGAGGACATTCCTGACGCTGATGCAGAGGCAGCAGCCGCAGCAGCAGCTGCCGCAGCAGCGGCAGCCGCCGCCGCAGCAAGACCGATGCGGGAGCTTCACAACCCCAGATCTACACTGATGCACCAATGGGTGGTGATACCTGCTATCGTGGGGGATTTCAAGTTCCCTCCGAACACCCTGCAGATGCTTCCTCATTTTCACGGACTCGCCACTGAGGAACCCCACCTCCATCACCAGGAGTTTTTGATGATCTGTAGCACTGTCCACGACCGTCGTGTGGACCAAGATACGATTCGGATGATGGCCTTCCCTTTTTCACTGGCAGATAGAGCAGCCGCCTGGCTGAAACATTTAGGGAAGTTTGTCTACACCTGGGAGCAACTCCGCACCGAGTACTTGAACAAGTACTATCCACTCGGGCGGACGAATGCAGCGAGGGCCCTGATCAATAACTTCTCCATGCTCCCTAACGAGCAATTTCACGAGGCATGGGAGAGGTTCAGAGAGCTTCTGGACAGATGCCCACACCATGATATCTCCAAGCCGAACCTAGTTCAGAGCTTCTTTAGTGGGCTGACGCCAGAGCTTCAGGGTCTGGTGAACGCTTCTTGCGGCGGGTCCTACTTTGCCAAGGACCACAACCAAGTCTGGGCCATCTATGAGGAGATGTCCGAAAATTACATGGTGATGTCCCAGACTCGGTTGTACACACAGAGAGTTCAGCCGCCAGGACCCGTGCAGTACCAGCGGATAGCACGGGTTGATGCAGGTCCATCCAGTTCGTCCACGGTTGCAGCCGCACAGGCAGAGTCGGCCGCGGCGGACATGGGGATTATCAGCGAGAAGTTGGACCGCATGGAAATAATAGAGAAGAAGCAGTGCCAGGGCATAACTCAGATGGAGCAAATGGCACAAACTCTGAGCGACATGAAGACCCAGCTCTTGTGTCTTCAGGAGGCACAGACGGCTCCTCAGCCCCGTCTTCAGTCGCGAGGCGATTCCGGCGGCAGCCGCAGCTCGTCCCAGCGCTCCCGCTCCTTACAGCAGCCTAGACAAGTTCACCTTGTACAGGCGGAGCCGTACCAGCAGCAGCAGCCCTCTTACCAGTCACCACCATCTCCGGACTTACAGATGGTGGTATATCAGCCGGATCAGCCTCTGGAAGTACTCCCACCAGCCCCTTACGATGCGGAGCCGTTGATGGATGTCAACGGGATTTGGTATGACCGTCCTCAACCTGGAATCCGACGAGACCATCCCGGATTCAGGTGGGGGAATGGGGGTAACCAACCCCAGCAGCAGCCAGCCGGTCAGGGAGGGCAGTACTCCCAGCAGAGAGATCACCAGCAGCCCCCAGCATACCAGCCACACCAGCCATCATCCTTCGTACCTCGTCCCTACCAGCAGCAGGGACAGAATTGGAGACGTGAGCAGCAGGCTCACCAGCAGCAGCATCATTCCTCTTACCCCTCTCAGCCGCAGCAACACCAGGTCCAGCAGCCTCATTACCAGAGAGGCAACCCGTCGGGCTCCCATGAGAGCCCCGCCATGGATGATCTAGCCCGCCTCTTCACAGAGCAGCAGGCTACATTTAGACGGGAGATGGACGAGTTCCGCCAGGAGATGCGGGACCTGATGAGAGGGAAGGTCGCCATCCCTGCACAGATCGAGCCTAATCCGAATAACTTGAAGAGGAAATCTGAGCAGGTAGTTCACACTGAGCCTACCACTCCTAGTAACTCATTTGATGATATGTCATCGGATCTATTTGATGCTGATTTTGTTACACTTAGGAGCGGTAGAAGACCAGCAGGCGGCGCCTCATCTGAGCGACAACACGAGGATCCATCTAGAGCGCCAGATGAGGAAGAGGAGAGCGGTACTGAAGCCGCACATCATGATGACGGTGGTACTGATGCCACCCGAGATGCTGATTCCACCGGCGGTACTGAGGCCACCATTTCACCACATCGAGGAGGTGGTACTGACGCCACCAGCAGAGCCGAGCCCGACCGCGGTACTGAGGCCGCAAGACGTCTAGTTGGAGAGCCAGCTAGAGGTGGTACTGACGCCACCAACATTTATTCTGATAGAAATGTTGTCTTTCCTCGCATGAATGTATCTCAGAACTCTGATTTGAATAAAGGAAAAGGTTTAGTTTCTTCTGATCCCACTGTGGTGAATGATGTTTGTGAGGATCCGGTCATCGAACCGTCTAGGCCTATTCCTAGTCCTTCATCTGAGAAGGACCCTGTGATCCCCTTTCCTAGAGCCCTTGAGTTGGGGAAGGGGAAGAAAAAAGAAAAAGATCCAAAAAAGAGAGAGCAGGAGGAGTTCAGCCAGGGCATGATAGACCGATTTCACATCCAGCTGACCCTCAATGAGGCTTTGCAGCACATCCCTCTTCTTCAGCGATCCTTGAGAGACAGGACCACAGTCAGGAGGAAGAAGAGGAGTAAAACCGCAGAAATTCATGTGCTAACAAAAGCCACGTGTTACGCGATCCAGAACCATCTGTCGACTAAGAGGCCAGATTTAGGGGCCCCGTATGTCAGATGTCAGATTAGTGAGCAGAGGTTCGACCGCACTCTATTAGATAGCGGATCGTCGATCAACCTTCTTCCGGCAGCCCTTCTCGACCACTTAGAGTTGGGCACTCTTAGACAGAGCAGGACATACCTTCAGTTTGCTGATCGGTCTGTCAAGAGGCCAAAGGGGTTGTTGCGAGACGTTGTCGTCACGATTCAGGGTTTGCAATTCCCCGTGGACTTTGTCGTACTGGACATGGAGACCCCTGACTCGTTGACTGATTCCCCCATCATCCTCGGTCGCCCGTTCTTGGCCACAGCCAAGGCAGTGACTGACCATGACAGTGGGAAGGTATTCTTTCGCGTCCAGGGCGAGAGTATACAAATAGAGACGGTTAAGGACCACAGAGCCAGATCCAGATCCCGCTCACATGGCAGTACAGATTCAGAGCAGCTGACAGACACAGAGCCAGACATCCACCAGGACTGTGATTTTGTGATCACAGATGATGAGGCAGCTTGGGCAGATCCTGCAGCACAGACCATCCTCTCATATTCAGATACAGCTGATGCAGAGATGATAGCAGAGGATAGTCTGGAGAGCACAACCCTGGTTCAGGATACTATTGAGTCAGCAGAATCGGACCTTGATCGCGACACGATTTCCAGTGATGGTGGTGCTGATGCCACCTTGTTCTCCGGTGGTACTGATGCCACCGAGTCTGATATAGATCCCTCGGATTCAGAATCTGATTGGGCAGATTGTGACGATCAGATGCCAGATTTGGATCCACCTGAGCCTATAGATGAGGAGGAGGTAGAGGCAGAACAGATCAGAGACAATGCAGAGGACCCGCCTTCTCCAGATCCAGTTTGTGAGAGTTCTTTGTCATTTTCCCAGGCAAATTTGGCAGAATTGTCCGCATACACACATATTCTTCAGAAGCCAGATTTGCCAGCACCCAGCTGTCCAGAGCTAAAGCCGCTCCCGACTTCGTTGAAGTATAGATTCCTTGCGGGAGAGTCTGAGATGTACCCAGTCATCATCTCTGCCGATCTGACTGGAGAACAAGAATCCCGTCTGATGGAGGTTCTTGAAAAGAACCGCAAGGCAATTGGATGGAGCGTAGCAGATCTCCATGGGATTAGCCCCTCATTGTGCTCCCACCATATCTATCTCGAGGAAGGGGCAAAGCCGTCGCGTGAGTTCCAGCGGCGACTGAACCCCAACCTAAGAGAGGTTGTTATGAAGGAAATATCAAAATGGTGGAGTGCAGATTTTATTTATCCCATTTCCGACTCCAAGTGGGTTAGCCCCTTGCATGTGGTGCCCAAGAAGACGGGCATCACTACTGTGATCAGTGAGTCGGGAGAGGAGATTGCTACACGAGTACCCACCTCTTGGCGGGTCTGCGTTGACTACAGGAGACTCAACCAGGCCACCAAGAAGGACCATTTCCCCCTGCCTTTTATTGACCAGATCATAGAGAGACTGGCAGGGAAGAGCCATTATTGCTTCCTAGATGGGTACTCGGGCTACAACCAGGTGGCCATCGCTCCTGAGGATCAGGAGAAGACTACCTTTACCTGTCCCTTCGGTACATACGCTTTTCGACGCATGCCATTCGGGCTATGTAACGCCCCTGCGACTTTTCAGAGATGCATGCTGTCGATCTTCTCGGACATGGTAGGGGAGTGTTTGGAGGTCTTCATGGACGACTTCTCGGTTTACGGCGACGGATTCGATTCCTGTCTTGACTGCCTAGACCGAGTGCTCCAGCGATGTATTGCTACCCGCTTGGTTCTGTCTTGGGAAAAGAGTCACTTCATGGTGACTCAAGGGACGGTGCTTGGCCACATCATCTCCAACAGAGGCATGGAGGTTGATCCGGCCAAGGTCGATGTCATTAGGAAACTCACACCGCCGTCCAATCTGAAGCAGTTACGGTCATTTCTGGGGCACGTTGGTTTTTATAGGAGATTCATTCATGATTTCAGCAAGATTGCCCGACCGTTGACTGACCTCTTGACGAAAGACACCGAGTTCCTTGTCGATGACAAGTGTCTTACGTCCTTTGAAACTCTCCAGCAATGTGTTATTGAGGCTCCTGTCCTTCAGCCGCCTGATTGGTCTCTCCCATTCGAGATCATGACGGACGCCTCTGATTTTGCCGTAGGGGCAGTACTGGGACAGAGGAGGGATGGAGTGCCATTTGCGATACACTATGCTAGCCGCACGTTGGATCCCGCTCAGCGGAATTATACAGTCACAGAGAAGGAGATGCTAGCAGTAGTGTTTGCCCTAGATAAATTCAGATCATATATCATTGGATCTAGAGTGACTTTGTATACTGACCACACCGCCATCAGGTACCTCATGTCAAAGAAGGATGCCAAGGCCAGACTTACTAGATGGATCCTTCTACTCCAGGAGTTCGACATTGAGATCAAGGATAAGCCTGGAGTCAAGAATGTGGTGGCGGATCATCTTTCCCGACTAGAGCAGCCTGAGGATTCTGAGCAGATTGATCCCATTTGTGATACCTTCCCAGATGAGGCGATCCTTGCTATCGCCTCACTCCCGTGGTATGCCGATATTGTGAACTTTCTCGTTGCTGGGAAAGTCCCACAAGATTGGCCCAAGCAGAAGATTGAGACCTTCCTTGCGAAGGCCAAGTCTTACCACTGGGAGGATCCCATCCTTTACCACGAAGGAGGGGATAGCATCTGGCGTCGGTGTATTCCTCAGGAGGAACACCATAGCGTCCTCACTTACTGCCACAAGCTTGAGGCAGGAGGACATCATTCTGGGAGGAGAACGGCACAGAAAGTGCTCCAGTCCGGTTTGTGGTGGCCTACCCTCTTCAAGGACTCAGATGAGTTCGTGAAGAGGTGTACTGACTGTCAGAGGATGGGCACTTGTGGACAGCGTGATATGATGCCGATGCAGCCCATTCACTTCTGTGAGGTTTTTGACGCATGGGGCATCGATTTCATGGGTCCATTCCCTAAGAGTCAGGGATTTGAGTACATTCTGTTGGCCGTAGATTATGTTAGTCGTTGGGTTGAGGCTATCCCCGCCCGAGCCGCAGATGCGAAGACAGTTTGCAGATTTTTGAAGAAGCACATCATCACGCGGTTCGGGGTTCCACGAGTTCTTATTTCTGATGGGGGATCTCATTTCATCAACGACCAGGTGAAGGCACTTGCTACCGAGTTCGGCATAGACCATCGTGTTGCTACACCATACCATCCACAGACAAATGGTCTAGCCGAAGTGTCGAATAGGGAGATCAAGACGATTCTGCAGAAAGTCGTCCGCCCTGACCGAAAGAATTGGTCACAGCTTTTGGACTCGGTCTTGTGGGCATATCGGACGTCTTTCAAGACTCCATTGGGTACATCTCCCTTTCGCCTCGTTTATGGCAAGCCGTGTCACCTACCAGTGGAGCTGAGGCACAAGTCACTCTGGGCAGTCACAGACATATTGATGGATCCAGATGGTATAGGAGACCAGAGGAGGGCAGAGTTAGCCGCCTTGGAAGAGCTTAGAGATACGGCTTTCTCAAACAGCCTACATTATAAGGAGAAAGTGAAAGAGTGGCATGATTCTCATATCAGCCACAAGCATTTTGAGATTGGACAGAAAGTATGGTTGTTTGATGCGAGGCTTAGATTATTTCCAGGGAAGCTACAGAGCAAATGGAAAGGACCTTACTTGGTCAGAAAGGTACACGATAACGGTAGCATTGATATATCTGAGTTATCTTCTGAGAGTACCTTCCGAGTGAACGGCCAGCGGCTCAAACCATTTCTAGATCATGAGCCGCGGGACGTTATTATTGCCGCTATTCATTTTGCGTGAGATGTGGTCTTTTGACTCACATCTTTTGCATCTCACGCCTGATTTTCACTGTTCCTCCGCCTGTATAGATCCAGTTGTCCATATCATTCTATTCTTTAGTCCCACATCCCGTCTCTCATCTTATGATTATGCTATACTTAGGGTGTACTTTACCCTAAGTATAGGGGGGATGTCGGACCTGTGAGTATTCTTTTCATTCTTTCTGCTCTTGTTTTTGCTGCCTATACTTAGGGATATTTTACCCTAAGTATAGGGGGGGCAGATTCTGTATATTCTTCACTCGGCTTTCCCTTCATGTACAGCTTTCTATACTTAGGATTAGTCAATCCTAAGTATAGGGGGAGACCACCGAGTGTCTTTCATTCTATTCATTTATTCGTTCCTGTACTTAGACATTCCTTTTCACTTCCCTTTTACTAAGCACGAGTTATGTCTTCTTCATCGCTCTTGATCACTCTGAGGACATCGTTCGAGCTAAGTATAGGGGGGTGTGTATATATTTCATATATACTTTAGCCATAACTCGTACTTTGTGTGAGTGTGTTAATAAATAAAATGGCTAAAAATCACAAAATTTTAAAAAATTTTTCATGTACATAAACCTCCTTTATTCTTGCACATACATAGCTAGTGTAAAAAGTATTTTTGTAAAAATGATTTCAAAAATCTTTTGTGTAAAGCTTGTGTAAATATTTTGTATCAAAATTATGTATATAGTACAAAATTTTTCCAAAATGTTTTGAAAATCAAAAGTTTGCAAAAATCTTGTGTAAATGTTTGTAAATATCTTTTTGCCAAACTTGCACTTCATGCATCATTCATTCATGATTTCAAAACATTTTTCAAAAATTTTGCATGATTGTAAAATATTTGTAAATAGCATCTTGTGTACATATATGTATATAGTTTTTCCTGGATGAGAGTTGACATTTAAACTAAGCCTGGAATTAAATTGAGAAATGGAGCTTGAATAAGATCTTAATCCACTTAACTTCAAGAGGAACCTTGTAGGACTTAAGGTTAAGGCTTTTCAGGTCCATAAGGGCTTAATTCTTTGAGTCCACTAGGCTATGAGCATATGTCATCTTGATGAGCCTAAGTAGAGCACTTAACAACACACGCATGACTCTCAGAGACAATGGCTTCACTTGCACCTGCACTTTACACATGGCTCTCCACGGATGAGGTGGTGAAGAGGCAGTTTCCTTTGGCTTGGGGTAGCATATGAGGGTAGTACTTCTAGGCGGAACCTCTCTTCTTCTTATAGTGAAGGAAGTGCACCTCAACTTGGTCTAGTGGTGTTGAAAGCTAAAGACAGAAGCTGTGGGTTTCTACTGGCTCAAGGGGAAATTTCTTATATATGCTGCACCATGTAGATATGTTGTACAGAAGTTCTTGAAAAAAAAAATGCAAAAATACAAAAAGAACTCCAAAAAAGTGGTGGGTCGGATTGAAAATTTAATAACCCCACCGGAGTATAAGGCAAAAGCTTATGGTATCCATGTTACATCTCATGAAGCTTGCAGCGGGAGACTTAGCTACACTGGCTAAGCTTCCAAAACTCTATACTTCTACCTCCTCTCCTTGAGCCGGTTGCACTTGAACTTAGAAGGGAATACCCCGCTTCTCGAGGAAAGAGTTGCTAGACTGAGGCACTAGAGTTACCAGGTTGAGGGAGGTTGTTTCTTTGTTACTTCTGAGGTGGGGAGCCACATATCACCTACACCGCAAGGAAAGATTCATCGTCATTAGAGTTTGTGTATGTAGACTTGTTCTGATCTGGTTTATTGAGGAGTCTTGCCCATAGATTGGTGGAACTTGGAGGCTGTTGAGTTCTAAGCTTAAGTCCAAAAAAGGTTCCGACACATTAATAATCCAAAGATCTGATCGAGCTCCATATTTCAATTTAATGAAGGAAAATTTAATAAGTCAACCTTGATTCATGTACATCCTCTTTTTCTTTTTCTTTTTCTTTCTTTTTCACTTCTTTTTCAAATAAGTGTTTGCTAAGGGACTAGCAAAGTTAAGCATAGGGGGGTGATGAATACCCATTCATCACTCTTTATTCTTCTATTTTAGCTACAAAAACCTTTGCAAATACATGTAGATATGTGTAAATACAAATAAATACCAAAAGCATGCATTGTGTAAAAACCTATAATTAGCATGTTTTTGTGCACAAAATAAAAGAATAAAGAGCAAAAAGAAAAAGAGGGAAATATTTAGAATAAATATTGAGCAACCTAACCCAAGGGAGGGCTCAGCATGGGCCTGACCGCATAAAAGCCAAAGTAGAGGGAGATAGGAGCTCATGTGTATATACTTCTGTAAATAAATAAAATTATATTTTCCTCACCCAAAAATATGTTTGTCCATATTGTGTGTATATTTAGAAACTATTAAAAACAAAATAAAAAGATAAAAATCAAAAAGTCAAAAATACCCTTTCACCATGTGCATAAACCACACCATTGTATTCATGTAACCTTGTAAATAAATTCAATTATTTTCTAAACTTTTTGTAAATATTCTATGTTACATATTGTAAATATATAAAATAACAAGAAACAAAACAAAAATCAAATAAAAATTACAAAATTAAAATACAAAAATACATTGTATAAATACCATGTATATAAATGTATTCAACCATTTATTTCACCCTTGTATATAAGTGATAAAAATAAAATAAAAATATTCTTTTATTCCTCATTTTATCTTGTAAATAAATAAAATACAAAATGAGCATAAAAATACATAAAAATAACAAATAAAAAATCAAAAATAAAAATCCATATAGTGTACATATACCTATATATATAGCTACCCTATTTTTATTCCCAAAAATTAATTAAAAATCACCAAAAAATAGAAAAAAATAAAAGAAAAATATTTCATGTTTTGAGTTTTCTTTAATTCGGTCTATTTTTACCCTAAAATAAATAAACAAAAATCGAGCACACGTGGCCGCTCCTGATTGGTCCACGGGGGACTGTTGACCACGGTCAACTCCCCCGCGGACTCCTTCCTATTCTGGAAGACGCGCGCCGCCCCGTCTTCTCCGATTTTCCCACGCGTCTCCAGGCTGTCTCCCACGCATACCCCGCGCCCGGATTCTTCGCCGTTCATCCCTCTCCCTCGCCGGATCCTCCGCCACGAAATCAACACCTTCCATCGCTGTCGCCCCTCAACCCTAATCGCCCCTGTCACCTTATATATTCTTCCCTCCGCCGCCTTCGCGCCCCATCTTTGGACCATCTCCTTCTTCCCAGTGACCTCCATCGGCATCGCGAGAGTGACAGCAAGCGTCTGCCCTTGTTGCAGTGAGGTGAGGAAGCGTATCCATTGATCCGGCGAACTCCGCCGCCACTGCTCCGCCACCGGCGTCGAGCATCGAGCCTCAGGCCTTGACGCCCTTCGAGGCTACGACCAGGAGCAAGATCAGCTCCAGCATAGTCTACTGCAGCCACCAGGTAACCTTAGCTCCTTCTAATTTCTTCCAATTTCCGATTTCGCCCAATTCGTATCTCCGACGCATTTCTCCGATTCCGACCATCTCGCGTTACATCTCGACCATCCGACTCGATCATCACCTTCGCAATCCCCTCACGCACCTTCTACGCCCTTTCACTCAACCCAGATCGCACAGGATCTGGGAGTCGA
Source organism: Ottelia alismoides (assembly GCA_037367405.1). Taxonomy (NCBI): domain Eukaryota; kingdom Viridiplantae; phylum Streptophyta; class Magnoliopsida; order Alismatales; family Hydrocharitaceae; genus Ottelia; species Ottelia alismoides. Next base: position 783,009 of record JAZKJV010001351.1, on the reverse strand, counting down.
GCTGTATCGTCTCCGCCTCGCCGGAGCTCGTTCGCCCCACAGCACCGTCCACCTTCACCCCGCCTTCTTGGGTCGAGGCATTTTGCCCTCGACCCGCGAAGCTTCTTGTCCACTTTGCAGGTCCAAAGGAGGTGTCTGAGCCTCCAGTCCATTCAAGACCAGAGCTTCGCTCCGCCAGGCCTCGCCGGAGCCCCTCCAGGGCTCGGCTGGACCATCGGCCATCACCATCAGCTGCGGGAAGTCACCAGGAACGTGTTCCGATCAGTATCAGCAGCTGAGGAGGACCGAAGTCCACGCACGAGGCCGGCGAAGTTCGCCGGCCATCAGTTCTTCCTCCATCTTCCAGAGCCGTCCGATGAAGCCCTCGCTCCAGTTCTAATCCCAGCCGTCGATCTGTAGAGGAGCAGCAGCCGTCGATCCATCAGAGGATCTCATCTGGACCGTTGCAGTCGAGGAGAGAAGCACCCGAGCCCAGTACCGCTTGATCATCCACGTGGACCTCTCTCGACCATCCGATCTGAGCCTGGTCTCCTTCGAAGAACCACGTTGCATCTCCACCGTCCGATCACCCACGTGGACGCACACCAGCCGTCGGATCAGGCCAGCGCTTCCATAGTTAAAGGCGCGTTTGTTCTCCACCGTCAGATCTGCCACGCGTCAACATCGGGCCGTCGATAATAATAAAAGGGGTAAATTTCTCCTAGACCCCTCTGTTTGTTCTATTTCATTTTAGTCCTGTAACTTTTAATTCAAGTTGTTTATTTTCTGGGATATTTGCATCAAGGACCTCGTACTTATTTTATTTGCACTTATACCCCTGCCAGTTGTGAACCACGTGCTTCGTCACGTGTTTTGTTGGGATATTTGCATAAGACCCCTTGTAGTTCTGGATGTTATTCATTGAATAAAAAGTTTTGTTTATTTGCATATATACCCCTGTGAGCATTGATTATGCGCATGTGCGTTTTATTTTGGGTAAATTGCAAATGAGCCCCCTGGACTTTTGATACGAGTTATCAATAGGTCCTTGGGACTTATTTTTATTACATTTGGGTCCTTGAGTGCCCCAGGCACGTGCTTGGCACGTGTTTCGCTGGGTATTTTGCACCAAACCCCCAGAACTTTTGGGTATTTGCACTTAGGTCCCTGTGCACAGTGCCCCTCCTTTATTTTTGAATAAAATATCAAACGACCTCCAAATCCAATGAGATTTTGACACATGGCTCCTGCCATGGTGTAGGAATTTCTATGATTTTTGGGGACATTTTTGATTTCATTTATTATTTTTAAAAATTCAAAAACCCCTATTTTTGCTACTGTTTGACTTTAAAAATACCAAAAAAATTATAAAAACTCCACCAAAAATTCTAAAAAAATTAGATACTGTTTCTTGCTTGTTGATTGATTTTCTAGCCAATTTTGGCTACTTTTCATCACTTAAAAACCTTAAAAATTGAAAAACCCCTAAAAACCCATAAAAATTATAATAAATAAATTAAAAATCCAAAAACAATAATTAGGGTGCCTAAATTTTCCTTATTCTTTCTAGATTATAGGAAAATTACCTTTAGGGCTTTTTGAGATCCAAGAGTATTTTATTTTTGGGTCTTAAGCCTTGCTGGACAGTACCCTCTGTTTTTCGCATTGTTTGATTTTTAATAAATAATTTACCCATTAGAAAAATTCCAAAAATTCACCAAAAACAGTAAAAAACTTAAAAAACATAAAAACCATTTTTCCTTAATTTTTGCATTATTTTTGGAGTGTTTTATTAATTGTTGAAGTTCCCTTGTATTTACTTTCTCTCATTTTCTCATCATTAAAAAAATCTAAAAATTATAAAAACAAATAAAAACATTAAAAAAAGACTCCCTTGGATTTCTGACTACATCGTAGGCCGCAAGGCCAATCTGTGCTCCTTGTGTTCGACCCTGGGAGCTATACCAGGTTAATCCTATAGCTAGACCGCTCTTTCTTGTGCTTGCCTGTTTTTATCTCTGTGAGTGGTTGATTTCTTCTTGATATTCTCCGTTTTTGTGATTGAGGTCGCAACGACCACTTTCCAGCCTTTACCTTGATCGTATCTTCGGGCTATCAGAATGGCGGTGAGCTTCCTTGTCTTCCATCGCCCTCCGCAGCCGTTCGATCGCCTCAGGCGTGGGTATTTTGTGCCATTTCCCCCGCCATTTTGTGTAATATTTATTTAGGGACTGAAACATTCATCTGCAGTTGTGAACTTTTGTAAAATTTGCAAGTTGCCCCCTGGATTCCTGTCTAATTACATATATGCCCTTGCAAATAGTGTAGTTTCTTGTTGTTATCTCTATTTATTGCATGCATTCATAAAATCTCAAAAATTTCCCCAAAAATGAAGTTAAGCTTCTGCTGCATTATAGTTTCACGCCATATTTTTATTTTGCATATTTGTAGCATTTTAATATTTTTAAAAATTCAAAAACATGCATTTTCAGCACTGTTTGCATTAGAAAATCCATAAAAAAATATAAAATCACATCAGAAAATTCCCAAAAAAAATATATTTTGTGTCTTATAGTGTCATTTAGCTCCAGACCAAAAATCTTTAAAAAATACAAAACAAAACTCCTAAAAATTAGAAAAGCCCCAAAATCTTCCTAAAAATCTAAAAAATCCTAAAAAAATAAACTCAGTTCCTGTAGTTTTCCTATTTTATTCTCTTTTATAGAAAATTAAGTTGAGGAATTTTTGACACTGTTTACTATTTTTCATCCTCAATTTAATTTCGGCCAGCAACTTTTATTCACTGTTTTCTTGTATTTTGACAATTAAAAATACCAAAAAACATTCTTAAAAATTCCCAAAAACCATAAAAACAGTAAAAAAAAGTATAAAAAGACCAAAAAGACTTTATTTCCTAATTTTTGGACATTTTTATCTATTTTTATAAATACCTCTTTCTCCCTTTTATTACATAGTTCATATATTCCAATATTGAAAAAGAAAATAAAAAAATATAAAATATAAAAAGAAAATAAAAATCAGTAAATTAAAAATCAAAATACAAAAATGTAAAAATAAAAATTAAATAAAAAAATATAAAAATTAAAAACCCACAAAAAATAGCATTCTTGTAGACAAACAGTCACATTCACACTTTTGAGCAATTTTGCCCCGTTCTACCTGTCTGCTCCCTGTGTTCGACCTCTACACATACTTGCACCTATACACATCTTTGTTGTAGAGTTATAATAAATTTTAACTCCGCACATTTACTTTCATTGCTTGATTTATTTGTCGTGGGTTAATTGTTGTTTGAAGCAGGATTTTTGAGCGGTCACCGCATCGACTGCGGTTTCGCCTTGTGAAACCGTACGACACTCGATATTCCCAGTTCAACAAATGGCGCCATTGCCGGGGAGCAACAGTGCGTAGTTCGGGTTCTTGTTTGTGTTTGTGATTGATTGTCTATTTTGCGGCTTTTATTTTTCACTATTTTATTTTCTTTTTTTTTGATATATCTCTTGAGCTGTCTGATTACCGGCCTAATCAATCGGGGTATAAGGTATGAAAATGGTCGTTGTGACCTCGATCAAATAGACTCAGTCAATCAAGAAAAATCAATCACTCAAATAAGATAAAAACAAGCAAGCACACAATAGAGCGATCTAGCTATAGGATTAACCTGGTATAGCTCCCAGGGTCGAACACAAGGAGCACAGATTGGCCTTGCGGCCTACGATGTAGTCAGAGATCCAAGAAAGTTTTTTTATGGTTTTTATTTGTTTTTATAATTTTTTTAGATTTTTAAAATGATGAGAAAATGAAAGAAAGCACACAAACACTGGACTTCAACAATTTATACAACACACACAAATGATGCAAAAATTAAGGAAAAATGGTTTTTATGTTTTTTAAGTTTTTTACTGTTTTTGGTGAATTTTTGGAATTTTTCTAATGGGTAAATTATTTATTAAAAATCAAACAATGCAACAAACAAAGGGTACTGTCCAGCAAGGCTTAAGACCCAAAAATAAAATACTCTTGGATCTCAAAAAGCCCTAAAGGTAATTTTCCTATAATCTATGAAGAATGAGGAAAATTTAGGCACCCTAATTATTGTTTTTGGATTTTTAATTTATTTACTACAACTTTTATGAGTTTTTAGGGGTTTTTCAATTTTTATGATTTTTAAGTGATGAAATGTAGCCAACATTGGCTAGAAAATCAATCAACAAACAAACAACAGTACCTAATTTTTTTAGAGTTTTTGGTGGAGTTTTTAGATTTTTTTGGTATTTTTAAAGTCAAACAGTAGCAAAATTAGGGGTTTTTGAATTTTTAAAAATAATAAATGAAATCCAAAATGTCCCCAAAAATCATAGAAATTTCTACACCATGGCAGGAGCCATGTGTCAAAATTTCATTGGATTTGGAGGTCGTTTGATATTTTATTCAAAAATAAAGGTGGGGCACTGTGCACAGGGACCTAAGTGCAAATACCCAAAGATCTGGGGGCCTTGGTGCAAAATACCCAGCAAGTCACGTGCTTCGCGCGTGGCTGGGACACACAGGGACCAAATTGCAATAAAAACCAAGTCCTAGGGCTATTTGATAACTCGTATCAAAAGCCCAGGGGTATGGTTGCAAAATTCCCAATAAATAACGCACATGCGCATAAACAATGCTCACAGGGGTATATATGCAATTATTCAAAAATATTCATGCATTCATTAACACTCCAGATCTACAGGACAAGATGTGTAAAAAGCCCAAAATACACGTGACGACGCACGTGTTCACACACACACAGGGGCATACATGCAATTAAAATAAAGCACAAGGTTCCAAATGCAAATTACCCTACGTGAAAAAGTTTTTTAAAAATAATTACAGGACTAAACAGGAAATAACAAACTACGAGGGGGGCCTATGATAATTACCCCTTTATTCGCCGACGGTCAGATAGGCGCCACGTGTTTGATCTGACGGCTGGATGTGCGGCGCCTCTTCTCTCTTCGTCCCTTCGGCTCAATCAACGGCTGGGAGAGGTCCACGTGTATGATCGGACGTCTGAAACGCTGGCACCTCTCTCCTCTGCTATCAATGGTCCAGATGCGCTCCTCAGATGGATCAACGGCTGCTGCTCCTCTACAGATGAACGGCTAGGATGAGAACTGGAGCGAGGTCTTCATCGGACGGCTCTGGAGGGTCCTCGAAGAACTGATGGCCGGCGAACTTCGCCGGCCTCGTGAAGGTGTATCCGCCCTCCTCTGCTGCGCCTGAAGGTTGGAGAAGATCCGGCGTGAGGTTGCGCAGCTGCTACGGGTCTCCAATGCCTCGGTCGAGCCTTGGAAGGCTCCGGCGAGGTCGGCGGAGGAGAAGCTCCTGGCTGGAAGTTGGGAAGCCTCAGACGGCCTCCTCTTGACCTGCAAAAGAGTTCAGAAGCTTCGCGGGTCGAGGGCAAAGTGCCTCGACCCAAGAAGGCGGGGTGAAGGTGGTCTGTGCGGTGGGGCGAAAGAGCTCCGGCGAGGCGACGGCGGTGGAGCTCGACTCCCAGATCCTGTGCGATCTGGGTTGAGTGCGCGGGCGTAGAAGGTGCGCGGGGAGATGGCGAAGGTGATGGTAGGGTCGGATGGTCGGGATGATACGCGAAGTGACCGGAATCGGAGATGTACGTCGGAGATGAAATTTGGGCGAAATCCTAAATTAGACGAAATTAAAAGGAACTAAGGGTACCTGATGGATGCTGGAGACTGTGCTGGAGCGTGGCTATCTCCGGGTCGTAGCTTCGAAGGGCGTCAAGGCCTGAAGCTCGATGCTCAACGCCGGCGGCGGAGCAAGGACGGCGAAGTACGCCGGATCAGAGGATACGCCTTCTCGCCTCACTGCAACAAGGGCCAAAGCTTGCTGTCACTCTCGCCTTGCCGATGGAGGTCACGGGGAAGAAGGAGAGGGTCCAAAGATGCGGCGCGGAGGCGGCGGAGGTGATGGTTATATAGAGTGACAGGGGCGTTTAGGGTTGAGGGCTGACAGCGAAGGAAAGCGTGGATTTGATGGCGGAAGGTCCGGCGAGGGAGAGGGATGAACGGAGAAGAATCCGGGCGCGGGGGTTGAGTGGGTGACAGCCTGGATGCACGTGGGAAAATCGGGGAAGAAGGCGCGGCGCGCGACTTCCAGAAAAGGAAGGAGGTCGCGGGGGAGTTGACCGGGGTCAACATTCCCCCGTGGACCAATCAGAATGCGCCAATTATTGATTTTTTATCTGATTTTTTTGGGGCTTTTAAAGGCCGAATTTTTAAAAACTCAAAACATAAAAAATGTTTTTTTTAATTTTTTCTATTTTTTTGGTGATTTTTAATTAATTTTTGGAAATAAAAATAGGTTAGCTATATACATAGGTATATGTACACTATATGGATTTTTATTTTTGATTTTTTATTTGTTATTTTTATGTGTTTTTATGCTCATTTTGTATTTTATTTATTTACAAGATAAAATGAGGAATAAAAGAATATTTTTATTTTATTTTTATCACTTATATACAAGGGTGAAATAAATGGTTGAATACATTTATATACATGGTATTTATACAATGTATTTTTGTATTTTCAATTTTGTAATTTTTATTTGATTTTTGTTTTGTTTCTTGTTATTTATTTTATTTACAAAATATGCCATAGAATATTTACAAAAATTTTAGAAAATAATTGAATTTATTTACAGGTTTAAATAAATACAAGAGTGTGGGTTATGTACATGGTGAAGGAAGGATGTTTTTGATCTTTTTGCTTTTTATCTTTTTATTTTTAATAGAATATACACACAATATGTACAAGTATATTTTTGGGTGAGGAAAATATAAAGTTTTATTTATTTACAAATATATACAAATGTGAGCCCCTATCTCCCTCTACTTTGGCTTTTATGCGGTCAGGCCCATGCTGAGCCCTCCCTTGGGTTAGGTTGCTCAATATTTATTCTAAATATTTCCCTCTTTTTCTTTTTGCTCTTTATTCTTTTATTTTGTGCACAAAAACATGCTAATTATAGGTTTTTACACAATGCATGCTTTTGGTAATTATTTGTATTTACACATATCTACATGTATTTGCAAAGGGTTTTTGTAGCTAAAATAGAAGAATAAAGAGTGATGAATGGGTATTCATCACCCCCCTATGCTTAACTTTGCTAGTCCCTTAGCAAACACTTATTTGAAAAAGAAGTGAAAAAGAAAGAAAAAGAAAAAGAAAAAGAGGATGTACATGGATCAAGGTTGACTTATTAAATTTTCCTTCATTAAATTGAAATATGGAGCTCGATCAGATCTTTGGATTATTAATGTGTCGGAACCTTATTTGGACTTAAGCCTAAAACTCAACAGCCTCCAAGTTCCACCAATCTATGGGCAAGACTCCTCAATAAACCAGATCAGAACAAGTCTACATACACAAACTCTAATGACCATGAATCTTTTCCTTGCGGTGTAAGTGATATGTGGCTCCCCACCTCAGAAGTGACAAAGAAACAACCTCCCTCAACCTGGTAACTCTAATGCCTCAGTCTAGCAACTCTTTCCTCGAGAAGCGGGGTATTCCCTTCTAAGTTCAAGTGCAACCGGCTCAAGGAGAGGGGGTAGAAGTATAGAGTTTTGGAAGCTTAGCCAGTGTAGCTAAGTCTCCCGCTGCAAGCTTCATGAGATGTAACATGGATACCATAAGCTTTTGCTTTATACTCCGGTGGGGTTATTAAATTTTCAATCCGACCCACCACTTTTTTGGAGTTCTTTTTGCATTTTTGCATTTTTTTTTTCAACAACTTCTGTACAACATATCTACATGGTGCAGCATATAAGAAATTTCCCCTTGAGCCAGTAGACTATCCCTCTTTTGAAGCTTTATTGCAACCCACAGCTTCTGTCTTTAGCTTTCAACACCACTAGACCAAGTTGAGGTGCACTTCCTTCACTATAAGAAGAAGAGAGGTTCCGCCTAGAAGTACTACCCTCATATGCTACCCCAAGTCAAAGGAAACTGCCTCCTCACCACCTCATCCATGGAGAGCTATGTGTAAAGTGCAGGTGCAAGTTAAGCCATTGTCTCTGAGAGTCATGCGTGTGTTGTTAAGTGCTCTACTTAGGCTCATCAAGATGACATATGCTCATAGCCTAGTGGACTCAAAGAATTAAGTCCTTATGGACCTGAAAAGCCTTAACCCTAAGTCATACAAGGTTCCTCTTAAAGTTAAGTGGATTAAGATCTTATTCAAGCTCCATTTCTCAATTTAATTCCAGGCTTAGTTTAAATGTCAACTCTCATCCAGGAAAAATTATATACATATATGTACACAAGATGCTATTTACAAATATTTTACAATCATGCAAAAATTTTGAAAAATGTTTTGAAATCATGAATGAATGATGCATGAAGTGCAAGTTTTGCAAAAAGATATTTACACACATTTACACAAGATTTTTGCAAACTTTTTATTTTCAAAACATTTTGGAAAAATTTTGTACTATATACATAATTTTGATACAAAATATTTACACAAGCTTTACACAAAAGATTTTTGAAATCATTTTTACAAAAATACTTTATACACTAGCTATGTATGTGCAAGAATAAAAGAGGTTTATGTACATGAAAAAATTTTTTAATTTTTGTGATTTTTGTGATTTTTAGCCATTTTATTTATTAACACACTCACACAAAGTACGAGTTATGGCTAAAGTATATATGAAATATATACACACCCCCCCTATACTTAGCTCGAACGATGTCCTCAGAGTGATCAAGAGCGATGAAGAAGACATAACTCGTGCTTAGTAAAAGGGAAGTGAAAAGGAATGTCTAAGTACAGGAACGAATAAATGAATAGAATGAGAGGAACTCGGTGGTTTCCCCCTATACTTAGGATTAACTAATCCTAAGTATAGAAAGCTGTACATGAAGGGAAAGCCGAGTGAAGAATATACAGACTCTGCCCCCCCTATACTTAGGGTAAAATATCCCTAAGTATAGGCAGCAAAAACAAGAGCAGAAAGAATGAAAAGAATACTCACAGGTCCGACATCCCCCCTATACTTAGGGTAAAGTACACCCTAAGTATAGCATAATCATAAGATGAGAGATGGGATGTGGGACTAAAGAATAGAATGATATGGATAGCTGGATCTATACAGGCGGAGGAACAGTGAAAATCAGGCGTGAGATGTAAAAGATGTGAGTCAAAAGACCACATCTCACGCAAAATGAATAGCAGCAATAATAACGTCCCGCGGCTCATGATCTAGGAATGGCTTGAGCCGCTGGCCGTTCACTCGAAAGGTACTCTCAGAAGATAACTCAGATATATCAATGCTACCGTTATCGTGTACCTTTCTGACCAAATAGGGTCCTTTCCATTTGCTCTGTAGCTTCCCTGGAAACAATCTAAGCCTTGCATCAAACAGCCATACTTTCTGTCCAATCTCAAAATGCTTGTGGCTGATATGAGAATCATGCCACTCCTTCACTTTCTCCTTATAATGTAAGCTGTTTGAGAAAGCTGCATCTCTAAGCTCTTCCAAGGCGGCTAACTCTGCCCTCCTCTGGTCTTCTATACCATTTGGATCCATAAGAATATCCGTGACTGCCCAGGGTGACTTGTGCCTCAGCTCAACAGGTAGATGGCATGGCTTGCCATAAACGAGGCGAAAGGGAGATGTACCCAATGGAGTCTTGAAAGACGTCCGATATGCCCACAAGACCGAGTCCAAAAGTTGTGACCAATTCTTTCGGTCAGGGCGGACGACTTTCTGCAAAATATTCTTGATCTCCCTATTCGATACTTCGGCTAGACCATTCGTCTGTGGATGGTATGGTGTAGCAACACGATGGTCTATGCCGAACTCGGTAGCAAGTGCCTTCACCTGGTCGTTGATGAAATGAGATCCCCCATCAGAAATCAGAACTCGTGGGACCCCGAACCGCATGATAATGTTCTTCTTCAAAAATCTGCAAACTGTCTTCGCATCTGCGGCTCGGGCGGGGATAGCCTCAACCCAACGACTCACATAATCTACGGCCAACAGAATGTACTCGAATCCCTGACTCTTAGGGAATGGACCCATGAAATCAATGCCCCATGCGTCAAAAACCTCACAGAAGTGAATGGGCTGCATCGGCATCATATCTCGCTGTCCACAAGTGCCCATCCTCTGACAGTCAGTACACCTCTTCACGAACTCATCAGAGTCCTTGAAGAGTGTAGGCCACCACAAGCCGGATTGAAGCACTTTCTGTGCCGTTCTCCTCCCAGAATGATGTCCTCCTGCCTCAAGCTTGTGGCAGTAAGTGAGGACACTATGATGCTCCTCCTGAGGAATACACCGACGCCAGATGCTATCCCCTCCTTCGTGGTAAAGGATGGGATCCTCCCAGTGGTAGGACTTGGCCTTCGCAAGGAAGGTCTCAATCTTCTGCTTGGGCCAATCTTGTGGGACTTTCCCAGCAACGAGAAAGTTCACAATATCGGCATACCATGGGAGTGAGGCGATAGCAAGGATCGCCTCATCTGGGAAGGTATCACAAATGGGATCAATCTGCTCTGTCTCCTCAGGCTGCTCTAATCGGGATAAATGGTCCGCCACCACATTCTTGACTCCAGGTTTATCCTTGATCTCAATGTCGAACTCCTGGAGTAGAAGGATCCATCTAGTAAGTCTGGCCTTGGCATCCTTCTTTGACATGAGGTACCTGATGGCGGTGTGGTCAGTATACAAAGTCACTCTTGATCCAATGATATATGATCTGAATTTATCTAGGGCAAACACTACTGCTAGCATCTCCTTCTCTGTGACTGTATAATTCCGCTGGGCGGAATCCAATGTGCGGCTAGCATAGTGTATGGCAAATGGTACTCCATCCCTCCTCTGTCCTAGCACTGCCCCTACGGCAAAATCGGAGGCGTCCGTCATGATCTCGAATGGGAGAGACCAATCGGGTGGCTGAAGGACAGGAGCCTCAATAACACATTGCTGGAGAGTTTCAAAGGACGAAAGACACTTGTCATCAACAAGGAACTCGGTGTCTTTCGTCAAGAGGTCAGTCAACGGTCGGGCAATCTTGCTGAAATCATGAATGAATCTCCTATAAAAACCAACGTGCCCCAGAAATGACCGTAACTGCTTCAGATTGGACGGTGGTGTGAGTTTCCTAATGACATCGACCTTGGCCGGATCAACCTCCATGCCTCTGTTGGAGATGATGTGGCCAAGCACCGTCCCTTGAGTCACCATGAAGTGACTCTTCTCCCAAGACAGAACCAAGCGGGTAGCAATGCATCGCTGGAGCACTCGGTCTAGGCAGTCAAGACAGGAATCGAAACCGTCGCCGTAAACCGAGAAGTCGTCCATGAAGACCTCCAAACACTCCCCTACCATGTCCGAAAAGATTGACAGCATGCATCTCTGAAAAGTCGCAGGGGCGTTACATAGCCCGAATGGCATGCGTCGAAAAGCGTATGTACCGAAGGGACAGGTAAAGGTGGTCTTCTCCTGATCCTCAGGAGCGATGGCCACCTGGTTGTAGCCTGAGTACCCATCTAGGAAGCAGTAATGGCTCTTCCCTGCCAGTCTCTCTATGATCTGGTCAATAAAAGGCAGGGGGAAATGGTCCTTCTTGGTGGCCTGGTTGAGTTTTCTGTAGTCAACACAGACCCGCCAAGAGGTGGGTACTCGTGTAGCAATCTCCTCTCCTGACTCACTGATCACAGTCGTGATGCCCGTCTTCTTGGGCACCACATGCAAGGGGCTGACCCACTTGGAGTCGGAAATGGGATAAATAAAATCTGCACTCCACCATTTTGATATTTCCTTCATAACAACCTCTCTCAGGTTGGGGTTCAGTCGCCGCTGGAACTCACGCGACGGCTTTGCCCCTTCCTCGAGATAGATATGGTGGGAGCACAACGAGGGACTAATCCCATGGAGATCTGCTACGCTCCATCCAATTGCCTTGCGGTTCTTTTCAAGAACCTCCATCAGACGGGATTCTTGTTCTCCAGTCAGATCGGCAGAGATGATGACTGGGTACATCTTAGACTCTCCCGCAAGGAATCTATACTTCAGCGAAGTAGGGAGCGGCTTTAGCTCTGGATAGCTAGGTGCTGGCAAATCTGGCTTCTGAAGAAGATGTGTGTATGCGGACAATTCTGCCAAATTTGCCTGGGAGAATGATAACGAACTCTCACAAACTGGATCTGGAGAAGGCGGGTCCTCTACATTGTCTCTGTTCTGCTCTGCCTCTACCTCCTCCTCATCTATAGGCTCAGGTGGATCCAGATCTGGCATCTGATCATTACAATCTGCCCAATCAGACTCTGAATCCGAGGGATCTATATCAGACTCAGTGGCATCAGTACCACTGGAGAACAAGGTGGCATCAGCACCACCATAGAGCAGGGTGGCCTCAGTACCACCATCACTGGAAATCGTGTCGCGATCAAGGTCCGACTCTGCTGACTCAATAGTATCCTGAACCAGGGCCGTGCTCTCCAGACTCTCCTCTTCTATCATCTCTGCATCAGCTGTATCTGAATATGAGAGGATGGTCTGTGCTGCAGGATCTGCCCAAGCTGCCTCATCATCTGTGATCACAAAATCACAGTCCTGGTGGATGTCTGGCTCTGCATCGGACAGATGGTCTGAATCTGTACTGCCATGTGAGCGGGATCTGGATCTGGCTCTGTGGTCCTTGACCGTCTCTATTTGTATACTCTCGCCCTGGACGCGAAAGAATACCTTCCCACTGTCATGGTCAGTCACTGCCTTGGCTGTGGCCAAGAATGGGCGACCGAGGATGATGGGGGAATCGGTCAACGAGTCAGGGGTCTCCATGTCTAGTACGACAAAGTCCACGGGGAATTGCAACCCCTGAATCGTGACGACAACGTCTCGCAACAACCCCTTTGGCCTCTTGACAGACCGATCAGCAAACTGAAGGTATGTCCTGCTCTGTACAAGAGTGCCCAACTCTAAGTGGTCGAGAAGGGCTGCCGGTAGAAGGTTGATCGACGATCCGCTATCTAATAGAGTACGGTCGAACCTCTGCTCATGAATCTGACATCTGACATACGGGGCCCCTAAATCTGGCCTCTTAGTCGGCAGATGGTTCTGGATCGCGTAACACGTGGCTTTTGTTAGCACATGAATTTCTGCGGTCTTGTTCCTCTTCTTTCTCCTGATTGTGGTCCTATCTCTTAGGGATCGCTGAAGAAGAGGAATGTGCTGCAAAGCCTCATTGAGGGTCAGCTGAATGTGAAATCGGTCTATCATGCCTTGGCTGAACTCCTCCTGCTCTCTCTTTTTTGGGTCTTTTTCTTTTTTCTTCCCCTTCCCCAACTCAAGGGCTCTAGGAAAGGGGATCACAGGGTCCTTCTCAGATGAAGGACTAGGAATAGGCCTAGATGATTCAATGACTGGATCCTCACAAACATCATTCACCACAATGGGATCAGAATAAACTAAACCTTTTCCTTTATTCAAATCAGAGTTCCGAGATACATTCATACGAGGAAAGACAACATTTTTATCAGAATAAATGTTGGTGGCATCAGTACCACCTCTAGTTGGCTCTACAACTAGACGTCTTGCGGCCTCAGTACCGCTGGCTGGCTCGGCTCTGCTGGTGGCGTCAGTACCACCTCCTCGATGTGGTGAAATGGCGGCCTCAGTACCGCCTGTGGAATCAGCATCTCGGGTGGCATCAGTACCACCTCCTCGGTGTGGTGAAACGGCAGCCTCAGTACCGCCGGTGGAATCAGCATCTCGGGTGGCATCAGTACCACCCTCATCATGATGTGCGGCTTCAGTACCGCTCTCCTCTTCCTCATCTGGCGCTCTAGATGGATCCTCGCGATGTCGCTCAGATGAGGCGCCTCCTGCTGGTCTTCTACCGCTCCTAAGTGTGACAAAATCAGCATCAAATAAATCCGACGAGATAACATCAAATGAGTCACTAGAAGTGGTAGGCTCAGTGTGAACTACCTGCTCAGATTTCCTCTTCAAGTTATTCGGATTAGGCTCGATCTGTGCAGGGATGGCGGCCTTCCCTCTCATCAGGTCCCGCATCTCCTGGCGGAACTCGTCCATCTCCCGTCTAAATGTAGCCTGCTGCTCTGTGAAGAGGCGGGCTAGATCATCCATGGCGGGGCTCTCATGGGAGCCCGACGGGTTGCCTCTCTGGTAATGAGGCTGCTGGACCTGGTGCTGCTGCTGGTGAGAGGGGTAAGAGGATGGATGCTGCTGCGGGTGAGCCTGCTGCTCACGTCTCCAACTCTGTCCCTGCTGCTGATAGGGACGAGGTACGAAGGATGATGGCTGGTGTGGCTGGTATGCTGGGGGCTGCTGGTGATCTCTCTGCTGGGAGTACTGCCCTCCCTGACCGGCTGGCTGCTGCTGGGGTTGGTTACCCCCATTCCCCCACCTGAATCCGGGATGGTCTCGTCGGATTCCAGGCTGGGGCCGGTCATACCAAATCCCGTTGACATCCATCAACGGTTCAGCATCGTAAGGGGCTGGTGGGAGTACATCCAGAGGCTGATCCGGCTGATATACCACCATCTGTAAGTCTGGAGATGGTGGTGCCTGGTAAGAGGGCTGCTGCTGCTGGTACGGCTCCGCCTGTACAAGGTGAACTTGTCTAGGCTGCTGCAAGGAGCTGGAGCGCTGGGACGAGCTGCGGCTGCCGCCGGAATCGCCTCGCGACAGAAGACGGGGCTGAGGAGCCGTCTGTGCCTCCTGAAGACACAAGAGCTGGGTCTTCATGTCGCTCAGAGTTTGTGCCATTTCCTCCATCTGAGTTATGCCCTGGCACTGCTTCTTCTCGATGATTTCCATGCGGTCCAACTTCTCGCTGATTATCCCCATGTCCGCAGCGGCCGACTCTGCCTGTGCGGCTGCAACTATGGACGAACTGGATGGACCTGCATCAACCCGTGCTATCCGCTGATACTGCACGGGTCCTGGCGGCTGCTGAGATCTCTGTGTGTACAACCGAGTCTGGGACATCACCATGTAATTCTCGGACATCTCCTCATAGATGGCCCAGACTTGGTTGTGGTCCTTGGCAAAGTAGGACCCGCCGCAAGAAGCATTCACCAGACCCTGAAGCTCTGGTGTCAGCCCACTAAAGAAGCTCTGAACTAGGTTCGGCTTCGAGATATCATGGTGTGGGCATCTATCCAGAAGCTCTCTGAACCTCTCCCATGCCTCGTGAAATTGCTCGTTAGGGAGCATGGAGAAGTTGTTGATCAGGGCCCTCGCTGCATTTGTCCGCCCGAGTGGATAGTACTTGTTCAAGTACTCGGTGCGGAGCTGATCCCAGGTGTATACAAACTTCCCTAGATGTTTCAGCCAGGCGGCTGCTCTATCTGCCAGTGAAAAAGGGAAGGCCATCATTCGAATCGTATCTTGGTCCACACGACGGTCGTGGACAGTGCTGCAGATCATCAGAAACTCCTGGAGATGGAGGTGGGGTTCCTCAGTGGCGAGTCCGTGAAAATGAGGAAGCATCTGCAGGGTGTTCGGAGGGAACTTGAAATCCCCCACGATAGCAGGTATCACCACCCATTGGTGCATCAGTGTAGATCCAGGGTTGTGAAGCTCCCGCATCGGTCTTGCTGCGGCGGCGGCTGCCGCTGCTGCGGCTGCTGCCTCTGCGGCTGCTGCCTCTGCATCAGCATCAGGGATGTCCTCCGGCTCGCTCGGCTCGTCTCGCTCTCTTCGGAGCCGCTCCAACTCCCTCCTCATCTCGATCATAAATGCCCCCTGATCGCGTAATTGGTTCTGAACTGTCTCTAATGACGCGATTAGGGTGGAGTTAATCGCTCCCTGGTCTAAGACAAAATGTTCGGGCTGGCGATCGTCTGAACTACCGGCTCCAGCCATAGGAATGTCTGCAAAATCAGATGAGCCTAACTCAGGTTCTGTCAAATTAATTCGTCTCTCCTCGGGCTCATGTCTCTCAGTAGCAGAAGAAAGGGGATCGAGGGGGAACAGGGTGGAATCGAACTCGGGCCCGGAGAGCTGGTCTCGACTCTCACGGGCCAACCTAGATGATGGAGTAGACGCGCCTGAAAGCGGTGCAGCTAGAGGCTGCCTAAGAGATCGTCTACCCATCATCTTGATCTTGGCGAGTTGGGCGGATGGGATCTGGAGAAAATATGATAACAAAGCAAACCCCCGGTTCACCAACGCAACACAATCTGAAGACCGTGAAAGATCGGTCAATTTATCTTGTCAATTTTATTTGGTGAACATGCAAGATATCAGAGCGCTTACGTGACCTGTTGGGATACCCGATGCTACTCCAACCGACTGGCCCGCACGGAAGAGTCGGTAGTCAGCTAGAAATAACACCGGAGGGTTCTACCTAGGGTGCGGGTCACTCTCTCGCGCATTCAAACCATACAAGGAGGGGGTTGCTCTCCCCAAGACAAATTTTTAATGTGAGTGTCTTTTAGGGTCAATAATGTTATCCAGTCTCAATTTTTTTGTTTTTCTTTTTAATTTTTTTCAAAATAAATACAAGCGGCCTAACGGTTTTTCCGATTCTCCTGATGATTAAGTCAAAAACAGAGGGAGAAGACGAAAAAGCCGATGCGCGAAGAAATCAATGATGCATGCAGAGAAAGAAATGCGTACCTTGTCTCCAGCACTCTACATGCAAGTGATCCGCGCAGAATTTAAAGACAGAATAAAACTACCTAAATGGTGCAGCGGGAAAAGCCGGCCTTAGAGAAGCAATTTCTATTGATCGTGAAGAACAATAGTTAGCTAATCGAATTGAGTCCGGAGTCCGATCTTGGGAGTCACTCGGTGCCCGCCACAACGGGTCCTGCCAGCGCTGTATGTGACTCCTCACGGCACGTGGTCTCAAATTCAATTAAACTAACTTTTTCAGTGAATTTATTAAGGTCCAATTACGTTCTATAGGAACAGATATTCTATTAGGTGTTGGGCCTTAGAAATCTACGTCACAATCAACAAAAATTCCTAAATCTAGGGGCTCGAGGAAAACCGCGTAAACACCGGAAAAGGCAGCTAGCTATAAAACCACGATAAAAGCCGCGAAAATCCAAATGGGTCCCCCGAGCACACCGGTGCTCAGCGAAACAGACCCGCTAAGTTACAAATGTCCACAAATGTCCAAAGTCCAAGAGTCCTAAATTATTACAACAATAATGTTCTCTCTCTCTCTCTCTAAATAGAAAATTTCTTCTCCTCTCTCTCTCTTCCTGCTCTTCTTCCCGTGCGGGTCCTCAAAAAGTGTTCTCCAAGTTCTCCACGCAGTACCTCGCACAAAAATTAGAAAGAGAGAGAATGTCAGAAAACAGTTATAATATAGAGAGAGACAAAAATAGAAGAATGAAAACTGACTACAAAGCCGTGCTCCCCGGCAACGGCGCCATTCTGATTACCGGCCTAATCAATCGGGGTAAAAGGTATGAAAATGGTCGTTGTGACCTCGATCAAATAGACTCAGTCAATCAAGAAAAATCAATCACTCAAATAAGATAAAAACAAGCAAGCACACAATAGAGCGATCTAGCTATAGGATTAACCTGGTATAGCTCCCAGGGTCGAACACAAGGAGCACAGATTGGCCTTGCGGCCTACGATGTAGTCAGAGATCCAAGAAAGTTTTTTTATGGTTTTTATTTGTTTTTATAATTTTTTTAGATTTTTAAAATGATGAGAAAATGAAAGAAAGCACACAAACACTGGACTTCAACAATTTATACAACACACACAAATGATGCAAAAATTAAGGAAAAATGGTTTTTATGTTTTTTAAGTTTTTTACTGTTTTTGGTGAATTTTTGGAATTTTTCTAATGGGTAAATTATTTATTAAAAATCAAACAATGCAACAAACAAAGGGTACTGTCCAGCAAGGCTTAAGACCCAAAAATAAAATACTCTTGGATCTCAAAAAGCCCTAAAGGTAATTTTCCTATAATCTATGAAGAATGAGGAAAATTTAGGCACCCTAATTATTGTTTTTGGATTTTTAATTTATTTACTACAACTTTTATGAGTTTTTAGGGGTTTTTCAATTTTTATGATTTTTAAGTGATGAAATGTAGCCAAAATTGGCTAGAAAATCAATCAACAAACAAACAACAGTACCTAATTTTTTTAGAATTTTTGGTGGAGTTTTTAGATTTTTTTGGTATTTTTAAAGTCAAACAGTAGCAAAATTAGGGGTTTTTGAATTTTTAAAAATAATAAATGAAATCCAAAATGTCCCCAAAAATCATAGAAATTTCTACACCATGGCAGGAGCCATGTGTCAAAATTTCATTGGATTTGGAGGTCGTTTGATATTTTATTCAAAAATAAAGGTGGGGCACTGTGCACAGGGACCTAAGTGCAAATACCCAAAGATCTGGGGGCCTTGGTGCAAAATACCCAGCAAGTCACGTGCTTCGCGCGTGGCTGGGACACACAGGGACCAAATTGCAATAAAAACCAAGTCCTAGGGCTATTTGATAACTCGTATCAAAAGCCCAGGGGTATGGTTGCAAAATTCCCAATAAATAACGCACATGCGCATAAACAATGCTCACAGGGGTATATATGCAATTATTCAAAAATATTCATGCATTCATTAACACTCCAGATCTACAGGACAAGATGTGTAAAAAGCCCAAAATACACGTGACGACGCACGTGTTCACACACACACAGGGGCATACATGCAATTAAAATAAAGCACAAGGTTCCAAATGCAAATTACCCTACGTGAAAAAGTTTTTTAAAAATAATTACAGGACTAAACAGGAAATAACAAACTACGAGGGGGGCCTATGATAATTACCCCTTTATTCGCCGACGGTCAGATAGGCGCCACGTGTTTGATCTGACGGCTGGATGTGCGGCGCCTCTTCTCTCTTCGTCCCTTCGGCTCAATCAACGGCTGGGAGAGGTCCACGTGTATGATCGGACGTCTGAAACGCTGGCACCTCTCTCCTCTGCTATCAATGGTCCAGATGCGCTCCTCAGATGGATCAACGGCTGCTGCTCCTCTACAGATGAACGGCTAGGATGAGAACTGGAGCGAGGTCTTCATCGGACGGCTCTGGAGGGTCCTCGAAGAACTGATGGCCGGCGAACTTCGCCGGCCTCGTGAAGGTGTATCCGCCCTCCTCTGCTGCGCCTGAAGGTCGGAGAAGATCCGGCGTGAGGTTGCGCAGCTGCTACGGGTCTCCAATGCCTCGGTCGAGCCTTGGAAGGCTCCGGCGAGGTCGGCGGAGGAGAAGCTCCTGGCTGGAAGTTGGGAAGCCTCAGACGGCCTCCTCTTGACCTGCAAAAGAGTTCAGAAGCTTCGCGGGTCGAGGGCAAAGTGCCTCGACCCAAGAAGGCGGGGTGAAGGTGGTCTGTGCGGTGGGGCGAAAGAGCTCCGGCGAGGCGACGGCGGTGGAGCTCGACTCCCAGATCCTGTGCGATCTGGGTTGAGTGCGCGGGCGTAGAAGGTGCGCGGGGAGATGGCGAAGGTGATGGTAGGGTCGGATGGTCGGGATGATACGCGAAGTGACCGGAATCGGAGATGTACGTCGGAGATGAAATTTGGGCGAAATCCTAAATTAGACGAAATTAAAAGGAACTAAGGGTACCTGATGGATGCTGGAGACTGTGCTGGAGCGTGGCTATCTCCGGGTCGTAGCTTCGAAGGGCGTCAAGGCCTGAAGCTCGATGCTCAACGCCGGCGGCGGAGCAAGGACGGCGAAGTACGCCGGATCAGAGGATACGCCTTCTCGCCTCACTGCAACAAGGGCCAAAGCTTGCTGTCACTCTCGCCTTGCCGATGGAGGTCACGGGGAAGAAGGAGAGGGTCCAAAGATGCGGCGCGGAGGCGGCGGAGGTGATGGTTATATAGAGTGACAGGGGCGTTTAGGGTTGAGGGCTGACAGCGAAGGAAAGCGTGGATTTGATGGCGGAAGGTCCGGCGAGGGAGAGGGATGAACGGAGAAGAATCCGGGCGCGGGGGTTGAGTGGGTGACAGCCTGGATGCACGTGGGAAAATCGGGGAAGAAGGCGCGGCGCGCGACTTCCAGAAAAGGAAGGAGGTCGCGGGGGAGTTGACCGGGGTCAACATTCCCCCGTGGACCAATCAGAATGCGCCAATTATTGATTTTTTATCTGATTTTTTTGGGGCTTTTAAAGGCCGAATTTTTAAAAACTCAAAACATAAAAAATGTTTGTTTTAATTTTTTCTATTTTTTTTGGTGATTTTTAATTAATTTTTGGAAATAAAAATAGGTTAGCTATATACATAGGTATATGTACACTATATGGATTTTTATTTTTGATTTTTTATTTGTTATTTTTATGTGTTTTTATGCTCATTTTGTATTTTATTTATTTACAAGATAAAATGAGGAATAAAAGAATATTTTTATTTTATTTTTATCACTTATATACAAGGGTGAAATAAATGGTTGAATACATTTATATACATGGTATTTATACAATGTATTTTTGTATTTTCAATTTTGTAATTTTTATTTGATTTTTGTTTTGTTTCTTGTTATTTATTTTATTTACAAAATATGCCATAGAATATTTACAAAAATTTTAGAAAATAATTGAATTTATTTACAGGTTTAAATAAATACAAGAGTGTGGGTTATGTACATGGTGAAGGAAGGATGTTTTTGATCTTTTTGCTTTTTATCTTTTTATTTTTAATAGAATATACACACAATATGTACAAGTATATTTTTGGGTGAGGAAAATATAAAGTTTTATTTATTTACAAATATATACAAATGTGAGCCCCTATCTCCCTCTACTTTGGCTTTTATGCGGTCAGGCCCATGCTGAGCCCTCCCTTGGGTTAGGTTGCTCAATATTTATTCTAAATATTTCCCTCTTTTTCTTTTTGCTCTTTATTCTTTTATTTTGTGCACAAAAACATGCTAATTATAGGTTTTTACACAATGCATGCTTTTGGTAATTATTTGTATTTACACATATCTACATGTATTTGCAAAGGGTTTTTGTAGCTAAAATAGAAGAATAAAGAGTGATGAATGGGTATTCATCACTGTCTAACCTTCTCTTTTGTTGACTTTGTGTGAGGAACCGCGGATCGAGGGAGGTGCTCCACCCTAGGCGCCTATGCACCCACGTGAAGCCGGCATCTGCCAGCCGAGCACCGAGGAGACGAAGAGGAAATTTTGAAGACCGAGCTCTACTTTAGTTGGAGAATTTATTTCCTGCATTTATTTTTGTAATTTTTGTGAGAGAGAGACCACTATATTTGTAATAATAGAGGTACCCCCGAACTTGGACATTCGAGCCTAATTTCCAAGTGATTGTTCACTTGGGGGCTCACCGCGGTTTTGTCGGCTTTTCATCGCATTTTTTATTTTGTTTTCCGATTTTATTTTTCATTTCTTTTGTGTGATTGAGCCCTTAACTTTTAGGATTGCTTGCGATAGACTAAGGCCAAACACCTAATATTTTGCATGCACCTATAGTCTTGTTTGGACTTAGTCAAATTTTAAACAGTTGATCATCACCTTCAATCCGTCGCGCCGCGAGCTCTCCCCACAAAGCGCTTTCTCCTAAACTCAAGTGTGTTGAGCAGAGGAGGGGAGAGCCTAGACCGGACTCTAGGGTTGAGGATTGGTGGTCAACTTGTGGTTCTTCCCGATAATAGCAATTTCTGAAATTTAGGGCGACTTCATCGGCTTTTGCATTTGCATATAGATAGGTTTCAATTCCAATGAGCATCCTTGCATGTAGAGTGCTGGAGGCAAGGTGAGCATTTACGCTTTAGCATCCATCATTATTTGACGCTTGCATTGCTTTTCCGACTCTACCTCTGATTTTGCCAACCTAGGACCTTAAAGGAATTGACTCCTCGTTAGGCTCGTGCATTTTTACTAAAAATCCAAAAAAAAGTGACAACCAATAAAATCGGGACTGTTAATATTACTCGACCCTAAAATCCATCAAAAAGAAAATATTGTCTTGGGGGCAAGTAATCCCCTCATTGTCTTCGCTTCTACTTGCTCGCACATAGTGCCCAAATCCCATATTCAGCCCCCTAAGTGTTTGCGCAATATTTTGACTTCTCACCTAACTCTAAAACAAACAAGATAAAAAGACCGCTCTTTGCGGTCTCTACCGAGTTGAGTAGGTGAATTGAGGGGTTTGTATTATTTTCATTTTTGCTTGTGATTGTTTTGTGTGTGTCCTAGATCATCCCTGCGCATTTGCGCCTTCTTTTCTACTCTCTTGACTTGACCATCGTGCTCTCCCGATCATTTTCTTTTGTTTCGAGATGGCCGACTGGAGCGTATTCTATCCGGACTTTGCAGATCACTCGTTCACTCCAGCCGATCCACCTCCTTTTTTCCAGGAGGACTTTGCTCCTAACTTTTGTACATATCCGACCAACCCACTATTTCAGGATCCGGACTTTGACCTTCACCAGTCATTTCCACCACCATCGCCTACACATTTCGACAACCCGCTCTTCCTTGAGTATCCTGATCCGGAATGTGATTTTTGTCCACACCCACCACCCACATTCGACACACCCGTTCCTGAGATTTTGGAGTCACCTTTCATGGAGTCCACCCTTGAGCACTTGACCCAGATGATGGATCATATGAGGCAGAGGATTGACACCCTCACTAGTACAAATAAGAGCGACCATGATATTCCACCATTTGATGATATGGGTTCACTCGAGGATTTCCATGAGAGCTTGCAATCGCCCAAAATACAAAAAAATGAGAAAAAATTTAAAAACACAAAAAGAGATTGGGAGACTTTTGATCGAGCCAGACTGTGAGGAGATGTACCACTTGCCAGATCCTTTGACCACACAACCTCTCACACCTTGTCCCACCTTTGACCCCGAGGATGCTGCTGTACAGCCTGCTCTTGGCATGCCTCGTGTAGATGCTGATTCCGACTTCTCCCTTGTATGGAGGAGGTCCAAAAATTCAAAAAATGTTGATTGAACCCGAAGTGGTGGCCACCATACATGAGATTATCCGTGCCCCACTTCAGCAGGCCATGACTGATTTATCTACTCCTCTTCCCAAGAAGAGAAAGCGGAGGAGCAGATCTGAGCGTCATATCTTGACCATGGCCACTGCCCACGCCATCACACACTGTCCCATTCCTCGGAAGAAGAACACTGCCACACCTTTCATTAGCTGCATCATCTCTGACCACACATGTGATCACACTCTCTTAGACGGCGGTGCTTCGATTAGCATCATACCCTTCTCGTTGGTACAGTCTCTTCACCTAGGGCCTCTCAAGAAGACCAGGATGATAGTTCAATTTGCTGATGGATCTATCAAGAGGCCGAAGGGTATCCTTGAAAACGCCGTCATCTCGATTCAGGGCACGGGCTACACCGTTGATTTTGTCATATTGCCCATGGAGACCTCCACGGGGGAGCACTCTCCAATCATCCTGGGACGACCATTCCTCGCCTCTGCGAGGGTCGTTATTGACTATGGATCAGGAGAGATTTGCTTCCGTCCTGCTGACGAGAGCGAAGCATTGATCACCGCACCCATTGCCGACCAGAGACCTGCACCTGATGCGACCACACCTATCTTGGCTGACCTCGAGGACCATGACCTTGATGATACTATCAAAGAATTTTGTTGTCTATTGGATTCCACTGAGACCCGAGAATTCTTGCCTGTTGAGGAAGACTCGGAAAGCATGGACCTCGGAGTTCCTTCTTCTGGGACTTGGCGATGTGTTGATGACATCCGCGGGATTTACACGATTGATACAGTTGAGCGGAGGGCAGATTCAGAGACTATATGGGACGGACATGCTCCGACTACTTCCACTGATGAGTCCGCTCCTGTCCATGTAGATACTGATGAGACTAAGGCCGAATTTGATTTAGTTGCATTTCTTCAGAGATTCGGGCCTTTTGATGAGAAAGATGATCCGGTTGAGATTATTGAAGACGAACAGAGTTCGACTACTTCCACCGATGATTTCGTGCCTTTTGATTTTGACCTGGACGAGGACTCGCAGGACGACTCCGATTACACTACTTCTGATGATGATGACTTCGTCCCATTTCACTTTGATATCAGCGAGACTCCCAAGGCCCGGACCTAGCCGCACTTCTTTCACTGATCCGTCTGTGCCTTCACACCTTAGGGCCACTGAGGACTTACACCCCGTCGACCCTGATCAGATTCCGTCCACTGTGGACCCCGATGTCGACCTGCACCACACTAGATCTATTCCTCTGCGGTCCCCGCAAGAAGGTTCGCTTTCAACCTTCTTGATCATGTGTACATCCACCTCTGTTGTACAGTCATATGTTTTTCTCTGTCTCTTCCATATTTCTCGTCCATCCATTCTCGTGTTTGCCTTGCTTAGGACGCACTCTGTCCTACGTTTAGGAGGGGTGGACGAGCCGAGTGTTCATTCTTCGTTCCGTGTCATCACTCCTATTGTTGCCTATACTTAGGGCTTTCTCTACCCTAAGTATAGGGGAGTGTGTGTACATCCCCATGATCTATTTCATCTCTTGATTTGTTTTCTTCTTTTCTTCTTTTCTTCTTTTCCTTGTCTATCTTCTTTATCTATCAAAAAGGTGTCGCCCTTGTAGACAGTTCCATACTTAGGACGTTACTTTGTCCTTAGTATAGGGGGGCGTGCACCCCGAGTATCTTCATTCTTTTCGATCCTCTCCATTGTCTCCTCTTCTTGTCTATACTTAGGGGATATCGTACCCTAAGTATAGGGGGAGACAATCTGAGTACGATCCGTTCATTCCCACCCTTGACCCTCCCTGCTTTGTGTACAGTCTGCTATATTTAGGATTATTTGATCCTAAGTATAGGGGGACGGTCAACTTCTCATTCATTTATTCATCTCTTATTCCTTTATTCTTTAGATTTTCCTATACTTAGTACGAGTTATGTCTTCTCTTTTCTCTCCGATCTATGAGGACATAGCTCAAGCTAAGTATAGGGGGTCGTATATACTACGTATATACTTTAGCCATAACTCGTACTTGCGTATTTTCCTAATAATATGGCTACTAATTCTTTAAAATTCATTAAAAATCTTTAATAAAAAGATGTCTTGTTCCTCAAATTCTTTTTATATTTACTGATTAATAAATCATTTGAAAATATTTTTTGCAAAACGTTTGAAAAATAGTTTGAAAATCTTTGTGAACATCTATTGAAAACTATTTTGAAAATATTTTGTTACATGTTTTCAACCTGTGTAAAAATGTGTGTTTTGTAAAAATTTATTTTCTTTGTGTGAAATAAAATGTTTGAAAAATGATTTGCAAATGGTTTGAAAAATGGTTGCAAAAATATTTGAAAAACCTATATATACTGTTTTGAAAGCCTTTGCAAAATGATTTAAAATGTGTGAACATGTTTACAAAATGTTTGTAAAAATTATTTTGGACTATAGTTTTAAAAATTGCATGTAAATTGTTTTGAAAATAAGTTTGAGGAATACATACATCTCACCAAAATCCACTATATGTATATATGTATAAAATCGATCACCTACCCTTGTAAATTCTTAAAAACCACTTCTTGTAAGTATAAGAAGCATTCCGTATACATATTTTAACCTAGGTTTTTAGCCAAAACTTTTTCTTTTCAAAATCCCAAAAACATTTGCAAAACTAAAATCCAAAAACATTTGAAAATCTGTTTGAAAAAGACAAAAAAATGCATATGCATCATCAGCATCTTTTCAAAAATCCATAAAAAGTTCAAAATCTTTGAAAATTGCATCACAAAAATATTTTCTGCATAGCATTGCATAGCATTCACATTTTTCGGATTGAGTTTGATAGTTGAACAAGTCTAAGTAAAATCCGGAGATTGGAGCTTGATTGGACCTTAAAATCTACCTAATAACAGGAGCCTTATAGAAACTGGGTTGAGGTACTTCAGGTCTAGTTGACTTAATTCTTTGAGGATCACGAGACTTGGTTCAATGGATTCTTGACTGCCTAAGTAGAGTAATTTCGGAGCACACACACGACTCTTGTTGATAATGACCTAACTTGGACACCTGCACCTTTCACATGGCTCAACTCAGTTGGAGTGGTGAGGGGATTGGATTTGCCGGTATGAGACGCACACAAGTGGAAACACTTGTCCTCCTCTAGGGAGGGAAGTGCACCCCAACCCGTCCAGTGATTAGGAAGTCTAAAGACAGGAGGCTGTGGGTTGCGATAAAGCTTCAAAAGAGGGATAGTCTACTAGCTCAAGAGGAAAAACTCCTTATGTAAATGCTGCTGTGAATAGTATTTCAAAAAAAAAAGAAAAAAAAAGAAAAAAAAAGAGAAAAAAGGTTCATGCATGTACAAAAATAAAAAGCCTGCAAAGTATGTGAATATGTTGTATAGAAAATAAGCAAGCTTGAGCATCAAAGTCATATCATGTGAGCCTGCAGCAGGATGACTTGACTACACTGGTCTTGCATCCCGGGATAGGTAGCTACACTGGCTACCGTCCATTCTTCTCTTCACCCCCTCCTCTTGAGCTGGTTGCCACTTGAACTTAGAAGGGAATACCCCGCTCCTCGAGGATGGAGTTATTGGATTGGGGAATCATTGGGTTGTCGTACTGGAGAAGTCAGTCTCTTTGTCATTCTAGTTGGGGAGAGCCACTATCACTTACACTGTACGAGTCAGATTCATAGTCGTAAGGGTTTGCGTATGAGTTGAGATATCTCTGACCTGGCTATTGAGGAGACTTGGACAGAGTTTCGGGATTCTCAGGGACTGTTGAATTTCAAACACGGTTCTCATTAAGGTTCCGTCCGCACTAAAATTCCAAAGGACCTACTTAAGCTCCAAACTTTGATTTTGCAAAGACAAGTTCGATGATCAAATAAAAATCCAAAGTTCTTCTTTTTCTTTTCTTTCGTTTTCTTTCTTGCACTTATTGCATAAGTGTTTGCTAGGGACTAGCAAAGGCAAGTATAGGGGGATGATGAATCCACGTTTCATCATCTTTATTCTATCATTTTGGCCTTAAAAACCCTAGTAATGCGTGTAAATAGCATTAACTCATGCATTTTAGCATTCATGCATATGTATGTAAATACTGTATAAAATACGGTTTTTAATACCAAAATTATAGAATAAAGAAAAGAAAAGAAAAAGAATAAAATATTGTAAATATTTTATGACCCGAAACCCCGAGACTTAGGCATCTCGATGAATAGGTCGACAAGGAATAAAGTAGGGGGAGATAAGGGCTAAAATACAATAAAAATACCTTACATTTCATTCATTCTTTATTCATTTTGGGACCTATTTTTGGTTCCACTTTTTATACCTCAAATGAAGAAACTTTGTACATGAAAGTTGTAGATAATTAAATAAATAAAAATACAAAATTGATTTCACTCAAAAATAATACATAGATAAAAAGTTATGATCTGAATAAAAATCTAGAATCCCAACTTCCCAGACCCGTATCTCACAAATGAAAACTCCAAATACATCAAACTCACCTTTAATTGTATATAATTCAAAATAAGCTATTTAATGGCGGTGGTTTCGCATTTGGCGGAGCTACGGTTTGAAAGTTGAGTTTTGGACCCCTATTGTATACTTGTACAGATTAAAATATTCAATTTATTATATATTCATTATTTTTATATTTTTATATTTTTATAATTTTGTAAATATTACTTATAATATATTTTTATATTAAAATTAGAACAAAAATACAAAAGAAACACAAATTAAAATACTTGTATATAATATACCTAGGTATAATACCTATATACAAACCTATAATATTACTACTTCTATTTTATTAAATATACAAAACACATCAATAAAATAAAATAAAAATATATTTATGTCTATAAAAGTATTTTATAATTTTATAAAATAATAAACAAAATTAAAGAAATTAAAAACACCAAAATAAAATAAAATATTAAAATATATAGATATAGATACCTATAAAGGGTATAAATGGCAAATTGTAATTATTAGCCTCATAAAAATAAATAAAAATCATAATAAAATAATTTATAAAATAATAAACATTTTTTATTTTTTAACCATAATTTAATAAATTGATTTGCTATTTTTAATTGAATTTACAAATGTTTTTCCCAGGGATTTTTGTGGTTGGTCCACGTGGACCAACCAGGTGGAAGTTGACCCGCTGGTCAACTCCCTGGTCTGCACCTGCAGCCTGTCAGCTGCGTTTTTAGCCATTTTCTCGGAATTTTAGAGCTCACCTCATTCACATTTTGACCTCGGGCCCTTCTTCACCTTTTCTCCTCATATATTCATGATACACGCCCAGTACTTGCTTTGGTCTTTGGATCGAAGATTTGCTCGATAAACCTCGATCTTCATGTCTCCTCGCCCACTCTCTACTGAAAAGCGAGAAAACGAGAGCCGCTAAATAGTGGTCTAACAAGTCAGACTCACTGTCGCTGATGCGACTATTCAAGCCTCCTCGGTCTTCAACAATTAACCCACACAATCAATAAAGCAATCAAGAGCAAGGATTAAAATTTATTATACCCTACTAAAAATGTATTATGGCAAGTAAGTAGGGGTCGAACACAGGAAACAACGGTGCAGAGTGTAGATAAAAATCCAAACCCTAGGTCTAATGAATCACTTAGCCAATCTAATTTCTTTTTGTGGGTTTTTTATTTTTAATTTTTTTATTTAATTTTTAAATTTTTTAATTTTGTATTTTGATTTTTAATTTTCTGATTTTTTTTATAATTTTATATTTTATATTTTTTAATTTATTTTTCAATGTTGGAAAATAGAAGCAATGTAATAAAAGGGAGAGAGGGATATTTATAAAAATAGATGAATATGGTCAAAAATTAGAAAATAAAGTCTTTTGGTCTTTCTATACTTTTTTACTATTTTTGTGATTTTTGGGTAATTTTTAGAATGTTTTTGGTATTTTTAATTAGCAAAATAAAGCAAAACAATGAATAAAATATAAGGCTGAAACTAAAATGGAGTCATAAAATATAAAATAGTAACAAAAATTCTCCAAATTAGATTTCAATGAAAGATGATAAAATAAGGAAAATTTAGACACTAAGATTATATTTTTAGGGTTTTTGTAGAATTTTTAATATTTTTCTAAAGGGTTTTTGGGGTTTTGCAAATTTTAGGAGTTTGGTTTTATAATTTTTAATGATTTTTGGCTGCGAGTTAAAACAAACTAAAAGACACAAAATACATTTTTTTGGGATTTTTCTGAAGAGTTTTAATATTTGTTTAGGGATTTTCTAAGCTAGACAGTGCACAAAAAGCATGTCTTTGATTTTTAATAAATATAAAAATAAAATAAAATCAAAAACTAAATTGATGGCGTGGAAGCATAAGTGCACAGGAGCTTAAGTCCAAAATTTGAGAATTTTTGGGATTAAAATGATCTTCTAATTAATTAGAACAAGCATCCAAATATTAAAGGTCTGGCAGGGGCATTTATGCAAATAAAGAAACTTCCAGGGCTCACTAGCAATTTTCACACAAAGATTTATACTGAAATAAAAATTATCTGAGTCAAACCACAAAATTAAAAATCGCAGGGGCTTTCTTGCAAAACTTCCCAGGCTCACGCGCGTCGCACACGCGCCTGGGAAGGGCACAGGTGCAAAAACCCAAAAGTTGGGAGGTTGAAATGTAAAATGGCCAGAAAGTTGTAACTGCAATAAATGGTTTTTAGACTAAATGCAAATAACCATAAATGTGGGCCCTATGCTGCAAAATGCCAGCCTCACGTGGTCACCCATGTGAGGGGAACTGGCTAGGACCGAGCTGCGAATATGAACACTGCGAGGGGTAAAACACAAAATGTCCAGAAACAAAACAACGGCTAATGAGAGTTCAAGGACCACTGATTCAATGACAAAACCGGCTGGGTGCGCATGCAAAATACCCAGACCTCGGCGGCAACGAACGGTGGATGCCGCTTCACTAGGACACGTGGCAGCACCGCAAAGCTTGATGACGGTTGGCTTAGAGGGCCCTGATTAAATCGGGTGAGGGCGATCAACGGCTGAGGAGGCGCAAGATCTGACGTCTGCTGCTGCTCTGGAAGAGAATCCTCGATCGGACGGCGCGGAGAGGGGGTGGAAGAACACCCCGCGAACTCGGCTGGGCCGAGTTCCAAATGCTCCTCCGGCGCCCCTCCGACCACCTGGGCTGATGAGCACGATGCAAAATGGAGCGGGAGCTCCTCCTCTTCCAGTGACGGCCTCCAAGAAGCGCCTGGAGCGCTGGTGACGATGGGTGGCGCTTGAGAAGGTAGCGCCTCCAGGTGCTTCGATCCCGCTCAAAATTCGACCCCAGATGGGGATTTTGGGAGTTCTGAACCCTGCAGAAAAATGGTTGAGGAAGTCGGGGGCAAAGTGCCCCGACTTCGTGGGGGGTTTCACAAGGGGGATGGAACTGTGAAGGGTGAAGTCGGCCGGCGAAACGCGATGCCAGCCGCGGTTGGATCGAGATGAGATTAAGACTACTGAACGAAGATCTTGACCAAGGAAAAGCCACTGGGGCTCTTTAACATTCAAACCTCAGAGAAAAGAAGAGAAAAAAGGGAAGAAGAGACCTCACCCGTGCGAGCACAAGGTGTTCTCCGGCGAGAACTCCGACGAGGTGACCCGACTCAATTCGACACCGATTCGTCCCGCTGAGATGCCCTCCGCACTCCTGTTGTCACCAAGAGTCCAGACAAGGGTCTAGGTTAGGGATTTGGAGGTGGAAGAGTGATCCCAAAAACCAAGGAAAGTCGGAGGTTCGGTTTTGAACGTGGTCGAGAGGGTGCAAAGAACGAGGCGTATCTCGCGTATCAACGACCCGAAGGTCGAAAAAACACTTGGGCGTGTATGCCCAATCGATGAGGAAGAAAAGTCGTTTAGAGACTATCACGAGATCATGCAAGGAGGAGCCTCAAAAAATCCGCGAAAATGCGACAAAACCAACTTCTGACACAATCCAGGTTGGGGTCAGAGAGTTGACCCGAGGTCAACTCTCCAGCCCACCTGGTTGGTCCACGTGGACCAACCAGGAAAAAGCCTGGAAAAATAGATTAGAAAATCATTTAAAAATTGAAAACGCTTTATTTAATTTTTAGTCATAAAATAAAAAATGTTTATTTTTTTATGACGTATTTTATAATGATTTTTATTTGTTTTTATGAAGTGTATTTTTACAAGTTGCTTTTATACCCTTATATAGGTATATTATATATATACTTTAGTACTTTATTTTTATTTTGTGTATTTTAATTTTATTAATTATGTTTATTAATTTATATAATTATAACATACTTTTATACACATAATCATATTTTTATCTTAATTTATTGATGTTTTTTGTATAATTAATAAAATAAAGGAATAGATTGTATAGGTATATGTGTATATATTTTACCTATGTATTGTGTATATAAGTATTTTATTTTTATTTTTGTTTAGGTTTTTATTCCCATTTTAATGTACATAATTATTATAAGTAATATTTACAAGATTATAAAAATATAAAATTATAAAAATAATAAATAAATAATAAATTGAATATTTTATTCTGTACAAGTATACAATAGGGGTCCAAAACTCAACTTTCAAACCGTAGCTCCGCCAAATGCGAAACCACCGCCATTAAATAGATTATTTTCTTCTATATACAATTAAAGGTGAGTATGCTGCATTTGGAGTTGTCAGTTGTGAGATACGGGTCTGGGAAGTTGGGATTCTGGATTTTTATTCAGACCATAACTTTTTATCTGTACATTATTTTTCTGTGAAATCAATTTTTTATTTTTCTTTATAAAATTATCTACAACTTTCATGTACAACGTTTCTTTATTTGATGTATAAAAAGTGGAACCAAAAATAGGTCCCAAAATGAATAAAGAATGAATAGAATGTATAGGTATTTTATCTATATTTCTAACCTTATCTCCCCCTACTTTATTCCTTGTCGACCTATACATCAAGATGCCTAGGTCTCGGGGTTTCGGGTCATAAAATACTTACAATATTTTATTCTTTTTCTTTTCTTTTCTTTATTCTATAATTTTGGCTTTTAAAAACCGCAATTTATACAATATTTATACACATACACATGAATGCTAAAATGCATGAATTGCGCCTATTTATACGCATTTACTAGGGTTTTTAAGGTCAAAATGATAGAATAAAGATGATGAAACGTGGATTCATCATCTGCCCAATGTTCTGAAGCTTGTCAGACTGCGTTTTTTTGGCGTTTTCTTCGAATTTTGGAGAGCGCGTCTTTCACCATTTGGCATTGCTTCCTTCTTGACTTTTGTTCACCATATATTGAGGATACACGCCCATGGTTGTTTTCGGGGAGTGCATCACTGGTGTGCTCCAGAAGCACCGTTCTTTGTGCCCCATCGACCACTCTTTAAAAAAGACCTCCAATCCTCCATTTCAATTTTGAACTCCTTTTTCCCCTTCCTTCTCCCTTCTTTCATGTGCTGAGGTTAGAGGGAGGTGACAACAACTTCACCTCGCCGTTAGGAAGAGCGGAGGAGCGGCGCGGAGGCGTATCCACCCCCATCTCCGGCCCTTGGCCGTGAGGTTTATCTCTTGGTTCTTCCAAGCCAATCGAGGTCATCTTTGCTTGTTTTCCTTTATTTTTCTTTGCTGTAGACTAGTTGTAGTGTAACCTTTTATTTCCTATATTTGTTGGCTTGATTTGTGCTCCATTCATCATCCACTTCCCCCTCGCCGAAGCTAGCTCCAACAAGTCCATTTCCACCACCTACTCCATTCAATCACCCACATTTGCCCTAGGACCGTCTACTGTTGTAGTTGTGTTTTATTTGCAGGTCCCACGGGTCAAGAGACTCCATCTGGAGTCGGATTTTGCCAAAGAACGAGGTAGCTGGAGCCATAACTCATCCTCGACGCCGTGGTGGCCCTCCGGTGGTCTTTCCACCATTTTGACGCCGCCGATAGCTCGAGGGGCTCTCCAGGAGGAAGCGCGGCATTTTGGGACTTCATTGCACGTCGGAGGGGAGCGGATAGGCCGGTGAAAGTTCGTCTTGGTCGGTGAGCTTCCTTGTCTTCCATCGCCCTCCGCAGCCGTTCGATCGCCTCGGGCGTGGGTATTTTGTGCCATTTCCCCCGCCATTTTGTGTAATATTTATTTAGGGACTGAAACATTCATCTGCAGTTGTGAACTTTTGTAAAATTTGCAAGTTGCCCCCTGGATTCCTGTCTAATTACATATATGCCCTTGCAAATAGTGTAGTTTCTTGTTGTTATCTCTATTTATTGCATGCATTCATAAAATCTCAAAAATTCCCCAAAAATCAAGTTAAGCTCCTGTTGCATTGTAGTTTCACGCCATATTTTTATTTTGCATATTTGTTGCATTTTAATATTTTTAAAAATTCAAAAACATGTATTTTCAGCACTGTTTGCATTAGAAAATCCATAAAAAAATATAAAATCACCTCAGAAAATTCCCAAAAAAATATATTTTGTGTCTTATAGTGTCATTTAGCTCCAGACCAAAATTCAATAAAAAATACAAAATAAAACTCCTAAAAATTAGAAAAGCCCAAAAGCCTTCCTAAAAATCTAAAAAATCCTAGAAAAATCCTAAAAATATAAACTCAGTTCCTGTAGTTTTCTTATTTTATTCTCTTTTATAGAAAATTAAGTTGAGGAATTTTTGACAATGTTTACTATTTTTCATCCTCAATTTAATTTTGACCAGCAACTTTTATTCATTGTTTTCTTGTATTTTGACATTTAAAAATACCAAAAACATTCTTAAAAATTCCCCAAAACCATAAAAACAGTAAAAAAGTATAAAAAGACCAAAAAGACTTTATTTCCTAATTTTTGGACATTTTTATCTATTTTTATAGATACCTCTTTCTCCCTTTTATTACATAGTTCATATATTCCAATATTGAAAAAGAAAATAAAAAAAATAAAATATAAAAAGAAAATAAAAATCAGTAAATTAAAAACCAAAATACAAAAATATAAAAACAAAAAATTAAATAAAAAATATAAAAATTAAAAACCCACAAAAAAATAGCATTCTTATAGACAAACAGTCGCATTCACACTTTTGAGCAATTTTGCCCCGTTCTACCTGTCTGCTCCCTGTGTTCGACCTCTATACATACTTGCACCTATACACATCTTTGTTGTAAAGTTATAATAAATTTTAACTCCGCATATTTACTTTCATTGCTTGATTTATTTTTCGTGGGTTAATTGTTGTTTGAATCAGGATTTTTGAGCGGTCACCGCATCGACTGCAGTTTCGCCTTGTGAAACCGTACGACCCTCGATATTCCCAGTTCAACAGGAACGAGAATTGAGACTCTTCAGGTCTTGTAGACTTAATTCTTTGAGTTCCATGAGACCGTGTTAAGAATTCAACTTGAAAAGTGCTTAAGTAGGACACCTGGTGTCATCCGTCGAACTCTTCTCCATTTGAACCAATTTTGAGCTCATGAACTTTGCACTTAGCTCGACCTTCCTGGGGTTGCGAAGGAAAATCCATTTTGGTGGTGCGTTTCCATCCTTATCTGACGGTGATGATGTCTTAAGACGGGAGAGATTGGGGTTGAAACAAAGCTTCGGATGAGGGAAGGATCTGCTGGCACAATTTTTTCTAAGACCCCAAAAAATGGGCGGAATGAAAATATGCTATATCTGTCGGGGCATAAAAGACCTATGTAGTGCAACAATTATCTCTACCAAAAAGAAGCCAAATACACAAAATTCCAAAAATGATCACAATGGTCCGAGCTTCAGAAAAGCCTGCATGTCTTTGTAGAGACTTGGCTAAACTAGCCAGGCTTCACAGGAGATGTGATTACACCGATCACACTCCAGTTCTTTTCCAATTCTTCTATCTTCTTTCTACATTCGATTGTGGACACAGCATGACCTAACCTCATAAGGAAATACCTCCCTCCTCGAGGATTGAGTTGCTGGACAAGGGTCCAATGGAAATGTGTAGCTGGATGGACGGTTCCTTCGCTTCTTTAAGCGGGAAGAGCTAAAACCTTTCACACACAGTACTGATTGTTTTCAAAGATGAAAAGTTTACGTAATGGATAGGTGGTTCTGAGCTGGCTGTTAAGGTGATCCTGGATAAGGATTTGTAGAACTTGAGGGCTGTTGAGGCTTAAATCCTAATTCTAATAGAGTCCCGACACACTAATAATCAAAAGGTCTGAATCCAGGCTCCAGATTTTGGGCGAAGTGATATTCGGTTCAAAGACATGTTCTAAATTTTTTATTTTCCTTTTTCTTTTTCTTTTTGCTTGCACTTATTTATAGAATAAGTGTTTGCTAAGGTACTAGCAAAGGTAAAGTAGAGGGGAATGATGAATCCGTGATTCATCGTCTTTTATTCTTTCATTTTGGCTAAAATCCTTGGTAAAATATATGTAAATATCTACTAATTCTAATTAATTATCATTCTAACCACAAATATTAATATTATATAATTAACACTTATTTTCTATCCAAAATAAAAGAATAAAGAGAAAAAGAAAAATAAAAGAAAAGAAGGCTGTATATAGAAGATATGCAGACTGATCCTAACCCCGAGCCCAGGTCGATATTGACCGGGTCGACAAAGAAACAAGTAGGGGGAGATAAGGATCCTAACTTATAAAAATTTCAAGAAAATAAAGACCAAAAATGTAATTTACCCATTTTTCACCTTGTAAATACTTCACCTATTTTATTTATCATCAAAATTACTTCAAATCAAAACACTCCTTTTGTAAAAGTTGTTCATAAAAATATATAATATTTTATAAAAATATTAGAAAAATAATTCAGCTTAAAAATAAAATAACCGTAATGAACCGGAAAAGCCGTAAAAGCCGACTTCCGAGGTTCATATCTATTTATAGAAAACTCCAAAATGACCAAACTCACTTTTAGAATCCATTTTATACATAATACTATTTACTAAAAATATCAGAAAAATATTCTGATAAAACCGGTGAGTTTCGACCTTTTAGACCCATTGTATATATATGTACTATGTGTAGAAACTTCCGTGATTTTTAATTAAATAACCGTAAACCGTATGAACTTAATTATTTTTCTTAAAATCATCTAAAATTGTATATAAAAATATAAAAATAACTTAAAATACCGAAAAAATCCGGAGGCCGGAAGCCGCTACTTTTTTCATCCGGGCCTCATAACTCGGCCGTATCAATTCCGAATTTAGCAAACTCAGTCCCTAAAATTATATTTTTCAATTATCTACAAAATGACACTAGTTTCGCTAAAATCGGAGTTAATACGAAAAACGCGTTATATTATTATTTAATACATTAATACTCTTATTATTTATTCATAAATAAATTATATTTCATTTATTTATTTATTTATTTTATTTAATTAATTAAATTTTTTATTTATTTATTATTTACTACTTAATTATATAATTATATACTTAATTATTACTTAATTACTTCTTAATCATACTTAATTATTAATTATTTAATTAATTACGAATCTCATTTCACCTGCTATCACCTCATAGATTTGATCACGTTCGGTTACACACAGTGGCCGGAGATCGGGGTTCATCTTCCCACTACCGAAAACCCCTTCATTCATACATCGAGTTTAATCTGGAACCGAGGCAGCGACCTCGAGTTTATTAAAAAAAATGTGCAGGTACAAGTACTGCATCTGAAGCTTCGATGCCAACCAAATCCCGTTCTTCTGCTTAGATCGAGAATCTATAGCTATCAATATGGAATTGATGTCCTTAAGCAGAACCGCAAGCATCACCAGTTTTGATTCAATTGAGAAACATGTTGAAGTCGCCACGAACCTTCACAAGCGATCCATCGAGGAAATTCGAGACAACTTGCAATCGAGCACATACGTCCACATCGAGACCTCCGCCTCGAAGCACAAAGTCCCGCTACAGATCGTAGCATCTCTGCCGCCACATATGAAAAATTAGGCGGAGAACTACTGAACACCTTCGAGCATCGCCGTCATCCGCAGCTATCCGTTTCGCATCCGGGAATCTTCTCTGATTGACGAACCGATATGAAGCTAAAAACCACTGCTACTCGTGAGAACTTTCCATGATTAAGATCCGAGCACAATCATTGCCTGGAGCTCCTGCAACAGAAATAATTTGGGGGAACAGAATCATAGCTCCAAGTCCGAACAGAACCACGCGTCCTCAACGCCTCGACGCCGCACCGCCCCACCGCTCAAGCCTGGAGCAACGCTTCTGACCAGCGCGTGCGTCAGATTTTTCCGTGGACTTTTTACGCGCGCACCTCCGGAGGTTCAGCAAACGTCAAACGGGTCCAAGTGGTAGAGCACTTCAGCAATCGCGTGGATCTGGGATGTTTGCACAATGCCCCCTGAATATCATTGAAGTTCGAAGAGGTCCCTGTTAGACTGCGTCACGTGCCTAGTCACGTGTATTTTGGAGATATTGCGAGGAAGCCTCCTGCGGGTTTCGATATTTTACACCCACCACCAATTTCTGAGCTTTTACACTTGCGCCCTTAACTTTCAGACATATCACATCTATACCCCTATACACTATATAAATACTATACATACTATATACTTAATAAATAATAATACAAAATATAAAAATACACCAAAAACACATAAAAACACTATATTTTATACTATTCACAGTATTAAATAAGTTTTAAAAAAATCTAATTAAAAAATACTAAAACCAATAAAAAATACAAAATACAAAAAATTTGTAAAAATCATAACTAAATAAAGAAAAATCCTCTAAAAACGCACAACCTATCATTTTAAAGGGAATTTCATCTACTTTCTACAGAAAATAAATAAAAATATTTTCACATTATTTTCAATCTTAAAAATTTAAAATACGTCCCAGTTTTCAATAAAAAATACATTCTTCACATTAAAAATAAACAAAGTCCATAAAAAAATCTAAAAACCTTTTAAAAATTCATAAAAAAAGTAAAATAAAATTAAACTATAAAATAACAAAATAAAAATCAAATAACAATTAAACATTTTCTAAAATAATAAAAAAAATATAATACTAAAAAAATAATAAAAACAATATAAAATTCTTAAAATCCAAATAAAAATTCAGAAAAATTCTTAAAAATAAAATAAAAATTAGAAGACCCGTTACCTAAGTTTTTCTACCGATTCTTCCTAGTTTTAAACAATTTGCCTCCATGAGTTCAACACTCCCGTGCTTAACCACTATATATTAAGTTTTGGAGTATAAATAAAAATAAAAAGATTAATTAATTTAATATTTTATGTAAAAACTCACCTGGTCGATACGACGACCGAAATTTCTCTCCGACTCTTTTACATGTTCAGAAGACAAGTGATCAGGTGCCTTTTTCACTAGGGTAGATCATAGCAACATGTTGTCACTTTGGGAATCTCTCCTCAACTCTCGATTCCGTCCAAATGCCGAGAGATTAGTGCCACTTGCGGGTTTGTGAGCTCTTTGGCTTGCTAGAAACCACATAACTTTCCATGCTGAGAGGTTCTATGTTGAGAATGTAGTCCCTCTTGCTCGGATTCTCCTCGAGTCCTGGTTGTTTTGATCAATTTTTTTAATATATTTAGACGGACATCTACGTGTGTTTCCCTCCTTTTTTTAGATAAAAAAACATCCATTGTGCTTTTAATCATCAATTTCCCTCATGACCTGACAAATATTATTTCCTTCCAACATATTAACACACCCACACGGCCTCCGCAATAGAATTATTCCGAACGCGAGGGAGCCACCATTTATTTGATTAATAAGAAGAACAATTAAGTCAAAAGGCGTATCTCACTCGATATTAATTTTCAAAGTCAAGAGCTAAGGGATGGCGTACGGATCTAGAACACGAAAAAGTTCGAGCTTTGTCCTCTAAAATCTTTCACAATGAGACTTACTGATGCCGTGAGCACAAGTATTCTATACAAAAGAGCCACTTCCGGGAACATAACAGATATTTAATACACCACCAATTTATACCTTTTGGAGTGTCACGGACATCACATGAAAGAAGAAACTAATGTCTCCTCCCTTGATTGTCAAGAATAATACACATTCTTTCAACGCCACGGTTTGGTTTCTCCGTCTCTTTTGTCGAGTCAAGGAAAATCAAATTCCTTCAACAAAATTCTCTGTGTATATATATAGGTCAACTATCCATGTACATTTTTATTAGGACATATAATCTCTCCAACAGTACCATGCATCCCGAATGCTTAAAATTCAGGAAAAAAGAATTGAAATTTCTAACTTAATCTTCCCAGTTACTATAATAAAAGGTCAAAATTTCACCACCCTAAAAAGAACTTCATGGGGGGAAAATAGGTATAGAACATGCATTAATATTCTTGGTACGTTGTGTCTCAAGGGACCCTATTTACAAGTAGATGATGAATATATTATACTGATCATGGTTACATAAACTATTTGTGAAGAGATCTTTTCATTTTCCATATAGAAAAGCTTTGTATTCGTTGTTGTTCTCCATTATCCTATCAG
Organism: Ottelia alismoides; assembly: GCA_037367405.1. Classification (NCBI taxonomy): domain Eukaryota; kingdom Viridiplantae; phylum Streptophyta; class Magnoliopsida; order Alismatales; family Hydrocharitaceae; genus Ottelia; species Ottelia alismoides. Next base: position 743,435 of record JAZKJV010001351.1, on the reverse strand, counting down.
ATACGATAATTATTACTGTGCTCCAGGAAGTGATGATACATTCTATATGTTGCAGCTGTCGATATATGTGTAAACAAATTCTTTTTTTTATCTCAGACAAAATAACCGTTGAAAATAAGATTACCAGTTCATACATTAAACAGTATAAAATCGGATCCAAATGAATTAACCGAGAAACGATACAGATTAAAGTCATATTAATCATATGTTTCCCAATCATTATCCGATTAACCAATGTAAACAGGAACCAATTAAAAGAACAGAAACATAAATAATACGGGCATGATCCAGAAAGGGTAAAACAATAAACATATTGCGGCAAACAAAATAAAACAGAGATCAGTTTAGAAGTCACCGAAGCGTCCATGTAATGAACTGTCCTTAGAGAAGATATCGCCCCCACAATACCGGTGCGTAGGGTACTGGCGATCCGCTCCCAGGATACGACGGTTCACGATCGTCGTCGGCGCACACCAACGGGATCGTCCTCGATTGTACCTCAGAGAACTGCAGCCGAGAGAGGAGAAGAGGAAGACGTTCGTCCGCGAGAGGAAGAACTAGAGAGAGACGGCGTGAGAGAGGTTTTTCTTGCGAGTGAAGAAAAACTAAGTCGAGTGAGGGATATAAATAGAGGGGCTCGCATCCTAAAAACGCAACCTTTGGTTTCCAAAAATGCGTCCCGAAAACGCATCCTTTCGGATCCCAAAAAACGCGCCCATAATGGCGAGTTGAATTCCCATTTAAGTCGACTTACCAAATTAATCGTGTGATTAATTTAATCGACTTACCAAATGAAACCCACAGCAAAAGTATCGAGATCCGAGATCCGAATTGACTCTCCCGAGCCCGAGCCCGAGCCGGAGAAGGAGCGGAGCGGAGCGCACGCGTGCGCGCGTGTGTGGTCCTCCATTCCTCCTCTCTACTATTGCTACAAGAGCTTGGGGTGTGGACTCATATATAAGTCCACCAAAAGTTTAGATCTCCAAGGTATAGTACTAAACTTCCACCCAAACTCAACCATGTTTCAAATTTGGGAATTCCCACTTTCCCTCCAAACCATTTGGTTTCCCAATTGAAACCAAATTAAATGTCAATTGTAACCAATAGATTTTCCAATTAAAATCTATATATACAATTTTAATACAACAATCCCCCACGAATTCACCAATTTGAAAAAGGGATTCAAAAGGTATTCAAGAGACTTCTTTCGGCTGCCCACACTTTGCTTTCAGTAAAGGTATCTTCCGGTTTGAACCTCTACCTGAGTTTACTACTTTCACTTTAACAGGAACAAAGTGAACTACGTCTTGAACTTCAGACTTTAGTGTTAAAGTATACAATAGAAACAACAAAGCGTTGTTCTTGGTACAATCTTCAAGGTTGGTGCTCTTAAAGGCCATTCACCCTTATCCTGTTTCATGAGTGTGTTCTGGAAAGACCCTCTTCCTTTAACTGCGGCCCACAGTAACACTCACATAGGTGGCGTTCTCCAAGGATGTACTGCTAACATCCTGCCCAAAGGCTTGAACCCATTCAGAGCCTACGCTCTTCCTAAACTTGCAGCTTAAATGGCACTCAGGCTTCCAGGGATAAGACACTCATGCTTACGCATTAAACTTAGAGTGCCAACCAGTTCTCCTAACAGCTTGTTATTACCACATTGAACCTACTTTGTGGGATCTCCACTCAGTTAGGTTGGGTTGCTACTGTAGAGAACTCCCAATGGGTCTCAGTCCCATCCCAAGCCTAGACTTTAGGACTAAAGATCTATCAAGTCCCTTAGTCAATGGATCTGCCGTGTTGTCTTTGGATCCAACAAAATCCACAGCCAACACTCCTCGAGACACCAAATCCCTTAACGTCTTAAGTCTGATTTGTATGTGTCTCCTTGTTTTCTGATTGAACTTCGAACTCTTGATCTTGGCAATTGTGGTCATATTATCACAATGTACCGAGATCGTAGGAACAGGCTGACCTACCATGGGAATTTCAGACAGAAGTTCCCTTAGCCATTCAGCCTCAATTCCAGTGGTGTCCAAAGCACACAGCTCGGCCTCAAAAGTGGATCGAACTAGAATGGTCTGCTTCACAGACCTCCAGGAGACTGCACCGCCTCCAAGGGTAAATACATACCTTGTAACACCATTACTCCCAGACTCCTCTATTTTCCCTATCCAGCTTGCATCACTGTATCCTTCTAGTACAGATGGATGTCTACCATAATGCAAACTAAGGGAAATAGTTCCCTTCAAGTACTTCAGTACTCGATCCAGAACCTCCCAGTGAGTACGGTCAGGACAGCTAGTGTATCTACTCAGCTTTGCAACCGAGAATGAAATATCAGGTCTCGTGCAATTTGCAAGATACATTAAGCTTCCTATCACTTGTGAATACCTTAGCTGAGCTACAGGTACTCCACTTTTATTCTTAAACAGCGTTTTGGATGAATCATAAGGAGTGCTTACAGCTTTGCAATCTTGATATCCAAATTTCTCAAGTACCTTCTCAACATAGTGAGATTGAGAAATTACAATCCCATCAACTGACCTTGTCAGTTTGAGACCCAAGATCACATTAGCAACACCCATGTCCTTCATCTCAAACTTGCTACTCAAGAATGCCTTAGTCTCATTAATAATCCTCATATGTGATCCAAACAACAATATGTCATCAACATATAGGCACAAGACAATACACTCATCACCTTTCACCATGGAATAGACACACTTATCGGATTCATGAACCTTAAAGCCACATGACAAAATAGTCTTGTCAAATTTTTCATGCCACTGCTTTGGTGCTTGTTTCAGTCCGTAAAGGGATTTGACAAGCTTGCAAACCTTTCCCTCATTCCCAGGAGTCACAAGCCATCAGGTTGATCCATATAGATCTCTTCCTCAAGATCGCCATGCAATAAGGCGGTCTTCACATCCATCTGGTGGATAGAGAGATCATATACAGATGCCAATGCTATAAGAATCCGGATTGTGGTCATCCTAGTCACAGGGGAATAGGTATCAAAATAATCGATACATTCCTTTTGCCTAAAGCCCTTGGCAACTAATCTGGCTTTGTACTTTTCAATTGATCCGTCAGGTCTAAGCTTTCTCTTAAACACCCACTTGCACCCAATAGTAGAGCACTCTTTGGGTAAATCGACCAACTCCCAAGTTCCATTAGCCATAATGGAATCCATCTCAGATTTGATGGCTTCCTTCCATTGTTTTGCTTCAGACGAAGCCATGACTTCCTTGTAACTTGGTGGATCACCCTCGATCTGGTAGACAACGAAGTCGCTACCCAGATCCTTGGCTATCCGAGGTCTTTTACTCCTCCTTGGCTCAATCTCTTCAGAGAGATCATTGGTTTCAGGTTGAGTCTCAACCCCCACATTCGATATCCTTTTCACTTGATCTGGAATAGATTCTGATGTGGAGGGGCCCTCAATGGTCAGATTCTGAGGAATCCCTGTCTTCAATGGGAAGACATCCTCAAAGAAGGTAGCATCACGGAGTTCAACAATAGTGTTGACATCTATGCCCGGTATCTCGGACCGAATTACCAAGAACCTATAAGCATAGCTATTTTCCAGGTAACCTAAGAAGACCGCATCAACAGTTTTAGGACCAAGTTTCTTTCTCTTGTATTCTGGGACTAAAACCTTAGCGAGACAGCCCCACACTTTGAGATATCTTAAACTCAGTTTCCTATTTCTCCAAAGTTCAAAGGGACACTTTTCCATATGTCTTGGAGGCACCCTATTCAGAATATGGCAAGCCGTATTCAAGGCTTCTCACCACATATAGGTTGGAAGTCCAGAACTCTGTAGGAGAGCATTGATCATGTCAGTTAAAGTTCTATTTTTCTGTTCTGCTATCCCATTTGATTGCGGTGAATATGGGGCCGTAACTTCATGAATATGCCAAAAGATTTGCATTGTTCATCAAATAAGTTAGAGGTATATTCACCTCCTCTATCTGACCTAAGGCGTTTAAGCACTTTTCCTGTTTGTGTTTCAGCCTCATTCTTAAAGATAAGAAATTTCTCTAAGGCTTCATCCTTGGTTTTCATTAGATGTACATAGCAGTATCTACTGCCATCATCTATAAAGGTGATAAAGTATTTCTTATTGTCTCGGGTCAACACACCATTAAACTCACAGATATCTGTGTGCACTAGATCCAAGATCTCACTATCTCTAGAAACAGACTGAAAAGACTTCCTAGGTGTCTTTGCTTGCACACATATCTCACATTTTTGAGTTTTATCAATTGTGTGTTTAGGGATCAACTCTAAATTCATCATTCTTTTAATCGAATTTAGGTTTACATGACCCAATCTACCATGCCACAGATCACAAGATTCAAGATTATTCACAACTTGAGACACAGAACTAGAACATTCAGCATTCAAAACATTCAATTCATTAATGTTTACTGAATCAAATCTAATTCTAAATAACAAATCAAAGTCAGCCAAATAGCCTTTACCATAAAAGACACCATGTCTCAGAATAACAACTTTATTACATTTAAAGTTTAATTCAAAACCATTTCTATCTAAGATAGATCCAGATAACACATTCTTCTTAATGTCAGGAACATGCAACACCCTGTGCAACGTCCAGACACGTCCAGAGGAGAACCTCAAGTTGACTTGTCCCGACCCTAGCACCCTGGTTGAAGAATTGTTCCCCATCTTCACAGTCCCACCGCTGCAGGTCTGATAAGAAGAAAGTAACGTTCTGTCAGAACATATATTTACGTTGGCTCCCGTATCCACGAGCCACTCATTTGGATCATGGATACTGTATAGTTCAGGTTTTACAGAGACATACCCCTCGCTAGCCCCGAGTCCCATAGTGATCATGTTCACTTGTGGACTCCCGTCTGTAGCCTTAGGTTGAGCCTTCAAGGACGGACAGTCCTTCTTCCAATGGCCAACCTGATTACAGTGCCAGCAGGGTTTATTCTTTACCTTTTTCTGGATCTTGCCCTTTGGTTTCATTTTATTGTTATTGGGTCCCTTTCCCTTCTTATCCTTGCCCTTCGAGGTCACAAGATTAACCTTAGCCTAAATATCAACAGGAAGCACAGGTTTTTGTTTCCTGTGTTACAGGGTCATACCGAAGTCTTCCCACGACTTTGGGAATTTTTCTATGATGCACATGACCTGAAACTTCTCTGGAAGTTTCATTTCGGCATCCTCTAAACCATGGAGCAGGAGTAAAAACTCGTGTGCCTGTTCAGAAACAGACTTCCCTTCGGCCATGGAAAACTTTAAGAATTTGGCTACGGAGTATTTCTCAATACCGAGATCTTCGGTGTTATACTTCCGATCCAAGTCTTCCCATAGCCTCTTCGTAGTCTGCGTGGACGAACAATATACGTCAAACAAAGTGTTGGACAGAGCCAACAAGATGCAACAATGACATATACGGTCGCGTTCCTTCCACGCGGATTGCGCCTTATGGCTATCGGGTGAGGGGTTTTCCGCCTCCACCGTAGGACAGTCAGTTTCAAGCATCGAGATTAACCTTATGGTGGTTAACCAGATCCTCATGCGTTGTTACCAACGCTTAAAATTCTGTCCACCGAATTTTTCAGGCATACCTGTCATATCTACCCTCTATTTAAACATTGTTTCCGACATTTTAAAATCGGTTCCAGATACCTTCTCTAAGATTGTTGAAAATAAGATTACCAGTTCATACATTAAACAGTATAAAATCGGATCCAAATGAATTAACAGAGAAACGATGCAGATTAAAGTCATATTAATCATATGTTTCCCAATCATTATCCGATTAACCAATGTAAACAGGAACCAATTAAAAGAACAGAAACATAAATAATACGGGCATGATTCAGAAAGGGTAAAGCAATAAACATATTGCGGCAAACAAAATAAAACAGAGATAAGTTTAGAAGTCACCGAAGCGTCCATGTAATGGACTGTCCTTAGAGAAGATATCGCCCCCACAATACCGGTGCGTAGGGTACTGGCGATCCGCTCCCACGATACTACGGTTCACGATCATCGTCGGCGCACACCAACGGGATCGACCTCGATTGTACCTCAGAGAACTGTAGCCGAGAGAGGAGAAGAGGAAGACGTTCGTCTGCGAGAGGAAGAACTAGAGAGAGACGGCGTGAGAGAGGTTTTTCTTGCGAGTGAAGAAAAACTAAATCGAGTGAGGGATATAAATAGAGGGGCTCGCGTCCTAAAAACGCAACCTTTGGTTTCCAAAAATGCGTCCCGAAAATTTATCCTTTCGGATCCCAAAAAACGCGCCCATAATGACGAGTTGAATTCCCATTTAAGTCGACTTACCAAATTAATCGTGTGATTAATTTAATCGACTTACCAAATGAAACCCACAGCAAAAGTATCGAGATCCGAGATCCGAATTGACTCTCCCGAGCCCGAGCCCGAGCCGGAGCCGGAGCCGGAGCCGGAGAAGGAGCGGAGCGGAGCGCGCGTGCGCGCGTGTGTGGTCCTCCATTCCTCCTCTCTACTATTGCTACAAGAGCTTGGGGTGTGGACTCATATATAAGTCCACCAAAAGTTTAGATCTCCAAGGTATGGTACTAAACTTCCACCCAAACTCAACCATGTTTCAAATTTGGGAATTCCCACTTTCCCTCCAAACCATTTGGTTTCCCAATTGAAACCAAATTAAATGTCAATTGTAACCAATAGATTTTCTAATTAAAATCTATATATACAATTTTAATACAACAATCCCCCACGAATTCACCAATTTGAAAAAGGGATTCAAAAGGTATTAAGAGACTTCTTTCGGCTGCCCATACTTTGCTTTCAGTAAAGGTACCTTCCGGTTTGAACCTCTACCTGAGTTTACTACTTTCACTTTAACAGGAACGAAGTGAACTACGTCTTGAACTTTAGACCTTAGTGTTAAAGTATACAATAGAAACAACAAAGGCCATGCGCCTTTCGATAGAAAAACTAAGTCGAGTGAGGGATATAAATATAGGGGCTCGCGTCCTAAAAACGCAACCTTTGGTTTCCAAAAATGCGTCCCGAAAATACATCCTTTCGGATCCCAAAAAACGCGCCTATAATGGCGAGTTAAATTCCCATTTAAGTCGACTTACCAAATTAATCGTGTGATTAATTTAATCGACTTACCAAATGAAACCCACAACAAAAGTATCGAGATCCGACAGCCGGAGCCGGAGCCGGAGCCGGAGACGGAGCGGAGCGCGCGCGTGCGCGCGTGTGTGGTCCTCCATTCCTCCTCTCTACTATTGCTACAAGAGCTTGGGGTGTGGACTCATATATAAGTCTACCAAAAGTTTAGATCTCCAAGGTATGGTACTAAACTTCCACCCAAACTCAGCCATGTTTCAAATTTGGGAATTCCCACTTTCCCTCCAAACCATTTGGTTTCCCAATTGAAACCAAATTGAATGTCAATTGTAACCAATAGATTTTCCAATTAAAATCTATATATACAATTTTAATACAACAATCCCCCACGAATTCACCAATTTGAAAAAGGGATTCAAAAGGTATTCAAGAGATTTCTTTCGGCTGCCCACACTTTGCTTTTAGTAAAGGTACCTTCCGGTTTGAACCTCTACCTGAGTTTACTACTTTCACTTTAACAGGAACGAAGTGAACTACGTCTTGAACTTTAGACCTTAGTGTTAAAGTATACAATAGAAACAACAAAGGCCATGCGCCTTTCGATAGAAAAACTAAGTCGAGTGAGGGATATAAATAGAGGGGCTCGCGTCCTAAAAACGCAACCTTTGGTTTCCAAAAATGCGTCCCGAAAACGCATCCTTTCGGATCCCAAAAAACGCGCCCATAATGGCGAGTTGAATTCCCATTTAAGTCGAATTACCAAATTAATCGTGTGATTAATTTAATCGACTTACCAAATGAAACCCACAACAAAAGTATCGAGATCCGACAGCCGGAGCCGGAGCCGGAGCCGGAGCCGGAGCCGGAGACGGAGCGGAGCGCGCGCGTGCGCGCGTGTGTGGTCCTCCATTCCTCCTCTCTACTATTGCTACAAGAGCTTGGGGTGTGGACTCATATATAAGTCCACCAAAAATTTAGATCTCCAAGGTATGGTAATAAACTTCCACCCAAACTCAACCATGTTTCAAATTTGGGAATTCCCACTTTCCCTCCAAACCATTTGGTTTCCCAATTGAAACCAAATTGAATGTCAATTGTAACCAATAGATTTTCCAATTAAAATCTATATATACAATTTTAATACAACAATAACTCCCTGAAAGTCCAATGGAATATAATTAGCTGAAGTAATTCTCCCACGTACAGAAGAAGAAAATCCTCATAGCTCCCTCAGTGTAGGCATCTAGTGAAAGATACCACCATGCTTACGAGTCGTGCCGTGCGCGACGAACATGTGATCATTGAATAGGATACCAAGCCTCAAAAGTAATTACAGTTGAAGGTTCGTGTTCAAAAGATGAAATCAAAGAATGAGGGCTTTAATCTCCCCAGGTCTTAATGCGCAATAAAATAAATCGTTGGCAGCATATATATGTTTTCTGTTTTGTGGAAAGGCGCGCAGCATATAGAAAATGTGGTGACTCCCATGTATGCTACGTACACACACATTTAGGTCATATACGCAACGGTGATTTCTCGGGATGCTTCCCTTTCGAGAAAAAGGATGGTAGTGGGCCTTCCTGCATCGCTAGTGCTTTAACGCCGATGCAACACTTGATCGTGTATATAATTATATATATAACTGTGCAAAGGATTCTGATCTAAGAAAGACAAGCAGAAGGAAACCCTAGACTTCTCCTGCAATTGGCCTGTCTTTCCCTTTTAATCCACCGCACCTCACACGCTCCTCTCCCTTATATCTCTACATCACAGCTAGCAAGAACCACAAGAGGGGGACGCAAAGCAGGCCATGGGAAGAGCGCCGTGCTGCGACAAGGCTAATGTCAAGAAGGGTCCATGGTCACCCGAGGAAGACGCAAAGCTCAAGTCCTACATAGAGAAGCATGGTACTGGAGGCAACTGGATCGCACTTCCTCAGAAGATCGGTATGCGCTCCGTCACACGCTCATAGTCTTGTTATACGAGATCCTCGACGTGAAGGTCATAGACTTGAGTCCCAGCTAATTGAAGCGCCTAACGATGCCCATCTTTTACAAACGAATGTTATGGACATCTATCTCTTTGTTTTGAAGGGCTGAAGAGGTGCGGGAAGAGCTGCCGTTTGCGGTGGTTGAACTACCTCAGGCCTAACATCAAGCACGGCGGCTTCTCGGAGGAGGAGGACAGCATCATATGCAGCCTCTACATTAGTATTGGAAGCAGGTGGTTATAAATTGAGCTTAATCATATCGGATTTCCAGATTATTGTGAAGTCTCTTTTCATAAGCTCAATGGAAAAAGCTTGCTGTTTGAAGTACAGAATAGAACGTTGCCTTGGGATAATCTTAGAACTCACGGAAAATAGCATTTTTCTTAATTTAAATTTTTAGTGATTCGATTTTAATCTATACATCTTTTACTTAAATTAAAGCATATCCATGTGCTAGAAGTGTACAGGCGCATGACAATTTTTAAATTAATAGCGTGTCTTCTTCCTGATGGATCTTTTTTGATAAGGATTAATTCTTCGACTGTGCTTCTGTATAAGTAAAATGCCTGGTCTTTTTGCTTCTTCTTTTTAAATTCCTCGGAATCTGAATTCATACTGCATTGCATCTAATTATTTTTCCTCTTAAGCATGCACATCAACTAACAAAAAAAGAATATCGAAATGTCTTAGGTGGTCGATAATTGCAGCGCAGTTGCCTGGGAGGACAGACAACGACATCAAGAACTACTGGAACACAAAACTCAAGAAGAAACTCCTCGGTAAGACACGCCGGGAAGGACGCGCCAACCGTCGAGGCGGTGGCATTCCCATTCAGGAACCCAAGAAGTTGGTGGGAGAGAGCTTCCTAGTCTCCAACCAACCACCGCCGTTCCATGCACCGGAGCTCAATTTGCCCACGCTCATGAATCCCGAATCTCAGCTCCTTGACAACACCGATTCGATCAAGAGGCTCCTCTCCAAGCTCGGTGGAGGCGTTGATCCACTTCCATTTGATCATTATCATCATCACACCGAGCCCATTTACAACAATACCATCATAAGTTCGGTGCCTAGTTCATTGAACACTGATGTGTGCAATCCCATGGTCGCACCAACTCAACTCGAAGTTGCTAATTGGAGCATTCACCCTGAGTTTGAGGAGATGTTATATTACAATTCGATGAAGCTAGGAGGAAACAACACAGTATACGATATGGGTAACATGATCGGCAGCTGCGGGGGTGGAGCGAGCTCATCAGAGAGCGTTGTAACATGGGAGAACGTCAGTGCAATGGCGTTTGCACCCCAGATATCAGGTGACTACTACCAAGGGATTATGCAGCTTGAAGAGCAGTGTAAGTTCTTCGAACAGGTGCCTCTCGGCAATCGCTAGTTTTCGGAGATCTGAATAATACCGCGTGGATGTTTTTCTGTATAAATCTTGAATGAGCAGCATTGTAGAGGGGATGAAGATCTTGGTGTTGATTGTATGGTCGTGATCTTCCAATACACAAACCCAATAAACCTCGATATATTAGAGGCTCAATGATGTGGTTTATTGTTTCGGCATTCCTTTAATTATTCACTGGAGTGTTCTCATTCGGTTAATTGTTACAGAGTGGTGTTTACTCGAATTTTTGTTTTAGTTAAAATTTTCTTCTTCTACTTCTTTGAAGATCGGCAGGAGTCTAACTCTGAGTCTTTTTGTAACGGATTGTTTTTTTTAAAAAATAAACTAATAATAAAAAAAAGTGTAACAAATTCGGCTGATAAGGTAGATATTATTATTTTATTATTAATAAGAAAGAGATAATAAATTAAGATTATTATCCATTAATTATACAACAATTATCCCTTACTTAGTCAACACTATTATCCATGAATTAAATCCAAATTTATTATTGTTGATTATCTCTTTGATTGAGCCTATAAGTACATGAGACTCCGTCAATCTCTCCACATCTTACATATAACTTGAGAGATAAGTTCTAAAGAGGGAGAGGGAGAGAGAGAGTTCGGCAACAACATTCTTTGTCGCATTTCGAATCCGGCAACGACAACCTTCTCCGTCAACGTCGAAGACTCATTCCGGCGAAATTGGAGAAGAAATCGACGTGGCCGGAAACGATCCGGATTTGACGGAGTCTTGGTCGACGAATTTCTATCGTCGACAAGGTATGTGTCGAACACCTAGGATCATTAAGTAGTGTTTAAAGTTAATCTCTAGGATGTAGATCGAAAATGCCGGAACATGTTTCATGTTACTATCTTTGACGATCACCAAGATGATGAATACAGAGGAACGCATGCTATCATTTCCTTGTTTTTCGAAATCATACGTACATAGATATTGTCGTATATTGGTCAAATGCTGTGGATTTTTAATAATGATGCAGTCTATATACTTACCATGCAGACCGGTGAGATTTGTTACGTGATTTAAAAATTTGAGAACATCACCATATCATGCTTAGTAATGTCAATAACGCTTCATAATTCTTCTTAAGAAAAATATGGTGTTAAAGCAGTAAAACACACTATGAGAATTGTAATCGAATTCTCAAATATTATTAAAGTGGAATATAGTTATATGCAGGTTCCATAAAATATAGAAATCTCTGGACGTATACCTTATGCTTTAAACACGTGCATGAGGATTTGGATGGAATTACACGAGAGATAACGTTTCTTTTATCTCAGTTCTATAATGAAATTCGGCCGTTCAAATTCACTTTTAGGAAAAATGATATATTTCGGATTCAATTTGTTTTATCCGCATAAAATAATCGACAAAGACATGCATGCGGAAATCAAAAGACATGTTCTGTAAATTGTGATTTTATCTCGACTTGCAACCACAAATAGTTAATTTTAGAAAGGTCGTTAACGTATTGTAAGTTAATAATTGACTTATTTATCTACAATATCGTTGATATACAATTTACACGTTGTGTTCAACCCAAAGTTTGGAAAAAAAAGAGCAAGCCTGAGAATGGGCAATTACTGTTAACAAGGTACATTGTATGTATCACATTCAATGGTGATTATTGAAGTCATAAGAAGTTGGTAATAAGTTGTTGGCACCGACTCGAACTAAGGGGTCGTAAAGGTCTAAAGGACCAACGCCTACCGGGGGCGTGAGGCAAAAGATAAGTCCTCTACAGTTGTAGCTACACTGTCATGTTATGTATTGTTTATGGATCGCTTGTGCCGGCGGTAAGCCATCAAAGCCATCAAAGCCGCCTAAGAAGTAACAATCAAGACCATTCTAAACATGAAAACTGTCATAGGCATATGTGCAATATATGATAATGTTATGTGCATATATGCAATTATGTTACTGTTATGGACTTATGTGTAAGTTCCGTCAAAGTTAAGTGCAAGTATGAAACCTATGTTAATGTTATGGACATGTATGCAATTTATGTCAATGGTATGTGCATATGTGTCATTTATGGTAATTCTAAGGGTACATTTGCAATTATATTGGTAAAGTGCTTATATGCAATTTATGTGAATATTGTGGGCATACATGCAAGTATGGTAAAACTTAGGGGTATATGTGCAAATATGTTATGTCATTCATGGTTATGAAGAAATTTAGTTATGTGCATTAAATAAGTGGATTATGATTTATATGATAATGGCTTTTGAGACTTGTTTTCTACGCTAGCCGGCTTGACCCCAACTCGGCACATACTGAGCTTTATGCTCATAACATGTTTTGCTAACTTTTTCAGGAGAACGTGAGGATTAGACCATTAGCGCTTTAAGGGAGCCGATCCAGTCTTCGAGAAGTAGGATCGGTATGGATCTACTGCATTTTTGTTGGGAGGACGTCTTTATACCCACTGGAATAAGGAAATCGTGGATACGATTTCATCTAGTTTATTTAATTAAAGAACTCTTGGAAATGTGACCTTATTATGTTATGGAAAAGTTTTTTTTAAGATGGTTCTTTACTGCTCTTTTATGATATGATTGATGCTATGAGTAACGTTCCCGAGATGTCCGCCGAGTTTCTCGCTTCCGCAACATTCTCGGACGATCGGGTTCGTTACAGGTGGTATCAGAGCAGGAGTTCCTCTGGGCATAAGATATCCGACCAAATCAAACTTAGATGCACTAGTTTTAGAAAATATAGGCTTTTGACCGTAAATTTCACATGATCATTACATATAGTCCCTCGTCGTGAGAATGGGGCGAACGGAGATCGTGACTCTTCGTCAACCAACGACATGGATATAGACATGAAACGGCTGATAGCCATAGGGTGCACAATTTGTTTTGGCTAGCTTAGTTAGTACAAGACCCTCTATGGTGCAACTTGAGTATTTGGAGGTTGTACAAGATTTTTCTGATATTTTCCAAATGACTTTCCAAGTCCTCTGCCTAGAAGAGAGATTGACTTCACTATTGATGTACTACCGAGTGTTACAACCACATTTAAAGCACCATATAGGATGACTCCTGCTGAGTTGGATGAGCTGAAAAAGTAGTTGCAAGGACAATTAGATTAAGGGTTCTTGAGACAAAGTGTTTCACCTTGGGGTGCTCTCGTCTTATTCGTTAGAAGGACATATCACTTAGGCTTTACATTGATTACATGACTTTGAATAAAATCACCATAGAAAAATACCTGCAATCTCGCATCGATGATCTATTCGATCAATAGCAGCAAGTAGTAGTCTTCTCCAAGATTGACTTATGGTTTGGTTACATCAACTTAGGATTAGGAATAAAGACATATCAAAGACAACACTCAGGACAAGACATGGGCACTATGAATTCCTAGTGATGCCTTTTGGCCTCACAAATACGCCTGCACATTTATGGAGTTGATGAATAGGGTATTCCGAGAATACCTAAGCAAGTTTGTGATCGTCTTTGTTGATGATATCTTGGTTTATTCACCTGATATGGAACAACACCGAGTGCATCTCAGATTAGTTCTTGAGACTTTACGACAACACCAACTTTATGCCAAATTATCCAAGTGTGACTTTTGGCTTCAGAAAGTTTCATTCCTTGGACATGTGGTGTCTAAGAAGGATATTTCCGTCTATCCCACAAAGATAGATGCGGTTTTAAATTAGAGTCAACCCAAGAATGTCTCAGAAATCCGTAGTTTATGGGATTGGCAGGGTATTACAGGAGATTCATTCAGAATTTTTCTAGGATCTCCCTACCATTGAATCGATTGTTGAGGAAGGATGTAAAGTTTGAATGGTCAGAAAAATACCAACAAATCTTTCAAGAGTTAAAGCAAAGATTGACGTCTCCTCCGGTGCTCACACTACCATCGGGTAGTGGTAGATTTGTGGTCTACACTGATGCATCAGGCTCTGATTTGGGATGTGTCCTCATGCAGCATGCAAAAGTTATGGCATACGCCTCTCGGTAGTTGAAAGAAGCTGAAAGAAACTACCCGACACATGATCTAGAGCTTGCAACAGTAGTTGTGCGCTAAAAATTTGGCGTCATTATGTATATGGAGAGAAATTTGAGGTATTTACTGATCACAACAGTCTCAAGTATATCTTCTCTCAGAAGGAACTGAATTTGAGGCAGAGACGATGGTTGGAGTTTTTGTCAGACTATGATCTTTCCATTGACTATCATCCCGGAAAGGCGAATGTAGTTGATGATGCACTAAGTAGGAAATATGAAGGAAAGCTTGCGAGTATGAAATTGCAGTGGCAGGTAATGAAGGATTTAGAGGAATGGAACCCTTTTATTGAAAGAAAGACTAGAGTTCTTATGGCCGGAATGAAGATCCACTCATCATTGGTAGAGAAAGTTATTTTGGCTCAGAAGGATGATGATGATCTCCAAAGATTGATGACCGCTTCTCAAAAAGAAGGATCTGATTTCTCAATTGGGATAGATGGAGCAGTGAGATTCCGTAATAGACTGTGGGTCCCTGATAATAGTGAATTAAAGCAAGAAATTCTTGAAGAGGCTCATAGGTCCATGTATACCATTCATCCCGGCACTACAAAAATGTACAAAGACCTACAACAGAATTTTTGGTGGCCTAAGATGAAGAACGACATTGCAAAATTTGTGTCGGTGTGTCTTATTTGTCAGCAAGTAAAGATTGAGCACCAGAAGCCTGCAGGCCCTCTGCAATCACTAGAGATCCCCGAATGGAAGTGGGAGCATATCACTATGGATTTTGTTTGCGGGTTGCCAAAAACAAAGAAGGGGCGCTTTGACACTATTTGGGTGATTGTTGATCGTTTAACGAAGTCGGCACATTTCTTACCCATCAGATTAGATCAATCTACAGAGAGCCTTGCTGAATTGTATGTGAACGAGATAGTGAAATTGCATGGTGTTCCGGTATCAATCGTATTGGACAGAGATACGAGATATACCTCTCGGTTATGGAAAAGCGTGCAGGATGCCTTGGGTACTAGTTTGAAGTTCAGCACATCATTCCATCCTCAGACTGATGGATAACCTGAAAGAACAATCCAGACATTAGAAGACATGTTGAGAGCTTGTGCCCTTGACTTTGCTGGAAATTGGGATAGACATCTGCCTTTGGTTGAATTTGCCTATAATAATAGCTATCATGCAAGCATTAAGATGGCTCCTTTCGAAGCATTATACGGCCGACCTTGTAGATCCCCTTTGTGCTGGAGCGATATTGGGGAAAAATACATATTGGGACATGAATTAGTCCAAGTTTGTACGAAGGGTGTGGAGGTAATCCGGAAGAGACTTTTAACCGCTCAGAGTAGACAAAAGTCTTATGCAGATTGTCGAAGACGGGAATTAAATTTTGAGGTAGGTGACCATGTGTTCTTAAAGATTTCTCCTACCAAGGGAGTAGTGCGATTTGGCAAAAAGTGAAAATTGAGTCCTAGATATGTGGGACCTTTTGAGATAATAAAGAAAGTGGGAGAGGTAGCATATCAGGTTGCCCTTCCATCTCATTATTCCAAGTTACATGATGTTTTTCATGCATCGATGTTAAAGAAGTACAATCCTGATCCATCACACGTGATCGAGCATGAAGTCCCGGACATTCAGTCGAATCTAACATATGAAGAAAGACCAGTACGTATAGTTGACCGTAAGGAGCATCAGTTGCGGTGTCGCATAGTCCCGATGGTCAAAGTACTCTGGCAGCACCATCAGAGAGAAGAGGCGACTTGGGAGTTGGAGGATGAATTATCCGCATCTCATTGGTAAGTAACTCTTTACAGTATAAATTTCGAGGACGAAATTTCCTTAAGGAGGGTAGATTGTAACGGATTGTTTTTTTTTAAAAAATAAACTAATAATAAAAAAAAGTGTAACAAATTCGGCTGATAAGGTAGATATTATTATTTTATTATTAATAAGAAAGAGATAATAAATTAAGATTATTATCCATTAATTATACAACAATTATCCCTTACTTAGTCAACACTATTATCCATGAATTAAATCCAAATTTATTATTGTTGATTATCTCTTTGATTGAGCCTATAAGTACATGAGACTCCGTCAATCTCTCCACATCTTACATATAACTTGAGAGATAAGTTCTAAAGAGGGAGAGGGAGAGAGAGAGTTCGGCAACAACATTCTTTGTCGCATTTCGAATCCGGCAACGACAACCTTCTCCGTCAACGTCGAAGACTCATTCCGGCGAAATCGGAGAAGAAATCGACGTGGCCGGAAACGATCCGGATTTGACGGAGTCTTGGTCGACGAATTTCTATCGTCGACAAGGTATGTGTCGAACACCTAGGATCATTAAGTAGTATTTAAAGTTAATCTCTAGGATGTAGATCGAAAATGCCGGAACATGTTTCATGTTACTATCTTTGACGATTACCAAGATGATGAATACAGAGGAACGCATGCTATCATTTCCTTGTTTTTCGAAATCATACATACATAGATATTGTCGTATATTGGTCAAATGCTGTGGATTTTTAATAATGATGCAGTCTATATACTTACCATGCAGACCGGTGAGATTTGTTACGTGATTTAAAAATTTGAGAACATCACCATATCATGCTTAGTAATGTCAATAACGCTTCATAATTCTTCTTAAGAAAAATATGGTGTTAAAGCAGTAAACACACTATGCGAATTGTAATCGAATTCTCAAATATTATTAAAGTGGAATATAGTTATATGCAGGTTCCATAAAATATAGAAATCTCTGGACGTATACCTTATGCTTTAAACACGTGCATGAGGATTTGGATGGAATTACACGAGAGATAACGTTTCTTTTATCTCAGTTCTATAATGAAATTCGGCCGTTCAAATTCACTTTTAGGAAAAATGATATATTTCGGATTCAATTTGTTTTATCCGCATAAAATAATCGACAAAGACATGCATGCGGAAATCAAAAGACATGTTCTGTAAATTGTGATTTTATCTCGACTTGCAACCACAAATAGTTAATTTTAGAAAGGTCGTTAACGTATTGTAAGTTAATAATTGACTTATTTATCTACAATATCGTTGATATACAATTTACACGTTGTGTTCAACCCAAAGTTTGGAAAAAAAAGAGCAAGCCTGAGAATGGGCAATTACTGTTAACAAGGTACATTGTATGTATCACATTCAATGGTGATTATTGAAGTCATAAGAAGTTGATAATAAGTTGTTGGCACCGACTCGAACTAAGGGGTCGTAAAGGTCTAAAGACCAACGCCTACCGGGGACGTGAGGCAAAAGATAAGTCCTCTACAGTTGTAGCTACACTGTCATGTTATGTATTGTTTATGGACCGCTTGTGCCGGCGGTAAGCCATCAAAGCCATCAAAGCCGCCTAAGAAGTAACAATCAAGACCATTCTAAACATGAAAACTGTCATAGGCATATGTGCAATATATGATAATGTTATGTGCATATATGCAATTATGTTACTGTTATGGACTTATGTGTAAGTTCCGTCAAAGTTAAGTGCAAGTATGAAACCTATGTTAATGTTATGGACATGTATGCAATTTATGTCAATGGTATGTGCATATGTGTCATTTATGGTAATTCTAAGGGTAACATTTGCAATTATATTGGTAAAGTGCTTATATGCAATTTATGTGAATATTGTGGGCATACATGCAAGTAGGGTAAAACTTAGGGGTATATGTGCAAATATGTTATGTCATTCATGGTTATGAAGAAATTTAGTTATGTGCATTAAATAAGTGGGATTATGATTTATATGATAATGGCTTTTGAGACTTGTTTTCTACGCTAGCCGGCTTGACCCCAACTCGGCACATACTGAGCTTTATGCTCATAACATGTTTTGCTAACTTTTTCAGGAGAACGTGAGGATTAGACCATTAGCGCTTTAAGGGAGCCGATCCAGTCTTCGAGAAGTAGGATCGGTATGGATCTACTGCATTTTTGTTGGGAGGACGTCTTTATACCCACTGGAATAAGGAAATCGTGGATACGATTTCATCTAGTTTATTTAATTAAAGAACTCTTGGAAATGTGACCTTATTATGTTATGGAAAAGTTTTTTTTAAGATGGTTCTTTACTGCTCTTTTATGATATGATTGATGCTATGAGTAACGTTCCCGAGATGTCCGCCGAGTTTCTCGCTTCCGCAACATTCTCGGACGATCGGGTTCGTTACACTTTTGGACGTTGGGCATACCAAGTGATTCTCATCTATCATTTAAACAATTTTCTCTTTTTACTTCTTATAATTTTGCATGCTCTAATGATCATAAAATAGCACTTTGGATCATTTTGTTAGTCACCAAATTCGGACACGATGATCTACTATACATAAAGAAAGACTTCATTTATTAAGCATTGAAACATGAGATTAATTGAAATGGACGATCCTGAGAATGAAATTCGTCTCGTCTATTATAGAGGTCGGTATATTTTATTACAAAATGACGCTTACGTGACAACTGATGCAGAAGTAAATCGTTCTTGCTTACTTTAACGTAATAGTTAGTTGATAGATGAACCAAATTCGTGGGGAAAAAAACAGTTAGGGAAACCCAATAAAGCTATAAAGAGTATCTATTCACAAAAATTAGGATTCATTTGGGGGTAGAGGGGAAGGGTCTGGCAATTTTGTAGGCAATTGCGACGGAAAGCGATGTCTCCGGCAACAAGCTCCTGACTTCTTCACCTCCAGCACCGCAGGTATGTCTCTCCCAGCTACGCCTCCCTTTCACAACTCTCCATACTCACGACAATTTTGTATGTAACGGATTATAAGGAGGAAATTGCTTAAAATGCATGTTAATAATCATGTAGTACCGAGTTCCTATCTAAAATACTTACTACCGGACCCCAGTGTCGGTTCAAATCAGCCCTTCACCTCAAAATCCCAATGAGAATATACAAACCTTCGAGATCTCAACGAAAGAAAGAGTCAAGAACACCAATGACTCCTCATCCTAAGAAAACCAATACACCTTATCCAAACAAAACTTTTGGATCAAGAAGAGGAAAGTATTAAATTCCCTTTTCAGACATCTCGAAATTCCATGCCGGGTACAACATTTCGTGAGATTCTAGCTCCATTTTGCTTTAGGCCCCATTTGATTTACTTTTGATATTGAGAATTAACAAATCACCTAACTTGTAAATTCTAATCTATCTTCTAATAAATTAATTTTTCTTAACATAAATGTTTAGTGAAAATATTAGCAAGTTGATTATTACTATCAACAAGATCTAAATTAAATTTCCATTTTATCACATTATATCTTAGAAAGTGTTATCTAATATCTATATGTTTATATAGTTCGAGAAGGATTACAGTGTTTCTAGAAAAAATAATTGAACTTGTATTGTAAGAAAATATTTTAACAAGATCACATGAAATATCAAAAATCTAAAATAGTCTTTTTCATCCAAATTATTTGAGCATGTGCTAGAGTCACACCAATGTACTCAGCTTCTAATTAGAGAAAGACACACAATTGTGTTTCTTTGGAAACTACAAGATTAGAACAATACTAACCAAATAATAACTTCTGTTATTACTTTTATCATCTATCCATATATTGGCATAGTCTGTGTCATGAAAGTGAAATTACCCGAAGTCTATGCGGAGCGGTCGTGTGACCTCATAAGGAGAGACCAACAGTTGCTGAAGTGACCGAACATGAAGCTCGAATAAATTTCAACAATTAACCCACAGTTGATGATAAAGTAATGCAATGTATGTGAATTAAAATTTATTATAACCCTACAAATAAGTTTATAGTGGCCAAGTGCGTGTAGGGTGTCGAATACATGGAACAAACATGTGTATACTATTATTTATTACAAAATAATATATGATGTTGGTATATATGCTATGTACTTAGTATTTTTGTGGGGTTTTGGAATATTTATTTTTATATTTATTATTATTATTTTGATTTTATATTTTGTTTTTTAAAAATCTAAATTTTAATTTCATTTTTCTTTTTAGAATATATAATAAGTCTATTTATATAATTATAACTAATAATATATATAATACAATATATATATATATATAAATTAGATATACAATAAATAAAAAAATTCAGTTAATACAAATAAAAACAATACCTTTTATTTTCTAAAGAATTAAAAATATAAAGAGGTTTTTATAATTGTTAATATTAGTATTAGGTAAAAATAAGGATATATATATATATATTTTTTATAGGCCTTTATATTTATAGATATATTAATAAATATTTAAATATTACAAAATAAAATGTTTTTGTCCTTTTGTAATTTTCTTCTTTTTTTGATTTTTTGGTGATTTTTGTTAATTTTCATGTACTTTTAAACTCCAAAATAATTCAAATTAGGGAATAAATAAGCAGGTCGAATTATTTGAGGTTAAAAAATATAAAATAAGTTTAAAATTTTTCAAAACACATTTTAATATGTAATAATTTGTATATATAAAAATATAGGATTAAAAATTAGTTTTTTTGGAATTTTTTTTCTATTTTTTAAAATTAGAGCGGGTTTTCAATTGGAGAGGGTTTAATATGTTTTTCTTTTATATTTTTTTGTGATTTTTGGTCTGGAGTGATAAATTATAATAATAAACATTATCTATTTTTTTGGAATTTTTAAAGAAAGTTTTATAATTTTTGTATTTTTAAAGTTAAACAGGAAATAGAAAGGGTCCTTTTGATTTTTAACAAGTGGTAAAATTCTCATAATATGCTAAATAAAATACATGGTGTGAATGAGCATAAAATCAAGCACTGATGAGCAACCAAGCGACTAGGGTTAAATACAAAAATAATTTATGGTCGTTATAACCAAAATCACTCGGTTCGGTCAACACGAAAAATAACCCCTAAAGATATCAAACAATCAAATGTAAGCGGTTTGTTATTTTATTTACATGGTATAGAGACCATGGTCGAACATAAGGAGCGCAATTTAAAAATTGAGTACTCAAACAACGGAAAATAAAATATTTGTAGTGGTTTTTTATTTTTCAAATTTTATTTTTTTATAAAAGGCAAACAAGCACAAAATATAAAACACACACAACGCTCTTTTTGGATTTTTTTAAATAGAAAAAAATACTCAGAAAAAAAAGTAAAATATTTTGGGGGTTTAAGGGTTTTGAATCATTTTTGGTAATTTTTAGAGAATTTTTAAATGTTTTTTGTGAATTTTTAAAATCAAACAGTACTGAAAATTTTTAGGGTTTTTATGAAGATTTTTCAAATAAAATTAATATTGGAGTTAAAACTCTATGAAAGACAAACACAGAAATTTGTGTGTGATTTTTAAAACATTTTCAAATTTTTATAATTTTTATAACACAAACCTGCACTTTTGTGTTTTTTGAATTTTTAAAAATATAAAATGCAAGAAAATTAACCCACGAAAAACACCACAAATATTACACACTAGTAGAAGCTAACAGTAATTTTTAGCCAATTTTAGAATTAATTAATATTTATTAGGTCCAATAAAAGCCAAGGAGTTAAACACAGTTCACAGGAACCCAAAAGTAATTATTTTAACTTTACATACCAAATTAATAACCAACTAATAAAGCACAGGGCCAAATCTGCAATTAACCTAAATAAAGCATGCATCACACGTGATCGAGGCTCATAGGGGTGTATATGCAATTCTCAAAACTTTACATGTATTTCATAACAACATAAAACGCTCAGGAATGAAAGTGCAAATAAATCAACGAGCACGTGGGGACACAGGTGATGCAGACTCGGCAAGACTGAAATGTAAATATAAAAAGTACGAGGTCCAAACTATAAATGTTAGTTTTTCCCACAGTTAGTTTTTCCCAGCCAGTATGGATTGCGGACCGTTTATAGGCTATCCGATCTATCCACTCTGTTAAGGAAGTCCCAGATCGATTACCAGCTACCCGATGAAATCCTCACTAGAGAACAACCAACCGTAAAACCGGTAGTCTGAAGGAAGTTCAGGTATGGCTCTAGCCTAGGGTGTAGATCACTCTCTTGCTACAAACAAACCAACCACTGACGGGATGACTCTCCCCAAAAGAAGAGATTTTATGATGAAGTGTGTTTTAGGGTCCAATTTGCATTAGCAGTCCCAATTTTATTGTTTTCACCTTTTTAGGTATTTTTCAAATAAAAACAATGTCTAAAGAATTTTTCGATTTCCCTTAGTTATTTTGAGTCCAAAAACAGGGGGAGGAAGTCAAAAAAGCTGATGCGCGATCAAACACTATCATGCGTGCAGAGATAGAAATGTGTACCTATCTCCAGCACTCTACATGCAGGTGATCCGCACATAAATTAAAGACAGAAAATAAATTAACTATATGATGCACGAAGAAATCGGCCTTAGACGAGTAATTTCTAATGATCGTGAAGAACAACAACTGATTAATTAGAGAGAGAGGCCGGTCTCGGATGTCGATCGGTGTCCGCCACAACGGATCATGCATGTGCTCTATACAACCTCTAGCAGCACGTGACCTCTCAATCGATCAAGTTAGCTTTTTATTATTTATTATTATCTAGGTCCAATTACGATCTATAGGAACATGTAAGCAATTAGGTGTTAGGCCTTAGCTAGTTACACCACAATAACCAAAAATCCTATGTCTAGGGACTAAATCCACGAGAGTCAAGTAGAAAGAAAATGCGATCAAAATAAAAACTATGAAAAATCTGGTGAGGTCCCCCGAGCACACCGGTGCTCGGCGAAACAGACCCCGAAATGTCTAAGTGTCCCAAATAGAGTTCAAGTCCACGGTTATTATTATAATAATAAACTGCTGAAAATAAATTATCTATCTAATAAAACAAGGTCCTCTTGCTCTTGTTCTCCTCCTCAGATGCTGTCACCTCCAATAGAAAGCCGAAGTGTCCCTTGGGCGGTTCCTCTCACGAAAAGAGAAACTGAGAGAATGTCATAAACAATTTTATCAGATAGATAGTAAAATAAGCAATAATAGAAAAACGACTACTAAGCTGTGCTCCCCGACAATGGCACCATTCTGATGAGGGCCCCATTGACTAAGGTTAAGTATCAAGATAAATCAATGGTTGTTGTGAACCTAATCGGTAGGCAAACCTAACAAGAAAAATATAAACCACTCAATACAAGATCAAACAATCAAACATACAAAATGTAAGTGGTCTTGCTATTATTTTTACCTGGTATAACAACCAGGGTCGAACACAAGGAGCACAGAAATGTACGAAGTAGTCAAATTTCTGAAATAAAATAAAATATATTTTGGTGGTTATAATTTTGCAAAATTTTGTAATTTTGAATAAGGAAAAAATCAAGCAATCAAGAAAACAATGCAGAAATTTTTTTATTTATCTTTATAACAAAAAAATGCTCAAAAAATTCATATAAAAATATTTTTGGTTTTTTAACTTTTAAAGTAGTTTTTGTAATTTTCTGAGTTTTTGCAAATGTTTTTTGTAATTTATAAAAATCAAACAGTGACTAAAACCACAAATAGTCACAACCAAGATTAAATTACAATTTAAAATTACTTAAAATGCCCTAAAATCTTGGAAAGAAATTTTATGATAAACTAGAAACAAAATGCTACAAAAAAGATATAAAATGATATCTTTTTTTTTTGAATTTTTTTATGATTTTTATAAGTTTTTAGGTCTTTTACAATTTTTAGGATTTTAAGAGAAATTTTCAAACAAAAATGCTACTGTAAATTAAACACATAAAAACACAAAAGCAATATTGTTTGTAGATTTTTTAAGAAATTGTTTCAAATTTTTATGGAATTTTAGAAATAGACAGGGCACTTTTTTGAGGTTTTTGATATTTCAAAAATAATAAATACAACTAAATTAATCCACAAAAATTACGATAAATACGACATGTCAACATGAGCCAACAATAATTTTAGGAAATTTTAGGGATTAATTTGATGTTTATTTAATTAAATAAAGGGCAATCAGTTCACAGGGACCTACTTGCAATTAAAGTAAAGTTTTGGGCCTAACAATAATGCACGTGGAAAGATTAGGGCCTAAGTTGTAAATAATCCACGCAAACACGTGCACATCACGTAAACCATGCTCATAGGGGCATAAGTGAAAATACTATAAACTTTTCATTCAATTCACAATAACATAAATTTTTAGACTAAGTACTGCAAATAACCCAAGAAAGCACATGGGGATGCATGTGATTTTAAACAAACATGACTAAAATGCAAATCTTAAAAACCTGAGGTCCAAACTGTAAAATATCTGAGCTACAAATTTTATTTACGCGACGAAAGCAAAATACTGAAATGAATGAGGGTGAAAGTGAAATATACCCCTCAGGGCACGTGGCACATGCTGGACCCTAAGCTGAGGTATGGCTCTGATCTTCTATTGAGGATAGATTTGACGGCTGCTGCAGATGTCGCGGACATGCGGGCAGGTGCATCAGATCTGATCTAAGGGCCGAAAACCTGGGAGTGTCGGTCAGCTCGGATCGTGTCTGGCAGAGTGGGCCCCATCCGACGGTGGAGAAGGCTGCTGGAAGAACACCCCCAGGCGACTTTTGATCGAGCAATTGAGGGAATCCTTCGACCTGATGAGAGACCTGAAGGGCTTCGTATACTCGGGGAAGCTCTGCACGTCAGGTGGGCTACCCCGATGGGAAAGAGAACGACCGGATGGTCGTCGTAATGGTAGGTCTCCTGGAGTTGCTCCGCCTGAGCAATCGGGGGGTCAACTGGGGGTGTCTGTGTGAACCAGTACTTGCAAAAGGTACTTCCCTTGGAGGCATAGCTCCAACGAAGGTTTATTGCATACGAGAGTAAGGGAAGTGTAGGGGAATGGGGTTCGACTTTCGACGATGGTGAAGGAGGGAAGTCTCGGCCTTAATCCTACCCAAACAGGAAGGTCTAAGGATGATCAAGTTGCGAAACGAGGCGCGAGGCAGGACGTAGAAGAAATCTGAACGGGTAGATGTAGGGAAAGGTGTCCCGACCAGTTGGTCGGTGCAGGTGGACGTCAGCGGAGGTGAAATGCAAGGATGAATTGAAACGAGAAGAGCAATGGATGGAGGCGATACCTGAGGCTATTGACGGACTCAGCTAGGTCAGGCAGAGGTGGGAAGTCGGGTTTTGGCCTCAACCTCGCTACGGCAGGTGGGGAGGCTAAACACAGTGGAGCTCTCCGACCACGTGGTTGAGATGCAGCTTCAAGCCACCAAACACCTATCGGAAGGCACCTCCAAGCTGCTGTCACTCGACTTAGGGTGTGTAGGGCTGAAGAAAGGGGCGCTAGAAGGTGGATGAGAGCTTTTATAGCCAACTCCAGGAGCTTGGAAAGATCGATCGGGAGCACGCAACCCTAGGAATATCCGCACCTTCCTAAGGATCCGCGAGGATCATGGATCCTAAGAGGAGGCTCGAGTGAGAAATCTAGGCAAGAGGCGGTTGGAGTCAGGCTAGAAAATGGGGAGAAGGAGGTCCAGCGAGAGGGATCTGGGTCTGACCCGGCTAGAAGGAGGCATTGACCGGAGGTCAACGAAATGCCCGGACCAATCAGAAAATTGGAATTTACAAAATACTTACAAATTCAATAAAAAAAGTAAATGAATTTAAAATAAAAAGTCTATAAAATAAAATTTTTTATTATTTTTCGAAGTATTTTTCTATGATTTTTGATTATTTTTTATGAAAAATAAATTAGTGTATATACAAAATATAATATTATATACAAGTATAGTATACCTATGTATTATGTACAAGTATTTTTATTTTATTATTTTTACAAAAATACCCTTATTTTATATTTTATTCATTTATAAAATAGTTTTAGGAGAATAAAATACTTTTTATTTTATTTTTAAAAATTATTTACGTAAATATAATAAATAGGGAATGTGTTATATATGCATGTATTTTATACAATGAATGGAGGATTTTATTTTTATTTTTATTCAATTTTTTTGATTTTTATTTTATTTTTTATATTATTTTTTGAGATATATACAAGGGAGTAAAAATAATATTTTAATTTGACAGAAATACATATATAAATAATATAGACAAGTATAGGTAGTATTTACAACATGTAGTGAGCCCTATCTCTCTCTACTTATTTTATTCTGTGATCAGGTCAAGGTTTGACCTTCTCTTGGGGTTTGGGTCACTCCGTTTTTATTCTAATTACATCATTCTTTTTCTTTTCCTTTATTCTTTTATTTTTGTACAAAAACATGCTAATTATGCAGCATTAACACAAGCATGCAATTTGTTAAGTTATTCAATTTACAAATATTTACATGATGTATTGCTGAGGAAAATAGCTAAAATAAATGAATAAAGAGTGAGAATCAGGGATTCATCACCACCCTGTAATTTACCTTTGTTAGTCTCTTAGCAAACACTTATTTGAAAAAGAAGTAAAAAGAAAAGAAAAAGAATCGAGGTTTATTATTAAACTTATTTTTATTAAATTGAAGTATGGAGCCTAGTCAGACCTTTGGATTATTATTTTGTCACAACCTTATTGGAAAATAGGTTTAAGACTCAACAACCTCTATGTTCCACCATTCTATGGTCAAGACTCCTCAATACTCCAGATAAGAACAAGCCTACATACGCAAACTCTATTGACTATGCATCTTTCCATGTACAGTGTAAGTGATAGGTAGCTCCAAACCTCAGAAACGACAAAGAAACAACCTCCCTCAACAAGGTAACTCTAGTTCCCTAGTCCAACAGCTCTTTCCTGGAGGAGCTGGGTATTCCCTTCTAAGTTCAAGTTCAACCAGCTCAAGAAGAGGGGAAAGAAGAGAATGGACCGTGACCAGTGTAGTCACTTATCCCTGGGAGCCTAACTAGTGTAGCTAAGTCTCCCGCTGCAAGCTTCATGAGATGAGAAGGTGGAATACATAAGCTTTGCTTTATTCACTATATACACTCTGACGGGCATTTTATTTTCAATTAGGCATGCCACTTTTTTTGGAGTTTTTCTTGATTTTGCACTTTTTTTGATGTGAGTATGTACAACATATCTACATGGTGTAGCATATACATAATGAGTTTTTCTTCTTGAGCAAGTAAACTATCCCTCTTTTGAAGCATTATTGCAACCCACAACTCATGTCTTTAGACCTCAATTCTACTAGACCAAGTGGAGATGCGCATCCTTCCATTAAGGAAGATGAGAGGTCCCGCCTAGAAGTACTACCCTCGTATGCTACTCCAAGCCAAAGAATTCCTCCTCCTCATCACCTCATCCTTGTGGAGCTTTGTGTAAGTCGTTGGTCCAAGTAAAGCCATTGTCTGTAAGAGTCATGCATGTGTTATTAAGTGTTCTACTTAGGCTCATCAGGATGACATGTGAACATAGACTAATGGACTCAAAGAATTAAGTCACCAATGGACTTGAAAAGTCTTAACCCCAAATCCTATAAGATTCCTCTGAAAGTTAGGTGGATTAAGGTCTTAACCAAGCTCCATTTCCCAATTATTCCAGACTAGTTTAAATGTCAACTATGATTCAGAAAAATATAAATATGTACAAAACTCTTTTTGATGCAATTTTCAAAACATGCAAAAATTTGTGAAAAAAGTTTGAATGCAATGAAGAAATGCTGGTTTTTGTAAAATATTTACAGACATTTACAAACAGATTTTTGCAAACTTTTCTTTTTCAATCATTTTTAAATTTTTTTACTGTATACATAATTTTGATACAAATATTTTACATGAGTTTCACACAAAACATTTTTACAAACATTTATAAAATTTTTTTTTTGAAAAACTATTTACAAACATGTGTAGGGAAGAATACAAGAAAAATTTATAATTTTTGTGATTTTTAGGTATAAGGCTTTTAGCCATTGTATTTATTAACACACTTACACAAAGTACGAGTTATGGCTAAAGTATATATACAATATATACGAGACCCCCTATACTTAGCTCGAACGATGTCCTCTGAGTGATCAAAGAGCGATGAAAGGAAGACATAGCTCATGCTAAGTATTGGGAAGTGAAAAGAAGGCTATACTACAACGATGAATAAAAGAATGCAATGAATAGAAATCGGTGATCCCCCTATGCTTAGGATCAAGTAATCCTAAGTATAGAAGTCTGTAAACAAGGCAAAAATAGAGGGTTAAAATGTACAGGGTCTACCTCCCCTATACTTAGGGTGAAATATCCCTAAGTATAAGCAGCAAAACTTAGGTGAAATGAATCAAAGGAATAATCAGAAGTCTAACCCCCCCTATAATTAGGATAAAGTGTACCCTAAGTTTAGCGTAATCAGAAGATGACGATGGGGTGTTAGACAAAAGAATGAATGATATGGACAACTGGATCTATATAGCTGCGGAAGAGAAGTGATAATCAGGCATGAGATGCAAATGATGTGAGTCGAAGACCACATCTCACTCAAAATGAATAGGGGCAACACCAACGATAAGCGGATCATTATCTAGATAAGACTTCAGGCGCCGACCGTTAACTCAAAAGATGAACTTTCGGACCATATATGGTCCCTTCCATTTGCTCTACAACTTTCCTTTAAATAATCTCAACCTGGCATAGAATAACCATACTCGTTGGTTCGACTCAAACTACTTATGGCTGATATGAGAATCATGCCATAATTTTACTCTCTCCTTGTATTGTAGGCTACTAAAAAAGGATGTATCTCTAAGCTCCTCCAGGGCTACCAACTCTGCCTTCCTCTGATCTCCTATACTCTCTGGATCGAATAATAACTCAGTGACTGACCATAGTGACTTATGCTTTATCTCCATAGGTAAATGGCATGGATTACCATAAACGAGACAAAGGGAGACATACCCCCAGGTGTCTTAAAGGAAGTCCGATATGCCCAAAAGATCCAGTCCAAAAGCTATGACCAATCCTTTCAGTCTGGGCAGACGATCTTCTGCAGAATAGTCTTGATCTCCCTGTTCGATACTTCAACAAGACAATTTATCTGAGTGTGATATGGAGTGGTAACTCGATGGTCTATGCTGAACTCGTTAGCAAGGGCCTTTACCTTATCGTTGATAAAGTGAGTCCCCCCTTTCTGATATCAATACTCTAGGAACCCCGAACCCTGAAATGATATTCTTCCTCAAGAATCGGCAAACAATCTTAGCATCTGGGGTCCGGGTGGGGATGACCTCAACCCAACGACTCACATAATCCATAGACAACAGAACGAACTCGAATCCCTAACTCTTAGGGAATGGACCCATGAAATCGATGCCCCATCCGTCAAAAACCTCACAGAAGGAAATGAGCTGCATCAGCATCATATCACACTATCCACAAGTGCCCATCCTCTAACAGTTAGTACACCTCTTCATGAATTCATCAGAATCCATGAAGAAGGTAGGCCACTATAGACTCAATTGGAGCACTTTCTATGCTATCCTCCTCTCAGAATGATGTCTGCCTGCCTCATGCTTGTGGAAGTATGTGAGGACGCTGTGGTGCTCCTCCTGAGGAATGCACTGATGCCAGACGATATCCCCTCCCTCATGATAAAGGATGGGATCCTCCCAATGGTATGACTTGGCCTTTGCTAGGAAAGTCTCAAGTCGCTGCCTGGGCCAACCTTGTAGAACTTTCTTGGTGACAAGATAGTTCACAATGTCGGCGTACCATGGAATCAAGGTGATAGCAAGGATTACCTCATCTGGTAAGGTCTTTGTAATAGGTGCCATCTGCTCTGATTCCTCTAGGTTCTCTAATCGGGAGAGGTGATCCACCACCACATTCTTGACTCCAAGCTTATCCTTAATCTCAATGTCAAACTTCTGGAGTAGAAGGAACCATCTGGTTAATCTAGATTTGGCATCCTTCTTTGTCATTAGGTAAGGCAGCGTGATCTGTAAAAATCATCACTCTGGATCCAAAAATATAAGATCTGATCTTATCAAAAGCAAAGACTACGACTAGCATCTCCTTCTCTGTGACAGTGTAGTTCCGTTGGGCAGCAATCAAAGTATGGATACCATAGTGAATGGCATATGGAAATCCATCCCTCCTCTGTCCTATCACAACGCCTATGGCAAAATCAGAAGCATATGTCATGATCTCGAATGGGAGAGACCAATCAAGCAGCTGAAGGACAGGAGCCTCAACAACTAATCCTTTGAGAGCATCGAATGACGCTAGACACTTATCATCTATAATCAATTCGGCATCTTTTGTCAGCAGATCAATAAGCAATCATGCAATATGACTGAAATCTTGAATGAATCGTTAGTAGAAACCGGCATGCCCCAGAAAAGACCGCAACTGCCACAAGTTGGACAGTGGATTGAGTTTCCTGATGATATCCACCTTAGCCAGATCGACATCCATGCCTCTGTTGGAGATGATATGGCCAAGCATCGTGCCCTGAGTCACCATGAAGTGGCTCTTCTCCAGGATAAAACAAGATGGACCTCGATACAACTTTGAAGTACGCGGTAGATTCTTGCTCTTCAGTTAAATCCACTGAGATAATGAACTGGTACATCTTAGGCTCACCTATAAGGAAACCGTACTTCATTGACTGTGGCAAGGTCTTCAACTCTAGGCAGAGCAGGAAAATCTGGCTTTTGAAAAGTATGAGTGAAAGCAACCAATGGGAATCAGACATGCTAAATGCTCATCAAAATCATCCCAATCGATGTCTGAATCTGAGGGATCTGAATCAGAAGAACAAGAAATAAAATCTGCCTCGCTATCTTGCCCGCTATCATCAACCTCAAGTGTGTCCTTTGCCAAGAGTGTGATATCCGAACTCTCATCTCCATAATATGTAAATCCTCAGCATCTGTAGGCATGACAAGGGCTCAGGATATCGGATCAGACCAAACATCTTGATCATCAGTGATCACAAAGTCACACTCTTGGTGGATGTCTCTGTTGACGCGAAATTTCAGGGGCGACCGAAGTGGAAAATAAATCACAATGTCGTTGTCCTCAGTCACTCAGAATGCGTCAATCAAGAAAATGAACCACACACAAAGATAAAATCAATGAAAAACAGAGAAGTGGTCCTGCTATAGGATTAACCTGGTATAGCTCCCAGGGTCGAACTCAAGGAGCACAGATTGGCCTTGCGGCCTACGATGTAGTCAAGAATCCAAAAGTCTTTTTTTAGTGTTTTTATTTGTTTTTATATTTTTTTAGATTTTTTAATGATGAGAAAATGAAAGAAAACACACAAACACTGGACTTCAACAATTTATACAAGACACACAAATGATGCAAAAATTCCAGAAAATTGGTTTTTAGGTTTTTTAAGTTATTTACTGTTTTTGGTGAATTTTTGGAATTTTTCTAATGGACAAAATAATTAAAAATCAAACAATGCAAAGAATGTAGGGTACTGTCCAGCAAGGCTTAGGACCCAAAAATAAAATACTCTTGGATCTCAAAAAGCCATAAAGGTAATTTTCCTATATTCTAGAAAGAATAAGGAAAATTTAGGCACCCTAATTATTGTTTTTGGATTTTTAATTTAATTACTACAATTTTTATGAGTTTTTAGGGGTTTTTCAATTTTTAGGGTTTTTATGCGATGAAAAATAGCCAAAATTGGCTAGAAAATCAAGCAACAAGCA
This sequence comes from Ottelia alismoides, assembly GCA_037367405.1. Lineage (NCBI taxonomy): Eukaryota > Viridiplantae > Streptophyta > Magnoliopsida > Alismatales > Hydrocharitaceae > Ottelia > Ottelia alismoides. The sequence goes on along the minus strand of JAZKJV010001351.1, from coordinate 711,300 downwards.
AGAAACAGTTCCTAATTTTTTTAGAATTTTTAAAGGTGATTTTATATTTTTTTGGTATTTTTAAAGTCAACAGTAGCAAAAATTAGGGTTTTTGAATTTTTAAAAATAATAAATGAAATCCAAAATGTCCCCAAAAATCATAGAAATTCCTACACCATGGCAGGAGCCATGTGTCAAAATTTCATTGGATTTGGAGGTCGTTTGATATTTTATTCAAAAATAAAGGTGGGGCACTGTGCACAGGGACCTAAGTGCAAATACCCAAAAGTTCTGGGGTCCTGGTGCAATTTACCCAAGAAATCACGTGCCAAGCACGTGTCTGGGGCACACAGGGACCTAAATGTAATAAAAATAAGTTCCGAGGGCTTATTGGTAACAAGTACCAAAAGTCCAGGGGCTTATATGCAATTTACCCAAAAATAATTCGCACATGTTCAAAAACAAAGCTCACAGGGGTATAAATGCAAATAAACAAAATATTTCATTCATTGCATAACAACCAGAACATACAGGGCATATATTGCAAATATCCCAAAATACACGTGATGAAGCACGTGGGTCTCTACTGGCAGGGGTATAAATGCGAATAAAATAAAGCGCGAGGTCCTTGATGCAAATAACCCAGAAAATAAACAACTAGAATTCAAAATTACAGGACTAAAAAGAAATACGACAAACAGAGGGGGGCCTATGATATTTACCCCTTTATTAATAGCGACGGCCAGATGGTGACGCGTGGCGAATCGGACGGCTGAGAACAAACGCGCCTTTGACTTAGGTAGCGCTGGCCTGATCTGACGGCTGGTATGCGTCCACGTGGTTGATCTGACGGTGGAGATGCAACGTGGTTCTGCGAAGGGAACCAGGCTCAGATCGGATGGTCGAGAGAGATCCACGTGGCTGATCCGACGGTGCTGGGCTCGGATCTCTCTCCTCTGCTACGGATGGCTCCGATGCGCTCCTCAGATGGATCAACGGTGGAAGCAGCTCCAAGGATGGACGGTGCGGATCTGAACTGGAGCGGTGAGGACGATCGAACGGCGATGGAGGGTCCTCGAAGAACAGGTCCCCGGCGGGACTCGCCGAGCTCGTGCGTGCGCTAGAACCCTCCGGTGAGCCTCCTGAAGGTCGGAGAAGAATCGCGGGAGGCTCCCGCGTCTGCCGGTGGTCTCCGACGGTCAGACCAAGCTCCGAGGAGCTCGAGCAAGGCCGGCGGAGCTGGGCCTCCTGGCTGGATGGCGAAGGGCCTCAGACGCCCTCGTTTCGACCTGAAAAGCAAACCAGAAGACTCGCGGGTCGAGGGCAAAGTGCCTCGACCCGGTTAGGTGGCGTGAAGGTGAACGGTGCGACGTGGCGGAGGAGCTCCGGCGAAGCGACGGCGGTGGAGCTCGACTCCCAGATCCTGTGCGATCTGGGTTGTGCGAATGGGTGAAGAAGGTGCGTGGGGACACGGTGAAGGTGATGGTCGGGTCGGGAGGTCGAGATGATGCGTGAGGTGACCGGAATCGAAGAAGTGCGTCGGAGGGATGATTTGGGCGTAATCGGAAATTAAGCTAAATTAAAAAGAATTACGGCTACCTGATGGATGCTGGAGACTATGCTGGAGATGGGCTATCTCCGGGTCGTAGCTTCGAAGGGCGTCAAGGCCTGAAGCTCGGTGCTCAACGCCGGCGGCGGAGCAAGGACGGCGAAGTTACGCCGGATCGATGGTTTCGCTCCCTCGCCTCACTGCAACACGGGCAAAAGCTCGCTGTCACTCTCGCCTTGCCGATGGAGGTCACGGGGAAGGAAGAGAAGGGCCAAAGATGGCGCGCGAAGGCGGCGGAGGGGAAGGATATATAGTGTGACCGGGCGTCTAGGGTTGAGTGGCGACAGCTATAGAAAGCTTGGATTTGATGGCGAGAGATCCGGCGAGGGAGAGGGATGTGCGGCGAAGAATATGGGCGCGGGGGTTGAGTGGGAGACAGGCTGGACGCGCGTGGGAAATTCGGGGAAGGAGGCGCGGCGCGCATGGTCCAGAATAGGAAAGGGGTCGCGGGGGAGTTGACCGGGGTCAACATTCCCCCGTGGCCCAATCAGGAGCGGCCACGTGTGCCCGAATTTTGACCATTTATTTTAGGGTAGAAATAGGTCGAATTAGGAAAAACTTAAAACATGAGATATTTTTCTTTTATTTTTTTCTATTTTTTGGTGATTTTTAATTAATTTTTGGAAATAAAAATAGGTTAGCTCTATATATAGGTATATGTACACTATATGGAGTTTTTATTTTTGATTTTTTATTTGTTATTTTTATGTGTTTTTATGCCCATTTTGTATTTTATTTATTTACAAGATGAATTATGGAATAAAAGAATATTTTTATTTGATTTTTATCACCTATATACAAGGGTGAAATAAATAATTGAATACATTTATCTACATGGTATTTATACAATGTATTTTTGTATTTTCAATTTTGTAATTTTTATTTGATTTTTGTTTTGTTTCTTTTTATTTATTTTATTTACAAAGTATGCCATAGAATATTCACAAAAAGTTTAGAAAATAAATGAATTTATTTAGAGGGTTAAATAAATACAAAGGTGTGGTTATGTACATGGTGAAGGAAGGGTGTTTTTGACTTTTTGATTTTTATCTTTTTATTTTGTTTTTAATAAAATATATACAAATATAGACAAATATTTACAACATATTTTTGGGTGAGGAAAATATATAGTTTTATGTATTTACAAATATACACACATGAGCTCCTATCTCCCTCTACTTTGGCTTTTATGCGGTCAGGCCCATGCTGAGCCCTCCCTTGGGTTAGGTTGCTCAATATTTATTCTAAATATTTCCCTCTTTTTCTTTTTGCTCTTTATTCTTTTATTTTGTGCACAAAAACATGCTAATTATAGGTTTTTACACAATGCATGCTTTTGGTATTTATTTGTATTTACACATATCTACATGTATTTGCAAAGGTTTTTGTAGCTAAAATAGAAGAATAAAGAGTGATGAATGGGTATTCATCACCCCCCTATGCTTAACTTTGCTAGTCCCTTAGCAAACACTTATTTGAAAAAGAAGTGAAAAAGAAAGAAAAAGAAAAAGAAAAAGAGGATGTACATGGATCAAGGTTGACTTATTAAATTTTGCCTTTATTAACTTGAAATATGGAGCTCGATCAGATCTTTGGATTATTAATGTGTCGGAACCTTATTTGGACTCAAGCCTAAAACTCAGCAGCCTCCAAATTCCACCAATCTATGGGCAAGACTCCTCAATAAACCAGATCAGAACAAGTCTACATACACAAACTCTAATGACCATGAATCTTTTCTTGCTGTGTAAGTGATATGTGGCTCCCCTCCTCAGAAGTGACAAAGAAACAACCTCCCTCAACCTGGTAACTCTAATGCCTCAGTCTAGCAACTCTTTCCTCGAGAAGCGGGGTATTCCCTTCTAAGTTCAAGTGCAACCGGCTCAAGAAGAGGGGGTAGAAGTATAGAGTTTTGGAAGCTTAGCCAGTGTAGCTAAGTCTCCCGCTGCAAGCTTCATGAGATCTTTACACTCCGGTGGGGTTATTAAATTTTCAATCCGACCCACCACTTTTTTTTGGAGTTCTTTTTGCATTTTTGCATTTTTTTTTTTCAACATCTTCTGTACAACATATCTACATGGTGCAGCATATATAAGAAATTTCCCCTTGAGCCAGTAGACTATCCCTCTTTTGAAGCTTTATTGCAACCCACAACTTCTGTCTTTAGCTTTCAACACCACTAGACCAAGTTGAGGTGCACTTCCTTCACTATAAGAAGAAGAGAGGTTCCGCCTAGAAGTACTACCCTCATATGCTACCCCAAGCCAAAGGAAACTGCCTCCTCACCACCTCATCCATGGAGAGCCATGTGTAAAGTGCAGGTGCAAGTTAAGCCATTGTCTCTGAGAGTCATGCGTGTGTTGTTAAGTGCTCTACTTAGGCTCATCAAGATGACATATGCTCATAGCCTAGTGGACTCAAAGAATTAAGTCCTTATGGACCTGAAAAGCCTTAACCCTAAGTCCTACAAGGTTCCTCTTAAAGTTAAGTGGATTAAGATCTTACTCAAGCTCCATTTCTCAATTTAATTCCAGGCTTAGTTTAAAATGTCAACTCTCATCCAGGAAAAACTATATACATATATGTACACAAGATGCTATTTACAAATATTTTACAATCATGCAAAAATTTTTGAAACATGTTTTGAAATCATGAATGAATGATGCATGAAGTGCAAGTTTTGCAAAAAGATATTTACACACATTTACACAAGATTTTTGCAAACTTTTGATTTTCAAAACATTTTGGAAAAAATTTTTGTACTATATACATAATTTTGATACAAAATATTTACACAAGCTTTACACAAAAGATTTTTGAAATCATTTTTACAAAAATACTTTATACACTAGCTATGTATGTGCACGAATAAAAGAGATTTATGAAAAATTTTTAATTTTTGTGATTTTTAGCCATTTTATTTATTAACACACTCACACAAAGTACGAGTTATGGCTAAAGTATATATGAAATATATACACACCCCCCCTATACTTAGCTCGAACGATGTCCTCAGAGTGATCAAGAGCGATGAAGAAGACATAACTCGTGCTTAGTAAAAGGGAAGTGAAAAGGAACGAATAAATGAATAGAATGAGAGGAACTCGGTGGTTTCCCCCTATACTTAGGATTAACTAATCCTAAGTATAGAAAGCTGTACATGAAGGGAAAGCCGAGTGAAGAATGTACGGAATCTGCCCCCCCTATACTTAGGGTAAAATATCCCTAAGTATAGGCAGTAAAAACAAGAGCAGAAAAAATGAAAAGAATAATCGCAGGTCCGACATCCCCCCTATACTTAGGGTAAAGTACACCCTAAGTATAGCATAATCATAAGATGAGAAATGGGATGTGGGACTAAAGAATAGAATGATATGGACAACTGGATCTATACAGGCGGAGGAATAGTGAAAATCAGGCGTGAGATGCAAAAGATGTGAGTCAAAAGACCACATCTCACGCAAAATGAATAGCGGCAATAATAACGTCCCGCGGCTCATGATCTAGAAATGGTTTGAGCCGCTGGCCGTTCACTCGGAAGGTACTCTCAGAAGATAACTCAGAAATATCAATGCTACCGTTATCGTGTACCTTTCTGACCAAATAGGGTCCTTTCCATTTGCTCTGTAGCTTCCCTGGAAATAATCGTAGCCTTGCATCAAACAGCCATACTTTCTGTCCAATCTCAAAATGCTTGTGGCTGATATGAGAATCATGCCACTCCTTGACTTTCTCCTTATAATGTAGGCTGTTTGAGAAAGCTGCATCTCTAAGCTCTTCCAAGGCGGCTAACTCTGCCCTCCTCTGGTCTCCTATACCATTTGGATCCATCAATATGTCTGTAACTGCCCAGAGTGACTTGTGCCTCAGCTCAACTGGTAGGTGACAAGGCTTGCCATACACGAGGCGAAAGGGAGATGTACCCAATGGAGTCTTGAAAGACGTCCGATATGCCCATAAGACCGAGTCCAAAAGCTGTGACCAATTCTTTCGGTCAGGGCGGACGACTTTCTGCAAAATATTCTTGATCTCCCTATTCGACACTTCAGCTAGACCATTTGTCTGTGGATGGTATGGTGTGGCAACACGATGGTCTATGCCGAACTCTCTAGCAAGTGCCTTCACCTGGTCGTTGATGAAATGAGATCCCCCATCAGAAATAAGAACTCGTGGAACCCCGAACCGCATAATGATGTGTCTCTTCAAAAATTTGCAAACTGTCTTTGCATCTGCGGCTCGGGCGGGGATAGCCTCAACCCAACGACTAACATAATCTACGGCCAACAGAATGTACTCAAATCCCTGACTCTTAGGGAATGGACCCATGAAATCGATGCCCCATGCGTCAAAAACCTCACAGAAGTGAATGGGCTGCATCGGCATCATATCACGCTGTCCACAAGTGCCCATCCTCTGACAGTCAGTACACCTCTTCACGAACTCATCAGAGTCCTTGAAGAGTGTAGGCCACCACAAGCCGGATTGTAGCACTTTCTGTGCCGTTCTCCTCCCAGAATGATGTCCTCCTGCCTCAAGCTTGTGGCAGTAAGTGAGGACACTATGATGTTCCTCCTGAGGAATACACCGACGCCAGATGCTATCCCCTCCTTCGTGGTAAAGGATGGGATCCTCCCAGTGGTAGTACTTGACCTTCGCAAGGAAGGTCTCAATCTTCTGCTTGGGCCAATCTTGTGGGACTTTCCCAGCAACGAGAAAGTTCACAATATCGGCATACCACGGGAGTGAGGCGATAGCAAGGATCGCCTCGTCTGGGAAGGTATCACAAATGGGATCAATCTGCTCAGAATCCTCAGGCTGCTCTAGTCGGGATAAATGGTCCGCCACCACATTCTTGACTCCAGGCTTATCCTTGATCTCAATGTCGAACTCCTGGAGTAGAAGAATCCATCTAGTAAGTCTGGCCTTGGCATCCTTCTTTGACATGAGGTACCTGATGGCGGTGTGGTCAGTATACAAAGTCACTCTTGATCCAATGATATATGATCTGAATTTATCTAGGGCAAACACTACTGCTAGCATCTCCTTCTCTGTGACTGTATAATTCCGCTGGGCGGAATCCAATGTGCGGCTAGCATAGTGTATGGCAAATGGTACTCCATCCCTCCTCTGTCCTAGCACTGCCCCTACGGCAAAATCGGAGGCGTCCGTCATGATCTCGAATGGGAGAGACCAATCAGGTGGCTGAAGGACAGGAGCCTCAATTACACACTGCTGGAGAGTCTCAAAGGACGAAAGACACTTGTCATCTACAAGGAACTCGGTGTCTTTCGTCAAGAGGTCAGTCAACGGTCGGGCAATCTTGCTGAAATCATGAATGAATCTCCTATAAAAACCAACGTGCCCCAGAAATGACCGTAACTGCTTCAGATTGGACGGCGGTGTGAGTTTCCTAATGACATCGACCTTGGCCGGATCAACCTCCATGCCTCTGTTGGAGATGATGTGACCAAGCACCGTCCCTTGAGTCACCATGAAGTGACTCTTCTCCCAAGACAGAACTAAGCGGGTGGCAATACATCGCTGGAGAACTCGGTCTAGGCAGTCAAGACAGGAATCGAAACCGTCGCCGTAAACCGAGAAGTCATCCATGAAGACCTCCAAACATTCCCCTACCATGTCCGAAAAGATTGACAGCATGCATCTCTGAAAAGTCGCAGGGGCGTTACATAGCCCGAATGGCATGCGTCGAAAGGCGTAAGTACCGAAGGGACAGGTAAAGGTGGTCTTCTCCTGATCCTCAGGAGCGATGGCCACTTGGTTGTAGCCCGAGTACCCATCCAGGAAGCAATAATGGCTCTTCCCTGCCAGTCTCTCTATGATCTGGTCAATAAAAGGCAGGGGGAAATGGTCCTTCTTGGTGGCCTGGTTGAGTTTCCTGTAGTCAACACAGACCCGCCAAGAGGTGGGTACTCGTGTAGCAATCTCCTCTCCCGACTCACTGATCACAGTCGTGATGCCCGTCTTCTTGGGCACCACATGCAAGGGGCTAACCCACTTGGAGTCGGAAATGGGATAAATAAAATCTGCACTCCACCATTTTGATATTTCCTTCATAACAACCTCTCTTAGGTTGGGGTTCAGTCGCCGCTGGAACTCACGCGACGGCTTCGTCCCTTCCTCGAGATAGATATGGTGTGAGCACAACGAGGGACTAATCCCATGGAGATCTGCTACGCTCCATCCAATTGCCTTGCGGTTCTTTTCAAGAACCTCCATCAGACGGGATTCTTGTTCTCCAGTCAGATCGGCAGAGATGATGACTGGGTACATCTCAGACTCTCCCGCAAGGAATCTATACTTCAGCGAAGTAGGGAGCGGCTTTAGCTCTGGACAGCTGGGTGCTGGCAAATCTGGCTTCTGAAGAAGATGTGTGTATGCGGATAATTCTGCCAAATTTGCCTGGGAAAATGATAATGAACTCTCACAAACTGGATCTGGAGAAGGCGGGTCCTCTACATTGTCTCTGGTCTGCTCTGCCTCTACCTCCTCCTCATCTATAGGCTCAGGTGGATCCAGATCTGGCATCTGATCATTACAATCTGCCCAATCAGATTCTGAATCCGAGGGATCTATATCAGACTCAGTGGCATCAGTACCACTGGAGAACAAGGTGGCATCAGCACCACCATAGAGCAGGGTGGCCTCAGTACCACCATCACTGAAAATCGTGTCGCGATCAAGATCCGACTCTGCTGACTCAATAGTATCCTGAACCAGGGCTGTGCTCTCCAGACTATCCTCTGCTATCGTCTCTGCATCAGCTGTGTCTGAATATGAGAGGATGGTCTGTGCTGCAGGATCTGCCCAAGCTGCCTCATCATCTGTGATCACAAAATCACAGTCCTGGTGGATGTCTGGCTCTGCGTCTGTCAGCTGCTCTGAATCGGTACTGCCATGTGAGCGGGATCTGGATCTGGCTCTGTGGTCCTTAACCGTCTCTATTTGTATACTTTCGCCCTGGACGCGAAAGTACACCTTCCCACTGTCATGGTCAGTCACTGCCTTGGCTGTGGCCAAGAACGGGCGACCTAGGATGATGGGGGAATCGGTCAACGAGTCAGGGGTCTCCATGTCCAGCACTACGAAGTCCACGGGGAATTGCAAACCCTGAATCGTGACGACAACGTCTCGCAACAACCCCTTTGGCCTCTTGACAGACCGATCAGCAAACTGAAGGTATGTCCTGCTCTGTACAAGAGTGCCCAACTCTAAGTGGTGGAGAAGGGCTGCCGGAAGAAGGTTGATCGACGATCCGCTATCCAATAGAGTGCGGTCGAACCTCTGCTCACTGATATGACATCTGACATACGGGGCCCCTAAATCTGGCCTCTTAGTCGGCAGATGGTTCTGGATCGCGTAACACGTGGCTTTTGTTAGCACATGAATTTCTGCGGTCTTGTTCCTCTTCTTCCTTCTGACTGTGGTCCTATCTCTCAAGGACCGCTGAAGAAGAGGGATGTGCTGCAAAGCCTCATTGAGGGTCAGCTGAATGTGAAATCGGTCTATCATGCCTTGGCTGAACTCCTCCTGCTCTCTCTTTTTTGGATCTTTTTCCTTTTTCTTCCCCTTCCCTAACTCAAGGGCTCTAGGAAAGGGTATCACAGGGTCCTTCTCAGATGAAGGACTAGGAATAGGCCTAGATGATTCAATGACTGGATCCTCACAAACATCATTCACAACAGTGGGATCAGAGTAAACTAAACCTTTTCCTTTATTCAATTCAGAGTTCCGAGATACATTCAAGTGAGAAAAGACAACATTTCTATCTGAATAAATGTTGGTGGCATCAGTACCACCCTCATCATGATGTGAGGCTTCAGTACCGCTCTCCTCTTCCTCATCTGGCGCTCTAGATGGATCCTCGCGTTGTCGCTCAGATGAGGCGCCTCCTGCTGGTCTTCTACCGCTCCTAAGTGTGACAAAATCAGCATCAAATAAATCCGACGAGATAACATCAAGTGAGTCACTAGAAGTGGTAGGCTCAATGTGAACTACCTGCTCAGATTTCCTCTTCAGATTATTTGGGTTAGGCTCGATCTGTGCAGGGATGGCGGCCTTCCCTCTCATCAGGTCCCGCATCTCCTGGCGGAACTCGTCCATCTCCCGTCTAAATGTAGCCTGCTGCTCTGTGAAGAGGCGGGCTAGATCATCCATGGCGGGGCTCTCATGGGAGCCCGACGGGTTGCCTCTCTGATAATGAGGCTGGTGGACCTGGTGCTGCTGGGGCTGAGAGGGGTAAGAGGAATGATGCTGCTGCGGGTGAGCCTGCTGCTCACGTCTCCAACTCTGTCCCTGCTGCTGATAGGGACGAGATACGAAGGATGATGGCTGGGATGCTGGGGGCTGCTGGTGATCTCTCTGATGGGAGTACTGCCCTCCCTGACCGGCTGGCTGCTGCTGGGGTTGGTTACCCCCATTCCCCCACCTGAATCCGGGATGGTCTCGTCGGATTCCAGGTTGAGGACGGTCATACCAAATCCCGTTGACATCCATCAACGGTTCTGCATCGTAAGGGGTGGGTGGGAGTACATCCAGAGGCTGATCCGGCTGATATACCACCATCTGTAAGTCTGGAGATGGTGGTGCCTGGTAAGAGGGCTGCTGCTGCTGGTACGGCTCCGCCTGTACAAGGTGAACTTGTCTAGGCTGCTGCAAGGAGCTGGAGCGCTGGGACGAGCTGCGGCTGCCACCGGAATCGCCTCGCGACAGAAGACGGGGCTGAGGAGCCGTCTGTGCCTCCTGAAGACACAAGAGCTGGGTCTTCATGTCGCTCAGAGTTTGTGCCATTTCTTCCATCTGAGTTATGCCCTGGCACTGCTTCTTCTCTATAATTTCCATGCGGTCCAACTTCTCGCTGATTATCCCCATGTCCGCAGCGGCCGACTCTGCCTGTGCGGCTGCAACTGTGGACGAACTGGATGGACCTGCATCAACCCGTGCTATCCTCTGATACTGCACGGGTCCTGGCGGCTGCTGAGATCTCTGAGTGTACAACCGAGTCTGGGACATCACCATGTAATTCTCGGACATCTCCTCATAGATGGCCCAGACTTGGTTGTGGTCCTTGGCAAAGTAGGACCCGCCGCAAGAAGCATTCACCAGACCCTGAAGCTCTGGTGTCAGCCCACTGAAGAAGCTCTGAACTAGGTTCGGCTTCGAAATGTCGTGGTGTGGGCATCTGTCCAGAAGCTCTCTGAACCTCTCCCATGCCTCGTGGAATTGCTCGTTAGGGTGCATGGAGAAGTTGTTGATCAGAGCCCTCGCTGCATTCGTCCGCCCGAGTGGATAGTACTTGTTCAAGTACTCGGTGCGGAGCTGATCCCAGGTGTAAACAAACTTCCCTAGATGTTTCAGCCAGGCGGCTGCTCTGTCTGCCAGTGAAAAAGGGAAGGCCATCATTCGAATCGTATCTTGGTCCACACGACGGTCGTGGACAGTGCTGCAGATCATCAGGAACTCCTGGAGATGGAGGTGGGGTTCCTCAGTGGCGAGTCCGTGAAAATGAGGAAGCATCTGCAGGGTGTTCGGAGGGAACTTGAAATCCCCCACGATAGCAGGAATCACCACCCATTGGTGCATCAGTGTAGATCCGGGGTTGTGAAGCTCCCGCATCGGTCTTGCCGCGGCGGCGGCTGCCGCGGCTGCGGCGGCTGCTGCTGCGGCTGCTGCCTCTGCATCAGCGTCAGGGATGTCCTCTGGCTCGCTTGGCTCTTCTCGCTCTCTTCGGAGTCTCTCCAACTCCCTCCTCATCTCGATCATGAAAGCCCCCTGATCGCGTAACTGGTTCTGAACTGTCTCTAATGACGCGATCAGGGTGGAGTTAATCGCCCCCTGGTCTAAGACAAAGTGTTCGGGCTGGCGATCGTCTGAACTACCGGCTCCAGCCATAGGTATGTCTGCAAAATCAGATGAGCCTAACTCAGGTTCGGTCAAATTAATTCGTCTCTCCTCGGGCTCATGTCTCTCAGGAACAGAAGAAAGGGGATCGAGGGGGAACAGGGTGGATTCGAACTCGGGCCCGGAGAGTTGGTCTCGACTCTCACGGGCCAACCTAGATGATGGAGTAGACGCGCCTGAAAGCGGTGCAGCCAGAGGCTGCCTAAGAGATCGTCTTCCCATCATCTTGATCTTGGCGAGTTGGGCGGATGGGATCTGGAGAAAATATGATTGCAAGCAAACCCCTGGTTCACCAACGCAACACAATGTGAAGACCGTGAAAGATCGGTCAATTTATCTTGTCAATTTTATTTGGTGAACATTCAAGATATCAGAGCGATTACGTGACCTGCTGGGATACCCGATACTCTCTCAACCGACTGTCCCGCACAGAAGAGTCGGTAATCAGTCGAGATGAGCACCGGAGGGCTTTACCTAGTGTTCGGGTCACTCTCTCGCACAATCAAACCAAACAATGAGGGGGTTGCTCTCCCCAAGACAAATTTTTAATTGTGAGTGTATTTTAGGGTCAATAATGTTATCCAGTCCCAATTTTTTTGTTTTTCTTTTTAAATATTTTTTTCAAAATAAATACAAGCGGCCTAACGGTTTTTCCAATTCTCCTGATGATTAAGCCAAAAACAGAGGGAGAAGACGGAAAAACCAATGCGCGAAGAAATCAATGATGCATGCAGAGAAAGAAATGCGTACCTTGTCTCCAGCACTCTACATGCAAGTGATCCGCGCAGAATTTAAAGACAGAAATAAACTACCTAAATGGTGCAGCGGGGAAAGCCGGCCTTAGACAAGCAATTTCTATTGATCGTGAAGAACCATAGTTAGCTAATCGAATTGAGTCCGGAGTCCGATCTTGGGAGTCACTCGGTGCCCACCACAATGGGTCCTGCCAGCGCTGTATGTGACTCCTCACGGCACGTGGTCTCAAATCCAATTTCACTAACTTTTTCAATGAATTTTATCAAGGTCCAGTTACGTTCTATAGGAACAGATATTCTTTTAGGTGTTGGGCCTTAGAATTCTACGTCACAATCAATCAAAATTCCTATGTCTAGGGGCTAAAACCGCGAGAAACACCGGAAAAGGCAGCTAGCTATGAAAACCACGATAAAAGCCGCGAAAATCCAAATGGGTCCCCCGAGCACACCGGTGCTCGGCGAAACAGACCCGCTAAGTTACAAATGTCCAAGAATGTTCAGAGTTCAAGTCCTAAATTATTACAACAAGAATAATGTTCTCTCTCTCTGAAATAAAATTTTTCCTCTCCTCTCTCTCTCTTCCTGCTCTTCTTCCCGTGCGGGTCCTCAAAATAGTAACTCCAAGTTCCAAACAGTTCCTCGCACAAAAAATGAGAAAGAGAAAGTGTCAGAAAACAGTTATAATGTAGAGAGACAAAAATACAAGAATGAAAACTGACTACAAAGCCGTGCTCCCCGGCAACGGCGCCATTCTGTTGACGCGAAATTTCAGGGGCGACCGAAGTGGAAAATAAATCACAATGTCGTTGTCCTCAGTCACTCAGAATGCGTCAATCAAGAAAATGAACCACACACAAAGATAAAATCAATGAAAAACAGAGAAGTGGTCCTGCTATAGGATTAACCTGGTATAGCTCCCAGGGTCGAACTCAAGGAGCACAGATTGGCCTTGCGGCCTACGATGTAGTCAAGAATCCAAAAGTCTTTTTTTAGTGTTTTTATTTGTTTTTATATTTTTTTAGATTTTTTAATGATGAGAAAATGAAAGAAAACACACAAACACTGGACTTCAACAATTTATACAAGACACACAAATGATGCAAAAATTCCAGAAAATTGGTTTTTAGGTTTTTTAAGTTATTTACTGTTTTTGGTGAATTTTTGGAATTTTTCTAATGGACAAAATAATTAAAAATCAAACAATGCAAAGAATGTAGGGTACTGTCCAGCAAGGCTTAGGACCCAAAAATAAAATACTCTTGGATCTCAAAAAGCCATAAAGGTAATTTTCCTATATTCTAGAAAGAATAAGGAAAATTTAGGCACCCTAATTATTGTTTTTGGATTTTTAATTTAATTACTACAATTTTTATGAGTTTTTAGGGGTTTTTCAATTTTTAGGGTTTTTATGCGATGAAAAATAGCCAAAATTGGCTAGAAAATCAAGCAACAAGCAAGAAACAGTTCCTAATTTTTTTAGAATTTTTAAAGGTGATTTTATATTTTTTTGGTATTTTTAAAGTCAACAGTAGCAAAAATTAGGGTTTTTGAATTTTTAAAAATAATAAATGAAATCCAAAATGTCCCCAAAAATCATAGAAATTCCTACACCATGGCAGGAGCCATGTGTCAAAATTTCATTGGATTTGGAGGTCGTTTGATATTTTATTCAAAAATAAAGGTGGGGCACTGTGCACAGGGACCTAAGTGCAAATACCCAAAAGTTCTGGGGTCCTGGTGCAATTTACCCAAGAAATCACGTGCCAAGCACGTGTCTGGGGCACACAGGGACCTAAATGTAATAAAAATAAGTTCCGAGGGCTTATTGGTAACAAGTACCAAAAGTCCAGGGGCTTATATGCAATTTACCCAAAAATAATTCGCACATGTTCAAAAACAAAGCTCACAGGGGTATAAATGCAAATAAACAAAATATTTCATTCATTGCATAACAACCAGAACATACAGGGCATATATTGCAAATATCCCAAAATACACGTGATGAAGCACGTGGGTCTCTACTGGCAGGGGTATAAATGCGAATAAAATAAAGCGCGAGGTCCTTGATGCAAATAACCCAGAAAATAAACAACTAGAATTCAAAATTACAGGACTAAAAAGAAATACGACAAACAGAGGGGGGCCTATGATATTTACCCCTTTATTAATAGCGACGGCCAGATGGTGACGCGTGGCGAATCGGACGGCTGAGAACAAACGCGCCTTTGACTTAGGTAGCGCTGGCCTGATCTGACGGCTGGTATGCGTCCACGTGGTTGATCTGACGGTGGAGATGCAACGTGGTTCTGCGAAGGGAACCAGGCTCAGATCGGATGGTCGAGAGAGATCCACGTGGCTGATCCGACGGTGCTGGGCTCGGATCTCTCTCCTCTGCTACGGATGGCTCCGATGCGCTCCTCAGATGGATCAACGGTGGAAGCAGCTCCAAGGATGGACGGTGCGGATCTGAACTGGAGCGGTGAGGACGATCGAACGGCGATGGAGGGTCCTCGAAGAACAGGTCCCCGGCGGGACTCGCCGAGCTCGTGCGTGCGCTAGAACCCTCCGGTGAGCCTCCTGAAGGTCGGAGAAGAATCGCGGGAGGCTCCCGCGTCTGCCGGTGGTCTCCGACGGTCAGACCAAGCTCCGAGGAGCTCGAGCAAGGCCGGCGGAGCTGGGCCTCCTGGCTGGATGGCGAAGGGCCTCAGACGCCCTCGTTTCGACCTGAAAAGCAAACCAGAAGACTCGCGGGTCGAGGGCAAAGTGCCTCGACCCGGTTAGGTGGCGTGAAGGTGAACGGTGCGACGTGGCGGAGGAGCTCCGGCGAAGCGACGGCGGTGGAGCTCGACTCCCAGATCCTGTGCGATCTGGGTTGTGCGAATGGGTGAAGAAGGTGCGTGGGGACACGGTGAAGGTGATGGTCGGGTCGGGAGGTCGAGATGATGCGTGAGGTGACCGGAATCGAAGAAGTGCGTCGGAGGGATGATTTGGGCGTAATCGGAAATTAAGCTAAATTAAAAAGAATTACGGCTACCTGATGGATGCTGGAGACTATGCTGGAGATGGGCTATCTCCGGGTCGTAGCTTCGAAGGGCGTCAAGGCCTGAAGCTCGGTGCTCAACGCCGGCGGCGGAGCAAGGACGGCGAAGTTACGCCGGATCGATGGTTTCGCTCCCTCGCCTCACTGCAACACGGGCAAAAGCTCGCTGTCACTCTCGCCTTGCCGATGGAGGTCACGGGGAAGGAAGAGAAGGGCCAAAGATGGCGCGCGAAGGCGGCGGAGGGGAAGGATATATAGTGTGACCGGGCGTCTAGGGTTGAGTGGCGACAGCTATAGAAAGCTTGGATTTGATGGCGAGAGATCCGGCGAGGGAGAGGGATGTGCGGCGAAGAATATGGGCGCGGGGGTTGAGTGGGAGACAGGCTGGACGCGCGTGGGAAATTCGGGGAAGGAGGCGCGGCGCGCATGGTCCAGAATAGGAAAGGGGTCGCGGGGGAGTTGACCGGGGTCAACATTCCCCCGTGGCCCAATCAGGAGCGGCCACGTGTGCCCGAATTTTGACCATTTATTTTAGGGTAGAAATAGGTCGAATTAGGAAAAACTTAAAACATGAGATATTTTTCTTTTATTTTTTTCTATTTTTTGGTGATTTTTAATTAATTTTTGGAAATAAAAATAGGTTAGCTCTATATATAGGTATATGTACACTATATGGAGTTTTTATTTTTGATTTTTTATTTGTTATTTTTATGTGTTTTTATGCCCATTTTGTATTTTATTTATTTACAAGATGAATTATGGAATAAAAGAATATTTTTATTTGATTTTTATCACCTATATACAAGGGTGAAATAAATAATTGAATACATTTATCTACATGGTATTTATACAATGTATTTTTGTATTTTCAATTTTGTAATTTTTATTTGATTTTTGTTTTGTTTCTTTTTATTTATTTTATTTACAAAGTATGCCATAGAATATTCACAAAAAGTTTAGAAAATAAATGAATTTATTTAGAGGGTTAAATAAATACAAAGGTGTGGTTATGTACATGGTGAAGGAAGGGTGTTTTTGACTTTTTGATTTTTATCTTTTTATTTTGTTTTTAATAAAATATATACAAATATAGACAAATATTTACAACATATTTTTGGGTGAGGAAAATATATAGTTTTATGTATTTACAAATATACACACATGAGCTCCTATCTCCCTCTACTTTGGCTTTTATGCGGTCAGGCCCATGCTGAGCCCTCCCTTGGGTTAGGTTGCTCAATATTTATTCTAAATATTTCCCTCTTTTTCTTTTTGCTCTTTATTCTTTTATTTTGTGCACAAAAACATGCTAATTATAGGTTTTTACACAATGCATGCTTTTGGTATTTATTTGTATTTACACATATCTACATGTATTTGCAAAGGTTTTTGTAGCTAAAATAGAAGAATAAAGAGTGATGAATGGGTATTCATCAGTCTCGCTCTTCAACTATCATCTACTCTATATCGCTGGACTGCTTGGAGTAGGCCGAATCTCTCACTCTGGTCTCCTCGATCGTCTCTATGTGTACACTTTCGCCCTCGACGTGAAAGTATACCTTCTCGCTATCATGATCAGACACCACCTTGGCTGTGGTCAACAATGGTCGTCCTAGTACGATGGGGATATCTGTCACAGATCAGGGATCTCCATGTCTAGTACAATGAAGTCCACGGGTAATTTCAGGCCCTGAATTGTGATGACCACGCCCTTCACAATCCCTTCAGCCTCTTGATAGATCTATCAACAAACTGAAGTACTGTCCTACTCTGTCGAAGAAGGCCAAACTCGAATTAATCGAGTAAGGCTGCCGGAAGAAGATTGATAGAGGAGTTGTTGTCTAATAGGGTCCGATCGAATCACTGGTCATGAATATGACATCTGACATAGGAAGCACTTGCATCAGGCATGTTGGTTGGCAATCGGTTCTGGATGGCGAAGCAGGTGGCGTGAGTGAGCACATGGATCTCGACATTGTGATTCCTTCTCTTCCTGCGAATGGCGGTCTTCTATCTCAAATTTTTCTGGAAAGAGAGGGATGTGCTCAAGTGCATCCTGTAGAGTCAGCTGGATCTGGAATCTGTTAATCATCTGCTGGTTGAACTCTAGCTGGTGTTTCCTTTTGGGATTTTCTATTTTATCCCCCCTTTGCTAAGCAGAGTGCTTGAGGGAAGGGGATGGCTGGGCCCTCCTCAGATAGAGGGCTAGGTATAGGCTCTTGTGTAGGTGAAGGCATCGAATCCATGCCAATATCATCATGCAACACATACGGACTCGAAGAAGAAGATGCAAGAACCTTTCCTTTATTCATATTTTTGAACTTTTCCATTTTTTCTATTTTTTGGGTTTTTTTTCCAAAACTGTCCTGAGATAGAGCAGAAGGAAACACAATTGTTGTAGAAGTGGTGGCATCATCACTACCATGGCATCTGTCTTCGCGGTATCAACACCGTACTCTGACTCAGTAAAAAGCAACATGCTGACTAGGGTTAAGTATGAAAAATGAGCAAGGGTCGTTGTGACCCCAATCAGTAGGTCGGACTCAAGAAGAAAAATTAAGACCACACAAATCACACAATCAAAGCACAAAATCAATGTAAGCGGTCTCCGCTATTTTATTTTAACATCGTATAGCGACCATGGTCGAACACAAGGAGCACGAGTGAAACCTACGAAGTAGTCGTAATCAGAGAAATAAAAGTTAATTTTTATTTATTTTTATTTTGCATATTTTTCTATTTTTAAACTAAGAAAGTAAAAGAAGTAAATAAGAAACCAAGCACAAGTCAAGCTTTTGCAATTTTTATTATTACTAAAAAGGCTCAAAAATCAGAAACAAAAATATTTTTATATTTTTCAAGTATTCAGATGTGTTTGATGATTTTATGGGATTTTTTAATTTTTTTATGATTTTATAAAAATCAAACAAAGGCAAGAAAAGAAAGCAGTGTACAACCTGGACTAAAAGGTAAGTTAAAATATTAAAAATGCCTTAATGTCTTGGTTGTGATTTTTATGAGAAATAAATGAAATTAGCTAATAACAGAAATTGAAATTATTTTTTTGGAATTTTTAATGATTTCTACAAGTTTTTAAGAGTTTTGTGATTTTTAGGGTTTTTATAAAAGATAATGTAACAAAATAGTACTGAATAGAAAGCACAAAAAACAAATACATATTTTTTTTGGATTTTTCGAGGCATTTTTTTTATATTTTTTCGTATTTTATAAAATAGACAAAACAATTTTTAGGTGTTCTTGATTTTTAGAAAATATCAAATAAAAATAAAATAATTCACAAAAAATACCATAAATATTACGTGTTAGCAGGAGCTAAATGTAATTTTTAGGATTTTTTGAGTTAATTAGATTTTTTTGATTAAAAATAATACACATAGCAAGCAGGGACCTAAATGTAATTATACGAAAGTTTCCAGGATAAAAGATAACATCTACAAAAAGCTTAGGGCTAATCCTGCAATTTATCTAATATATTCACGCACACGTTCAAAAACTCACGTACAGGGGTATACTTGCCATTATAAGAAAACTTCTACTCAAACGATAACATCCATGAAGTTCAGGGACAAGCTTGCAAATAACCTACAAACTCACTTGAACATGCACGTGTCTCATGTTTGAAAGGACTAAAATGCAAATACTGAAAACTTTAAGGTCCAAGCTACAAAATAGTCAAACTACAACTTTATTCTATAGACTGACTAACTAAGCATAAAAGAGCGGGGTAAAACATGCAATATACCATGAAGACACACTTGACGTGCGTGGAAGGCATCATGGACGTACGACTCTGATCAACTGGCAGGGCAGATCTGACGGCATAGAGTATGTCGGGAACATGCGGCCTATGCGTCAGGGTGCGTCAGATCTAACGACCACAAAGCTAAACTGGTCGGGTGGCTGTGATAGAATCTGGCAGAGCGAGGCCCATCTGACGATAGGAGAGGATGCTGGACGAACTCCCTCCAAACGACCTTCGATCGAGCGACGAGGTGAATCTGTCGGCCCGATGAAAGATCTGATGTGCTCATCGCGCTCGACGATATGTAGCGTGTTAGGAGGTCGGCTCCGATCGAAAGGATAACGACCGGATGGCCGTCGCGGTGGAGGTGCGTCTGGAGCTGCTCCGCTTCAGCAGTCGGGGGTCAAATAGGGGTCTTCGATGCGAACCAAGGCCTACAATGGAAAGAACGCTCGGAGGCGTAGCTCCGACAAGGGTTTATTGCAAGTAGAAGCAAGAGAACCGGAGGGGAATGGAGGTCGACTCCCGTCGGTTATGGAGGGGAGGAGTCTTGGCCTTAATCTCGACCTGGTGGTCAAGCCTAAGGGTGATCAGGTTGCAGTGCGAGATGAAGGGCGAGACAGAGGATCGATCTGAACACATGGATGCGGATAAGAGAGCCCCGACCAGCTGTTCGGAGCAAGTGGGTGTGCGGCGGAGCTAAGTTGAATGAACAGATCAAAAGCAAAAATGCGGAGGATAGGATGGGTACCTGAAGATCCGGATGGATTTCTGATCTCCAGGCGATGATGTTCGTCGAGGTTATGCCTCAACCGTGTTGCAACGGACGGGGAAGCTGCTCATGACGGATCTCCTGCCACGAAGGTTGAGCTACGTGATTACGCAGCCAAATTGATATCCGAAGATGCTCTCCGGTAGCTGTCACTCAACCAAAGGTGTCTATGGGTGGAAGGAGGAGCGAGGCATGAGCTGAGCTGCAGTGGACACGGAAGAGATGATTTATAAGCTTCCTAGGAGGTTGGAAAGATCGAGGGAGAGCGTGCAACCCTAGGAAGATCCGCACCCTCCTAGGGATCTGCGAAGGTGATGGATCCTCAGGGAAGGCTCGGGCGCAAGATCGAAGTGATAGGAGCCCTCACTCGATCGGGAAAAATGGGAGAAAATGCTTCGGTAGAAGGAATCGGTCGGGTAAGCCCTGGAAGAGGGCGTTGACTTGGGTCAACGAAATGAGCTTGACCAATCAGAAATTTAGAATTTACAAAATATTTATAAATTCAATAAAAATTAGTAAATAAATTCAAAATAAAAAGTGTATAAAATAAAAATTGTTTATTATTTTTCAAATGATTTTTCTGTGATTTTAATTATTTTTATGAAAAAAAGATAGTGTATATACACAATATAGTATTATATACAGGTATATTATACCTATGTATTATGTACATTAATTTTTATTTTATTATTTATATATAAATACCTCAATTTTGCATTTTATTTATTTTCCACATGATTTTGGGAGTACAAAGTAATTTTTTATTTTATTTTTATGATTTATTTACAGGTATAAAATAATTAGGGGATGTGGCATATATACATGTGTAATTGTACAATGAAGGTGGATTTTTGTTTTTATTTAAAATTTTTGAATTTTATATTGTATTTGTTTTAATTCTATGAATATATACAAGGAGGTAAAACTAATGTTTCAATTTTATTTTGTCAAAAATAATTATTTATATACATAGGTAATATGTACATTACAAAGCAAACCCTATCTCTCTCTATTTATTTTATTTGGCGATCAGGTCAAGGCTTGACTTTCTCTTGGAGTTCGGGTCCCTCTGTATTTATTCTAAATACCTCCTTCCTTTTTCTTTTCCTTTATTCTTTTATTTTTGCATAGATACATGCTAATTATGCCATACTAACAGATGCATGTGTAATGCTAAGTTATTGTATTTACACCTATTTACATGATGTCTTGCCAAGATAAATAGCTAAAATAAAAGAATAAAGAGTGAGAATCAGGGATTCATCACCCCCTATATTTTACCATTGCTAGTCCCTTAGCAAACACTTATTTGAAAAAGAAGTGAAAAAGAAAGAAAAGACAAAGAAGGAGAATCAAGGTTAATTATTAAACTTTTCTTTATTAAATTGAAATATGGAGCTCAGTCAGACCTTTGGATTATTAGTTTGTCAGAACCTTATTTGGACTTAAGTTTAAGACTCAACAGCCTCTAAGTTCCATCATTTTATGGTCAAGACTCCTCAATAATCCAGATCAGAACAAGTCTACATACACAAACTCTGATGACCATATATCTTTCCTTGCATAGGGTAAGTGATATGTAGCTCCCCACCTCAGAAATGACAAGGCAACAACCTCCCTCAACAATGTAACTCTAATTCCCTAGTCTAGCCGCTCTTTCCTCGAGGAGCGAAGTATTCCCTTCTAAGTTCAAGTTCAAGCGGCTCAAGAAGAGGGGGAAAGAAGAGAATGGACCATGGCCAGTGTAGCCACGTATCCCTGGGAGCCCAACTAGTGTAGCTAAGTCTCCCGCTGCAAGATTCATGAGATGAGAAGGTGTAACATAAGCTTTGCTTTATTTGGCTATACATACACCGACATGCATTTATTTTCAATCTGACCTGCCACTTTTTGGGAGTTTTTCTTTATTTTGCACATTTGTTTTAAATGTACATATGTACGACATATCTATATGGTGTAGCTTATGTACATAAGGACTTTTTCTTCTCGAGCCAGTAGACTATCCCTCTTTTGAAGCATTATTGTAACCAACAACTCATGTCTTTAGACCTCAACACCACTAGACCAAGTTGAGACACACTTCCCTCCCTAAAAGAAGATGAGAGGTTCCGCCTATAAGTACTACCCTCGTATGCGACTCCAAGCCAAAGGAAAATGCCTCCTCACCACCTCATCTGTATGGAGCGGAGTGTAAAGTGTTGGTTCAAGTAAATCCATTGTTTGTGAGAGTCATGCATGTGTTGTTAAATGTTCTACTTAGGCTCATCAAGATGACATATGAACATAGCCTAGTGGACTCAAAGAATTAAGTCCGTAATGAACCTGAAAAGTCTTAACCCCAAATCCTATAAAGTTCATCTGAGAATTAGGTGGATTAAGGTATTAACCAAGCTCCATTTTCCAATTAAATTCAATACTAGTTTAAATGTCAACTATGATTCAGAAGAATATACAAATATTTACAAAAATCTTTTTATGCAGAAATTTTTAGCATGTGCAAAATTTTTGAAAATATTTGAATACATGCATGAATGCAGAAGTTTTGCAAACTATTTACAAACATTTACACAAGGGTTTTTGCAATCTTTTATTTTTCAAACATTTTTCAAAAATTTTGTACTATATAGTAATTTTGATATGAAAAATATTTACATAAATTTTACAATCAAAACATTTTTACAACCATTTGCATAAAAATAATTTTTATAAATAGCTATGTATGTACAAAAAGGAATTTTATGTAAAAGGAAAATTTTAAAAATTTTGTTATTTTTAATAAGTAATTTTTAGCCATTTTATTTATTAACACACTCACACAAAGTACGAGTTATGGCTAAAGTATATATACAATATATACGGTACTCCTTATATTTAGCTCGAATGATGTCCTCAGAGTGATCAAAGAGCGATGAAGAAGACATAACTCGTGCTTAGTATTAGGAAGTGAAAAGAAAGGCTATACTAACACGACGAATGAAAGAATAAAATCAATAGAAATCGGTGATCCCCCCTATACTTAGGATGAAGTAATCCTAAGTATAGAAATCTGTACACGAGGGGAAACCGAGGGTTAGAATGTACACGGTCTACCTCCCCTATACTTATGGTAAAATATCCCTAAGTATAGGCATCAAAACCGAGGTAGGAAGAAATCAAAATACACCCCCTCAATACTTAGGGTAAAGTACACCCTAAGTATAGAACAATCATAAGATAGAGATGGGGTGTTAGATGAAGAATGTGCGATATGGACATCTGGATCTATTCAAGCATGGAAGAAGGTGATACTCAGGCATGAGATGCAAATGATGTGAGTCAATGACCACATCTCATGCAAAATGAATAGGGGTGACGTTAATGATCAACATATCATGATCTAGATATGGCTTGAGGCGCTGACCGTTAACGTGAACGGTGGACTGAGATGACATCTCAGATATGTCGATACTACCATTGTCATGCACCTTTCGGACTAGATATGGTCTCTTCCACTTACTATGCAATTTCCCTGGAAATAATCTAAGCCTAGCATCAAACAACCATACTTTCTGATCCGGTTCAAATTGCTTATAGCTGATCTGAGAATCATGCCATATCTTCCCTCGCTCCTTATACTGTAGACTGCTTGAAAAGGTTGTATCTCTAAGATGTTCCAGGGCTTCCAATTTTGCCTTCCTTTGATCACTTATACTCTCTGGATCCAATAATATCTCAGTGATAGCCCAAAGTGACTTATGATTAATCTCAATAGGTAAATGGCATGGCTTTCCATAAATGAGATGAAATGGAGACATACCCAAAGGTATCTTGAAGGAAGTCCGATATTCCCATAAGACTGAGTCCAAAAGCTGTGACCAATCCTTTCGGTTTGGGCTGACTACCTTCTGCAGTATCGTCTATGCTGAACTCGTTAGCAAGGGACTTTACCTTGTCGTTGATAAAGTGAGACCCTCCATCAGATATCAAAACTCTAGACACCCCGAACCGTGAAATGATGTTCTTCCTCAAAAATTTGCAAACAGTCCTAGCATCTACAGTTTGGGCTAGAATGGCCTCAACCCAATGACTCACATAATCTACAACCAATAAAATGTACTGAAATCCCTAAATCTTAGGGAATGGACCCATGAAATAAATACCCCATGCATCAAAGACCTCACAGAAGTGAATGGGCTGCATCGGCATCATATCACGATGTCCACAGGTACCCATCCTCTGACAGTCAGTACACCTCTTCACGAATTCATCAGAATCCTTAAAGAGGGTAGGACACCATATTGCAGATTGGAGCACTTTCTGTACGATTCTCCTCATAGAATGATGTCTTCCTGCCATAAGCTTGTGGTAGTAAGTGAGGATGCTATGTTGCTCCTCCTGAGTAATGCACCGACACCAGACGCTATCCCCTCCTTCATTATAAAGGATGGGATCCTCCCAGTGGTATGACTTGGCCTTCGCAAGGAAGGTCTCAGTCGCTGCCTGGGCTAACCTTGTGGAACTTTCTTCGCAACAAAACAATTCACAATGTTGGTGTACCATGGGAGCGAGGCAATAGCAAGGATCACCTTATCTTGGAAGGTCTCTGTAATAGGATTAATATGCTCGGATTCCTCAAGATTTTTCAAATGGGAGAGATGATCTACCACCACATTCTTGACTCCAGGCTTATTCTTAATCTCAATATCAAACTCCTGGAGTAGAAGGATCCATCTAGTCAATCGAGCTTTGGCATCCTTCTTTGCCATAAGGTACCTGATGGCGGTGTGATCTGTCTAGATAGTCACTTTAGATCCTAGAATATATGAACTGAGTTTGTCCAAGGCAAAAACTACGGCTAGCATCTCTTTCTCTGTGACTGTATAGTTCCGATGAGTGGTATACAATGTATGCTAGCGTAGTGAATGGCAAATGGTAAACCGTCCCTCCTCTGTCCTAGCATAGCCCCTGCGGTAAAATTGGAGGCATCCGTCATGCTCTCGAATGGGAAAGACTACTCATGCGGCTAAAGGACAGGAGCCTCAACAACTAGGTGCTTGAGGGTCTTAAAAGACACAAGACACTTATTATCGACAATGAATTCAGTTTCCTTTGTCATCAGATCAGTGAGCAGTCGGACAATCCTGTTGAAGTCAGGAATAAAATGTTGGTAGAAATTGACATGCCCCAGAAAAGACCGCAACTGCCACAAGTTGGACGGTGGATTGAGTTTCCTGATGATATCCACCTTGGTCGGATCAACCTCCATGCCCCTTTTGGAGATGATATGAACAAGCACCATCCCTTGAGTCACCATGAAGTGACTCTTCTCCCAAGAAAGAACAAGATGAACCTCTATGTAGCGCTGAAGCACTCAGTCTAGGCCATCAAGACAAGCATCAAACCCATCGTCGTATACCGAGATGTCATCCATGAAAACCTCTAAACAGTCGCCCACCATGTCCGAGAAAATGGACAACATTCACCTTTGGAATGTCGCCGGGGCGTTGCATAGACCAATGGGCATCCATTTGAAAGCATATGTCACAAAGGGACAGGTGAATGTCGTCTTATCCTGGTCTTCAGGTGCTATGGCTACCTGATTATATTCGGAGTACCCGTCAAGGAAGCAGTATTGATTCTTCCTAGCTAGCCTCTATATAGTTTGATTAATAAAAGGCAGTGGGAAATTATCCTTCATGATGGCTTGGTTCAATCATTTGTAGTCCACACAAACCCTCCAAGAAATGGGTACCTGGGTAGCGATCTCCTCTCCAAACTCATTCACAATTGTGGTGATGCCCATCTTCTTGGGCACCACATGTAATGGACTAACCCACTTGGAGTTGGAGATGGGTTAGATAAAATCGATGCTCCACCATTTGGATATCTTTCATGACTACCTCTCGAAGATTCGGGTTCAGCCGTCGCTGGAACTCACGTGACGGCTTCACGTCCTCCTCGAGAAAGATATGGTGGGAGCACAGGGCTGGACTTATCCCTTGGAGATCAGCTACACTCCATCCTATTGCCTTGCGGTTCTTTTTAAGAATCTCCATAAATAGATATTCTTTCTCTCCATTCAAATCTATTGAGGTAATGATGGCGTACATCTCATGCTCACCCGCAAGGAACCTATACTTCAGCGACTGCGGCAAAGGCTTCGGTTCTAGACAATTGGGAGCTGGCAATCTGGCTCTGGAATTTTTGAGTGAATGAAACCAGATCTGAATGTGAGAACTCTTGCTGATCATGAATAACTGGTGAAGATGGCCCTGCTGGTGTGTCTGTACTCGGTGTTGGTTCAGTCTCCACCCTAGCTGTTGGCTCTGTGGGAATCAGACAAGGCAAATAATCATTGAAATCATCCCAATCTATGTCTAAATCCGAGGGATCTGAATCAAAAGCACAAGAAACAAAGTTTGCTTCGCTATCCTGAACACGGTCGTCAGCCTAAAAAATGTCCTCGGCCAAGAGTGTGCTCTCTGAACTCTCATCTGCTGGAGACTGTAAATCTGCAATGTCTGAAGGTGAGAGAAGTGCTCGTGAAACAGGGACAGTCTAAGCGGCTTCATCATCAGTTATCACAAAGTAGCACTCATGGTGGATGTCTGGCTTTGCCTCTATCGTCTTCTCTACATCACTAAACTGCTTCGAGCAAGTTGAATCTCGTGCTCTAGTCTCCTTGATCGTCTCTATTTGTATACTTTCACCATCAACGCGAAAGTACACCTTCCCGCTATCATGGTCGGACACCGCCTTGGTTGTGGCGTATCGATCATAGACTCAAAGATCTCCATGTCCAACACAACGAAATCCATGAGGAATTTCAGGGCCTGACTTGTGAGGAACAAGCCTTTCAACAACCCATTTGGCCTCTTGATAGATCGATCTGCAAACTGAAGGAATGTACTGCTTTGTCAAAGAGGGCCAAACTCAATCGGTCGAGTAAAGCTGCCAGAAGTAGGTTGATGGCAGAGATGCTGTCTAATAGAGTACGATCAAATCTCTACTCATGAATGTGGCATCTGACATAGGGAACCCCTGCATCTGGCCTCTTGGCTGGCAGACGATTTTGAATGGAGAAGCAGGTGGCATGGGTCAGCACATGGATTTCTGCCTGATGGTTCCTCTTCATCCTATGGATAGTGGTCTTCTCTCTCAAGTTCCCTTGGAAGAGAGGGATGTGCTCGAGTGCCTCCTATAGAGTCAACTGAATGTGGACTATATCTATCATCTGCTGGTTGAACTCTAATTATTAGTCTCTTTTTGGATTTTCTTTTTTATTCCCCTTCGCCAAGCTGAGTACATCATGGAAGGGGATAGCTTGGCCCTCCTCAGATAGAGGGAAAGGAAGAGGTTCCAGCTGCTGTAAAGGAATGGAGCCCATACAAGAATCATCACGCAACATAGATGGACTGGCAGTAGATAAAGAAACCTTTCCTTTATTAAATTTTTTTGTTCTTTTTCATATGGTCCTAAAGTACAGAGGCTGGAGAAAATACAACTGGAATAGAATTGGTGACATCAGTACCACCCACATCATCAGACTTCACAGCATCAACACCGCGCTCTATCTCAACATCTGGTAATCTGGTGGCGTCAGTAGCACCATCTACATCTGGAGAAGTAATACAATCGACTGGATCAGCATCCTTAGTAGCATCAGCACCACCGTTATCATCATCATCATCGAACTCAGTACCACTGTCCTCCTCGTCTGGTGCTCCTGGCTCATCATGGTTTCGTCGCTCAGACGAGGCGTCGACGGCTGGCATCCTACCTCTCCTAAGTGACACAAAATCGACATCAAATGTATATGAAGCAATGTCACCCAATAAATCACTAGGAATGCAGGTCTCTGTGAACTGTACCTGCTCAGACTTCCTCTTTAGGTTGTTCTGGTTGGGCTCGATCTTAGCGGGTATGGCAGCCTTCTACTTTATTATCTCCCTCATCTCCTGGCGAAACTCGTCCATCTCCCACCTAAATAATGCATGTTGGTCTGTGAGTAGGTAGGTTAGATCATCAAGAGCTCGGTTCTCATAGGCTGGCCCATAAGAACCGGATGGGTTGCCTCGCTAAAAATGAGGCTACGGCTGCTGGAACTGGTGAGGCGGCTAAGTGAACTGTTGTTGCCTCCACTGCTATCCTTGCTGGTAGGGACGAGGACCTAATTAGTAATGGTATGGTGGCTGTTGGGAGTACTAGAGCTGCTGCTGCTGACTAGACTGCCCATCTTGAGCTGGAGGCTGTTGTTGCTGGGACAAGTTGCCTCCGGTAGACCACCTGAATTCGGGATGATCTCGGTGGATCCCGGGCTGTTGCCGGTAATAAAAAATCTCGTTGGCTTCCATCAACGGCTCCTGCTCATATGGGGACAGGGGAAGGACTGCCAGTGGCTAATCCAGCTAGTACACCACCATCTGAGTGTCTTGAGATGGTGGTGGCTGAGAATATTGGTCCTACAACTGGTGAACCGGCTCCTCCTGGATGTGGTAAACCTGTCGGTACTGAGCAGAGTGCTCGAAAGAGTTGCTGCTGCTAGGATCAACCTGTGACGTGAGACAGGGATGAGAAGCCGTCTGTGTCTCTTGGAGACACATGATCTAGGTCTTCAGGTCACTCAGGGTCTGTGCCAATTGATCGATCTACGTCATGCCCTGACACTGCTTCTTCTCAATGATCTCTATACGGTCCATCTTCTAGCTGATGATACCCATGTAAACGGTGGATGACTTTGCCTGTGCTGCTGTTGATGAAGAATTGGATGGACCTGCATCAACCCGTGCTATCCTCTGATAGGTCATGGCCTGGGGTAGGGGCTTCCCCTGAGTGTAGAGTCTGGTCTGGGACATCACCGTATAGTTCTCGGCCATCTCCTCATAGATCGCCCACACATGATCCTCATCTTTGATAAAGTAGGAGCCCCCACAAGAAGCGTTAACTAGCCCCTACAGCTCCGGTGTCATCCCACAAAAAAAGCTTTGTACTAGGTTGGGTTTGGATATGTCGTGATGTGGACACCGGTCGATGAGCTCACGGAATTGATCCCACGCCTCATGGAACTGCTCATTGGGGATCATGGAGAAGTTGTTGATTAGAGCTCGTGTTGTATTCATCCGACCGAGTGGATAGTACTTGTTCAAGTACTCGGTCCGGAGTTGCTCCCACGAAGTCACATATCTCCCTAAATACTTCAGCCAGTAGGTTGCTCTATCGACAAGGGAGAATGGAAACGCCACCATCTTGATGGTGTCCTCATCTGCGTATATGTTGTGGACAGTGCTGCAGATCATCTCAAACTCCTGTAGGTGTAGATGCAGCTCCTCAGTGGCAAGCCCATGGAACTTGGGAAAGAGCTGAATGGTCTGGGGAGGGAAGCTTGAAGTCTCCCAGAATCGCTGGAAGCTGGATCCAACGGTATGTAAGGGTTGCACCAGGGTTGTGCGACTCCCTCATCGGCCTGGCAGTTCTGGCTGGCTCTTGCAGCTCTTCTGGCTATCCTCCATCTCCTCCTCCAACCTCTGGGATCTCTCCACCGCATGCTCAGTGCGGCTCTCCTCTGTCGGCTCGCATATGTGCTATCTCTCGGTGCACCTCTGCCATGAAGGCTCCCTGGTCTCTAATCTGCCTCTACATCATCTCCAGGGAGGCTAGAAGTGTGTTGTTGATGGCACCCTGATCTAAAACAAACGTCGAACCATGGGGCTGTCCATCGGTGCGCTCCTCACTGCTGGTCATCTCGTGAGTCTCTGCAAAGGCAGAGACCCGATCTCAGGTGCCGTCCTATGAACATATAGTTGTGCTGTTGGTCTATGCTCGGGCACCTCAGGATTAAAAGAAGGGTGGTCGAGGGGGAACATGGCAGAATCAAACTCAGGTTCGGAGAGCAGGTCAAGGCTCCCCGGAACCTCCCTAGATGAGTGGGTTGGAGTGCTCGAGAGTGGTGTTGTCAAAGGTAGCCTAAGGGACCTCCGGCCCATCATCGTGATATGGGAAAAATGTGGATGAGATATGGATGCAAACAAGATCAACAGTCAAACCCCCAATTCACCTACTCACATTGAGCTGATGACCGTTAAGGTTTGGTCTTTTATATTGTCAAATTTATTTGGGTGATAATTCAGTATTACAGAGCGATTAAGTGAGCTGGTAGGAACCCGATGCTCTCAAGAGACTGGCCCGATCCCAAAGCTAGGTCTTTCCCAGCCAGTACAAGTTGCAGACCGTTTACCGGCTATTCGATCAACTCGATCTATTACGGACGTCATGGCCCGCTTTACAGGAGACTGGAGAGATCCTTACAGTAGAATGACTAACCCCAAGACCAGCAGTCTAGCGAGAGTTCAGGTGTGGCTCTAGCCTAGTGTGCGGGTCACTCTCTCGCGCAAGTGATGAAACTCGATTTCATCACCTTAACTCTTCATTTTTAACCCCCTTGCTTAAAAGTGTGTCAATAAAAAAACAGATAAAGTCCTGTAGTTATCTGAGTCTTGAATAAATTAAAAACCACAAAAAATGTCAAAATTAAAATTCATGGTGTTTTTAGCCTAAAAATATCCTCAAAATTATTTTGAGTCTTCAATCGACCTCATCTCTATTTTTGGCCAACATGAAACTTGTAGATCTCATCGAGATCTACAACTTTCATGTTTTGAGTTTTCTAAAATTCGACCATCTTTACCCTCATATTTCATTTTTCCTCTCTAAATAATCCGATTGGGCCACGTGGCCCTTTTTGATTGAGCCACGTGGCCCGGCCTCTTTGCATTATCCGCCCGCACCCTTGGTCGTTGGATCTCTTCTTGATCCAACGGCCCTTCTGTCACCAGGCGCACCCTTGTTCCACGCCGTCTGATCAAGCTCTGGATCTCATCCCAGCCGCCCATTCCATCCTTTTCCTCATTACGCCACGTGGCGCCTTTTGCGCCATTCGATTGAGCCCTCATCCCTCCATCTCAGCCTCTATCTCCTCATCGACTCTCAACCCTTCTCATCACAACCGCCCGCTAGCGCTACGTCCACCGCATGACACGTGGCGACATCCTGTCTCTCTGATCATGCAACCCTTGATCAGATCACCGCCGTCGTTAAGCGCCTTGATCCAGGCCGTTGGATCACAAGATCCAACGGCAACGAACTCGTCGTCAACCTCGGGTCACCCCTCTCTCCCACGTTCTTCATCTCACAAATCTTCTTCTCCCTTCCATTTTTCCCATGTCTCCAGCCACCATCTCCATTCTCCAACCACTCCACGGCTTAGCCTGGTCTACCCTCGAACTCGCGGGCACTTCCATCACCCACGATCCCCTCTTCTTTGCTCCACGTTCCCCATACAAACCACGATGGTCACCACCTGAACCACCGAACCTCGACCTTCAAATAGTCCCACTCCCCCTCCTTCCACTTGCGTCCACCTTCACGAGAGGAAGGGCCTATCCCCCCTCCTCCTCCCTGTGATAGGGGGAGGAGTTAGGATCGAGCGATGACGACCCAAATCCCTCGGTGAGACCCGCAGCTTCACAGTCGCATTGCGGTGGCTCAAGCCCCGCCCGAGCTAACTAAAACGGCCGACCACCATGTGCGACGACCCCGAGGTCCTCCAAGGACCTCGAGCGCAGGCATCCGCTCCGCCCGACCTCAGGTAAGCTCTCCAATGTTAGTTGTAATTTTTCTTTACTTTTTGCTTAATTTCTTAGGTCGTTATACCCCTTCCTACCTTCCATTGATAGCTCCTCGAGCTCCGCCTCACTCCCTTCATTCACGCGCATCGTCCCGATCACCTCACCCCTTTTCCACTACCTGAACACCTCCTCCACCTTCATCCTCCATCGCCGGAGATGAAGAGCATAAGGGCTCCATCTCCTTTCGCTCACAAGCCCTCTATCCCGCTCACGCACACACGTCCTTTGCTTCGGCTAGGTACCTAACTATGCAGGTCATCAAAACCATCAATGGACGGATCTTCACCAGAGCAAACTTCATCAACTCTGTCGCCGACACCTGAGCCCCGATGACCTTAGTCCAAAGCCTTGGCGACTTCCCCGAGCTCCCAGCTACCTCGACGTACTTCTAGGGAGCTAAGGGGAGGTCCACAGTGCTTGAGCAGCGGCGGTAGAGCTCAATCCTCATCGCCAGAGGTCTGTCATCGCTGCCTGCCACAGATGATGAAGGAGATACAACGGTCGTTGGATGGTCTTCTCCCGGAGACCATCTGACGACCCAGTTGAAGCCGCATCACGCCGGCATACACGTACAATATCCATCTGATCGCCATGATCAGATGGTTCACATTCGACCACGTGATGGACCCAGAGCTTCTCCGAGCTTCAGCATCCGATCCTTCAGGCTCGAAGCTCCCGAGCCTACGTCGAGCCTTCCTGGAGCTTCGAGTCAACCCGAACCTGCATCGAGCCTGAGCCAGCGCTCGAGCCTAGTCAAAGCAACGCCGAGCCTCCCCCGAACCTCAGAAGCCTCCGAGCCTGGATTGCACGTGCTAGTCACATGCGACCTGGGCTAATTGTAGGGAGACCCCGCCGACTTCTCCATTTTGCTGATAGGTCCTGACATCACGTGCAAACCATGTGTGTAGTGGATAATTTGCAATTATACCCTCGTGGGTTTCAAAAATTGTAAAAATACCCCTGTGTGTGTGGGCTATTTATAGGGAAGGTCCCTAAATTTCTCGTAATTACATTTTAGTCCCTCCCAGGGACCTGTTTGTAGTTATCTTTCATGTTTTCTTTCAATTATGCCCTTGTTTTCTTTTATGCATATCTTGAGCTTCGTAATCCCGATTGAGACGATTTTAGTGGCATTTTGAAGCTCTCTTTATTGTCTTTCTTATGGCATGCTCTTATTTCACAATTGATACCATGAATTTTTATGTATTATTTTATTGATTAAGTGTCTTGATTTCACTGATTCTCTTGCCTAATTTACACATGAATGAAGAGTGCTTCATTATTTGACCCTATTTGAATTGTATTTTAATGGCTCAGGTATTTATGGTCTAGGGCTTGTTTGCATTGCATTTCATCACATCTATTTGCATGATTAAAATAAAATAAAAAAATGCATGTTTATATTTGTTTGATGCATTGTCTTTGTCCTTCAACGTTGTTTGACCTACATATCTCCAACTTAACACTTAATAAATAGATGAAAATCTGAATAATCACGAGAGAGGCTCGTGTCCCTGAGTTCGACCTTGGTTTCTTACCAAGTAAAATAAAAATACGACCATCTGATTCTATTGACAACTCAATTTGATGGTCTTCGATAGACCAAGTTCAGCCCGGCTGCAATGACCTTTGAATAGTAATTCCACATTATTAGAGGGTTGAATCTTCAGTTTATTAGCAAGCAAACCAAACAAGGAGGGGATGATGCTCCCAAAACAGATTTTTAAGTTATGTGTCTTTTAAGAAGAAATTTGCATTAGTAGTCCCAATTTTATGGTTTTCTGTTTTTATGGTATTTTTTCAATAACAAACAACACCTAACGAATTTTTCGATCTCCTGATTATTTTAATTTCAAAAACAAGGGGGAGAAGTAAAAAAAACCGATGCACGATCAAACACGATGATGCATGCAAAGTAAGAAAGGTATACCTGACTCCTGCACTCTACATGTAGGGTGATCCGAGCATAAATTTAAAGACAGAAATTTAAACTAATCTAAATGATGCAAGAAGAAAACGACCTTAGACGAGTAATTTCTAGTGATCATGAGGAACATTAGCTAACTGATAAGAGAGAGAGGTCGATGTCTGGTCTCGGATGCTGATCGGTTGATAACGCTTCCCGCACCCTATGTTAATTCGGTCAGATTAATGTCCAAATTAATGTTAATAATTCGTTGCAGTCGGATACGAGAGGTTGATCAAAAACCACTTAGTGATTAATATTAAGTGATGATATTTTTTTTTATTTGGTGGAGTCCAAGGTCGATCTCAGGGAGGCAACTGTCTCCTTAGGTAAATTACAACAATTCTTCAAGTGTTGATGTTTGAGAATCAATTTTTTTGGTCTTTTTAATTTTTATGCAGACATATGTAGACAAGGTGAGCTAATTTAGCGTTTAATTTGATTGATGTATCAAATGAAGTCCAAAAATAATGAAAATTGGCCAGATGATTATTTATGATAAAAATGACCTACACTAATTTTTTTGGAATTTTTCGACTCAAAATAAATTTTCTATGAATTAAATAAACAAATAGAGTGATTTTCAGTATTTAATTTTTAATAAATATCAAATCACAATTTTTTCAAGAACTAAAATTATCCTAGGTGGGTCTAATGATAAGGGACCTAGGAAAATTGACAAGACTTAAATTCACTGTGAAATGAATTAATTAAAATTAATTTAAGAAAATCACTAAACTATTTATTTAGGCCTCGATATGCGTGCAAAAGCTATGAAATTTTTATGGTGTGTTAGAAATAAAGTCCTTAAGCTACTGTGAATTTTTGGTGATTTTTGAAGGCACAGATAATTAACTAAAAATCAAAAGGCATCACTGGGCAAAATATGTCACAACTGAACCATTTAATTTATTAATAATTCAAGTGAACCAACAAAAATCAGACACGTGTACTAACAGATAGAGGACAAAATTTCCAACAACATGCAATTTTTAGCGTCTCAAAATGATGAAAAATGCACTCTAGGGACACGTGCAAACACAAGGGTGTAAATGCAATACTGGAAATTAAAATTTCAACAATTAAATATGCTGACAGGGACTAAAATGCAATTACCGATAACATGCAGGACTTGTATGCAATTTCTCCACGAGACACGTGCTCCTCACGTGGGGTCTGCTTCACAGGGACCTTCTTGTAATTTCCAAAAGCTTCGGGGCGTCTGTGCAAATAACCCAGGTCGCACGTGCTCCTCACGTGGCCGACCTAGGTTCGGCGGGCGTTGGAGGCTTGGAGCGAGGGTCGGGTCCTCTGGAGGTTCGGACTAGCCTCGGTGCAGCTTCGGGTCACCCGAGCCTAGGCTTGGAGGCCGAGGCTCGGATAAGGAGACGTGGCGGCCTGAAGGCCCTTGGATCAAGATGGATCCAAGGGATGTCGATGAAGATACGTGGCGACTGGCGAGGCGTCGATCAGAAGCGCGATGAACGGTTGAGGACTGTCGCGGTGGTGGGGTACGTGGCGGGACGAGGACCGTTTGATCGGATGATCGAACGGCCGCTGCTTCTTCGTCTCTAACGGTCCTCCGCCGCCTGCGGAGGAGAAGGCGGTGCTCCGGTGAAGGTCGCCTAGCTCCGCCTCGGTTGCCAAGCGCCGATGAAAAGCTTCGTCAGCTCCCACGTAGCTCGGAAGAAGCGGAAGTGCACGGCGAAGCCTCCGGTGGCCTCTAGATCCTGGGAGAGGTGCTGGAGCTCTGTGTCGATGAAGCTCGAAGGGAGCTCCGGCGAGGCTCCGGCCAATGACGAATTTAGGACCTGCAAAGGGTTATACGTATAGCCGAGGCGTGCAGGTGTTCGTGGAGGAGAATGGAGTGATCGGCGAGGCCTGAGGCGAAGGGAGGTGGTCGGGTGACGGAGCTCCGGCCAGGTGGCGGAGCTGAAGGTCGATGGATGGTGGAGTAGAGTGTCTGAAGGTGTAGAGAGGCCAGCGAGGATCAGAGCTTCAACACGAAGCTCGTCGGAGTGATTGGGAGGCACGAAGATGGCTGGTGACGGCGATTAAAAGCGGAGAAAAACCAAGAAAAAGAAGAAGAAGATTGGAGGACGGATGAAGGGAGTTACCTGGGGAATGGGGCTCAGCTTTGAGCTCCAGGTCGTCGCTCAAGGGATCGGTAGGGTCCCGAGCTCTAGCAGCTGCTCGAGGGAGGCTGCGGCACGGCGGTGGCGGCCGTGGATCTCGCCGGAGTTGGATCTCTGTCGTCGCTCGACAAATCAACCAATTGCTGTCACCAATAGGAAGCTTGGAGCTCGAGGGACCTCCCTGGAGTGGCGGATGGGGGTGAACGGTGCCGGTGGCTGAGTATTTATAATGAGAAGGAGGTGGTCTGGCTGGGTGAGTGGCGAAGTTGGTGGTCGTCGTGGGGCGAGTGTGGTGGAGATGGTGGTGCTCGAGGGAGCTGGCGAGGGAGAGGGACGAGTGGGGGATGTCATGGGGAGGTCAGCGGCCGGAGGAGATGGCCGACGTGTGTCCAGAAAAGGAAAGGGGGCGCCCCTCCCGCAAGGCAAGGGACGTGGGGGAGAGGGGCGCCTGGAGGTAGGAGACGAGGTCTCCACCGTTGGATCTTGTGATCCAACGGTGGAGATCAGAGCGTGGAGTGACGGTGGTGATCCGATCAGGGAAGGAGCGATCAGAGGCGGATGGAAGCGCCACGTGGCGCGCTGTGGCTTCGGCGGTTACGAACGGCTATGATGGATAGTGGGGGCCGATCGAGTGGATGAGGATCACGGGGGAAGCATCGGCTGAGATGGAAGATCAGACGCGCGATCCAACGGTGGATGGATGCACCACGTGTCTGGCTGAGGAAGAGGCGCGAATGGAGGGATCAGATGGAGCGCGGGGGAGATCTGACGGCCAGGAGAAAGGAGGCGCGTGGAAAGAACTGGACCGTTGGATCAGAAGCGCGATCCAACGGCGGGAGGCGCGGGCGGATGAGGCGATGGGCAGCGGGCCGCGTGGCGCAATCAGAGGGCGCCACGTGGCCTGCTGTGAATGGCTGGATGAAGAAACACGTGTAGAGAGAAGAGAAAGCTGAATTTGGAAAAACTCAAAACATGAAAGTTGTAGATCTTAATGAGATCTACAAGTTTCATGTTGACCAAAGACGGAGATGAGGTCAAATATGATACATAAATACAAGGATACATAAATATACATATGTAGTATACAGAATGACCAAAAAACCCAAGTCTCACATACAAGCTCCAATTTCAATGAAATTAGTCTCATTTTGAAGGTCTTTTAATGTGTAGTATTCTAAGAGTGAGTAGACCTAATTAGGAGTTTGTATGAGGGCTTTATTTGTGTTTTAATGTACAAAGGTTCTCCGGCTATTGTGGCTATTCTACAAGGGTGATTTTTAGCAATATTCCCTATATTATTAAGGAATATATACATATATTATAGAGAAGAAGTTATTTTGATGAAGAGGTATTTTACAGGGGATTTTTGGCTTCTTATTTAAATGCAGATGAGCTGCTAAAATGCATGAATTATGGATGCATGCATGAGTGTTATTTATGCAAGATAAAAGGAAATATGCCTCTATTTTCTCGGGAACAAGGCTCTATTTTTGACTTTTGATGTGATGAATCACAGATTCATCAACCCCCTATACTTAAACCTTGCTCGTCCCCGAGCAACTAAAATGAAATGCAAGAGTGAAATGATTTTGGGTTCCATACCAAGGTCATGAACAAAAGTTGAAAAATGGAGCCTGACTCAAACTTTGGATTAATTGTGTGGCGGAACCTTATTTGGACCTGGACTTAAGACCTAACAGACTTCAAGTTCTACAAGTCTTCTATTCAAGACGCCTCAATAGTCAGGTCAGAACAAGTCCTCAAACGCAAATTTCTGATGACTATGATTCTTACTTGTACTGTGTAAGTGATTTGCAACTCTCCACATCAGAAATGGCTCGGAACCAGCCTCCTCTAACAAGGTAACTCAATAACCCGGTATAGTAACTCTTTCCTCGAGGAGCGGGGTATTCCCTTCTAAGTTCAAGTGCGACCAACTCAAGAGGAGGGGGTAGAGAAGAGAATGGACGGTAGCCAGTGTAGCTACCTATCCCGGGATGCCTGACCAGTGTAGCCAAGTCATCCAGCTGCATTTCTTTACTAGTATACAGGCTCCGACAGGTATTTTATTTTTTTCTTGAACTTGTCTGATTTTTTGGAGTTTTTGCAATTTTTTTTTTAGAAAGCAGCATGTACATCAGGAGTTTTTCCTCTTGAGTCAGTAGACTATCCCTCTTTTGAAGCATTATTGCAACCCACAGCACCCTGTCCTTAGATGTCAACACCACTAGACTAGGTTGAGACGCACTTCCCTCCCTAGAGGAGGACGGATGTTTCCACCCGTGTGCTACTCCAAGTTAAAGGATTCTACCTCCTCATCACCTCATCAGTGAAGAGCTACGTGCATAGTGCTCGTCCAAGTTAGGTCATTATCTATAAGAATCCTGCGTATGCACGAGATATTCTACTTAGACTGGTTAAGATGACATGTGAACATAGACATGCGGACTCAAAGAATTAAGTCTCTTGACCTGAGAAATCTTAACTCCAGTTCCTATAAGGTTCCTCTGAAATTAGGTGAATTAAGGTCAAATCAAGTCCATCCTCAATATTTACTCATAACTTGGTCTAGAACCCACTAACTTTTCACTTCGCATATGCAAGGTATGCAGATGAGATGAGATGTCATGCTATGAAAATGCAAGACTCTTGTTATTATTTTTTTATGCAGAGATGATATGCGAGAGTAAATAAGAAGCCTAAAAAATTTTTTTTCATTTTTACCCACCCGTAATTATTGTAAATATATATACAAAAATACGCGAAAGTACGAGCTATGGGTAAAGTATATATGTAATATATACACGCCCCCCTATACTTAGCGTGTGCTATGTCCTCAGAGCACGAAGAGCGAGGAAAAAGACATAGCTCGTGCTAAGCGTAGGAGAGCCAAAGAGGAATAGAAAGTATAGAAGTCGTCTCGCCCCCCTATACTTAGGCTCTGACAGCCTAAGTGTATAAGAAGATCAGTAATGGGGCGGACGAGGGATAGATGAGTGTATAAAGCGGGCATCGGTTCCCCCTATACTTAGGCTTTAGTCAGCCTAAGTATAGGACCGGAATGAGTGTGAGAACCGATGTGATTTGGAGAATGTACAGTGACTCGATTCGGGTTACCCCTCCCCCCTATACTTAGGATTTGGTCATCCAAAGTGTAGTCCAAGATAATGGTTCGATGATGTGGGGATGGGTTACCAGAATCGTGGAGGTAAAGGATAGGATATACAGGAAGAATGAGATATATACAAATGAGTCGGTCTGAATCTTTTGAAGATGCTGCTGATGGCTGGAGTTCATTGCTGCAAGGTCCCATACGCGACTTGAGATGTATCTGTTGTATCTGTCTCGCGTATGAATACAATCTCCTCTACATGGACTAATTGTTCATTGGATTCGACGAAGTGCTTCAACAGCTGTCCATTTACTAGGAATGTCGGTGCCTCATCTGCGAGATCTGAGATCTCGATACAACCACTATCATGCACCGTTCGGACAACGAATGGTCCCGTCCACTTAGACTTTAATTTGCCTTGGAAAGTCTTCAGCCTGGCATTGAACAACCATACCTTCTGTTCAGGAGCAAAGGTCTTTCGTCTGATATATCTATCGTGCCAACGCTTCACTTTGTCCTTGTACACCACACTGTTGTCGTATGCTCGGTTTCTGACTTCCGCAAGCTCATTCAGATCCATGTCTCTCTGTTTCTGGCCCAGGTGTGTGTTCCAGTTGACCTTCTTTATTGCCCATTCTGATTTGTGCACTAACTCTGCAGGCAAATGGCACGGCTTTCCGAATACCATTCGGAATGGGGAGGTGCCTAACGGTGTCTTGTAAGCCGTCCTATACGCCTAGAGGACTTGATCCAAGATCTGAGACCAGTCCTTCCTGTCCGGGCGGACAAGCTTTTGCAATATGGTTTTCACCTCCCTATTGGACACCTCAGCCATACCATTAGTTTGTGGGTGGTAAGGACCCGCGACACGGTGTTCGATGCCGTAGTCCTTCAGGAGTTTCTTCACCTCCCGATTCACAAAGTGGCTACCCCCATCTGATATCATCATTTTGGGGATCCCGAACCTAGAGATTATGTGCTCTCTAATAAATTTACAGACAGTCCTGCTGTCTGCGGCTCGGGTCGGGATAGCCTCCACCCATCTGGATAGGTAGTCAACCGCAAGAAGGATGTATTCGAATCCGTGGCTGACAGGGAATGGGCCCATGAAATCGATGCCCCAGGCGTCAAAGACATCACAAATGATGACCGGCTGCATTGGCATCTCATCCTTGGAACCAACGGTTCCTCCCATTCTCTGGCAAACTGGGCACGACTTCGCGAAGGCAGTGGCATCGCGAAACAGAGTCGGCCAGTAAAAACCACACTGAAGTACCTTCCATGCGGTCCTCTTCCCGGAGTGGTGTCCTCCTGCCTCTAAGCTATGGCATAAAGAAAGGACACTCTGGTATTCCTCCTGAGGAATACAACGCCTCCAGACACAATCCGGTCCTTCAAAGAAAAGGATCGGATCCTCCCAATGGTAGTGTCTAGCGTCCGACTTTAGTCGGTCGATTGAGCCAATCCTCGGGAACTTTCTTGGAGACAAGATAGTTCACGATATTGGCGTACCATGGGAGTGAGTCGATAACAAAAATCGACTCGTCAGGGAAGGAGTCTCGAATTGGGGAAACCTCGGAAGTATTAAGATCTTCGAGACGAGAGAGATGATCGGCTACTACGTTCTTCTTTCCAGGTTTATCACGGATGTCCAAATCAAACTCCTGGATAAGTAAAATCCAACGAAGAAGACGCGCCTTCGCGTCCTTCTTCTCCATCAAATATCGTAGTGTCGTGTGGTCTGTGAACACAGTTACCTTGGATCCGATTAAATGAGATCTGAATTTGTCCAAGGCAAACACTACCGCAAGCATTTCCTTTTCGGTAACTGTATAGTTACGCTGAGCAGAATCAAGCACTTTGCTTGCGTAGTGAATTGCAAACGGGACGCCATCTCTTATTTGTCCCAACACAGCCCCAACAGCATAATCTGAGGCGTCCGTCATGATCTCAAAAGGGAGAGACCAATCTGGGGCTTGTAAGATGGGTGCGTCCATGATCATTCCTTGTAACAGCTTAAAGGCCTCAAGACACTTGTGATCGACAATAAACTCCGCGTCTTTGCCTAAAAGCTCAGTTAGCGGTCGGGCAATCTTAGAGAAATCTTTGATAAATCTTCGATAAAATCCGACATGCCCGAGGAACGACCGCAACTGCCGTACGTTGGTTGGTGGCTGGAGTCGTCTGATCACGTCCACCTTGGCAGGGTCAACCTCCAATCCTCTCTTGGAGATGACATGCCCCAACACTATGCCCTCCGTCACCATGAAGTGACTTTTCTCCCAGGAGAGCACCAGATTGACCTCACAACATCTTTTGAGGACTCGGTCCAAATTCCTAAGGCAGGAATCAAAAGAGTCGCCGTGGACCGAGAAGTCATCCATGAAGACTTCCAGGAATTCACCGACCATTTCGGCGAATACAGCAATCATGCACCTTTGAAAAGTACCTGGAGCATTGCATAGCCCAAAAGGCATGCGCCTGAAAGCATAGGTACCAAAGGGGCATGTGAACGTGGTCTTTTCCTGGTCCTCCGGAGCTATGGCTACTTGATTGTAGCCCGAGAACCCATCAAGGAAGCAGAAGAATTCCTTCCCCGCTAATCTTTCTAGGATCTGATCAATGAACGGTAGGGGGAAATGATCCTTCTTCGTCGCGGCATTCAAGCGTCTGTAATCCACACAGACGCGCCACGACGTGGGTACTCTCGTCACGATCTCCTCTCCGTCCTCGTTGGTGGTCGTCTGAATTCCCGACTTTTTCGGGACAACATGAATTGGGGCCACCCACTTGGAGTCGGAGATTGGATAAATAAAACCCGCGTCGCACCATTTTTCTATCTCTTTCTTTACTACCTCTCGTAAATTTGGATTCAACCGGCGTTGGAATTCACGAGAGGGTTTGGCTTCGTTCTCCAAGTAAATATGGTGCGAACATAGAGCGAGATTTATTCCGTGGAGATCGGAAATGCTCCAGCCTATTGCCTTGCGGTTCTTCTCCAGGATCTCTAGCAAGCGAGATTCCTGCTCCTCGGTCAATTGCGAACTGATAATGACCGGAAATTTCTTGTCTTGGCCCGCAAGGAAGGCATACTTCAGGGTTGTGGGTAAAGGTTTGAGCTCAGGAATAGTGTGATCGTCTAGAAAGTCTGGCTCAATCTGATCTGGTGCGGTGTTGGAAGTGGCTGGATCATGTTCTGTAGTAGCTGCCACCAAACTCAGCTCTGGAGTCGGATCGTCAAAGGTCTCCATGCAATCGGCAAATGCCTCGTCCGACTCGTCATCCTCATCTTCAGATTGTCCTAAGGATGTCAGGAATGACAGGCCCAACTGGGCCTCTATGTCATCGAAGATGTAGGGCGATGCAGGCTTAGAGCTGTA
Organism: Ottelia alismoides; assembly: GCA_037367405.1. Classification (NCBI taxonomy): domain Eukaryota; kingdom Viridiplantae; phylum Streptophyta; class Magnoliopsida; order Alismatales; family Hydrocharitaceae; genus Ottelia; species Ottelia alismoides. Next base: position 669,208 of record JAZKJV010001351.1, on the reverse strand, counting down.
CTCGTTCCTGAAGATCTCGCAGACTGACTCATGCACTGGATCATCTTCAAAGGAGATGGATACCTTGGTGCTGGCTGGGTTCTGTCTCCATGGCCCAACTAAGTCTACCTGCTCACAGTCTGTTTCGAGAGAAGAGTATTCGGTGCTGGATTCGGAGTCCGGTCTCTGCCATCTTGTCTGCTTCATCTCAAGTTCCTCATCTCCGCCTGGAGTTTGGAACTGAATTTTCCCATTCTTATAATCGAATAAGGCCCCTGCTGTTCTGAGGAAGGGCCTACCTAGTATGATCTGGGAATCTCTCCAATTACGAGGGGTTTCCATATCGAGGACAGTGAAGTCCACCATGTATTCTTGCCCCTCGACTTTGATCACAATGTTCCTTAACTCTCCTTGGGACCTCTTAGTAGATTTGTCAGCAAACTGAAGGATAGCTCTAGATTTCCTAAGAGGTCCGAGATTGAGCCGCTCATAGAGGGATGTGGGCATCAAGTTGATCGAGGAACCATTGTCCAGGAGAGTGCGTGCAAATGCGATGTCATCAACATGACTCACTACATAGTGTGCACCCATGTCTCTTCGTTTCCGAGGAAACGAGTTCTTTATTGCACAAGTCGTGGCTACTGATAGAACGTGTTTCTCAACACGGCTTTTGGTCTTCCTGCTAACCCTAGTAGGTGTGCATCTCACCTTAAGGTATTTTTGGAATGCAGGGGTCATTTCCACGAACTTGTCAAAAGGGATTGTGACCTTGATGTGTTTATTGCAAAATTCAGCCATCTCAGTGTCATCTTTTTGGAATTTTTTGATTTTCTTCTTTCCACCCTTGAGAGCTTGGGGGAAAGGGATTATTAACTCAGGTTCTGGTACTGAAATATCTTCATTAGCTGCTGAAACTGAGTTCTGAACAAGACTCTGACTCGGACTTTTATACAAACTCTGACTCTGACTCTGACGAAAAGGAAAATGCTTGGGCGAAACCGGTGATGCTTCTTCCGCTTCTTCTGGCTGGTCCTCCTCAGATGGAGGTGCGGGCTCATCGGTGTCTTCAGACTCTGGATGACTGCGGGGCTGGTGCTTCGAGGACTCAGATGTCCTCTTCTTCTGCTGGCGGTGACGGTGGTGCTCCTCCTCTTCCTCCTCCGAATTCTCCTCAGGTCGAATTTCGGAGGTTCCTTCCTGTTGTGCCCGTGCCCGATCAGGTATGGTCACGGTCCTTCCGCTCCTGAGGGACATATGATTAACATTATTGTACGAAAGGATCTCATGTTCAGATAAATAATTATCTGAATAGTATACCTGATCTCGGGGTCGGTTCTGGCCTTGCTGTACGCTGTTTGGGTTGGCCTGAACCTGTGCGGGAATCGGAGTCCTTGGCGCCATTTGTTGGTCCTGAGCACGAGAGACCCGATTGATGTCGGTTCTCATGTCCAGGTAGTCGTTTTGCATCTGCTGGACCCTATCAGACAGGGTCTGGATCGCCAAGGTGAGGGACTCCAATTCGGTGGGCTGGGCTGGCTGCTGAGTGGATGCGGTCCTGAACTGGCCCTGCTGGCCGTGCCGATACTGCTGCTGATGGGGCGGTGCTGGCCCCTGCTGGTAGGTGCGCTGCTGCGGCTGGTACCCCTGTTCTGGCCTGGACTGGTATCGCGGGATTGTGACGGGCCTGGTCTCCTGGTAGACTGGGGTTGGGCGGTGTGCCTGATCCTTCCCCATCTCGATTTGCCGGACTAGTGGGTCACGGCTATACCAGAGCCCGTTGATCTCGTAAACGGGCGGAGGCTCCTCGTACTCTGTCTCCACTGGTGGGGGTGCATGATGGTTCTGCTGGGTGTAAGTCTGATCCCAGCTGCTCTGAGACCCCGGTGTCTGTTCCTGTACAAGATGGACTCGATGTACAGGTACAGGTGGTGCAGAAGGGGTAGGTAGCTTAATCTTGGCTACCTTTTCAGAAAGTTCCTCCACCTTCTTGGGAAGGCTCGAAAGAGACTCCATCTCCGCGACTCTCTTGTGGATCTGCTCGACCATGGTAAGCTTGTCTGCAATCATCCCCATGCTGGGGATGAGGTCCTCCGTCAGATCTGCAACAGTCCTTCTAGTTGTCTCATTGGATAGAATCGAGGGAGACAACTGATAGGCCCTTGTGGCCTGTGACCTGCCGGTTTCTGCCATCTGCTCTAGGATTTTCCACACGACGTGTTCGTTCTTGTTCAGATAGCTTCCTCCACAGGCGGCACTGACTAACCCCTGCATCTCTGGGGTTAGACCGCAGAACAAGGTTTGGACTAGGATCGCCTTAGAAATGCCGTGGCATGGGCATTTCTGTACTAAGTCATTGAACCTGTCCCAAGCCTCGTGGAACGGTTCGCAGGGTCCTTGGGCGAAGCTGACAATCTTCGTTCGCATCTGATTGGTTCTACTGAGTGGTAGAACTTCTTCAAGAAGAGGTCCTTGAACTGCATCCAGGTAGTACATACCACCCCTAGGTTTTTCAGCAAATGTGCAGCCTTATCTCCTAAGGCAAACGGGGTGGCCTTCAGCCGGATATAATCTTGGCCAACATTGGGATGGCTAAGATTGTTGCAGACTAGTTCGAAGTCACGGAGGAAAGTGTAAGGCTCTTCACTGAGGTTTCCGTTAAACTTCGGCAGCAGGCTAAGGAAGTGGGGCTTCAGCTCGAATGCCTGGTCGGGAACTGCAGGTGCTAGCCAATTTTGGATCTCGTTCTCCGCCGGGTTGTAGGTATCGACCATTGGTCGGTCGATCCCTTCTGCTACTATTATCTGCCCCATTCGTGCAGTGAGATCGGCATTTTTCTGTTCAGCTTCAGCAAGGCGTCTAAGAATCTGTCTCATCTGGTCCTCATCGGGCGGCATCCTTGGCGGCATTTCTCCCTCTAGTTCTGGAGATTGGAAAATAAGGTCGGTGTTAGAGGGTGAATCAAGGAAGGGATTCCCGAGGCAATGGTCTTCCTCGGTAATCTCAGAGGAGATAAAAGGGTTGGTTTGAGAGTAACCACCCTGAGCATGAGGGAACCAGGACTCAAGAGGGTCATGAGTCCTGGGTGGTTCGAGGTGCGCTCGGACCGAGAAAGACGAGTTACTTGGGGGACTCATAGAGAGATCAGTGAATAGTGCGTCGAGGTCTCCCCAGTCACTCATCTTGGTGAAGCAAGAAGAAGATAGGATTTTACTCCTACCTGAAGCAAGCACAAGATCAATCCAAGACCCTGGATTCACACTCACACAGTGAAGGACTCAAAGTTGAGTCCAATTTATCTTGTAGTTTTTAAGTGTGAATTTCAAGCAAATTTAGCAAGGATTACGCGGCCTAGAGGGAAGTCGGCTCAGAGCCGGATGCGTCTTCCCTGTTTATCCTGTCGTCTAAGTTACCGCCGCTCCTTCCTTTCTTCGCTCCTATCCCAAGCCGATGGATTCAGTGACCACGCCCCTATCTACCTGCAAGCAGGCGGAGGCTGACAAGGCCGGAACTTCACCCCGGGGGGTTACTGGCAGCTTGTCGCGAAGTACCGCAATTTCGCCCCTATCTACCTGAGACAGGCGGAGGCTACTTGGTACTAGTCAAAGAATCTGAAAATATCCGGCTCGTGATATTTGCTAGGATCAGTTAGAGCGTGATATGGAAGACGGGGATTTGGGCTCTACCTTAGGGTGTTCACACACACTCAAGTACCCTCACTCAGCCTGAAAACAAGGTCGGGGATTAGTCTCCCGCAAACAATTTTCAGCTTTTATTCCTTTTTTTGGTCAATACTGTTAGCAGTCCCGATTTTAAGTTAAGTTATCACTTTAATTTATCCACCACAAAGCACGCCTATCGGACAGTCCCAATTTCCTTTTTAATTTAAGTGAGAAAATCAGAGGGGGAAATCGAGAAAAGCCGATGCAAGTTGAAATCAATGATGCGTATGCTAAGTAGAGAGTACTTACAGTGATCCCTTCGCTTGTTGATGCAGGATGCAATACAGAATTGAAAACTTTATTCTACATGCAAATGCAGGCGATGAAAGCCGCTCCTAGACAGGCAGTTCTATTAGCGTGAAGAACGGTTTAATTTTGACTAAGTCCTGCGGTCTAGGTGCGTCTTTTAAGTGTGTTGTGTGGTCCTATTGATTACGAGCACAAACAAGTCCTAGAGTGGCTCGAGGAGCCGCTAGTGCAAGCTAAATTACCAATCACCCACACAGCACACGGGACACGGTTTCCACTATATTTACACGCGCGAGATCCCAAACGGGAACCGCTGGAAATAATGCAAAGGAAAAATAAAAAGTACAATGCCTCTCTTTCTCTCAACACAATTTAAATGCTAAGTCCTCGAAGCGTCGCTGACTCCTCGCGGTCCTCGCACAAAAAATGAAATGGAGGTCAGAGAGCGACACAAAAATAATGCAAAAAGAAAATAAATAAGAGAAATAATTACAAGAAAAACCGGGGGTCAGACTACCCGGGGATTGGAAATCAAACACTCAAAAATATGCTACAATTAACCTAAGCCGTGCCTCCCCGGCAACGGCGCCATTTTGATAACGCTTCCCGCACCCTATGTTAATTCGGTCAGATTAATGTCCAAATTAATGTTAATAATTCGTTGCAGTCGGATACGAGAGGTTGATCAAAAACCACTTAGTGATTAATATTAAGTGATGATATTTTTTTTACTTGGTGGAGTCCAAGGTCGATCTCAGGGAGGCAACTGTCTCCTTAGGTAAATTACAGCAATTCTTCAAGTGTTGATGTTTGAGAATCAATTTTTTTGGTCTTTTTAATTTTTATGCAGACATATGCAGACAAGGTGAGCCAATTTAGCGTTTAATTTGATTGATGTATCAAATGAAGTCCAAAAATAATGAAAATTGGCCAGATGATTATTTATGATGAAAATGACCTACACTAATTTTTTTGGAATTTTTCGACTCAAAATAAATTTTCTATGAATTAAATAAACAAACAGAGTGATTTTCAGTATTTAATTTTTAATAAATATCAAATCACAATTTTTTCAAGAACTAAAATTATCCTAGGTGGGTCTAATGATAAGGGACCTAGGAAAATTGACAAGACTTAAATTCACTGTGAAATGAATTAATTAAAATTAATTTAAAAAAATCACTAAACTATTTATTTAGGCCTCGATATGCGTGCAAAAGCTATGAAATTTTTATGGTGTGTTAGAAATAAAGTCCTTAAGCTACTGTGAATTTTTGGTGATTTTTGAAGGCACAGATAATTAACTAAAAATCAAAAGGCATCACTGGGCAAAATATGTCACAACTGAACCATTTAATTTATTAATAATTCAAGTGAACCAACAAAAATCAGACACGTATACTAACAGATAGAGGACAAAATTTCCAACAACATGCAATTTTTAGCGTCTTAAAATGATGAAAAATGCACTCTAGGGACACGTGCAAGCACAAGGGTGTAAATGCAATACTTGAAATTAAAATTTCAACAATTAAATATGCTGACAGGGACTAAAATGCAATTACCGATAACATGCAGGACTTGTATGCAATTTCTCCACGAGACACGTGCTCCTCACGTGGGGTCTGCTTCACAGGGACCTTCTTGTAATTTCCAAAAGCTTCGGGGCGTCTGTGCAAATAACCCAGGTCGCACGTGCTCCTCACGTGGCCGACCTAGGTTCGGCGGGCGTTGGAGGCTTGGAGCGAGGGTCGGGTCCTCTGGAGGTTCGGACTAGCCTCGGTGCAGCTTCGGGTCACCCGAGCCTAGGCTTGGAGGCCGAGGCTCGGATAAGGAGACGTGGCGGCCTGAAGGCCCTTGGATCAAGATGGATCCAAGGGATGTCGATGAAGATACGTGGCGACTGGCGAGGCGTCGATCAGAAGCACGATGAACGGTTGAGGACTGTCGCGGTGGTGGGGTACGTGGCGGGACGAGGACCGTTTGATCGGATGATCGAACGGCCGCTGCTTCTTCGTCTCTAACGGTCCTCCGCCGCCTGCGGAGGAGAAGGCGGTGCTCCGGTGAAGGTCGCCTAGCTCCGCCTCGGTTGCCAAGCGCCGATGAAAAGCTTCGTCAGCTCCCACGTAGCTCGGAAGAAGCGGAAGTGCACGGCGAAGCCTCCGGTGGCCTCTGGATCCTGGGAGAGGTGCTGGAGCTCTGTGTCGATGAAGCTCGAAGGGAGCTCCGGCGAGGCTCCGGCCAATGATGAATTTAGGACCTGCAAAGGGTTAGACGTATAACCGAGGCGTGCAGGTGTTCGTGGAGGAGAATGGAGTGATCGGCGAGGCCTGAGGCGAAGGGAGGTGGTCGGGTGACGGAGCTCCGGCCAGGTGGCGGAGCTGAAGGTCGATGGATGGTGGAGTAGAGTGTCTGAAGGTGTAGAGAGGCCAGCGAGGATCAGAGCTTCAACACGAAGCTCGTCGGAGTGATTGGGAGGCGCGAAGATGGCTGGTGACGGCGATTAAAAGCGGAGAAAAACCAAGAAAAAGAAGAAGAAGATTGGAGGACGGATGAAGGGAGTTACCTGGGGAATGGGGCTCAGCTTTGAGCTCCAGGTCGTCGCTCAAGGGATCGGTAGGGTCCCAAGCTCTAGCAGCTGCTCGAGGGAGGCTGCGGCACGGCGGTGGCGGCCGTGGATCTCGCCGGAGTTGGATCTCTGTCGTCGCTCGACAAATCAACCAATTGCTGTCACCAATAGGAAGCTTGGAGCTCGAGGGACCTCCCTGGAGTGGTGGATGGGGGTGAACGGTGCCGGTGGCTGAGTATTTATAATGAGAAGGAGGTGGTCTGGCTGGGTGAGTGGCGAAGTTGGTGGTCGTCGTGGGGCGAGTGTGGTGGAGATGGTGGTGCTCGAGGGAGCTGGCGAGGGAGAGGGACGAGTGGGGGATGTCGTGGGGAGGTCAGCGGCCGGAGGAGATGGCCGACGTGTGTCCAGAAAAGGAAAGGGGGCGCCCCTCCCGCAAGGCAAGGGACGTGGGGGAGAGGGTGATGAATCCACGTTTCATCATCTTTATTCTATCATTTTGGCCTTAAAAACCCTAGTAAATGCGTGTAAATAGAGCTAATTCATGCATTTTAGCATTCATGCATGGGTGTGTAAATACTGTATAAAATACGGTTTTTAATGCTAAAATTATAGAATAAAGAAAAGAAAAGAAAAAGAATAAAATATTGTAAATATTTTATGACCCGAAACCCCGAGACCTAGGCATCTTGATGAATAGGTCGACAAGGAATAAAGTAGGGGGAGATAAGGGCCAAAACACAGATAAAATACCTATACATTTTATTCATTCTTTATTCCTTTTGGGACCTATTTTTGGTTCCACTTTTTATACATCAAATAAAGAAACTTTGTACATGAAAGTTGTAGATAATTTAATAAAGAAAAATACAAAATTGATTTCACAGAAAAATAATGTACAGATAAAAAGTTATGGTCTGAATAAAAATCCAGAATGCCAACTTCCCAGACCCGTATCTCACAAATAAAAACTCCAAATGCAGCGTACTCACCTTTAATTGTATATAGAAGAAAATAATCTAATTAATGGTGGTGGTTTCGCATTTGGCGGAGCTACGGTTTGAAAGTTGACTTTTGGACCCCTATTGTACCTTGTATATATTAAAATATTCAATTTATTATTTATTTATTATTTTTATAATTTTATATTTTTATAATGTTGTAAATAATACTTATAATAATTATGTATATTAAAATCAAAATAAAAATATAATTAAAACTCAAATAAAAATACTTGTAGATATCATATACATAGGTATTTCACCTATACATATACATATACTTATATTTTATTTAATGTACATAATACATCAATAAAATAAAATAAAAATATATTTGTGTATATAAAAGTATTTTATAATTTTAGAAAATAAAAACCAAAATAAAATAAATTAAAAATACCTAAATAAAAATAAAAGACTACAATATATAGATATAGATACCTATAGGGGTATAAATGCAAACTTGTAAAAATACATCTCATAAAAATAATTAAAAATCGTAATAAAATAATTTATAAAATAATAAACATTTTTTATTTTATAATCAAAAATTAATAAAATCGTTTACTATTTTTAAATGATTTTAGAATTATTTTTTCCAGGCTTTTTCCTGGTTGGTCCACGTGGACCAACCAGGAGGGTTGGAGAGTTGACCTGGGTCAACTCTCTGACCCAGTGCCTGTTGTTGTCAGAATGACTTTTCTTCAACTTCGCGGTTTTTTGGAGGGCGCTCCTTTCACCGAATGGGGTCGAGTTCTTCACGAGATATGTTCCCCTATGACTGATCTATCACGCCTAGCTTTTATCTCGGGGATTGGATCATCATGCCACCCGTGATCGTGCCTCGAAGAGAGCTCCTCGACCACTTTCAAAACCAACCCATTTCCCTCCTTTTCAACTGGAACCCTTCTTTGACCTTGCTGCTCCCTTTCTTCTTGTGTTCTGGACGGGAGGCCGTGACAGGGCCTCCTCCAACCATCCAGGAGGGACGCGCGTGGCCGGGAGGTGCTTCCACCATCTCCGGCGGCGAGCCGCCGTTGAGGTCCAACCTTGGGTTTCTAACCCTCGAGGTTCATATTTTCTTCCATTTTTTTGTATAATTTCGTTTCCAGTAGTCGTAAGAGTCAGTCGCCACCTTCCATTGCACTTCGCGTCCACTAAATCACCCGCGACACCACCTCGCCGGAGCTTGCTCCGGCGAGCCCCATCTTCCACCGCTCCTACACCCTTCCACCCCCTGGTGGTTTGCGGCACTTTGCCCGCGGCCACACCTAACCTTTTTGCAGGTCCAAGTACTTTCAACGCGTCTGGGGCTCGTTTTGGGTGCGCAGTCGAGGTTCTCGGAGCTTGCGAGCTCCGCCGCCTCCGCTCGTCGCCTCCGGCCCACGCTGGAGCTTTTTGGAGCCACCATCCAATCGAGGAGGACCCCAGGAAGGAGCACGGCAATTTTGGAGCTTGAAAGCATCGCCGACGGCCGAGATTGAGGTCGGGGAAGAGAGCCTTCGCCGGACCTCTTCCCTGATCTTCGTCCTTGGTCGCCAGCCGTTGGATCAAGCCGCGCTCCCAGATCCACCAGCCGCCGTCCGATCGCGCTTCGCCCGCACCGTAGATCTTCCCACTGAGATCTAATCTCAGCCATCAGCGCGAACCGTCATCGGGCGACGTAGCAGCGACACGTGGATAAGTGAAGTTCTCTCCGCCGTCCGATTCCCCCCAGGCGTGGGTAATTTTGTCCCATACCCCCGCCAGTTTTTTTGTATTTAATATTTAGCACGCAATCATTCATCTGCAGCTTAAACATTTTTGTAATATTTATACTTAGCCTCCCCGAACTTTCTTGAATTGCATTCCAGTCCTCCGCCTGTTCACCTCACGTGGCCATCCACGTGAGGTGTGCATTTTGCACGGAGGCCCCTGCGGGTTTAAGTATTTGTATTTCGACCATTAACTTGCAGGTTTAGTGTTATATTTTGTGTGAAAATTGCAGGCGTGCCCTATAACTTTCTGATATTTACATTTATACCCCTGCCAGGCTTAGGAATTTTGTGTGCTTAATCTATTTATTTCAAGCCTCATTTTAATTCCAAAAATTCTCAAAAATTAGGGTTAAGCTCCTGTTGCATAGTAGATTCACGCCATATTTTTGCATTTGCATTTTATTGCATTTTAATATTTATAAAAATTCAAAAATAGCCATTTTCAGCACTGCTTGCATTAGAAAATCACTAAAAAATATAAAAACATTCTAGAAAAATCCCAAAAAAATATATTTTGTGTCTTTTAGTTAGTTTTAACTCCCAGCCAAAAATCATTAAAAAATATAAAACCAAACTCCTAAAAATTGCAAAACTCTAAAAACCTTCATAAAAATTTATAAAATCCATAAAAAATCCAAAAATAGTGTTTTCTTTTCCTGAATTTTCTTTGTTTGATTATCTTTAAGTGAAAATTAATTTGGAGAATTTTTGCTACTGTTTGCTATTTTATTTCTCCATTTTAAGTTTCAGCCTTGCTTTTTACTACTGTTTTCGTTATTTTAATAATTAAAAAATACCAAAAACATTCTAAAAATTACCCAAAAATCACAAAAACAGTAAAAAAGGATAAAAAGACCAAAAAGACTTTATTTCCTTATTTTTGAGTATTTTTATCTATATTTATAAATACTTTAGTGTCCCTTGTATTATATTGCCTTTACTTTCCAATATTGAAAAAGAAACAAAAAAAAATATATAAAAAGAAAATATAAAATCAGTAAATTAAAAAGCAAAATACAAAAATATAAAATTAAAAATTAAATAAAAAATATAAAATTCAAAAACCCACAAAAATAGCATAATAGGCATTTGATCACAATTCACACATTTTTGTGCACTTGTGCCCCGATCTACCTGTCTGCTCCCTGTGTTCGACCTCTACACATACTTGCACTATACACATCTTGTTGTAGAGTTATAATAAATTTTAACTCCGCACATTTACTTTCATTGCTTGATTTAATTGTCGTGGGTTAATTGTTGTTTGAATTTCGGATTTCGTTGGAGGTCAAATCAGCGACTGTTGATTCGCCTTGTGAGTCAACACGACCTCTGCGATTTCTCGGTTCAACAGAGGGGCGCCTGGAGGTAGGAGACGAGGTCTCCACCGTTGGATCTTGTGATCCAACGGTGGAGATCAGAGCGTGGAGTGACGGTGGTGATCCGATCAGGGAAGGAGCGATCAGAGGCGGATGGAAGCGCCACGTGGCGCGCTGTGGCTTCGGCGGTTACGAACGGCTATGATGGATAGTGGGGGCCGATCGAGTGGATGAGGATCACGGGGGAAGCATCGGCTGAGATGGAAGATCAGACGTGCGATCCAACGGTGGATGGATGCACCACGTGTCTGGCTGAGGAAGAGGCGCGAATGGAGAGATCAGATGGAGCGCGGGGGAGATCTGACGGCCAGGAGAAAGGAGGCGCGTGGAAAGAACTGGATCGTTGGATCAGAAGCGCGATCCAACGGCGGGAGGCGCGGGCGGATGAGGCGATGGGCAGCGGGCCGCGTGGCGCAATCAGAGGGCGCCACGTGGCCTGCTGTGAATGGCTGGATGAAGAAACACGTGTAGAGAGAAGAGAAAGCCGAATTTGGAAAAACTCAAAACATGAAAGTTGTAGATCTTAATGAGATCTACAAGTTTCATGTTGACCAAAGACGGAGATGAGGTCAAATATGATACATAAATACAAGGATACATAAATATACATATGTAGTATACAGAATGACCAAAAAACCCAAGTCTCACATACAAGCTCCAATTTCAATGAAATTAGTCTCATTTCGAAGGTCTTTTAATGTGTAGTATTCTAAGAGTGAGTAGACCTAATTAGGAGTTTGTATGAGGGCTTTATTTGTGTTTTAATGTACAAAGGTTCTCCGGCTATTGTGGCTATTCTACAAGGGTGATTTTTAGCAATCTTCCCTATATTATTAAGGAATATATACATATATTACAGAGAAGAAGTTATTTTGATGAAGAGGTATTTTACAGGGGATTTTTGGCTTCTTATTTAAATGCAGATGAGCTGCTAAAATGCATGAATTATGGATGCATGCATGAGTGTTATTTATGCAAGATAAAAGGAAATATGCCTCTATTTTCTCGGGAACAAGGCTCTATTTTTGACTTTTGATGTGATGAATCACAGATTCATCATCGGTGTCTGCCACAACGGATACTACACTCATTATATACGGCATCTAGAGGCATGTGACCTCTCAATCAATCAAGTTAACCTTTTTTATTATGGATTTTTAATAAGGTCCAATTACGAATATATAGGTGCAGGAAATATATTAGGGATTGGGCTTTAATTATTTACGTCGCAATCAAGAGAAAATCCTGCAAAAATCTTCGAGAATCAAATAGAAACAAACACGAGAAAACAAAACCAATGAAAACTGCGGTGATGTCCCCCGAGCAAACCGATGCTCGGTGAAACAGACCCCGACAAGAAAAATGTCAAGAAGAGTATGATGATCCTGTATTATTACAACAATAATAGAATGTGATGGAAATAAAAACTATCTAAGCTAATCTACTCTATCCAAAATAACTGGTTCTCTCCCGTTCTCCTGCTCCTCCTCGGGTGTAGTTACTCCAACCGAATGTCTCAAAGTCCTTGGTCAGTTCCTCGCACAAAAAGCCAAGCAAGGAGAATGTCAGAAAATTGATTATATAAAAAGAGATAAAAATACAAAAATATGAAAAGACTACTAAGTCGTGCTCCGCGACAACGACGCCATTCTGAAGAGCGACCTGCTGACTAGGGTTAAGCATGAAAAATGAGCAAGAGTCATTGTGACCCCAATCAACAGGTCGGACTCAACAAGAAAAAGTAAGACCACAAAAATCAGACAATCAAAGCACAAAATCAATGTAAGAGGTTTTCGCTATTTTATTTTAACCAGGTATAGCGACCAAGGTCGTACACATGGAGCACGAGTCAAACCTACGAAATAGTTGTAATGAGAGAAATAAAAGTTAATTTTTATTTATTTTAATTTTGCAATTTTTTTATATTTTTAAACTAAGAAAGTAAAACAAGAAAATAAGAAAACAAGCACAAGCAAAGCTTTTGCAATTTTTATTAAGACTAAAAAGGCTAAAAAATCAGAAATAATAATATTTTTCTATTTTTCAAATATTCATATGTTTTTGATGATTTTATGGGATTTTTCCAATTTTTATGTGATTATACAAAAATCAAATAAAGGATAGAAAATAAAGTAGTGTACAACCTGGACGAAAAGGTAAGTTTGAAATACTAATAATGCCCTAATGTCATGGTTGTGATTTTTATGAGAAAGTAAATCAAATTAGCTAACAAAAGAAACTGAAATTATATTTTTTTTGAATTCTTAATGATTTTTACAAGTTTTAAAGATTTTTGTGATTTTTAGGGTTTTTATAAAAGATAATGCAACAAAACATGTACTGAATACAAAGCATACAAAAATAAAGCCACACATTTTTTATAGAAAGTTTGAGATAATTTTAATATTTTTTTAGTATTTTATAAAATAGATAGAATAATTTTTAGGTGTTTTTTATTTTTAGAAAATATCAAATAAAACTAAATTAATTCACAAAAATTACAATAAATATTACGTGTTAGTAGGAGCTAACTATATTTTTTAAGGTATTTTTAGAGTTAATTAGGTATTTATTTGATTAAAAACAATACACACAGCAAGTATGGACCTAAATGTAATTATACGAAAGTTTCCAGGCCAAAATTTAACATCTACAAATAGCTCAGGTCTAATCTTGCAATTTATCTAATATATTCACGTACATGTTCAAAAAATCACGCATAGGGGTATACTTCCAATTATTAGAAAACTTCTACTCAAATGATAAAATCTATGAAGTTCAGGGACAAGCATGCAAATAACCTACAAACTCACATGAACTTGCACATGTCTCATGTTCAGAAGGACTAAAATGCGAATACTGAAAACTTTAAGGTCAAAGCTGCAAAATACTCAAACTACAACTTTATTCTATGGACTGAATAACCAAAGAATAAAAGACCGGGGTAAAATATGCAATATACCCTAAAGGGGCACTTGGTGCGTGTGGAAAGCGTCATGGACGTACGACCCTGATCAACTAGCAGGGCAGATCTGACGGCACAGAGTATGTCAGGAATGTGCAGCTGATGTGTCAGGGTGCATCAGATCTAATGGCCACAAAGCTGAACTGGTCGAGCAGCTGTGATTGAATCTGGCAGAGTGGGGCTCATCTGATGGCAGGATAAGATGCTGGATGAACTCCCTCCAGACGACCTTTGATAGAGCGACGAGGTGAATTCATCGGCTCGATGAAAGATCTGAAGGGCTTGTTGCACTCGACGATACGTCGCGCATCAGGAGGTCGGCAACAATCGAAAGGATAATGGTCGGATGGCCGTCGCGGTGGAGGTGTGCCTGGAGCTGCTCCGCCTGAGCAGTCGAGGGTCAAATAGGTGTCTTCAATGCGAACCAAGGCCTGCAATGGAAAGAACGCTCAGAGGCGTAGCTCCATCGAGGGTTTATTGCAAGTAGAAGTAAGTGAAGCGGAGGGGAATGGAGGTCGACTCCCAGCGATTATTAAGGGGAGGAGTCTTATCCTTAATCTCGACCTGGTGGTCGAGTCTAAGGGTGATCAGGCTGCGGTGCAAGATGAAGGGCGAGACAGAGTATCGATCTTAACGGATGGATGCAGATAATAGGGCTCTGACCAGCTGGTCAGAGCAAGTGGGTGTGCGACGGAGCTAAGTTGAATTAACAGAATCAAAAGCGAAAATACGGAGGATAGGATGGGTACCTGAAGATCCGGATGGACTCTTGAGCTCTAGACGATGATGGTCGTTGAGGTTATGGCCTTAATCTCATTGAGTCGGATGGGGAGGCTGCTCGCGGCGGATCTCCGACCGCGAAGGGTGATCTTCGTGATTACGCGACCAAACTCCAATCTGAATACACTCTCCAGCTGCTATTACTCAACCAAAGGTGTCTATGGGTGGAAGGAGGAGTGAGGAACGAGCTGAGCTGCAGTGGAGGCAGAAGAGATGATTTATAGGCTTCCCAAGAGGTTGGAAGGATTGAGCGAGAGCGTGCAACCCAAGGAAGATCCATGCCTTCCTAGGCATCTGCGAAGGGGATGGAACCTCAGTGAAGGCTCGAGCGCAAAGATCGGATCAAAAGGAGTCCTGACCCGACTAGAAAAATGGGAGAAAATGCTTCGATAGAAGGAATCAGGTCGCGTCAGCCCTAGAAGAGGGCGTTGACTTGGGTCAATGAAACGAGCTAGACCAATCAGGAATTTAAACTTTAAAAATATTTATAAATTCAATAAAAAATAGTAAATAAATTCAAAATAAAAAGTGTATAAAATAAAAATGTTTTTATTTTTCAAATGATTTTTCTATGATTTTTAAATATTTTTATGAAAAATAAAATAGTGTACATACATTATATAGTATTATATACATGTATAATATACCTATGTGTTATGCACATTAATTTTTATTTTATTATTTTTAAACAATTACCCTAATTTTGCATTTTATTAATTTTCCACATGATTTTTCGGAGTACAAAGTAATTTTTATTTTTTTATGATTTATTTACAGGTATAAAATAATTAGGGGATGTGACATATATACATGTGTAATTTTACAATGAAGGAGGATTTTTATTTTTATTTAAAATCTCTGACTTTTATTTTATTTTTGTTTTATTTCTATGAATATATACAAGGAGGCAAAAATAAGCTTTCAATTTTATTTGTCAAAAATAATTATTTATATACATTGGTAATATGTACATCACAAAGCAAACCCTATTTCTCTCTACTTATTTTATTTGGCGATCAGGTCAAGGCTTGACCTTCTCCTGGGGTTTATGTCACTCTATATTTATTCTAAATACCTCCTTCCATTTTCTTTTCCTTTATTTTTTTTGCACAAATACATGCTAATTATGCCATATTAACAGATGTATGGATAATGCTAACTTATTGTATTTACACCTATTTACATGATATCTTACCAAGATAAATAGCTAAAATAAAGAATAAAGAGTGAGAACCAGGGATTCATCACTCAACATCTGGAAGATTGGTGGCATCATCACCAATGTCATCAACATCATGAGTGGCATCAGCACCGCTGTCCTCCTCGTCTACGCTCTTGGATCTCCATGTGGTCGTCGCTCAGACGAGGCGCCATCACCTGGCATCCTATCGCTCCTAAGTGTCACAAAATCAGCTTCAAATATGTAAGAAGAAATATCACCCAACTATGAACTATACCTCTCAAACTTCCTCTTCAGATTGTTCAGGTTTGGCTCAATCTGAGAAGGTATGGAGGCCTTGCCCTTGATTATTTCTCTCATCTCCTACCGAAACTCGTCCATTTCCCGCAGGAAGGGTGCTTGTTGATCTGAGAGTAAGCGGGCGAGATTATCAAGGGCTGGGTTCTCATAGAATGTTCCATGAGAACCAGATGGGTTGCCTCATTGGAAATGAGGCTGACTCTGTGATGAATCTACGTTTCATCATCTTTATTCTATCATTTTGGCCTTAAAAACCGTAGTAAATGCGTGTAAATATCATTAATTTATGCATTTTAGCATTCATGTATATGTATGTAAATATTGTATAAAATGCGGTTTTTAGTGCCAAAATTATAGAATAAAGAAAAGAAAAGAAAAAGAATAAAATATTGTAAATATTTTATGACCCGAAACCCCGAGACCTAGGCATCTCGATGACTCGGTTGACAAGGAATAAAGTAGGGGGAGATAAGGGCCAAAAATACCAATAAAATTCCTTTTATTTTATTCATTCTTTATTCACTTTGGGACCTATTTTTTGTTCTAATTTTTATACATCAAATAAAGAAACTTTATACATGAAAGTTGTAGATAATTAAATAAAGAAAAATACGAAATTGATTTCATTGAAAAATATTACACAGATAAAACGTTATGATCTGAATAAAAATCCAGAATCCCGACTTCCCAGACCCGTATCTCACAAATGAAAACTCCAAATGCATCAAACTCACCTTTAATTATATATAATTCAAAATAAGCTATTTAATGGCGGTGGTTTCGCATTTGGCGGAGTTACGGTTTGAAAGTTGAGTTTTGGACCCTCGTCTTATACTTATACAGATTAAAATATTCAATTTATTATTTATTCATTATTTTTGTATTTTCATATTTTTATAATTATGTAAGTATTACTTATAATAATTATGTATATTAAAATAGGAATAAAAACCTGCAGAAAACTCAAAATAAAAATAAACATACATAGACCATACAAATATTACACCTATATTTATACCTATACTTCTTATACTTATATTTTATTAAATATACAAAACAATTTAGAAAAATAAAATAAAAATATATTTAAGTGTTTAAAAATACTTTATAAGTATATAAAATAATAAACAAAATAAATAAAATTAAATGTACAAAATAAAAATAAAATACTAAAATATATAGATATATATACCTATAAAGGGCATAAATGCAAACTTGTAAAAATACATTTCATAAAAATAAATAAAAATCACAATAAAATAATTTATAAAATAATAAATATTTTTTATTAAGTAACCTAAATCTAAATAATTCATTTATTATTTTAAATCGAATTTATAAAACATTTTTTGGGGGCTTTTTCCTGGTTGGTCCACGTGGACCAACCAGGTGGACTGGGATGTTGACCAGCCAGTCAACTCCCTAGTCCTAGCCCTACGCCTTGTCAGAAGCTGCTGCGCCCCTCTCTTCTCTATTTTTTCGCCGTTGATGCGTTGCTCGAGGGCAGCCGCTTCCTTCATGAAAGTTGTACCCTGTGCAACCACCTAGCTCGCCGACCTAATAGATCCACCCAGATCTTCTTCATGCACCCGTGATCGCTCCTCGAAGTTCTCCTCTCCACCATGTTTCAAAAGTGACCCAAACCTCCCATTTCCATTTTGAACCTTCCTTTGACCTTTTTTGAGCTCCCAAGTGCCGTGCTCCGGACTGGAGGCGTGACAGGCCTCCTCCAGCCGGTGAGGGGAGTCCAGTAGAAGGCCGAGGGGGCCGTTCCACCATCTCCGGCCAAGTACGGCCGTCGAGGTACATATCTCGGGTCATCCACCCTCGATGTCACATTTCTTATTGTTTTTACGTTGCTTTTCTTGCTCATTAGATAGCCAGTACCCTTAGGAGTTGATTTGAGTATTTTATTTATTAACTCGCCTCGCATTCTGCCACCGATTGCGTCGTCGGAGCTCTTGAGCTCCGGAGATCATCACCGACCACCATACACTCCACAACCGCATCCCTTCCATCAATAGAATCTGGGTTTTGCACTTCCTGTCGCTGCTGCGTGTTCTTGATTCGTGCAGGACCCAAGAGAGGTCGTCCGAGCCTCGATTTTGCTTGAGAAAGGCCCCAGGATCGCCGGAGCAACCTTGAGCGCTGGAGGCCACCTGTTGGCTTCTGGCCCCATTCGTGGTACCTGGGGGCATCATCGTCCCAACAAGAGGTCGGGGGAGCATTTTGGGAGCAGCTTAAGCCACTGGAGAGGCGCGATACGGCCGGAGGAACCTCGTCTTGGCGAAGTTCTTCCCGGCTCGTCGTCGGGCTCTCTCCGCCGTCGATCTTCCCCAGTTCATCCTTCGAAGCAGCCACCATTGGATTAAGGACGTCCTGGACCGTTGCCTCCCATCCGATCTTTTAATCCAGGCCGTCAACGCCGAAAGGGCATCGCGGGCCAGGCGCTTGACACGTGGTTAAGTGGGCGGGCACCCTCCGTTCGATCGCGCGGGGTATTTTGCACAATCCCCCCACGTTTTTTGTAATATTTTATTAGTTCCGAATCTTTCTTCAGCTGCTACTTAATTTTGTAATATTTACAGAAAACCCCCTGAACATTTCGATATTGCATTTGCGCCCTTGCCAGCGAGGCGCACGTGCGTGGGCACGTGCGCTTGGCTATTTTACTTCAAAGGGCCTCGTGTTTTGGTTGTTTCTATTTGGTCCTGAAAGTATTTACTTCAGTTATATAATTTTGGTATTTTTGCATTCTGGCCCCCTGACTTTCTTAATATTACGAAAAAGCCGCTGCGTGTGTGCCTTTTCTTTATGTTTCTTGTATTTTTTGCATGTGTCTATAAAAACCAAAAAAATCTACAAAAATCACATTAAGCTCCCGCTGTAGTGTAGTTTATCACCATATTTTTATTTTCCATAATTATTGCATTTTAATATTTATTAAAAATAAAAAATAGTCATTTTCAGCACTGTTTGCATTAGAAAATCCCTAAAAAATATAAAACACTCCAGAAAAATCCCAAAAAAATATATTTTATCTACTTTAGTTTGTTTTAACTCCAGACCAAAAATCATTAAAAAAAATATAAAAGAAAACTCATAAAAATCATAAAACTCCAAAAACCTTTATAAAAATATTAAAAATTCTACAAAAACCCTAAAAATATAATCTTGGTGTCTAAATTTTCCTTATTTTATTATCTTTATGTGAAAATTAATTTGGAGATATTTTTCTACTGTTTTCTAATTTATTTCTCCATTTTAGTTTCAGTCTTGCATTTTATTCACTGTTTTCTTTATTTTGCCCTTTAAAAATACCAAAAATATTCTGAAAATTCCCCAAAAATCACAAAAATAGTAGAAAAGTATAAAAATATCAAAAACATTTCATTTCTTAATTTTTGAGCTTTTTCCCTTATTTTTATAAATAGTTTATCACCTCTTTTCTTATATAGTTTATATATTCCAATATTGAAAAAGAACAAAAATATAAAATATAAAAAGAAAAAAAATCAGTAAATTGAAAATAAAAATACAAAATTATAAAATTAAAAATTAAAAAAAATAAAAATTAATAACCAAAAAAATGGTGCAGTAGACTCTTGATCACATACACATACATTTTGAGCATTTTTGCCCCGATCTAGCCTTTCTGCTCCCTGTGTTCGACCTCTACACATACTTGCACTATACACATCTTTGTTGTAGAGTTATAATAAATTTTAACTCCACACACTTTCACTGCTTTACTTGATTGTCGTGGGTTAATTGTTGTTTGAATTAGGATTTCTCGCGGGTCGCCTCAACGACATTGTGATCCCGCCTTGTGTGGATTACTTTAGACCTGTGAAAAATCTTGTTCAACAAATGGCACCGTTGCCGGGGAGCAACAGCGCGTAGTTCGGGTCTTGTTTGTGATTGTGATTTATTGTCTATTTTGCGGCTTTCATTTTTGCTACTTTATTTTCTTTATTTTTGATATATCTATTGAGATGTCTAACCTTCTCTTTTGTTGACTTCGTGCGGGGAACCGCGGATCGAGGGAGGCGCTCCACCCTAGACGCCTACGCACCCACATGAAGCCGGCATCTGCCAACCGAGCACCGAGGAGACGAGAAGAGATTTTTGAAGACCGAGCTCCACCTTTAGTTGTAGAATTTATTTCCTGCAGTTATTTTTGTAATTTAAGTGAGAGAGCGACCTATATTTGTAATAATACAGGTACCCTCGGACACTTGGACATTCGAGCCTAAGTTCCAAGTGATTGTTCACTTGGGGGCTCCGCGACTTTTTACGGTTTTCTTCGCATTTTTTTATTATTTTGTTTTCCGGTTTTATTTTTCATTACTTTTGTGTGATTGAGCCCTTAGCTTTTAGGATTGCTTGCGATAGATTAAGGCCAAACACCTAATACCTTTGCATGCACCTATAGTCTCATTTGGACTTAGTCAAATTATAAATAGTTGATCATCACCTTCAATCCGTCGCGCCGCGAGCTCTCCTCGCAAAGCGCTTTCTCCTAAACTCAAGTGTGTTGAGCAGAGGAGGGGTGAGCCTAGACCGAACTCTAGGGTTGAGGATTGGTGGTCAACTTGTGGTTCTTCCCGCTAATAGCTATTCCGGAACTTAGGGCGATTTCATCGGCTTGCATTTGCATATAGATAGGTTTCAATTCTGCTGAGCATCTTTGCATGTAGAGTGCTGGAGGCAAGGTGAGCATTTACGCTTTAGCATTCATCATCGATTTTGCCACTGGCATTGCTTTTCCGACTCACCGTCTGATTTTGATCACCTAGGTGCTAAGTGAAATTGACTCCTCGTTAGGCTCGTGCATTTCTAACTAAAAATCCAAAAAAAGTGATAATCAATAAAATTGGGATTGCTAACATTACTTGACCCTAAAACCGATCAAAAAGAAAATCTTCTATTGGGGCGAGTAATCCCCTCATTGTCTTCGTTTTACTTGCTCGCGCACACCCTAAGGACTAGTGCCCAAATCCCATCTTCAGCCCCTAAGTGTGTGTGCAACTCTTTTGACTTCTCACCTAACTCTAAAATAGACAAGATTAAAAGACCGCATTTTACGGTCTCTACCGAGTTGAGTAGGTGAATTGAGGGTTTGACTTGTTTTCATTTTTTCTTGTGATTGTTTTGTGTGTGTCCTAGATCATCCCTGTGCATTTGCGCCTTCTTTTCTACTCTCTTGACTTGACCGTCATGCTCTCCCGATCATTTTTCTTTTGTTTTCGAGATGGCCGACTGGAGCGTATTTTATCCGGACTTTCCGGATCATTCGTTCACTCCAGCTGGTCCACCTCCTTTCTTCCAGGAGGACTTTGCTCCTGACTTTTGTACATATCCGCCTCAGCCACAGTATCAGACCTCGGATTTCTATCCACACCCACCTCCACTTCCGTATTCTCCACCTTCACATCCACCCGAGGCCGAGCTGTTGGAGTCACCTTTCATGGAGTCCACCCTTGAGCACTTGACCCAAATGATGGATCATATGAGACAGAGGATTGACCACCTCACTAGTACCAATAAGAGCGACCATGATATACCACCATTTGATGATATGGGTTCACTCGAGGATTTCCATGAGAGCTTGCAATCGCGAAAAATACAAAAAATGAGAAACATTTAAAAACACAAAAAGAGATTGGGAGACTTTTGATCGAGTCAGACTGTGAGGAGAGCTACCATTTGCCAGACCCTTTGTCCACACATACATTCACACCTGGTCCCAGCTTTGACCCCGAGGATGCCGCTGTACAGACTGCTCTTGGCATGCCTCGTGTATATGATGATTCCGACTTCCTCCCTTGTATGGAGGAGGTCCAAAAATTCAAAAAAATGTTGACTGAACCCGAAGTGGTGTCCACCATTCATGAGATCATCCGTGCCCCACTTCAGCAGGCCATGACCAATTTATCGGCTCCTCTTCCCAAGAAGAGAAAGCGGAGGAGCAGATCTGAGCGTCACATCTTGACCATGGCCACTGCCCACGCCATCACACACCGTCCCATTCCTCGGAAGAAGAACACTACCACACCTTTCATTAGTTGCACCATCTCTGACTTTACATGTGATCACACTCTCCTCGACGGCGGTGCTTCGATTAGCATCATACCCTTCTCGCTGGTACAGTCTCTTCACTTAGGGCCTCTCAAGAAAACCAGGATGATCGTACAGTTCGCTGATGGATCAATAAAGAGGCCGAAGGGTATGCTAGAAAATGTTGTCATCTCGATTCAGGGCATGAGCTACCATGTAGATTTTGTCGTATTGCCCATGGAGACCTCCACTGGGGAGCACTCTCCAATCATCCTGGGACGACCATTCCTCGCCTCTGCGAGGGTCGTTATTGACTATGGATCAGGAGAGATTCAATTTCGCCCTACTGATGAGAGCGAAGTTTCGATCACCGCACCCACTGTCGACCAGAGACCTGCACCTGATGTGACCACACCTATCTTGGCTGACCTCGAGGACCATGACCTTGATGATACTATCAGAGAATTTTGCTGCTTATTGGATTCCACTGAGACCCGAGAATTCCTCCCTGTTGAGGAAGACTCGGAAAGCATGGACCTCGACATTCCTTATTACGTGACTTGGCGATGTGTTGATGACATCCGCGGGATTTACACGATCGATACCATTGAGCGGAGGGCAGATTTAGAGACTATACAGGACGGACATGCTCTGACTACTTCCACTAATGAGTCCGCTCCTGTCCATGTAGATACTGATGAGACTAAGGCCGAATTTGATTTAGTTGCATTTCTTAAGAAATTCGGCCCTTTTGATGAGAAAGATGATCCAGTTGAGATTATAGAGGACGAACAGAGTTCGACTACTTCCACCGATGAGTTCGTTCCTTTTGGTTTTGACGCGGATGACACCTCGCAGGACGACTCCGAGTACACTACTTCCGATGATGATGAGTTCCTCCCATTTCACTTTGATACTAGCGAGACTCCCAAGGCCGGACCTAGTCACACTTCTTTCACTGATCCGTCTGTGCCTTCACACCCTAGGGCCCCTGAGGATATTCACTCCGTCGACCCTGATCGGCTTCCGTCCAATATGGACCCCGATGTCGACCTGCACCACACTAGATCTATCCCTCAGCGGTCCTGCAAGAAGGTTCGCTTTCTACCTTCTTGACCCTCTGTACATTCATCCTGTTGTACATTCGTGTTGTGTACCTCCGTCGCTCTTCCGTATTGCTCGTCCACCCATTCTCGTGTTTGCCTAGCTTAGGACGTACTTTGTCCTAAGTATATGGGGGGGGGGGACGAGCCGAGTGTTCGTTCTTCGTTCCGTCTCATCACTCCTGTTGCCTATACTTAGGGCTTCTTTTACCCTAAGTATAGGGGGAGTGGTATGTACATCCTCACGATCTCTTTTTCCTTCTCCATCTCTTTTCTTCTTTTCTTCTTTTCCTCTTCTATCTTCTTTTTCTATCAGAAAGGTGCTGCCCCTTGTAGACAGTCTTCTATACTTAGGACGTACTTTGTCCTAAGTATAAGGGGGTGTGCACCCCGAGTTGTTCTATTCTTCGATCCTCTCCATTGTCTCCTCTTCTTGTCTATACTTAGGGATATCGTACCCTAAGTATAGGGGGAGACAATCTGAGTACGATCCGTTCATTCCCACCCTTGACCCTCCCTGCTTTGTGTACAGTCTGCTATACTTAGGATTATTTGATCCTATGTATAGGGGGGGCGGTCAACTTCTCGTTCATTCATTTATTCATTTATTCTTTAGACTTGTCTATACTTAGTACGAGTTATGTCTTCTCTTTTCTCTCCGATCTATGAGGACATAGCTCAAGCTAAGTATAGGGGGGTCGTATATACTATGTATATACTTTAGCCATAACTCGTACTTTCGTATTCTCCTAATAATATGGCTAATAATTCTTTAAAATTAATTAAAAATCCTTAATAAAAGGTATTTTGTTCCTCAAATTCTTTTGTGTATATACTGATTAATAAATCAGGTGAAAATGTTTTTTTGCAAAATGTTTGAAAAATAGTTTGAAAAACTTTGTGAACATCTATTGAAAACTATTTTGGAAATGTTTTGTTACATGTTTTCAACCTGTGTAAAAATGTGTGGTTTGTAAAAATTTCTTTTCTTTGTGTGAAATAAAATGTTTGAAAATGATTTGCAAATGGTTTGAAAAATGGTTGCAAAAATAGTTTGAAAAATCTACACATACTATTTTGAAAGCCCTCGCAAAATGATTTTCAAATGTGTGTACATGTTTGTAAAATGTTTGTAAAAATTATTTTGGATTATAGTTTTCAAAAATTGTGTGAAACCTTGTGTCAAATAAGTTTGAGGAATATTTGCATCACACCCAAATCCACTATATATGTACTTATAAAATTGAGCACTTACCCGTGTAAATTCTTAAAATCCACTTCTTGTAAATATAAGAAGCACTCCCGAGTACATATTTTTCACCATGTTTTCAGCCAAATCTTTTTGTTTTCAAAAATTCCCAAAAACATTTGCAAAACTAAAATCCAAAAACATCTGAAAAACCTTTTTGAAAATTACAAAAAAATGCATCTGCATATGCATCATCATCATCTTTTCAAAAATCCATAAAAAGTTCAAAATCTTTGAAAATTGCATCACACAAAAATATTTCCTGCATTGCATTTGCATAGCATTTGCATTTTTCAGATTGAGTTCGAGAGTTGAACAAGTCTAAGTAAAATCCGGAGATTGGAGCTTGATTGGACCTTAAAATCTACCTAATAACCGGAACCTTATAGGAACTGGGTTTGAGGTACTTCAGGTCTAGTTGACTTAATTCTTTGAGGATCACGAGACTTAGTTCATTGGATTCTTGACTGCCTAAGTAGAGTATTTCGGAGCACACGCACGACTCTTGTTGATAATGACTTGACTTGGACACCTGCACCTTTCACATGGCTCGACTCAGTTGGAGTGGTGAGGGGATTGGATTTGTCGGTATGAGACGCACACAAGTGGAAACATTTGTCCTCCTCTAGGGAGGGAAGTGCACCCCAACCCGTCCAGTGATTAGGAAGTCTAAAGACAGGAGGCTGTGGGTTTCGATAAAGCTTCAAAAGAGGGATAGTCTACTGGCTCAAGAGGAAAAACTCCCTATGTAAATGCTGCTGTGAATAGTATTTCAAAAAAAAAAAGAAGTTCAGGCATGTACAAAAATAAAAAGCCTGCAAAGTATGTGAATATGTTGTATAGAAAATAAGCAAGCTTGAGCATCAAAGTCAAATATGTGAGCCTGCAGCAGGATGACTTGACTACACTGGTCTTGCATCCCAGGATAGGTAGCTACACTGGCTACTGTCCATTCTTCTCTTCACCCCCTCCTCTTGAGCTAGTTGCCACTTGAACTTAGAAGGGAATACCCCGCTCCTCGAGGATGGAGTCATTGGATTGGGGAATCATTGGGTTGTCATGCTGGAGAAGTCAGTCTCTTTGTCATTCTAGTTGGGGAGAGCCACTATCACTTACACTGTACGAGTCAGATTCATAGTCATAAGGGTTTGCGTATGAGTTGAGGTATTTCTGACCTGGCTATTGAGGAGACTAGAACAGAGTTTTGGGATTCTCAAGGACTGTTGGACTTCAAATTTGATTCTCACTAAGGTTCCGCCCGCACTAAAATTCCAAAGGTCCGACTTAAGCTCCAAACTTTGATTTTGTGAAGACAAGTTTGACAATTAAATTTAGTCCATCTTTTTTCTTTTTCTTTTCTTTAATTTTTCTATTCTGCACTTATTGCATAAGTGTTTGCTAGGGACTAGCAAAGGCAAGTATAGGGGGATGATGAATCTACGTTTCATCATCTTTATTCTATCATTTTGGCCTTAAAAACCTAGTAAATGCGTGTAAATAGCATTAATTTATGCATTTTAGCATTCATGTATATGTGTGTAAATATTGTATAAAATGCGGTTTTTAGTGCCAAAATTATAGAATAAAGAAAAGAAAAGAAAAAGAATAAAATATTGTAAATATTTTATGACCCGAAACCCCAAGACCTAGGCATCTCGATGACACGGTCGTCAATGAATAAAGTAGGGGGAGATAAGGGCCAAAAATACCAATAAAATTCCTTTTATTTTATTCATTCTTTATTCATTTTGGGACCTATTTTTGGTTCCACTTTTTATACATCAAATAAAGAAACTTTATACATGAAAGTTGTAGATAATTTAATAAAGAAAAATACGAAATTGATTTCATTGAAAAATAATACACAGATAAAACGTTACGATCTGAATAAAAATCCAGAATCCCAACTTCCCAGACCCGTATCTCACAAATGAAAACTCCAAATGCATCAAACTCGCCTTTAATTATATATAATTCAAAATAAGCTATTTAATGGCGGTGGTTTCGCATTTGGCGGAGCTACGGTTTGAAAGTTGAGTTTTGGACCCTCGTCTTATACTTGTACAGATTAAAATATTCAATTTATTATTTATTCATTATTTTTGTATTTTCATATTTTTATAATTATGTAATTATTACTTATAATAATTATGTATATTAAAATAGGAATAAAAACCTGCAGAAAACTCAAAATAAAAATAAACATACATAGACCATAGAAATATTATACCTATATTTATACCTATACTTCTTATACTTATATTTTATTAAATATACAAAACAATTTAGAAAAATAAAATAAAAATATATTTAAGTGTATAAAAATACTTTATAAGTATATAAAATAATAAACAAAATAAATAAAATTAAATGTACAAAATAAAAATAAAATACTAAAATATATAGATATATATACCTATAAAGGGCATAAATGCAAACTTGTAAAAATACATTTCATAAAAATAAATAAAAATCACAATACAATAATTTATAAAATAATAAATACTTTTCATTAAGTAACCTAAATCTAAATAATTCATTTATTATTTTAAATCGAATTTATAAAACATTTTTTGGGGGCTTTTTCCTGGTTGGTCCACGTGGACCAACCATGTGGACTGGGATGTTGACCAGCCAGTCAACTCCCTAGTCCTAGCCCTGCGCCTTGTCAGAAGCCGCTGTGCCCCTCTCTTCTCGATTTTTTCGCCGTTGATGCGTTGCTTGAGGGCAGCCGCTTCCTTCATGAAAGTTGTACCCTGTACAACCACCTAGCTCGCCGACCTAATAGATCCACCCAGATCTTCTTCATGCACCCGTGATCTCTCCTCGAAGTTCGCCTCTCCACCATGTTTCAAAAGTGACCCAAACATCCCATTTCCATTTTGAACCTTCCTTTGACCTTTTTTGAGCTCCCAAGTGCCGTGCTCCGGACTGGAGGCATGACAGGCCTCCTCCAGCCGGCGAGGGGAGTCCAGTAGAAGGCCGAGGGGGCCGTTCCACCATCTCCGGCCAAGTGCGGCCGTCGAGGTACATATCTCGGGTCATCCACCCTCGAGGTCACATTTCTTGTTGTTTTTACGTTGCTTTTCTTGCTCATTAGATAGCCAGTACCCTTAGGAGTTGATTTGAGTATTTTATTTATTAACTCGCCTCGCATTCCGCCACCGATTGCGTCGCCGGAGCTCTTGAGCTTCGGAGATCATCACCGACCACCATACACTCCACAACCGCATCCCTTCCATCAATAGAATCTGGGTTTTGCACTTCCTGTCGCTGCTGCGTGTTCTTGATTCGTGCAGGACCCAAGAGAGGTCGTCCGAGCCTCGATTTTGCTTGAGAAAGGCCCCAGGATCGCCGTAGCAATCTTGAGCGTTGGAGGCCACCTGTTGGCTTCTGGCCCCATTCGTGGTACCTGGGGGCATCATCGTCCCAACAGGAGGTCGGGGGAGCATTTTGGGAGCAGCTTAAGCCACCGGAGAGGCGCGATACGACCAGAGGAACCTCATCTTGGCGAAGTTCTTCCCGGCTCGTCGTCGGGCCCTCTCCGTCGTCGATCTTCCCCAGTTCATCCTTTGAAGTAGCCACCGTTGGATTAAGGACGTCCTGGACCGTTGCCTCCCATCCGATCTTTTAATCATGGCCGTCAACGCCGAAGGGGCATCGCGGGCCAGGCGCTTTACACATGGTTAAGTGGGCGGGCACCCTCCGTTCGATCGCGCAGGGTATTTTGCACAATCCCCCCACATTTTTTGTAATATTTTATTAGTTCCGAATCTTTCTTCAGCTGCTACTTAATTTTGTAATATTTACAGAAAACCCCCTGAACATTTCGATATTGCATTTGCGCCCTTGCCAGCGAGGCGCACGTGCGTGAGCACGTGCGCTTGGTTATTTTGCTTCCAAGGGCCTCGTGTTTTGGGTGTTTCTATTTGGTCCTGAAAGTATTTACTTCAGTTATATAATTTTGGTATTTTTACATTCTGGCCCCCCTGACTTTCTTAATATTACGAAAAAGCCCCTGCATGTGTGCCTTTTCTTTATGTTTCTTGTATTTTTTGCATGTGTCTATAAAAACCAAAAAAATCTACAAAAATCGCATTAAGCTCCTGCTAGTGTAGTTTATCACCATATTTTTATTTTCCATAATTATTGCATTTTAATATTTATTAAAAACAAAAAATAGTCATTTTCAGCACTGTTTGCATTAGAAAATCCCTAAAAAATATAAAAACACTCCAGAAAAACCCCCAAAAATATATTTTATCTACTTTAGTTTGTTTTAACTCCAGACCAAAAATCTTTAAAAAAATATAAAAGAAAACTCATAAAAATCACAAAACTCCAAAAACCTTTATAAAAATATTAAAAAATTTACAAAAACCCTAAAAATATAATCTTGGTGTCTAAGTTTTCCTTATTTTATTATCTTTATGTGAAAATTAATTTGGAGAATTTTTGCTACTGTTTTCTAATTTATTTCTCCATTTTAGTTTCAGTCTTGCATTTTATTCACTATTTTCATTATTTTGCCCTTTAAGAAGACCAAAAATATTCTGAAAATTCCCCAAAAATTACAAAAACAATAGAAAAGTATAAAAATATCAAAAACATTTCATTTCCTAATTTTTGAGCTTTTTCCCTTATTTTTATAAGTCGTTTATCACCTCTTTTCTTATATAGTTTATATATTCCAATATTGAAAAAGAACAAAAATATAAATATAAAAAGAAAATAAAAAAATCAGTAAATTGAAAATCAAAATACAAAATTATAAAATTAAAAATTAAAAAAATAAAAATTAAAAACCCAAAAAAAATGGTGCAGTAGACTCTTGATCACATACACATACATTTTGAGCATTTTTGCCCCGATCTAGCCTTTCTGCTCCCTGTGTTCGACCTCTACACATACTTGCACTATACACATCTTTGTTGTACAGTTATAATAAATTTTAACTCCACACACTTTCACTGCTTTACTTGATTGTCGTGGGTTAATTGTTGTTTGAATTAGGATTTCTCGCGGGTCGCCTCAACGACATTGTGATCCCGCCTTGTGTGGATTACTTTAGACCTGTGAAAAATCTTGTTCAACACTCTGTTGATACTGGTGAGGGAGAGGCTAAGAATACAGTTGAGGTTGTTGCTGCTGCCTCCACTGTTGTCCCTGATGGTAGGGACGAGGAACCTACTGGTAAGACTGGGATGGCTGGGAGTAATGGGGTTGCTGCTGCTTCTGGATGCTCTAGCCGCCTTGAGCCGGAGGCTGCTGCTGTTGGGATGAAGTACCTCTGGTAAACCATCTGAATCTGGGATAATCACGATGAATCCCGAGCTGCTTCCGATCATACCAAATCCCATTGACTTCCATCAACGGCTTCTGCTCGTAAGGGGGAAGAACTGCCAGGGGTTGTTCCAGCTGATACACCACCATCTGAGTGTCTTGAGGTGGTGGTGGCTGGGAGTAATGCTGCTGCGGCTAGACCGGCTTTGCCTGAATGTGATGCACCTGGGGGTACTGGGCAGATGGCTACGTGGAGCTGCTATTGCTGGGATCAACCAGTGACCAGGGCCGAGGAGTCATTGGTGCCTCTTGTAGACACATGATATTGGTCTTCAAGTCATTAAGCGTCTTTGCCGAATGATCAATCTGTGTGAGGCCCTAGCACTGCTTCTTCTCTATAATCTCGATGTGGTCCAACTTCTTGCTGATAATCCCCGTGTCAGCTGCTGATGAGTCTGCCTGTGCTGTTGTTGCTGACAAAGTAGAAGGACCTGCGTCAACCTATCCTCTGATAGGACACGACC